>OZ017738.1:375312756-375912756 GCA_963969285.1 Odontomyia ornata
ATACAAAGAACTAACTGCATCAAATAAGCTGTGAGCTATCCTATGCAAATGATTTTGCTTCATTACTGCTAACGGGACATTTGAAACATTTTTTCTTACTTTCTTTTGTGCTTCGAATTTCAGTTATACTAACTGTAAAATCTGCATCAAAATATTTGGAAATTTTTATTTATCTGCATAAGGACAACAGTTTGTTTAATATTTATTGAAGTGCATCAAATAAGCTGTGAGCCACTGTATACAGACGCAAGCTTGCAAGGTATAGGAGCTGTACTAAAACAACCACAGCCTAACGAAAAGGTCGAAAAACCTGTAGCATACTTTTCAAAGAAACTGAATGAATCACACAAAAGAAAGAAAGCTATTTATTTAGAATGCTTAGCAATTAAACAATCAGTAAAGTACTGGCAACACTGGCTCATAGGCAGATCATTCAAAGTATTTTCAGATCACAAGCCACTAAGAAAAATGAATATCAAGGCAAGAACAGATGAAGAATTAGGTGATCTTACCTACTATTTATCCCAATATGATTTTGAAATAATTTACCGCCCAGGTAAAGATAATTTAGAGGCAGACTGCTTGAGCCGAAACCCGGTATAGCCCAGTCATATTAGGGCTTTCACCTCGGAATGAAAGATAATAAGCTGCAAATTGGTATGAACCTTTGTTTTGTCATTCTAAATGTTGTCTCAAAAGTCACAATCGTTATCGTGTTCGCGTCTCAAGATATTCAAGGTCAAAGGTCACAAAAATCGGTTTTTCGCGAATATCTGGCTTCCTATCGGTTAAATGAGATTTGCATTTATTATAAAAGTTGTAGGCTATAAAATTCCCTACAACTTTTGTTTAAACTTTTTTTTCATACGACCAACCGTTTTGAAGGTAGAGCGCGAAGAGTGCACATCGTACAGTCATATACGGCCTAATGCAAGGTCAAGCGTGAGTTATGGTTATCAGTACGTTATAAAGTCAATTATTTACTTGGAAATTATAATTATTAAACAATGCCTATTATTTATGTACTAACTATTAATTATTTATATTTAATTAAAGTAGAACCTAAAGAATGGGGCTGGATGCTTGAAAATGAAATCCTGGAGCCCATACGAACGTTATTACCTCCAGCACCAGCCGAACTACTAAACGTAATATTTTGCAATTGCAAAAATGGTTGTGGTTCCCGCTGTGGATGCAGAAAATCAGGGCTACAATGTTCTTTAGCTTGCGGCCAGTGCAACGGACAAGCTTGCCTCAACGCTTCACTGTATCCAAGTAATCCCGATGAAGAAAATACATATGATCCCGATATTCTGGAAGGTTTGGAGATGAACATGACAGATAATGAGGATGATGACAATGAATCGAACATTTTTGAGCGACAAGAAGAAGAATTCATTGTCATCATCCTCATTATCTGTCATGTTCATCTCCAAACCTTCCAGAATATCGGGATCATATGTATTTTCTTCATCGGGATTACTTGGATACAGTGAAGCGTTGAGGCAAGCTTGTCCGTTGCACTGGCCGCAAGCTAAAGAACATTGTAGCCCTGATTTTCTGCATCCACAGCGGGAACCACAACCATTTTTGCAATTGCAAAATATTACGTTTAGTAGTTCGGCTGGTGCTGGAGGTAATAACGTTCGTATGGGCTCCAGGATTTCATTTTCAAGCATCCAGCCCCATTCTTTAGGTTCTACTTTAATTAAATATAAATAATTAATAGTTAGTACATAAATAATAGGCATTGTTTAATAATTATAATTTCCAAGTAAATAATTGACTTTATAACGTACTGATAACCATAACTCACGCTTGACCTTGCATTAGGCCGTATATGACTGTACGATGTGCACTCTTCGCGCTCTACCTTCAAAACGGTTGGTCGTATGAAAAAAAAGTTTAAACAAAAGTTGTAGGGAATTTTATAGCCTACAACTTTTATAATAAATGCAAATCTCATTTAACCGATAGGAAGCCAGATATTCGCGAAAAACCGATTTTTGTGACCTTTGACCTTGAATATCTTGAGACGCGAACACGATAACGATTGTGACTTTTGAGACAACATTTAGAATGACAAAACAAAGGTTCATACCAATTTGCAGCTTATTATCTTTCATTCCGAGGTTGACCCCTTTTTTTACCTAATATGACTGGGCTAGTATTAGAGTCTAATGAAGACGCAGACGATGAATTAAAAATTGTAAATTTAGTAAAAATAGAAGATATTTTAAAAGATCAAAAAGAAAACAGATATTTGAAAGATAGTAGAGATAAATTAACTTTTAAAAATAATCTGTATTATAGAAAAGTTAGGAAAAATGAAAAAAATGTACTATCAGAAAAGTATTGTTAGAAACTTATAGAAACCGTTCACAAAAGTTTTTGTCACATCGGCATAAATCAAATGCAAAACAAAATATTACCATTGTATACAGCGGAAAACATATCGGAAAATATAAAGAAAACGTGCAGAATTTGCGAGATTTGTATAAAAAATAAATCAAGACACCAAGACAAGATTGGTCTAATGTCACGCCTTGGTCCTGCACGAAAACCGTTTGAAATAGTTTCTATAGATACAATAGGGGGATTCGGTGGTTCCCGATCCACAAAGAAATATTTACATCTACTAGTAGATCACTTTACAAGATTTCCTTACATATCAACATCAAAAATACAAAACGCAAGTGATTTCATTAAACTGACAGAAAACGTGCTCAAAGATCATAACATAGAGATAATTTTAACAGATCAATATCTAGGCATAAATTCCAAAGAATTCAAAAACTACCTAGAAAAAAAGAACATCAAGATAATTTTCACTGCAGTCAATGCACCATTCTCTAACGGCATAAATGAACGATTGAATCAAACTCTAGTAAATAAAATCAGATGTGCAATAAACGAGGAAAATAAAAGATGTGCATGAACAACTATAGCACATATCTGTGTAGAAAAATACAACGAAACGGAACACACAGTCACTAAATTCAGTCTAAAATATTTATTACAAGGTGAAGACACCTCAATATTACCAAATGAATTAAGAAAGAAGAAAGATAATTATAACCTTGAAAATGATAGGACAATTGCCTTCAAGAACAGTACCAAACACCATGATCATAATAAGTAATTATATGACAAAAACAGAACAGATTATGACTTCAATGTCGGGGATCTAGTATACATTGAAAATGGTAATCGACTAAATCGGAAAAAATTAGATGAATTAAGGATTAGCCCTTACAAGATTTTGAAGAAAATATCAAACTCAATGTTTGAAATTGACACAGGACACATAAAATCAGAATCAAATTTGTTCCATATCTCTAAACTCATTCCAACTCCATGTAAAGCAGATAAAGAAAGTACTGAAGAAATTACAAATGACCTTATATGATTCTATACTTAAACTTTTGTACCAAAACTTTTATCTTAGGGGGGGGGGGATGTAAGGAAAGTACTATCTCTTCATTTAAATTTAGCGCCACGATTAAGTCAGTTCACTTATTGTAAGAAAACCATTGTATTTAACTTGACAATTATTGTAGGTGGTAATCAGTAAGATGAAAGCTGTCAGACTTCAGACAGAACACAATACAATATTAAAATCATAAAGATTAAATTGTTAAGGTAAACGTTATTGTAAATTAATTATATATATATATATATATATATATATATATATATATATATATATATATATATATATATATATATATATATATATATATATATATGATATAATTATAATTAATTATATATATATATATGATATATATATATATATATATATATATATATATATATATATATGATATATATATATATATATATATATATATATATATATATATATATATATATATATGATATAACGAAAATCGTGACTATGCTAGATGTCACAATTTCGCTCCAATTTTCACAAAATTTTTAGGAGAGGCGTATTTGGTGAATATCTCAGTTAAGTTGTTTAACCAGCTAAATCGGTCGAGGGAAAACAAAATGGCGGCCATTTTAGACAAACATTCGTAGTTTCATTTCTGACCAAACCATGGCTCCTATTTGGATGAAATTTGGTACAGAGGTTTATTGAAGTATGCGATGAATTTCACAATAGAAAATCCAAAGTCGAATCATTTGAAACAAAATGGTGGCCGCTCAGACGACGTAAAGCGTGTAAGCATTGGATGTTGTAGTTGTGACCAAACTTTTCAACCGATGTTAATAAAATTCGGTTTTTTGGTAAAAACTGTAAATGTCTAAGGAATTATGTAAAAAAACTAGAGATCGGGTCTCCAAAAACAAAATGGCGGCTAGTTGAAGCTAGAAATTTCAAAGGCTTCTGAAAGACCCAATTTTGATTCGATGTAAATGAAATTTATTTTCAAGATAGAAAACAATGAGATCTAAACATTTTGCTATTTTGGTGTACATACATACTCAAGTTTCAAAATGGTGGCGATTCAAAAATGCGACTTTTTCAGATTTTTGTCGCTCTCTAGTGGCCAAATTTTCAAATGGATTTTAATGAAACTTGAGATTATGGATAATTGTACTAAGTCCTTGTACCAAGCAAAAAATTATCAAAATCGGATGAAAAATAAAGAAGTCGAAAATTTAAAACCTAATATTTTTCGCTGCCATTTTCATTAAAAATTTAATACTTTTGCCCTCTCTAGAGGGAAACAGATTTGAATGAGATTGGGCAAATTGACTGATGAGACTCTAAGATTGAAATATTTTTAAAAATCCAAAATCAAATGCATGCATTCAAAATGGCGGCCCACAAAGTTCAGAAGGTAAGCACAATTCGTTATTTTAGTAGCAACTGAAGTAATGAATGTTTATCATGGAAACATTTTTAATGGCGTAACTTGTAAGTATTTATACAACAGACCATTTTAGGGGATTGTTAAAATATTTTTACAATGCCCTATTAAATTTACGATCTGTCTTTTCGTCCGCCTGTCCATCTGTCCGTGCGTCACAGCAAGTTTTCTCCCAAACCACACAAGCTAGAATGATGAAATTTTCTACGTAGGTCAAAAGTGGTACCCTCTCAAGCGTTTGCAAGAAAATTCCACCAGAATAATAATATCAGCACATATGACAATTTTTTGGCTTTCTTTTTGTAGTAAACAATTAATTTTCAAACGCTGCATTCTCATAAAGTTTATTGCCAAGAGTATGATACACCTTATCATATGATGAACGAAATTTCGACCCCAATTTCGAAATTAGCTTCGAGCCTATGCGAGTTATCACAATAGCAAAGGCAAAAGCTCGTGGCTTCATGAATTTGATCTTTCGCCGTCTCCTGTATGTACCTCTATGGTTCTAGACGTGAAGTCTGGTGTCGTTCCAACGAATGTTACCAACCAACCAACCAGTCCGCGCACTCGTAATCCATTTTGCGGTGGCTGCTTGTCGGCCAGCTAGTTCGGAGAGGATTTCGGTCGCAGGTCTTTTAAATGGATTACGCTCGATTAGTTGATGTCAGCCACCATTACGTGCCCGTTTCAAACGCGTCTAAAATACAGCCATACGGAAAAGAAACCTATCTTTGCGTTGTTCCGTATTTAACTTCCATTCAGCCAAGTCAGACAACAACAAAAACTGAATTTAATTTCGCGTTCCCGAATTTTCTTTACCTTTTTCCCGACGCGGTACCGAAAAATCTTCTACTCTAACACAAGCTTCGAAATACTGTACTCTAATGAAAAAACCTCAAAACAAACGATGGTGCCGCGTACCGAACACGACGCGAAACCGCCATCCGTGGCTTTCTAAAACCCTACCCTCGTAACGGCATACTTACCGCTCGCTGCCATTCCTGCTGAAAAAACAAAGGGTTTTCTGGAAAGGAAAGTCGTTGTTGGTTTAGCAATTCATATTATTCATCTTTAGGCTCTACCTTATGAATCAGTACAACTAACAACAATAATTACAACACGTATTTAAAAAAAAGAATAATTGATGCCTTTTCACCAAAGAATAAACTAAACCTTAATAGAAAAACCGATATACTAATTAGAATTGTAAAGCAATTCGACCCAATAACCCTTATATTGAACAGGGAAAAAAGAAACGTTTCATTAATTATATTTCAATTGTTGCTGTTGTCTTGTACCATTTTTTCCTTTTTCTCTTGTTAGGTGCTTCTTTTTAAAGTTATTTTATTTCTCTTTCAGGTGGTTACTTTTTAATGTTTTATTCTTTTTCTTTGTTTCTTTTCGTATGACAACTTTATGGATTTGATTTCATTTATTTCTCTAATCTTTTTTTTTCTTTGACGCAGCCACTTAAGTGCTAATGTTTATGTAAATAGTTTTACTTGTATGAATAAAGTATAGTGTTTGTCCACCTAAGTTCTCTCGGCGTTTCTTTACCAATCATAAAATGTACAAAAATTATAGATGCAGTAAATATTGCGCTAACGGAATGTAAATAATATTCACAAAATGATATAAACGACAACCTACATTAAGGTGAAGAATACTAAAATGTGCAAGTCTATAGTCTATATATGCATATGCATAGTCTATATATGCATCGCATGCTTTCTCTTTCTTTTTACAAAATATTTATAACAGTTTTTAGCCCTCGGCAAATGTGATCACCTAAAATCAATAACCTAATGAGTTGAATGTGAAAGGGGCTAATTAAACTAAAATTAAGCTCATTTCGCTATCAAATTCAATGAAGATGAGGCTCGATCTCACTGCAAAGAGCTAACCAAATTTCAAAATATGCAATTTTAGCTTGTTTTGCGACTAACGATAAATTATGTCTATAGGTAAGTTGTTGAAACTTGCAGGATTGGAATAGAAAAAATAAAATAAAAGCGTATAACAGACACCCAAAGCCGGTTGATGTAATGGATCTTGAAAAGCGTTCTCATATTCAAAGATTAATGTGAAATATGTTAACAAAACACTGCCTTCACGGCGAAGGTAGTTAAGATCTTAATTAATCAAAGCGAGAGGTTCCGACCTTGATTCCAGTGGAATAAAAGGTTGCAGATCAAAGCACTCGATACCAACACTACACAACTCATGCAAACATTGATACAAAATGACATACGAGTACTTGTGATTGATTTTCTTCACACAGTTGACGAATAATTCGGGAGTAGGCTTTATAGTGAACATATAATTTTCAAAATGATTACCTCTGGAAATCGTCTAACTCATAATAAAGTAAACACAACATTTGAAATATTTTTCTGAATCAGCTAAAATTCATATAAAATCATTGCTAAAATAAAGTAGAATGCGATGTTTAACTTGTAAAAGAGCGAGTGGAAAATAAGCAGTCTGTCAAAATGCTGAATTTTCGAAAACTTACCAGGTGCAAGTTTTTTTTTCAATCAAGTAATTAAATGAGAAAACTAACAGACTTTTTGTAATTCCTCTGGCGATTCGCTTGTTACCGCACTGCGTGTGGAAGTTCAATCCCGACTCGTATATCATTTCCAAACAGAATCGCACAAAATAAATCAGTCATACCTGCATGATATATAGCTATATGTATATGAATACAGACCGCGTCACTTGAATAGCCTCACTCCCAAAATTTATTGTAAATCCAGTTCTATGAGAGCAATTGCTTCATTAATTTTATAAATAAAGTATACTCGTTTACTCTTACAAGTTTACTGCATAAACTAGACAAGTAATAATAAATAATATAAATTGCACTCTGAAGTAACAAATTGGGTGTGTCACTTGAATAGCCTCAGTAAAATAAAACTCAGAAAAAAATATCTAAATTTAATTTCAATTTTTAGGGTTTTGTAAAATAATTTTACAAAACCCTACTAGTTTCGCGACCAGTCTGTCCGTCTATCCGTCTGCCCGTCCGTCCGTCCGTCCGTGTGTCACAGCAGTTTTTCTCGGAAACTACTTAAGCTAGAAACATCAAATTTTGTGTGTAGGTGTAAAGTGGTGATCTCTTCAAAGTTCAACTACAAAAAAATTTCGTAAGGTATTTAAGGGGGGTCTCCCCATATAGGAGAGTGACCCCACGAAAAAAAAATTTCATTGAAGGTAGCCGATATGGGTATCAAATGAAAGGTCTTGATGAGAACTTTTCAAAACAGGTCTTAGTTTGGCAAAATTTGTTTCGAGGGGCGCACAGGGAGGGGAAATACACGAAAAATTTGTGTCCCCCCCCTCGCGATTGGACACCTGTGATCCGAAAAATCTGAAAAAAATCAGGAATGTAGGCCTTGGTGAGTACAACAACAACAAATACGTGAGAAGTCGCAATTGACTCAACTTTGTTAGTAATAGTATGATTTATCGATTTTATGTTTTCTTGAATAAAATCTTAACGGTACCCTTAAATTCAATGAAATTCAGTACGTGGATGTCTATTTATAAGATTGATCTATCCTGAAAGTTTCATAAAGATTGAATCATAATTAGTGATGTTATAGCGGTTTGAATTTTCCTGTATTACTATGGAACAATATGCGCTGCATTTATTACTATGGCAACATATGGCTATGGAACAACATGCGCTTTTGACCGACTCAGACACTACAGTTTTGCTAGGATTTGCATGAAAATTTCAGGAATAATAGGTGTCATGTATATCTTTGAGAATCAGCTAGTGGTATCAGTAGTCGTAAAACAAAATAGTGGCTGTTTTAAATGCGAAGATTGAATAATTTTGAGTTATTTTTTCCCAACTTCAACGTTTAAGGTGCATGCTTTGAACACTTGATTCAATTTAATGAATGACTGAAGATGAGTACCTACAATTAATGCTCATAAGTGAAACAAGTCAAGGAGGTGGGAGAGAGCTCCTAGCAAAAGGGTTTTGTAACCATTCTAGGATTCGAAAAAATTGGCCATTAATCGATGATAACAGTACACGAGAGTGGCCCCTGAAAAAAAAATTCATCAAACTTAGCCGATATGAGTATGAAATAAAAGTTTTCATGGGAGCTTTTCAAAACAGTTGTTAAACTGTCAGTTTTTGCTTCAGTGGGGGCACAGGGGGGAAATACATGAAAAATGTGTTTCCTCCATCGCGGATGGACATCTGAAATAATTATCAAGGGAGATATTTATGAGTATAACAATACTAAAAACCTCAGAAGTCGAAATTCGTTCAACTTTGTTAATAATAGTATGATCTTCGTATTTCATATTTTCTCCAATAAAATCGTCTTTGACATGTTTCTTGATTTGATTCGATCTGGTGACTGCATTTTGTAAATTGAATACAAAACCCTTCTGACATGAGCGTAGGTCTGTTTACCCAACTTGTTTTTTTATATTTTCCATTACTTTTAATAACGTCAAAAATTCGATTGGGAATAGAATCATATAACGAGCGAATGTCATTTTGATCCAAATTATTCCAAGTTCTATGAATTTCTTGTATAAGATCTGCGTTGCTATTAAAATAGCGTTCATCGACAAATAACTGGCGAGATGATAGCCCCAAACATTTTCAATGATATTCAAGTCCGGAGAGTTCGATGGCCAATCCAAAACTTGAACTTTATTTTGATTAAACCAATTTTTTGTTTCATGTGAAGTATGCGACGGGGCATTGTCTTGTTGAAAAATCCACTTTCTGTTTTTAACAACATTACGAATCTCTTTTATTGTTTCTTCAAGAAGGTTTAATTACAGTTTAGAAGTTTGTTTTCCTTTAATAATAGAAATACTGATGATACCGTGATAAGCAATCGCACCCCAGACCATTACGGAACCACCTCCTGAATGACGACGTGATAAAATTTTCTTCTCTTTTCTCAAATCATGAAAATAATACGAATACGGCAAAAACAACATCATACCACTGATCAGTCCAGGACATGTATATTCTAGCAAACGATAATCGCGCCTTTTCATGACTCTCGCGTAAACGGGGTTTCTTCTTCATTTTTTTCCGTTTGATGTATGATGAAGAGTTTATTATGCATCGCACTGTAGATAATGAAGCACTGGTGTTTACCTGGTTTGCTATTTGACGTACTGTCTTCGAAGAATTAGATGCTACACGTAAAATAACTCGACGTCCACGTAACGAAGTAGCCAATTTTGTGCGACCTTTATAATTTTTTCCATAATATTCCTTTTCTTTCACGTAGTTATTAATCACTTTAGCACTACGACCAATTTTATGCGCAATATCGCGATGAGACAATTGTTTATCCAAATAAAAATTAATTTATTCTATTTCGATATCCGTTAATTTTTGACCACGACCCATAATGATAATATTCCCTAAACTATATGAAATGGAATGAACACTTTAAGTACAATGAATTAGCATCAAAAATGAAAAACAAACAAACGCGAGGACACTTGGAAGTCAACTGAGGCTAATCATGTGGAACGGACAACTCAAGCGTCAACTTGCGTGCGGTGCGCCGTGGACACGCTCATACAAGTTCGTGCGTATTTTGTGATACACGATAGACGAATAATCAAAATATGACAAATATGTACGTATTTTTATATTGTATAAATATAAATTGCTGAAATATTGGGTGAGGCTATTCAAATGACGCGGTCTGTATGTAAATGGTGTAGGTAAAGGTATAAATATATCCATATAATTAGAAATTATGGAACTCGCATTGGCGTAGCAGCCATTGACCCAGATTATTTATAATGATCGGCTTTCCTAAAATCAATGGTAACAATGTTTTGTTCGATGCCTTCACAAAATTAATTGTTTCTTAAACAAATGAATTGTTGACTAACGTTTCTAATGTATGTGTGGAGTTAATTCTTTATAATTTTTTTTTTTATTGTTAAACTAGCATTGGAAATGCTAATTATTCTTCAAACATAAAGTGTACTTTAGCCTCCAATTTATTTTCACAGTTGGCAATTGATCATCAAAAGAGAGACTCCCTTAAATTTCCTATAGCTACAGGCTATTTTTAGAAAAAAATCAACTGGAAAATTCTGATGAATTTTCCTTTTTCTCTAGGTACTTTCCTAGGTTATATGTTCTAACATTCGCGGCCATCTATTTAAAGCACTCCGTAGCAAAAAGGTTAGGTTTTGTTCGATGATCTGTTTCTAATACTTCTCAACACATTTTACTGATTTCTTTTCAGATTTTTTTTAAAGATCCATACATTAGACTAAATTAACCTGTCTTTTCTCTTCTTGATTTTAATCTTAGATTATTAATCCTAAACACTTTGAACTGATATATTTCCCCACGTAGAAAACCAACACATCCAATCAATACTGGATATGCTCGTCTAGAAACTTCAGTGTGATATTGTAGTATTAATTATATATAGTTTAGTTTTTCTATTAAAATTGAGGGACTACGCAGGCTTCCTATGGCTAGAATGCATCTACGTGCCGGTCACTTGCGCTCCTTAATTGGACTGATTCATTTAAAACTAACCGGCAACAGTCGATTGTCGAGCGTGTATCCATTAAGAGCACGTATCGCCATTGCCGCTTCCTCATGTGTTGCATTTTTAGCATTTTCCCCCTTATTCCATTTGCACAATAATCAGGAGTCCCAAATGAATGTGCTTTGCGTAAGTCCATCAAACAATCAACGGCGCGTCGGCTCTTCTTCCACAATTCCAACCTGTTTAGCATTTACAATTATTTGTCGCTGATGATGTTGCTAATGTTACTGCAAATGATGTAGCTGGGCTCACTCCTCATGTAATAAGGACAAGTTTCATTGGTAGGTTTCTGCACCAAATGTTTGAACCTATGACAGGCAAAGTCTGACGGGAATTACTGTTCTTGTTATGTCAGTAAAGCAATCTAAACAAAACAGAACATGTTTATGATTTAAAAGTTGATAAAAGAAAATTTTTCATCTTGAGCACCCAACCTTGCAATTGCACATCCACTACTCGCGCGAGAACGCCATTTTGTTGTAGTGGCGTTGCAGATTCGTGCCCTCGTGTCGCCTGGTTTTTCTACAGAGAAATTCTGTGTGTAGCACTTGACCTTCGTTCAAAAAAAGAATAATTTTCACATACCTAGCTCTCCTTCAAAAGTAAACTAAATTCGATTGACCACTGGGCTCGGACACTACACTCACTTCCGCCAAAGAACAATGCAATTCGTCTTAAGCGACACTCGGATTGGCAGCCATCTTTCCGGAGTATTCCTTTTCACTCACCGACATTTTCCATTCAACTTTCAAAATGCGAGCGGTCATTACCGAACCGCCGACGTCAAGGACAATCTACGGTTCGTTGTCAGTGGCGTAGTGCTGATTTATTACACGATCATCTTGGCTTACAGTATTCTTTCGCAACAGCACTCAATGTTGTCTGTCACATCACAATTGCACTCCTATGTTCGGTGTGATATCTACAATCCTAATGTAACATAATTAAATTGTGCTTATTGGGTTCCTTGACCCTTTCGTAGAATACCAGCATACTTCCGTGTAGCTCGAAAGAGGTATCCGATGGCATTTACTAACATATGCATATCTCACTAAATGTTTGGGCTGGGAAATTTGCATAATGGGCAAGTACATCATTCCAATGAGTTTTATTTACCGTGGGAACACCTTTTTATCTTGACAGGATATGCAATTTTTATGCAACTCATCATGCGGAAAGTTTTATCCCAGTAACACTTAACAACGGACTACAGAAACCGATCTATGTAAGACATACGTGATGCGCCGTCTAATTTGATCCAATGACCATGGTAAATGTCCCAAAACAGGTTGGAATCGGCTATAAGATTACTTCTGAGGAAGAGTCGTGAATATTTATTCGTGTGCGAGGTCAAATGCTACATGCGTTGATGAACATGGCGACGGCTATCAAGGGAATTCCATTTGAAAATAATAACTATTAAATTAATACATAGTGATTGTTGATCAGCTCAATTTATTCAAATACGAGTAGAATTTCAGTGAGCTATTTAAGATAATTTTTCATAAACTAACTGTAGACATTGTTACGGATAAAACCGAGGGGCACCAGGATTACCTCACCCCGAACACTATCGTAACACTCGCGTGACTATGTATAGTCAGGAAGCTAAGCCGCACTCGACTAGGGTTTGCTTGCCAGTCCAAATTGTAATCATATTAGTAGTTTAAATACGATTATTTGTCGTTTTAAGCAAACTCAATGACAACTATCATCGAGCGAAGGTCAGAATTAATGCCTCCTATTACACAACAGAATGTATTAAAACGGAATTGATGTCAAATGAAGCAGCAAATAAGAGTCAGTTTGGAAAAGAATGTGCAGGTGTAAGCGACAAAAGTAAATCATTTCACAAGGAAATTGATCATTCTTGTTTCTACAATACTTCATCATCGGCTCCAAAAACTATACTTATTACTAACAACTACTCACAAGATGACGCAAGTGGATTGGAAAATGTGCAAAATATACAAAAAAGTTCGTCGATCACGATTGTAACGCACAATTCTGATGGCGATCGATCGACAAGTAGCATACCTACTTCGGCGAATAGTTCGACAGTAGTCTTAGATAGAATAAATATTTGCATAAATAATCACTTTAATGATCCAAGAAGTAATGGAGTGACAAACGCCTCAAGTGCTCCGAACCAAGTCGAGACAAGTTTCTCGAAAGAGCCGAAACTAGTGAAGGAGGCACGCATGAACGAATGTGTCTCTAGTACAACTAATATTTTATCTGCAGACGATTCGACAATGTTGCAAAAATCGGATACGAAGGTTCCTATTTTTACCACCGGCGAAGATGTTCTAGTGCAACGAAAAGACGGACGTTTTTACCTTGGAACTATAATAGCTGTTGCTCGTAATCAGTGTTTGGTGAGGCTGGACGATAACTCAGAATATTGGTCACTGTTCAATGAAATCACAAAATTGAGTACCGACGACTCAAATGATGAGCCAATGTGTGTAGTTTGCAAGAAGGTGAATGAAAAGGATATTGAAGTATGCGGACGGTGTGGAAGAGGTTATCATCAGGGCTGCACTGAAGAACGTTTTCAAAAGAACGGGGTTTGGTTTTGCAGACGATGCACTGCTCGGAACGGACTTAAACTTAGGCAGTGCCCTTCACCAAGGATAGAACCGCTTTCGAAAATTCTAACAGACAAATCACAGCTACCATACGATAGCGATTCTCTTTCATGGGATAATCATCACCGTGTAAATTTGGAGCAAATTTATTGTTACTGTGGTGGGAATGGAGAGTGGCACAAGAAAACGTTGCAATGCTGCAAGTGTCCGCAATGGTTTCATGAAAAATGTGTTCGTTGCTTAGATTACCCTCTTTATCGAGGAGATAGATTCTTTGTATTTGTTGCTCTATGTGTAATCATGGTGTGGAGTTTTTACGATGGTTAGTGATGAAATGGATAGATGTTGTCCATTTGCTACTTTTCAATATTACCAGCTACAACCAGCAAAAATATTACCACGCAAATCAAGTATTTGTCCCTTACGCTATCGATAATTGGTCGTTTTTACATTCGGATACTAATACGCGCAATTTAACAGCGAAAGAGATTAAAGATAATATACGAGTACTTACCAAGTTAGCAAGATATCATGATGGATACTTGCGAAGATCAGCGGTTGGAAATTGTTCCGAAAGAAACTAACCGAGAAGCATCACCGATAGTCGTGCCTGAGGAGGATTCAGTAATCAACGGTCATACTTCAACAACAACTGATTCGTCAGATAAGAGTCGTGATTGTCCTGAATACCATAACGCCACTGACGATGCTGACATTGAAATGAAAGACGAAGAAACGCTGGACGGTACAATGCAAAGAACGAAACGCAATCGTAAGAGGAAACCACCGTTCCTTCCATCATCGACTTTGGCTTGTACGGAAAACACAAATGAAAAAGCACACCGAACAACTTAAACCACAATCAGAGCTCAAAAATGAAAGTAAACAAACATCACTGACAGGCCAAACTGTCAGTGAATTACGTTCAGCTGATTCAGTCGAAGTTGGAGTACTCGCCACCAGAGGGGAGCGGCGACCAAGTGGCGGCAAGAAGGTATTACCCCGCTGAAGAGGTGGGTGACCGACGAGCGGAACCATAGCCGTTAGGAGGAGGCTATATAAGCACGCGAGGAATGACGCGCCTCCTCTTTTTGATCTCTGGTATCGTGGCCACGACGGCAACGGAACGAGGAAAGTCAGCGAAAAAGAAGTCGAAGCGCAGCGGAAACGTTAAGCGGAAGACAATAGAAACAGCAGAGCGGAATCGACATTAGTCACAACATTATTTGCAAAGCGACGAGCAAATTTCAATTGGGAAAAGGAAGGCGACGGATTACACCAGCGAACACGATCGTCGAAGGGGCCCCTTTGTAGGGTTATAAGTAACGTAAGTTTCTTTTTTTGATAGATTGTATTCTTTAATGAAATTATAGTTTCTTTGAGTGAATATAAAAGTAGAAAAATTGTAGTTAATTGAAATTTAATGGTGTTTGAAGTCACAATCAAAGGAAGAAATTTTAGTGCCGTTCAAGACACTAAAAAAGAAGTAAGTTTGTTTTGTTTCAGTTCGTTGTTGTAACGAGTGCGGCTTGGACGGTCAAGTCAAGTGAAAGTATCGGGAGGGTGAATAAAGCCGTGATAGCGGAGGTTATAGTGTTCGGGGGTGGTATTGTGGTCCCCGCGAGGGACATCCTAATTGAGAAGCGAGGAATTTAATGTGTTAGTGAAGTAGTGTAAGGGTAGGATTGAAGTACAGAGCGTAGGGTATTTAGTAGCGAGGGTATCGGCCGAATAACATCGAGTGCAATCGGTTAGTCGCATTCTCGCTTGGCGGCTAGTTGAGGCTTTGAGGAAAAGCGAGTGGCGCTCCACGCCCGTCTTCGGACGAGCTAACCGGGTCCACAAGCCTCGCCGGAGCACCCCAGTTTCCCCGGGTAATAAGTGGGGGTAACATTTGGCGCCCAACGTGGATGTTTTGTAAAGTAAGTGGAGTAGTGAAGTGAAATAAGTGAATACACGTGAAGTGCGAGTGGAGACGGTTTGTGTGGTGCGGCGCGTAACTTGCGAAAGTGAAGTGTGGTGACTGATTTTGCGGGAGTGTGTTTTATCGTGGTTGGTGGAGGTTTATATATAACGGTGGAAATCCGCGCGGGTAATATTTGTAAATTGTAATTTGTGATCATATAAATCTAGATTGAATTTATAAGAAATCCAGAGTTTTTTCATTTAGAATTAAGTGGTTGTGTAACTAGTTTTAAGCATTTATTAGACTCGTTCGATTTCAGCAAAGGGAAATGGCGTTGAAAGGGAAGATCCTCGTCGATAGGCTGAGTAAGGATGAGTTAACGTATGAGCTGAGGATTCGGGAGCAGGCATTAGGCACGGTGGATGAAATGAGGAAGGCGTTGCGGATAGCACTCAGGGCGGAGCGAGCGTTGGACTGCTCGATGGTTGAGACAGATGCGTACCCTTTTACGGCCAAAGAGGATGTGGATGCCGTGAAAGAGAAAGTGGAGGAAATTAGGAATCTGTTAAGAGATTTTGAAGGTGGAACGGACAGTGGGGACTTCTTAAAGATCACGTCGAAGGTGGATTATGGTCTCCGACGTTTGGGTAAGGTACCTACAGATGAAGTGGATTTAGTGAAGGAGGTGAGCAAGTTGAGGTCCGCCCTGAGAATGTCCATGGGTGAATTAATGCTTAAGGCTGAAGGAGATGAGGATGAGGCAGAGGTGATCGCACCAACTGCGAGAGATTGCGTGATATCAGGAGAAGCTTTGGGAAGTGCTATGGGACCGATATGCTCTACCCCCCCGAGTCGAGGAGCCCTTGGGGAAACATCAAGATGTGAGTAAGTGGGGTATTCGTTTTACGGGGGATTCGAATTCAGTGAGCTCTTTCCTGGTAAGGGTGGAAGAGTGGCGAGAGGCGAAGGGGGTACCCAAATCCCATCTATTTAGGTCAGCGGTGGTCTTGTTCGAAGGGAAGGCATTAACATGGTTCCGAGCGATAAAACATAGATGCAAAGATTGGGACGATGTAAAGAAGGAGTTGCGGGCAGAGTTCTTACCACCGGACTATGACGACAGGCTTTTTGAGGAAATTCGGCACCGGACACAGGGAAAGGATGAGTCCATTGGGGTGTACGTGGTGGCGATGGAAGGCCTTTTTCGTCGACTTACGGTACCGTGCACGGAACAGGAGAAGCTGCGCTGGATAAGGCGGAATATTGCACCCTTCTACCAGACTCAGCTCAGTCTGGTGCCGATCTCCTCAATAGTGGACCTGGTACAACTAGGTAGAACATTGGAGACCACAAGAGCAACGGTGGAGTCCTTTGTTCCTCCACCGAATCCCCGGACGCATCGGTTATTGGAACCGGATCTGGCTTATTGTGTGGCGACAGAGGGAGGTATGGTTGCCGCATTGCAGGATGGGCATAGGGGTATCCGCTGCTGGAACTGTAAAGGTGAAGGACACACCTCCAGGACTTGCAGTGAGCCTCAAAGATGTTTCGGTTGTGGGAGAATTGGAACACGGAAAGCGACCTGTCCAACGTGTACACGGAGGCTGCCCAATGTTCCAAAGGATCATGTGAGACGTAGCCAATCAAGCCAAGCACCGAATTCGGGACCCTCGGGAAACGGGAACCGTACTCACTAGGCGACGTAGGGGGTACGAGCGATCCAAATAAGTTAGTCGCACAGGAGACAAGGGTGAATTTTGCGCTGGAGGAAACGGTAGCGGATAATCGTCCACATATGGAGGTGGAAGTGTTTGGGCAAGCTATAGTGGGATTACTGGACTCCGGAGCAACGCATACCATCCTCGGAAAACCCGGTTGGGAATTGCTGCGCACGCAGGGGTTGGAGCTTCAGGAGGCGAGACAACCAGCAATTAAGTTAGCGGATAGTGGATGTGTCCCAACGGAGGGTGTAGCCTGGGTACCAGTGACGGTGAAGGGTGTAACGCGGTGGATGGGAATTTTGGTAGTGCCTGCGGTTCCACACGGACTTATCCTGGGGGTGGACTTCCTGCGTTCATTTCGGATCATTCTAGATCTCAGCAGGGAAGCTTGGGAGTTCGCGGCGGTAGCCGCCTGTGAGGCACTTCAACGGAGAACAAGGTTGACTCCACAGGATGAGGCTCGTTTGGAATTACTGATAGCGGAGGAGTTCGCGTTGATGGGAGATGGCCTAGGGTGTGCTAGAGGGGTGGAGCATGTGATTACGACATCGGCTGAACCCATTAAACAGCGGTACTACCCCGTGTCTCCAGCGGTGCAGGCACACATCAACAAGGAGCTGGATGAAATGTTGCGCCTGGGAGTGGTAGAACCTTCCGGGAGTCCATGGTCATCACCCATCCTCTTGGTAAAGAAGAAGGATGGGAAGTTCCGGTTTTGTGTGGACTTCCGGAAGCTAAACAGCGTATCCCAGCGGGACGCCTATCCACTCCCATTTATCTCCTCCACTCTAGACAAACTGCGCACAGCCCGATATCTCTCCTCCCTAGACATTAAGTCCGCCTATTGGCAAATCCCTATGGCGAAGGAATCCAAGCCTTACACCGCCTTCACGGTACCTGGACGTGGATTATTCCATTTTAATCGGATGCCTTTTGGTTTACATAACGCTCCTGCAACGTGGCAACGCTTTGTGGATAGGGTTTTGGGGCCGGAACTCGAGCCATACGTCTTCGTATACCTAGACGATGTTATAGTAGTCACCGGGGATTTTGAGAAGCATTTGGAAATCCTCCGGGTGGTACTAACACGTCTCCGAGAGGCGGGTCTACGAGTATCACGCGAGAAGTGTGAGTTTTGCCGGCCACAGCTGAAGTACCTGGGATACGTGGTAGACGAAAGTGGACTGCACGTCGACCCAGAAAAGGTAGAGTGTATACTGCGTATTCCCCAACCAACCAGTGTGAAGAAAGTGCGGCAATTCTTGGGAATGGTGTCGTGGTATCGACGTTTCATTCCAGATCACGCTACGCTCACAGCACCCCTCAACAACTTACTGCGCAAAAATAAAAAGTTTGTATGGACGGATCAGTGTGAGTTGGCCTTCAGGCGTTGCAAGGCGATGCTTTCATCAGCGCCGATTCTCACGTGCCCAGATTTCGCCTTACCTTTTAACGTCCAGACGGATGCATCCGATCATGGGTTGGGAGCAGTGCTAAGCCAGAGCCACCCCGAGGG
This sequence comes from Odontomyia ornata, assembly GCA_963969285.1. Classification (NCBI taxonomy): domain Eukaryota; kingdom Metazoa; phylum Arthropoda; class Insecta; order Diptera; family Stratiomyidae; genus Odontomyia; species Odontomyia ornata. Next base: position 375,331,910 of record OZ017738.1, read on the forward strand.
GGAGAAGGTAGTATGCTACCTTAGTCGGGGTCTTTCAAAGACGGAGAGGAATTATTCCACCACTGAGAGGGAGTGCTTAGCGGTGTTGTGGGCAGTGGAAAAACTGAGACCCTACCTAGAAGGGTCACACTTTACGGTGATTACCGACCACCACTCTCTGGTATGGCTTAATAATTTGCGGGAGCCGAATGGGCGACTGGCTCGTTGGGCAGTAAGGCTGCAACAGTTCGACTATGAAGTCGTGCACCGTAAAGGCAAGGAGCATCTAGTTCCAGATGCGCTATCTCGGGCAGTTCCAGAGGTGACTGCGGTGGTAGAAGCTGACAGTGGAGACAGGTGGTTTGATGGCATGCGTTCCAGGATTCTTAAAAACCCAGCGAAGTTTCCGGACTGGCGGATTGAAGGGGAGACCTTATGGCGGAACATACCCGGACGGCATCCAGAGTTGAGTGGCAGTTCCTGGAAACAAGTGGTCCCCAAGGGCGCACGGCAATCGATCCTCTTAGAATGCCATGACGACGCAATGGCAGGGCATATGGGTATTAGCAGAACCCACGATCGCATAGCCCAACGATTCTATTGGCCCAAAATGGAAGCAGATGTTCGGCGGTACGTGACAAAGTGCAAAACTTGTCAGGCTACGAAGGTAGAGAGGAAACCCCCGTATGGGCCTATGACCTCTCGGGCTGGTCAAGCCAAAGAACCGTGGGAAATTATTTGTGTGGATTTGGTTGGACCGCTGCCGCGTTCTACTCGAGGTAACACCTATATTTTGACGGTGGTCGATTACTTCACCAAGATGCCTCTTATCTTCCCCCTGAGGAAGGCGACTGCGGTCGAGGTAGCTAGGCTTCTAGAGGAAAGAGTGTTTATGCTTTTTGGGGTGCCGGCAGTGGTGGTGTGTGACAATGGCGTCCAATTTAAGTCAAAGGAACTGCATAGCTTGGTGACCGGGTATGGGGGCAGTATCCAGTTCACGCCATTTTACCATCCGCAAGCAAACCCAGCGGAACGGATCAATCAAACGATCAAACGAATGCTGAGAGCGTACGTAGGAAATAACCACCGAAAATGGGACGATCGGCTCTCACAAATTGGTTGCGCCTTGCGCACCTACACACATGAGGCAATGGGCGACACGCCCTATTTCATCAATTTCGGTCGGGAGATGGCGGTTACACGAAAGGGACCGAGACCGCCTGAGGATGGGGATATCCTGAGCAATCCGCGAGAACGGGCGGAGAAGCTCCGAGAAGTGAGAGAGGAGGTAATGAGGCGCTTGAAGGAGGCAGCGGAGAAAGGTAATCAGCGGTATAACCTGCGGAGGAGACATCCTCCATTTCAACCCAACGACCTTGTGTGGAGGCGGAATTTCGCCCTGTCAGACGCGGCTCAATACTATTCTGCTAAGTTGGCTCCGGAATACCTGGGACCTTTTAAGGTGGAGAAACGCGAGTCCTCGTCTCGGTTCAGGTTGCTGGATATGGACGGCAAAAACGCAGGCACTTGGCATGCGAAGGACCTCAAAGTGTACGTCTCATAAAGGTAGAAGCGGATCAACCCAGGGAAGGTCACGGTAACGAAGACACGAGTGAGATACGCATTCTAACAGAATTAGGGCGATCGTGAGTCGAAGGTTAAAATAAGTAGATAGCTAACCTAGCTAATTGAAGTGGGAGTTGTTGAACTATCGGTAGTTTTAAGGGAAGTTGAGGTTTTCAGGTTTGGTTCATATTGGTTGGTACTAATAACAGATTGGGTTGAGGGGCCCAGAAGTCTTAGTATTAGTTCTCTTTAGCTAACTTTTTCCTACTTAGTACTCGTAGTCTGGTAGGTGGGCAGACGTGTTAGTGTTAGTTTTCTTTTCTTTAGTCAATACTCGTAGTCTGGTAGGTTGGCGGAAGTCTTAGTATCGTTCTTTTTGCTCAGCACTCATAGTTTTTTTTAGGTTGGTGGAGGTCATAGTATTAGTTTTCTGCTTCCTTACGTAGTATTCGTAGTCGATTAGGTTAGTAGACGTAGTAGACGTAGTTTTTTTTCCTCTTCTTTCTTTGTTCTTTTTCTTTTAGTACTATTATTAGGTGAGGCTGGTGGGCCGTGCCAGCTCAATTGGTGGATCAGGCGACTCGTAACCTCAGGGACGTTGAGTGGTTAGTATCATAGGAGTGTATTTCAGGGAAATCCACTAAAAGTAGGGGGGGAAATGTTACGGATAAAACCGAGGGGCACCAGGATTACCTCACCCCGAACACTATCGTAACACTCGCGTGACTATGTATAGTCAGGAAGCTAAGCCGCACTCGACTAGGGTTTGCTTGCCAGTCCAAATTGTAATCATATTAGTAGTTTAAATACGATTATTTGTCGTTTTAAGCAAACTCAATGACAACTATCATCGAGCGAAGGTCAGAATTAATGCCTCCTATTACACAACAGAATGTATTAAAACGGAATTGATGTCAAATGAAGCAGCAAATAAGAGTCAGTTTGGAAAAGAATGTGCAGGTGTAAGCGACAAAAGTAAATCATTTCACAAGGAAATTGATCATTCTTGTTTCTACAATACTTCATCATCGGCTCCAAAAACTATACTTATTACTAACAACTACTCACAAGATGACGCAAGTGGATTGGAAAATGTGCAAAATATACAAAAAAGTTCGTCGATCACGATTGTAACGCACAATTCTGATGGCGATCGATCGACAAGTAGCATACCTACTTCGGCGAATAGTTCGACAGTAGTCTTAGATAGAATAAATATTTGCATAAATAATCACTTTAATGATCCAAGAAGTAATGGAGTGACAAACGCCTCAAGTGCTCCGAACCAAGTCGAGACAAGTTTCTCGAAAGAGCCGAAACTAGTGAAGGAGGCACGCATGAACGAATGTGTCTCTAGTACAACTAATATTTTATCTGCAGACGATTCGACAATGTTGCAAAAATCGGATACGAAGGTTCCTATTTTTACCACCGGCGAAGATGTTCTAGTGCAACGAAAAGACGGACGTTTTTACCTTGGAACTATAATAGCTGTTGCTCGTAATCAGTGTTTGGTGAGGCTGGACGATAACTCAGAATATTGGTCACTGTTCAATGAAATCACAAAATTGAGTACCGACGACTCAAATGATGAGCCAATGTGTGTAGTTTGCAAGAAGGTGAATGAAAAGGATATTGAAGTATGCGGACGGTGTGGAAGAGGTTATCATCAGGGCTGCACTGAAGAACGTTTTCAAAAGAACGGGGTTTGGTTTTGCAGACGATGCACTGCTCGGAACGGACTTAAACTTAGGCAGTGCCCTTCACCAAGGATAGAACCGCTTTCGAAAATTCTAACAGACAAATCACAGCTACCATACGATAGCGATTCTCTTTCATGGGATAATCATCACCGTGTAAATTTGGAGCAAATTTATTGTTACTGTGGTGGGAATGGAGAGTGGCACAAGAAAACGTTGCAATGCTGCAAGTGTCCGCAATGGTTTCATGAAAAATGTGTTCGTTGCTTAGATTACCCTCTTTATCGAGGAGATAGATTCTTTGTATTTGTTGCTCTATGTGTAATCATGGTGTGGAGTTTTTACGATGGTTAGTGATGAAATGGATAGATGTTGTCCATTTGCTACTTTTCAATATTACCAGCTACAACCAGCAAAAATATTACCACGCAAATCAAGTATTTGTCCCTTACGCTATCGATAATTGGTCGTTTTTACATTCGGATACTAATACGCGCAATTTAACAGCGAAAGAGATTAAAGATAATATACGAGTACTTACCAAGTTAGCAAGATATCATGATGGATACTTGCGAAGATCAGCGGTTGGAAATTGTTCCGAAAGAAACTAACCGAGAAGCATCACCGATAGTCGTGCCTGAGGAGGATTCAGTAATCAACGGTCATACTTCAACAACAACTGATTCGTCAGATAAGAGTCGTGATTGTCCTGAATACCATAACGCCACTGACGATGCTGACATTGAAATGAAAGACGAAGAAACGCTGGACGGTACAATGCAAAGAACGAAACGCAATCGTAAGAGGAAACCACCGTTCCTTCCATCATCGACTTTGGCTTGTACGGAAAACACAAATGAAAAAGCACACCGAACAACTTAAACCACAATCAGAGCTCAAAAATGAAAGTAAACAAACATCACTGACAGGCCAAACTGTCAGTGAATTACGTTCAGCTGATTCAGTCGAAGTTGGAGTACTCGCCACCAGAGGGGAGCGGCGACCAAGTGGCGGCAAGAAGGTATTACCCCGCTGAAGAGGTGGGTGACCGACGAGCGGAACCATAGCCGTTAGGAGGAGGCTATATAAGCACGCGAGGAATGACGCGCCTCCTCTTTTTGATCTCTGGTATCGTGGCCACGACGGCAACGGAACGAGGAAAGTCAGCGAAAAAGAAGTCGAAGCGCAGCGGAAACGTTAAGCGGAAGACAATAGAAACAGCAGAGCGGAATCGACATTAGTCACAACATTATTTGCAAAGCGACGAGCAAATTTCAATTGGGAAAAGGAAGGCGACGGATTACACCAGCGAACACGATCGTCGAAGGGGCCCCTTTGTAGGGTTATAAGTAACGTAAGTTTCTTTTTTTGATAGATTGTATTCTTTAATGAAATTATAGTTTCTTTGAGTGAATATAAAAGTAGAAAAATTGTAGTTAATTGAAATTTAATGGTGTTTGAAGTAACAATCAAAGGAAGAAATTTTAGTGCCGTTCAAGACACTAAAAAAAAAGAAGTAAGTTTGTTTTGTTTCAGTTCGCTATTGTAACGAGTGCGGCTTGGACGGTTAAGTCAAGTGAAAGTGTCGGGAGGGTGAATAAAGCCGTGATAGCGGAGGTCATAGCGTTCGGGGGGTGGTATTGTGGTCCCCGCGAGGGACATCCTAATTAAGAAGTGAGGAATTTAATGTGTCAGTGAAGTAGTGTAAGGGTAGGATTGAAGTACAGAGCGTAGGGTATTTAGTAGCGAGGGTATCGGCCGAAATAACATCGAGTGCAATCGGTTAGTCGCATTCTCGCTTGGCGGCTAGTTGAGGCTTTGAGGAAAAGCGAGTGGCGCTCCACGCCCGTCTTCGGACGAGCTATCCGGGTCCACAAGCCTCGCCGGAGCACCACAGTTTCCCCGGGTAATAAGTGGGGGGTAACAACATATGGAGTGACTGCAGGTATGTACGTAAAAACAAAATTATTATTATTGTTAATAGGTTCAATATACGTTAAACGAGGTTCGTCATGTCACGCCAAGGTCCCAAGAGAGATAGAGATATCGGGAGAAAATGGAAATCTGGTTCTGCAACAAGACAAAAAAGGCTGAAAGGGTCTTATCAGATCGGTCCTTAGGTCCAGGATTGATGAAACACCTCAAAAAAACGTTTCATAGCATGACAAAGTCAGATGAATTGATTTCTTTGACGTCGGATATTGCAACAGCCAATGCTTCATTTAATTCCAAAAGTGCTTCATATGTATTGAGAAGTAAGTTATAGTCTGAAGTAGAAATAGCATCAAACTCTACCCGATCAGAATCTGAGATAAGAGCGGAATTCCTGAACAACAAATAAGTTCTCGGTCAGTTAAAGGTGACGAAAGTGACATTATTTATAAATTTAGATCCAGGAATGTTGTCGTTTCCGCTAACCGATTCTCAGCATCATGATATTGTTCAAAGTGGTCCAATGCAGCCATTAAATAACAGCGATGATGGTTATCCTAAAGATGATGATCGTAGGCACTTTTCTCATTTTTTAATTTTTTAAGAAGATTCAGTAACTGTGAAACTCAATATCGTCACTGGCTGGTTTATTTTTCTTCTTCTTTGTGGCCCTACAGTCCCTTTCGGGCCTTCGCTTGGAGATAGTTAGAGTATCTCATTGTCATGATCGAATGTATTGTCCGTCCGTGTCCGTCCACCCAGCTGCGATACGTTCTGATTTCTTAAACCAGCATATGTCACAACTGAACAGGCTTATAGTCCGTCCAAAGAACCACTCGAACTAAATCTCGGTCACGCCAACGAGACTTGAACCAGAGACCTTCGGCTTATGGGCTTAGTGCTCTAACCACTAAGCCACGCGGACTATTTTGTTTTTTGGTAGGGAGGTGAATGCCATTTATGCACAGAGTGTGGGACTCCCATGTTCGCAAGAAGGCAACTGGACTACCCACTAAACACCTCCCCTGTCAACCTGAGAACCCAGCCTGAAACCGTTTGACACATTACTTCGGGCCAGGTCTCGTTTTGTTACGCCGTGAGGTGCCTTCAAGCTGGAGAATCCCTTTCCTAGTAGGAGGGGAGAAGGGAAGAGGAAGTGCCAGAAAAGTGATCCCCCAGCCCCAGCGCCCCCGGCTGCTGTGAGTCCCTTTTATATTTTAGGACTACCCGAGCATAGTGTGCCACCTGGTTCCATTTGTCAACTGATTCGAGCATCACCGCAACTATATTATCCGGGGTGAGCTTTCCCGTCTTCCTGTGGAGTTCCCTTCGCAGCCTGACCCATTTCGTACACGCAAAAAAGTGTGACAGGCATTGTCCTCCTCTCTTGGGCAAAACCGACAATCGGGGGACCGTGACTTATCGATCTTGTGCAGGTAAGACTGAAAACACCCATGCCCGCTCAAAAACTGGATCAGATAGAAGTCAGTCTCACCCTGCCTTCGAACGCGGACTATTGGCTGGTTTATTCTAGTTATCAAAACAAAGGTTTTTAGCAATTTTCAAACTCAGATGGTTCAGGAAGGATGTTGTGACTGGAAACACTTTACAATGGCTAACATTTGAGGGGCGAATTAAGCATGGGAAAATAACAGATAAAGAAAACGAAAGACTAACTCATGAATCTCAAAAACATTAGTACTATTTATTTGAAAGATTAATTGACATCATTAACTTCTTAGCCTAACATAATCTGGCCTTCAGAGGGCATAGAGAATCTCTTAAAATTGACTGTAGTGAAAATTCCGGCAACTTCATAGACTTATTCAAATTGCTTTCTAAATCTAATCCCACGTTTCGAGAACACATGAAACGTATTAATGACCAGCAACTTGTAACACATTACCTACGATGTAAGTATTTAATAATTATTCTACAACTCTACCATCCCCTTCAAAGAGTCCCCTTGGGCAGCTATACAACGACTCCAGCGCGTTTTCCATGCTTCGTAACATGTTTGGAATGCTTCGACTGGCCTATCCGCGAGTCTTCTTGTCACGGTCGCCTGGATGTCCGTAATCGACTCAAAATGGGTTCCTTTGACCACCGATTTTGTTCTAGGGGGAAAAAAAAGTCACAGGGTAACATATCGGGTGAATAAGGCGGCTGTTGCAACATGGTGAACCCTTTAGAAGCCAAATACTGGGACACGCTGAGGGCGGTCTTTTGCTCCTCAGAAAGATTCTTTGGAACCATCTTTTTTATCCCACAATCGGCGGTTAAAATTTGTCTGACTGTTTGACAGTTCATACCCAGTTCCGAGGCCAACATTCGAACTATTAAACGCCAATCTTCACGAATTAGGGCGTGCACACGTTGCGTATTTGCGTCAGTCCACACCTCGACTGGTCTCCTGCTCCACGCCTCGTCCTCCACGCTTTCATGCCCCTCCTTAAACTCTTTATGCCGTTGAAACACTTGAGCATGACTAAGAGCACTATCACCATGCACTTTGTTTCACCCAATCTGGCGCAAAATTTTACCGCAGCGCGTTGCTCTTGATTTCGTTTCTCCATTTCCGTGACAAGCACCGCCAACCCACGCCTACTCAACACGACACAGCAGGCGAACTAAACAAGCTAGAGTCTCACTACTTAATTATCGCACATCGCAAGCCACGATATTCAAAATAAGTTGATAAGACTAATGGCGAATAGAGTGACTGGAGAAGTGATTCCAAAGTAAAAGAGGTGAAATGTTATTCTATTTTGCTTGACTACACAAGAAACTATAGTCGAGTTGAACAAATGTCTGTCGTATTATGATTTTGGAATATAGCAACCGGTAAAATAGAACACTTCATTCGATTTCTTGTTGTCGCTGAGTCAACTGGGGACTACCTAACTAATGCAATACTTGAAGAATAAGGAAAAAAAATGGATTAGATATTCATAATTGTCACGGCCAAGGGTACGACAATGGTGCGAATATGTTAGGCATACAAAACGGAGTTAAAACTCGAGTTTTGAATATTAATCCGCCGGCATTTTTTACACCTTGCGGTTGTCATAGTTGGAACCTGCTGTTAGTAGATGCAGCTGATTCTTCCGTGGCAGCAATAACATTCTTTGGTTTTATTCAAAAAATTTATTAGTTATTCGCAAAGTCAAGCAAACGGTGGGAGTTTATGAATGGCAAATTAAAACTTATTTTAAAACCTTTATCAGACACAAGATGATAAAGCAGGATCGAAACAGTTGAAGCTATATTATTCCAACTTAATGATGGCGTTGAATGTATCGAGAGCTTAAAATATCACACAGAAGAATCCAATACACTCAGTGATTGTGATTCAGTTTTAAATAAAATTCTCAGCTTAGAGTTTATTATAGCGTTACATTTATGGTATGCAATATTGTCGCGAGTGAATATTATAACCAAATTATGGAAATCCGTAGAAGTCCATTTAAGCATTGCCCTTGACCATTTGCCTACGTTCTCTGACTGGATCATAGTTCTATGACTATTTTAATTGTTGCCAGGTAATTTCCTATTGAAACTTAAAACAATCAATATTCGTTAAATAGTTTGGTTTTAGTTCATCTTAATTACTGAAAGTGCAACATTGTTGCATTGCTTTTAAATATTAAAAGTCAAAACAATTAATATCAGTTATGTAGTTTGGTTTTAGCTCAAGTTAATTACCGAAAGTGCAACATTGTTGCATCGCTTTTAAACTAACTAATTATCTAGGCAGAGTTGCTATAACTTCTCCACCCTCAGTTTTCATCCAATAATTCTGAAAAATTTTGTAATTGAAAGTGAGTGCTTAAATTTTGTAATTAATTCGAAATTGCTGCATAGTTGCGTAGCAAATGAAAAATTTTGTATTTGAAAGTGAGTTCTTAAATATTGTAATTAATTATAATTTGATGCATAGTTGCGTAGTAACATGCCGCCTGCCTTCAACTGTCAAGTTCAACACAATCATACAGGGTCTGTATAATGAGTAACCGGACTGAGCCTGCCCCGCGCCGTCAAAGCGTCTGCTAACCGGTATCTGATGCTGTAGTGGTGGTGGGGGTCTAGGTAAAGGGGACCAGGCTGCAGAAGCTGCCTCCAAGCGCTTGGAGAGATAGCATCGAGCGAGAGCGGAGTGCGTGTTCAATTACGTCGTCGGAGTGAAAATGAAGCGTTCGATCGAGCAACGTGTTAGCAAACCGAACCAGAGTTTTTTAACCACGTTATTACAGGAGACGAGACGTGGGTTTTCGAATACGATCCTGAGACGAAGCGGCAGAGTTCGGAATGGCACACACCGGCGTCACCTCGACCAAAAAAAGCGCGCATGAGCAAATCGAAGGTGAAGTCGATGTTCATTGCTTTCTTTGACGTGAAAGGCATTGTGCACAAAGAGTTTGTGCCACCCGCCCAAACTGTAAACGGTCAGTACTACAGAGAGGTGTTCCATCGACTAACCGCCCGGGTTCGCCGAGTCCGTCCGGAGATTGCCGATTCGTGGATCCTCCATCACGACAATGTTCCGTCGCACACCTGGCTGCTCGTCACCGAGCAATTGGCCAAACAGTCGAGGGCAACGTTGCCACAGCCTCCTTACAGCCCAGATATGGCACCAGCGGACTTCTTTCTGTTCCCCAAGATCAAGAGACACCTTAAGGGGACGCGGTTCGGGACTCTGGAAAACGTTCAACGTGCTACGACGAGGGCTCTAGACAGCATCGAGGTTGCCGACTTCCAGGGAGCGTTCGGGGATTGAAAAATATGGTACCAGCGAGTTATCGACTCCAATGGGGACTACTTTGAAGATTTCTAAAGAAAAATTGTACATATTTTGCCAATAAAAAATTTCCTGAGGTCAGTCCGGTTACTTATTAATCAGACCCTGTATTGTTACGAGGGCAGTCCTAAAAGTACCCGGTCCGACAAAGAAAACAGTAAAAACATTGCAAAAATTTTTTTTTATTTTTCAACATATTCCCCTTTCAGCTCGATACACTATTCCCAGCGATGTTCAATAGGTTCAATACCCGCTTTATAGTAGGAACCGTCAAGCTCCTCAAAATAGCTATTAACCGCAGACTATACCTCTTCATTGTTAGCAAATCTTTTGCTGCCGAGCCATTTTTTCAAATTCAGAAGAAGAAAATAATCCGAGGGAGCCAGATCTTGCAAATAGGGTGCGTGAGGAAGCAATTCCAACTTCAACTCATTGATTTTAGCCATAGCATTGACGCACGTGTGGACTGGTGCGTTGTCGTCATGAAGCAACACTTTCTTTTACGTCAGATGGGGCCATTTTTTCTTGATTTCATCACTCAAACGCTGCGATAAGGCTTCATAATATGCGCCGTTGATCGTTTTTGCTTTTTCGAGATAATCAATAAATATTATTCCACGCGCATCCCAGAAAACGGATGCCATGACCTTGCCAGCTGACTGAACTGTCGTTGCTTTCTTTGGAGCCGGTTCTCCCTTTTCAGTCCACTTCTTTGACTGCTCCTTGGACTCAGGTGTAAAATGATGGATCCACGTTTCGTCCATGGTTATGAATCGACGCAAAAACTTGGCATTATTGCGACGAAACATTGTCAAACACTCGATGGAAACTTCCTCACGTTGTTGTTTGTGCTCCATTGTGAGCAAACGCGGCAACCATCTTTCTCATGTCCAAATCTTCGGTCAAAATGCGATGCACAGCACTTATTGAAATGCTTGCCGGATAAATTAGTCGCGGTGATGCTCGAATCGGTTGACAAATGGAACCAGGTGGCACATTATGCTCGGGCAGGGACTCACAGTAGCTGAGGGTGCTGGGGCTGGGGGATCGCTTTTTTGGAACTTCCTCTTCCCCTCTCTCCTCCCGCTAGGAAAGGGATCCCCCAGCTTGATGGCGCCTCACGGCGTAACAAAACGAGACCTGGCCCGAAGTAATGTGTCAAACGGTTCCAGGCTGGGTTCTCAGGTTGAAAGGGAGGTGTTTAGTGGGTAGTCCAGTCGCGCATGTGTAATAATCGAGCAGTTAAAGGGTTAAAGAAAACCCCAAAATGTCCCAGATCACTCGAAACGATCGAACTGGTACGATTGCAGATTGAATCGGAACAATTTCCGATTGATCTAGCACAATTTGCAATCGAACCGGTTTGAGATTGATGTGGTACGACGAAATACCTCGGACATAGCAGTTGACATTTGGAGTGAAGGAGACTGGCGGGAAACACACAGGTGGGAATTGTTGCTGTGCTGACTAGAGTTCAGGTATTGATTTTGATAATTAAATTACACTAACTTTCACATCTCTCAACACCCATTCAGGAACGGTATAAAAACCCACGTCAAGTAAGATAAGAGGAAAGTAACGAAGGATTGGGCGGCGATTAATGGATTAACAACACTTATACGAATACATGCGGTTATCATAAGATTTTCGGTTTGAACGTTTCTTCACGCATTTTCAATCTCATCACTACACAGGACACATGATATGTTTTATTGTTTCAATGTTTCAAGATAATCCAATGGCACCTGGAATGCTTCCAGATTAATTGGTCGTGATTAGTGTTTTGGATGAAGCGGCATCGTGAAAAACATCAGAACAAGTAGTTAATCAAAAAAAAAAAAGCTTTTAAAAATGACATCGTTAAATATTATCGCACTATTGCGTCCATCTAAAGAATGCAAAAAGAATGTTTGCTTATCGTAACCTCACACGGGCAATTTTAATAAAATCGGCTAAACAACATTCCAAACTATTTAGCCGGAACTTATTGAGCTGTACAACGACGGAACAAGCGTCGGACCGAGTTATGAATTAACTTCTCATCTTCTAACGATTACGATTTCACAAACAAAAATCGTCGCAGATGTAGTTTGATATAACGGAAATCAATCTCTCTACAAAGAATCACTTAGTCGGCACCTATCTTCAACCTTTAAAAGACGCCCAAACATTTCCATTTTCCCAACTTTTTTTCCTTGGATATAATCGACTGATTAGATTTTAATCGAGGGAGGCCACTTAAGTTAGCGAACCGGCAAGCACGCGTAAGAACCGCGATCAAAGAAAACGACCTAGTCGACAGATTGCCGGGAGCCTTAACGCGGTATTTCGCGATATGCAATTGAATGCATTGCAACGTGAACATGAAACAAAATTAATGAATCGCATGAAAAACGCATCAAAAGCCGATTTCCAAACTGAAAACAAATCATCGTGGAGAAATTGTAAATATGTTGGATTCTTCCGGCCTGGTGGTTATAAACCATTGATCATTTTATTTTGGCTGTTTTTAATTCAACAATACCATGGAATTTATATCACACTTTTCTACTCTGTTACATTCTTCCAGAATCGAGATTTCCGGACCACCTGCATCGTCATCGAGCGCTCGGAAGACCATGCGGGTGAGTACCCTTTTAATTTAATTTAAATATATTATTAAAATATTTTTATTATGAAATTTATTTATATTATATGTTATTTAGCTAATTTTACGATGTTATAAAACAAAAAAATTTGAAAATGAATAACATTTTAATTGTTTATTACGTTTTCATTACAATTACTATATACATATTATAGCAAACTTATTTAAGGCGCTATGTAATGAAAGCAAACAATAAGAAAAATATTCCTTGAGATTTATTTTCGCTGAAATTAACGTAGATAAGACTTTAACGGATAACTGAAGATAACAAACAAAAAGGGAAAAAATACTAAATATTTAGAACTTTTGATAACAATAGTAGCAAAAGGAGAAAAGTTGATATAAAAACATGCGATGTAATTGATTCCAGATGAGTTGACAGAAATGAGAGAGCTGTTTTCGATTTGTTAGGTTCGAGTTGCGGGTGCACAAATTTTATCCGATATTCCTTGTTTGAAATAATTTTGGGGATTTCGTGATGCGAAATTCATACTGAACCATGTTAATTAGTTGATATGTCAGATGGGCCTAGAGTAAGTTGCTTTGTGACCGTCAGGCATCGTTGACATTAGTACAGTTTGTTTGATGAATCGATTTGAGACGGAACAAATCCATGAGGTACAAGAATATGATGTATCGTTGAATAATGACTAATAAATATAACGAATGAAAGTATATTAGATCAAATTTCTGTACGTGCTGACGATAACGAAATTAACCTGTAGTTTTGATTTGAACGGTGCTCTTAACGTACTTCTGCTACGCAAGTGTGTGGGGTACAAATTGATCAAATCTAACGTATGAACGAACCATCTGGAATGAATTGAGCATATTTGTAAAGAAGTAAAAATTGATTGTTTTTTTTTCATTTTAATATAATTTATGGTTCTTGTTTATTATATTTTTTTGAGATTTTTTCTGTACGAATTGAAAGAATGAAGTAATACCATACCCTTTGGTCTTTCTTTTCTTCCGGATCTGACCGGGTATAGGACTCGGTACGGTGGCAGGCCGCCCCTAAAACCATGAGCCAGCCGCCGGGTACAAATTAATCCTTCTCGTTTCAGGTGACGTCGCGGGTTGAGTGGCCCAAGCAGAGTGCCTCTTTATGGCATAGAGTTATGCAATCAAATTGTATAATTCTATGGCATAAATTGGTCACCGGGGTACTCCCCTTCTGATGGGAAAGTTCATGCAATTCAAGTTGTATGAGTTTTCCACTCAGAAGAGGAATACCTGGCCACTGCAACAAAATATATATGGATTTATTCCGGTTTGGTGGGTGCGAAGGGGCTCCACCATCACCCGTTTGTCCCTCTTTCATTTGTGGGCCATGAACTTCGTCGGGTAATGACGAGGTTACCCCAAGTCCGCCTTTCTTCTCAGGTTCCTCTTGTTCTCGAAACAAGTACTATCTCCCTCGACGTAGTCATCTACACTCTTTGCGACTTCGGGTGCCTCTGGATCTCCAGCAGTCAAATTCGTGAGTGCGAAATTTTTTTGTAGTGGGTCCTCGTGCTGGGGAAATGAACCCACCCCACGACACCGCAATGCTAGCCTGCCAGCGCATTCACGCGTCTCCAGACGAGGGCATTCTCGGCAGATACCGACACCTTCTTCTGCCGAGGCAGCAGACCATCGCTGCAGTCCTTTACGGACTTATTGAACATCTTAAATTCACTACACATGGGGGTCCCACACTCTGTACATATGTGGCATTCACCTCTCTACCACAAAAAAAAACTCAGCTGCCCAATATTTGACCATTGTAAACGGAGAAGCAGACATCCCCAGAGTAGAATCCAACTCGGCTTTGATATCGGTTGGACTTAGACCTTTCAAATAAAAGTATTGTATCACATAACGATGCCCGATTTTTTCCATATTTAGAAATTCACTGAGAGCGTTCACTTTGGATGTCTGTAAAAAATAATAGTAAACGTACCGTTATGAATTTTTCACATTAAGTTGTTGAAAGGTGGTATAGTCAATCGCAATAATTATTTTTTTTAAACTATCTGTATTCGGTCGGGTACTTTTGGGAATACCCTCATAATAAGAGTAATGGCCCGATTAGAATTAGTACACATGTCGAAACTACCTTCTTCTAACAGTTTTCTTCTCTAATAATTTTTCAGAAAAAATTATTAAATAAGCAACTCAATCATGTAGCTTCAAAGAATTTCTTGAGTAATTTGAAAAGCTATTGAAGCTATCCGAAAAACGAGATCGATATCCGCATGAAGCAATGAAAGCTCACTGTAGAGTAAAAAATTATCGTATAGATTTACATTAAATTGATGTAAAAAGGGTGAAATGATCAATTTGAAGTTTAGCAAAGACTTAATTATGTAGTTTATTCTCACAATTTGCACTATTTACAAGTATAGCCAAGTGTGTCGTTTTAGGGCTCTTCCCGAATAATTTCACTTTGCTTTCATTCTGAATTAGATGTTGCTCTTTTCTAAGATACTCGTATATGCATACAAAAACTCTTTTGTATTAGTTAGTAGTTTATATTTAATCGTTATAAGATCATTAGTAAATTGTACAATATAATTTGCGATATTGTTGGGGAAGTTTATTCATAACGTACATCCCCGCTTACAAAGTTCCATGTTGATGCATGTAAACGTTTATCTCTATCCGTAAAAAATGCGGTCAGCCGTTAAAAACGTTATCATCTTCATCTACATACTTCTAGTTTTCATTGTCATCTTGTAATCTTGTAAGTATATAGCATATGTATTACAAAATTACAAATTTTTATATTAATTGCAATATTCAATGTTTGTGATTACAATAGAATCCATTTTCAATATTTTATCGTGATGTCCTATTTCAAAAATTATTCACTTTTTTCTAATATTTATTGTTCCTTCCTGTACTTACATGTTTAAAATGCATGTATAAAAAACTTTCATATGTACTCATTTAATATGTGCTTTTATATATTAATGTTTTTATTTAAATCGCATTTTCTTTATAGATTATAAGCATATTCATCATTATTTACCATTCTCTTTAAAATGCTTATCGGCGGCTTTTTTTCTTTCCTCAAATATATTTCATTTTTACTTTGATTTCCCTCTGTCATTCATTTTTGTATGCTCATTAAAATAATTGAAATTTTTCTTCTATTTGATATTTTTGTAATTTTAGTCAATTTTTTATCAAAAAAGGGCTGATCGTGCACATGTGTACATTGGACGATATCTACTTTTTACTCAATAAACTATTTCTTTGTTTTCTTTTGATTGCTTCGATAAATAATACTTGATGGTTTCTTTGAATTGATTGATTATTTCCATGATAGCTTTTACTATTTTTATTTATTTAGGAATACTAGAAAAATATACACATTTTTATCAGATATAATATACATACTTCATCGATGAAGGTTAAATTGATATTTCTTAGTTTGGTTTTGTTTGGATGTTAAAACGTAAGTTAATTGTATTATCATTACCGTCTAATGAAAAGTAAAAAAATGTTTAAATCAATTAGGACAAGAGTTTTGCGATTAATCCACACATTGATTATGAATTTTAATCAAATTATGAGGAAAGTATTATAAATAAAATCATAGTGAAATTCCACTTCACTACCATGTACATCAAAATAAATCTTATTCATTGAAATCACGCTATCAATCCGATACTCAATATTATTTATTGATTATTTGAGAAGCTTAGTATGAATTCATTTTTTATGAATAAATAACGTAGTTGTCATACACTTCAATTTGCTAAACCACTTAATTTCTTTACAATCAAGCTGATTAACTTAACTTTTTGTAGTTTTTTTTTCAATTCGTGAGATAGAGATGTTCCTAGATGTAAACACAAATTATTAAAATTACGTTTACGGCATTTAAATTTGTAATGATATAAAACTACTTCCTTCCTTCCTAAAATTAAACTGTTGCTTAAAAATTCCTGTAACGAAATGATAGATTGCCTTTCTCAGGAGAAGGTCAAATATAAACTGTAAATAAGTACACAGAGAGAAAAAACAGTTGTTAAAATATAGAAGTAGATGCATTGGAACAATGATAATCCCACATTAACTAATCATATATTCCTTTACGCAGATTGCATAGGATCAATCCACGCCAAATATATGAGTGTGTTGTGTAAATTATATTTAAAAAGTAAGGTATCTAACCATATGAAGTGCCAAAATAATTATACATTCGAATGTAACTCATGTAAATTAGTTAATCTAAGGTTAGATAAGGTGTTTGATGACTCAATGTGAGCGCTGCGCTTTCTTGTTACCCCTAATATGTCGTTCGATTCCATCTCGTCTCTGGATAATTATGAATTTGAATACATAAATGAATGAATGAATTTAAATTAACGAATATTTATCCACCACCAAACCCTAAGCAACGTTATAGTCTTATAATGAGTGTGTAGTTAGCGGGAGGGAAAGGGAATTAAAATTATCAGAAATGGCAACATAACCAACTTAAGGGTAACTGCAGATAACTTTACCTAAACGTCTAGTAAAAAATAAATTTCTACAAGTTTTTTGGTAAGTTGCCATGGGTTTTTACTGGCCCGAAAGTTTAAAAAGATGTATGGCATGAGTATGGCAAATGTAATCCTTCAAGATGAATTATTACCTACTAAGGTTACGTTAAACCTTCAAATAATAATTTTAAGAAGTTGGAGAGTAATTCAAAACCGCTTTTATTGTGATAGGAAAATGTACCAACAACAGTTCACTCGAAGAAGGCGTACACAGTATAGTGTTTGATTGCATAATTATCACTTGATTTAATTACTCAATGCAAGTAGATTAATACAACCGGCTAAGCATTTGTGCGCTTATAGTTTAATAATATTCCCTTTAACCGTTAGTGCCGCTATTACTTTTCAAATCGATGCTGATAATTATAATTTCGTCTATACATCCCAATATATGACACTGTGACATAAGGAAATGTAAAACGAAACCCGAAATAAACAAAAAACCCTCATATGCTCTAGCTGTTATAAAAAGCGATGGCATGGGGTTCATTTGATTGGTTTTTAAACTCATTGATGGAATTTTTTATGGAACTAGAATAAGGCAATTCTGCAATCAAGACGTATAAAGATTGAAAATTCTTGAACTGTGTTGTACACTTAAACAGTCGAACAACTCCGTGGTGATTAGCAGCTGCTGTTTTTGAGAGAAATGCTGGTTACCTTATCGAAACTGCTTACATTGTTACTTTACTATATGCTATAGGCAACTACACCCGTCAAGTTGATGAGTGGTTCACTTCAGCTACTTACTTTACGTTTGATATTCCCTGGTTATGTTACGACCTTCTTCTAGCAGAGTAACGATTGCTTTTTGTTCAGTATTTGCGTTCGTCTCAAGCCTCCATGCCCGCTAACTTTAACGAGACGAAAATTTTGAATTACTGTAGAGTAGCTTGATTGACAATGTGAAAAGACCTGTGCTATGCACTGTAATAAAACCTGTGCTATGATGTGAAACATGGACCCTAATCCAAGCATCCACTTACATATGTCACCGGGTAACACTATAGCGTGAAACGCGCGCCTAATAAATAAGATTGAATAAGCATATTTGGTGTCGAATTTAATTTGATTGTTTTCGGTACCGTCTCTGACAATATTCTGAAGTGGGGTATCACCCTAAAGTGCGCGACGTTTATTTGAGGCTGTGAATATAATTTAAAATCGTAAAATGTCGGTGGTGAAGCTTGAAGACCTGTCTAACAAACAGCTACATGCTAAGCTGAAGTCCTTAAATTGTTCGATGTCGGGCACTAAAGTGAATTTGATCGCGCGCCTCAGAGGAATATTAAACGGCAACGAGATGGAGGACAAATATGAGGAAGTGGAGGAAGAGGATTCTCCATCCAAAACATCGAATCCAATAACACGTGAGGAGTTCGAGAAAATGAAAAACGATATGTCCTCCATTACGTCATTGTTGAGGAAACTTGCCGGAAGGAACATATTTCAAGCGGCCTCCACCGTACAAACCCACAGTATCAATTCGACCAATGCAATAGCTACCCACATCGCCAACGAAAACAACGTAGATATGTTTTCACAAACGCCGACCAATACATACGTACAAATAATTATACGTACAGGCGTCCCTGCCAAGGCCGAATAAGTATTAAGGAGAAGCGGGAAACTCTGCAAGACACTTCATGTGTTCGAGCGGTGGGAGATAACATAAAGAGCACCGAAAATTCGATTGTCACTGCTGCAATCGTTACCGAAGCGACCGATGCAAGGGCCGCAAATCCCGACATTGCCACGAAGAATCCAGAAGCCAACGAGGAGATTACGGCACTAAAAGCAAAGAGTGACCAGACACTGCATGAATGCACCGCCAACGTTGAAAATGTGACGGAAGCACTGCACTCGGAAACGGAACGCGATAACCTCTCCCAAGGATGGTTGCAAGGTACAATTGCGGCCCAGCGATACGCAGAAGAAAGACTACGCCAAAAAGCGGGAGATGTTCTGAAAAGAATACAATCTGCATACGACTACCCAAAAATCAGCAAAGCAGCAAAGGCAAGGCTCAATGAACTAGAGGAGCTCCTAGATCGCATAGGGCACTATCGGAGGAGCTGGTTAAGGGCCGAAGACGAACAGAAGGCTAAAGAGGCGCTTGGGGCGAAATCTAAAGGCGACAAGCAGATAGCTCCACCATTAAAAGTCAATAAAAGAATGGCGTCTAGCCCAATTGAAGGAGATCGGGATAAAAGAAGGAAGGAAGAGGCACTTGACGGGCGTGGAGCACCAGATCAGGGGTTCCAGACAGTGCTTACAAAAGGAGCGAAGAAAGCCGCAAAGACACTCCTTGAAAAAAAGCCAGAAAGTAAAGTTCATACGGACGCCCAATTAGAAAAAGGACCTGATGCAAAACAGGAGAGGCAGAAGCCCCGACGAAGACCCCGGCAGCAAGCACTGCTTGTAAAGCCCCAAGATGGCCGATCCTACGTGGAGGTACTGCGGGACATCAGGGGAAACGTAAGGCCCGAAGACACCAATACTACCATTAAAGTAAAAAGACCAACACGGTCGGGCCACATACTGGTCGAATTCGGAGCAGAGGCCGGCAATAAAGAAGCATTCTGTGACGCAGTAAAGAAAGTCCTTGGCAAAAGCGCAACTATAGCCCCGCTCGAGCCGATGGCAACGATCGAAATACGAGACATAGACTGCGTGACGGATCTGACCGAGGTAGAAGAGGCCATCAAAAAGGAGTTCCCTAGCGTGGGAAGGATCAAAGCGAGACTGACACCAGAAAACAACAGGGGACAACGCATGGCCATAGTTGACTTGACCGAAAAGAACGCCGAACAATTCCTGAACAAGGGCAAAGTACAAATAGGGTGGGTTGTCTGTAGGATACGGCAAAGAGCAATGCCTCTTCAATGTTTTAAATGCTTTGGTAATGGCCACACCACACAAGTATGCAAAGCACCCGATAGGAGTTGCCTATATTACAAATGCGGTGAAATGGGACATAAAAGAAAAGAGTGTACGAAGGAGGCACACTGTATTCTTTGCAAAGATACTGATCCAAAACCTGATTTTGGACACGTCTTGGGATCAGGAAAATGCCGGGTGTTCCAGGAAGCCCTAGCCAAGGCAAAATCAGAGCTTCGATGAACCACATCCTGCAGCTAAACCTTCACCCCAGTCCAACCGCCCAAAATCTGCTTGAGCAGTTTGCGAGGGACATGAAAGCCGACTTCTTGCTGCTGAGTGAGCAACACCATAATAAAAGTCCTGCATTGTGGTGTTCTGATGAAACTAGTACTGCCGCTATCTGGGTTCGGAACAGTGACTTTCAGGCGGAGAGTTGTGGACGGGGGGATGGTTTCGTGTCAGTTCGGTGCTCAGGGATCACTTTCTTTAGTGTATACCTAACGCCTGACGAGTCGATATCATCTTTCCAAGCCAAGCTTAATGCTTTGGAGGGCGCTGTCTCGAACGCAGAGGGCAAAATGCTCGTTGGGGGCAACTTCAATGCTAAATCAATCGAATGGGGCATGGCTCAGATGGATCCGCGGGGAAAACGAATCCTGGAAATGGCGGCCAGGACGGCTCTCGTCGTACTAAACTCCGGAAACACGCCGACTTTCCACCGTATTGGCTGTGAGGGAGCCATACCGGACGTGACATTCGCCTCGGAGTCCTTAGTACGGAGGATACACAACTGGAAAGTATTAGAGGACTACTCAGCCAGTGATCATCAGTGCATTCTGCTTGAGATAAGTCCATGACGTCCATGCTCTCAGCCTTCTACAACTGGATGGAACATCAGAAGGATGGACGTTGAGAGGTTCGTCAAGGTTCTCATAGCAGGTGAGCCGCTGCAGGGAGCTTCGGAGGGGACGGAAGAACTGGCAGCTCAAAACGTGGTGAATTCTACTATGAGCATCATTACGACTGCTTGCTGCGCTTCTATGCCCCGTCGAAGACCCCGGCACGGCAAGCCCCCAGTGTACTGGTGGTCCACTGAAATCGCTGAAAAGCGAAGGGAGTGTCACAAGCTTCGACGTGAGGCTCAACGGGCGCGGAACCGTGACGCGGCATGCAACCAGGTGGCAACATATAAGTCGGCCAGGAAATGCCTTCGCAAACTGATCAACAGTAGCAAGGCTCGCTGCTGGCAAGACCTAGTAGACAAAGTGAACAAGGATCCGTGGGGCCTTGGCTACAAGCTGGTCGTGGGGAAACTTGGTGGCCTACGGAAGCCTTGTATACATGACGCGAAAAGATGGACGCGATAGTGCGGGGACTCTTCCCCGCCCATCCCCTCCGTGTTGACGCTGTCCATGGTGAAACAGTAGTAGAGTGCCCACTCTTCACACAGCTGGAACTGGAGGAGGCAGTCCTCTCATTGAAAGCGAGGCTCCAGGTCCAGATGGTGTTCCAGCTGAGGTGTTGCGGCTCGTCTATCACCATTGTCCTGACTTGCTGCTCAGCACATTCAATGCTTGCCTATGGGACGGGGTTTTCCCGGTACGATGGAAGGTGGCGAGGCTCGTGCTGATCAGCAAGGGGAAGGGAAATCCCGAATCGCCGTCTGCATACCGCCCGTTATGCATGCTAGACACGACTGGGAAAGTGCTAGAGAAACTCATCAAGGGAAGACTGCTGCTGGGGACCTATCTCCTCGGCAGTACGGCTTTAGAGCAGGACGTTCTACCATTGATGCGATTGCAGAGGTGGTGAACGCGGTCCAAAAGGCAGAGGCACATAGTCGCACCAAGCGACGGATCGTCCTGTTGGTGACACTCGACGTCAGGAATGCCTTCAACTCCGCTAGACGGGTGGATATTCTGGACACTCTGGAAAACTCTTTTCAAGTTCCAGAATATCTAATGCGGCTTTTGAGGAACTACCTAAAGGACCGAAGCCTGCTCTACGACACGACACAGGGCCAACAAAGGATGGAAATTACATCGGGTGTTGCCCAGGGATCTATCCTTGGTCTGGACCTTTGAAACGTGTCTTACGACGGGCTACTGAGACTTGAGATGCCAGATGAGTCACGCTTGGTCGGCTATGCGGATGATGTTGCAACTCTGGTCGCTGGACGCACCGTTGAACAAGCGCAACTTAGGCTAGGTATGCTAATGCACCGAGTGAGGGACTTGATGACAGCTCGCAGGCTGAGTTTAGCACTGGCGAAAACCGAACTGGTCATCTTGACAAAAAAGAGAATCCCTAGAGTAAGGATGATCAGTATTGGAGACATACAAATCGAATCGAAGCCAGCGGTGAAGTACCTGGGGCTACTGATCGACTCGAAGATGAATTTCTCTGAGCAAATCAGGGCAACGGCTGAGAAGGCCGCTGTAGGGGGACCCAGCCCATCAAGAAGACGCCTCTTGATGAGTGCTGTAGGGTCAGTGCTACTGTACGGAGCAGAGGTATGGGGCGACGCTCTCAGCAAGGAGGTATACCGAAAACATTTGGTACAGGTACAGAAAAGAGGAGCACTGAGAATTGCATCTTCGTATCCAACAGTCTCCGACTCGGCGGTGAGAGTGTTTGCAGGCGTGATACCTGTCGCCCTCCTTGCTAGAGAGCGCCGTGCTATTTACCTGCGCCGAAACGAGGATGTGAGACCGTGGCTAAATCGACGGCATGGTGAGGCTGACTTCTTTCTGACCCAGCTTTTGAGCGGGCACGGGTGTTTTCAGTCTTACCTGCACAAGATCGGTAAGTCACGGTCTCCCGATTGTCGGTCTTGCCCAGGAGAGGAGGACCATGCCTGTCACACATTTTTTGCGTGTACAAAATGGGTCAGGCTGCGAAGGGAACTCTACAGGAGACGGGAGAGCTCACCCCGGACAATATAGATGCGGTGATGCTCGAACCGGTTGACAAATGAAACCAGGTCGCACATTATGCTCGGGCCGTCCTAAAATATTAAAGGGACTCACAGCAGCCAGGGGCGCTGGGGCTGGGGGATCGCTCTTCTGGCATTACCTCTTTCCCTCTCCCCTCCCGCTAGAAAAGGGACTCCTCAGCTTGAAGGCGCCCCACGGCGTAACAAAACGAGACCCGGCCCGAAGTAATGTGTCAAACGGTTCCAGGCTGGGTTCTCAGGTTGACAGGGGAGGTGTTCAGTGGTTAGTCCAGTCCTGCATGGGAGTTCCACACTCTTTGCATAAATAGCATTCACCTCCCTACCACAAAAAAAAGGAATAATACGATGGCTGCAATACAAGCCGACATACAGCCCATCATGCCACCACCAGCAACATGCTCCGCGATGCGTCTCAATGTTGCCGCCGATAACGTCCAGCGTGTCATACGTACCGCAGCACTCGTTGCCTTTCGTTGAGTGCTACACCGACAACGCATCACAATATGGAAGAACTACACCAATATTGCCCACAACAGATATTAGTAGCCGCTTACTCACCGTTCGTGAAGTTGGTGAGATGCTACCCGATTTTGACCCACACTCCGAGCTGTCACTGACCTCGGCTCAATTTGTAAGTTGGATCAACATGCTGCGAGACAGATTCGACTGGGCCGGCCAGATGTTGCTTCTCGCCTCACAGTCGAGGTTTAAAGGAGCGGCAAAATTATAGTTTTGGAGCCATCCGCAGCCGCACGTTTCATGGGGAACGCTTGCATGCGATTTGGAACAAAGTTTCCCAAACGATCTAAACGAGAGTGCCATTCATGAGAAGCTGATAACAACGACCAGAAATCGGGGGGTTTTTTCATCGCATGTGCGCGATCGCGCGAAGAAGGGGCGTTAATGAAAAGACAATTCGAACCAACCTCGGTCATAGGGAAGCCACCCGCCGATTTTTCGCAAACCACCTCAAAAAAACTCTATGAGCCACGTGAAAGTGTAAATATAGCAAACCGTGCTAGAGGCGACCCCATTCCGACCCCGAAAATAAGTGCCAACTCGAATAGTGTAAAGACAAATGACCAAAGACAGCAATGTACATGTTTCAATTGTTTTCTTCCAGGACACTTGTCCATAAATTGCTTGAAATCTCAACGTCGCGGGAGTTGCAATTTATGTGCGCGCGTAGGGCACAAATTGACATCATATTCCAATAATAAACCCAGTCAAAGCATTCTTGAGATCTGCAAAACAATAAAGAAACTGTAGCTTTCATCGATACCGGCAGTAATCGTACGCTTGTCCGGAAAGTGTTTGCGGAAAGTCTTACGGATGTTTCGCTGCAGGAATGTAAAACATATTTGAAGGGATTTGCGGGCAGTGAATACATGTATACGAAAATGGTACGCGTGACAGTGACATTCGACAATGAATCGGTTGAGACAACCATGTTGATCATGGACAATGATTTTATTTGCGAGAATGTACTCTTGGGTAGTGCAAAAATGGTAAACGTTTGATAATAGAAGATGGAGACTGCCGTATACAAAGAATTGTGGACTTACACAGAGTGAAAGTTGGTGACTCTGTATGAGACACGGACAAAAATACATTAAAGTCAGTGTTAATCGCCAATAGAGAATGTTTTGCGAAAGACTAAGCGGAGCTGGGAAAGCGAAATTCCGGATAAATTTGACAACAGATAAACCAGTCGACCTAAAAACTTACCGTGTTCCATTCGCGAAAAGATTGATCGTTAATGCTATCGTCACCAATAGTTTTGGCTGAAAAAAAATTGCGACCAGCGACTTTGTATTGACTACCGGCGATTAAACGAAATTACCGTGAAACAATCTTTCCCAATGCCGGTAATCGATGAGATATTTGCGTCCATTGCGGGAAATAAATACTTTTCGTGTTTGGATTCCCGTACCGGGTATCATCAGATAGAAGTAGATGAGTCGTCAAAACAACTTACCGCCTTTGTAACTAACGACGCCAAGATGGAATTTAACCGTATGCCTTTCGGTCTGGCAAATGCTCCAGGGGAATTTCAAAACGTCATGAACGAAATCATAAAAATGGAGCCTTTTTTTTAAGGCTATCGCATATCTGAATGATGTGATCATCCCCGCAAAAACTATACCCAAAGCCATCGAAAAACTCGAAAAATTTCTTAATCTACTGAGACAAGTTGGACTTACGCTACGGATAGACAAATGCCGATTTTTGCAAGGCGAGATAAATTTCTTGGGTCACCGTGTGAACAAAAACGGAATCGTTCCAGGGTGCGAGCAGACCGAAGCAATAAGAATGTTCATGCGTCCATCGAATATCACAGAAACCCGTAGATTTTTGGGATTGACCAGATTTTTTCGAAAGTTTTTGAAAAACTACGCGATCATTGCTCGTCCAGTTACAAAGTTACTGAAGAAAGACACTCCATTCTCTTGGGATCAGGAACATGAAGAAGTCTTTATGAAGCTCAAAAACATATTATGCGAAGAACCTGTCCTTGCACTTTATAACGTAACAGCGGAACATCAAGTGCACACCGATGCCAGCAGCCATGGTGTTGCTGCTGTGGTATTCCAATCCGAAAATGGTAGAAACTGGAAGCCCGTAATGTACGACAGTCAACATTGTACCGAAGCCGAGAGCCAGTATCATAGTTACAAGCAGGGTGTCCTTGCAGTCGTCGATGGGCTGGAGGGTTTCAAGATTTTCCTCCTAGGAAAACACTTTAAACTGGTGACGGACTGCAGCGCTATCGCCAAACTTAAAAATTTCCTGCGAGATGAAACCCTGAATTTCCCGATGGTGGATGCGACTTCTCGAATTCGACTTCAATATCGACCAGTGTTCCAGATCTAAGATGGCTCACATCGACGCGCTCAGCCGAGCTCCAGTAGGACGAAAGAAGGATATGGAAATAGCCGGTTTCATTTCTGACAAAACCCCCAAAAACAAAACTGCCGTCCTAAAGAGAGACAACACGTCAGCGCAAGAAAAATAATTGAAGTTAGAGTATCGAATCAACGATCACCGTCTTTATCGTGTCGTCGATAAAGAGCTATGTTTTGTCGTTCCAAAAGGAATACGTTGGAAAGTTGTGCAGTCATGTCACGATAACGTAGGTCATTTTGCATTGAAAAAAACGATAAGCCGAATGAAAGAAAATTTCTGGTTTCCACATATGCAAAAATATGTGAAGGATTACAACACCGCGTGCCTGGAATGCCACTATAATAAAGCCCGTGTCGAAAAGGCCGAAGGATGCCTACATTTCGCCGAAATGGAGCCCATTCTATTCAAACGACTTCACTTGGATCATCTAGGACCATTTCTGTGAAGCCGCTCTGGTAATTTGTACCTTTTTGATAATCTTCGATACTTTCACCAAATACATCGTCATAAAAGCCGTTAAAAATACGAAAACCGTTCCAGTATAATGATGTTTAAACGAAATGACGACGTATTTTGGACTTCCTTCCTGCATCATCACCGACCGGGGCTCTGAACGCAGTTTGTAACCCTCGAGCCAACGGGCAAGTGGAGCGAGCGCATCAATCGATAATCAATTATTTGCGCATTCGGATTGGAAACAATAATCGTTGGAAAGAAGAAATACGGGAACTTCAGTGGGATACGTACACCCAGAAAAATGATACGATTGGGTATAGTCCTAACGAGATTGCGTTCGATTTCCGGCTTAATGACATTCTCCCGAATCGTCTGTTATCTGCACTACAACAAAATGTTGGAGATTCGATCGACACAAATATGAGGGAAAGAAGAGACGCTGCTATGAATAACATCTCAAGGAAACGCGAAAAATGAAAATACGGTTTGATCAACGACACGCTGCCTCCACTGGCTACGCTGTTGATGACTTGGTTTTGTTGGAACACGAGTCACCTGCAACGAAACATTCACGGAAATTAGAGCCGAAGCACAAAGGCCCATTGTTGTTCAAGAAAGTCTCGGTAACGACCGATATTTAGTGGAGACATTGATTGGATTGAAGAGCAACAGTCGGCAACATTTTAGTTCAGTATTTACGTCGGAGAATATGAAACCCTGGTGTATATCGGCACCGGATTTAGATGACATCAGCAACGCCTCAATCAATGACTCGAGTGACAACGAAGATGAATACGGCGAAATCGAGGAAAATTCCGTAACAGGAGTGACCGAGCTGTCCGCTGGCAACACTATAGCGTGAGACGCGCGCAACAAATTGCGAGAGATAGTTAGTTGATTGTAATCGTTCAGTTGGGACGCCTCGTACTTAATAAATAAGATTGAATAAGCAATTTTGGTGTCGACTTTAATTTTATTGTTTTCAGTACCGTCTCTGATACACATTGAACGTTTTCAAGAGACGGGTCTTGAGGTCAATAATCAGAGCGACCAATGGCGAATTTGATACAACCATGAGTTGTATGAAATTTTGACAAGGCCGGAGGTCACAACGATTGTAAAACTGCGGAAGCTGTAATGGGTTGGCCACATGAATCGTATGGACGAACAACGGATACACAGAAAGGTATTCATTGGGAAAACTGAGCGGTGGAGACCAGTGGGAAAACCGGGGAGATGCTGGTCTGACTTGGTCGACGAAGGCAGCTCATGGCTACTCAGATTTCGAAATTGGAGGATGTGGTCTATCGATTGCGACAGTTGGAGGCACTTGTTGCAGAAAGCCAAGGCCCGAGAGGGGCTGTAGCGCTACGATGAAGAAGAAGAAACTTGATTGACACACAATAGACAATTTTTAAAGATAATAAAAATTGATCGGAATGTCTTTTGGAGTAGAGTACGTGTGATAAATATTTTGTAGGGCAGTTTGTGGCACGACAAAGAATCCGTCCCATATGATCCCGTAAGCAGCTACGCGACCAAGACGCGTACGTGGTCACAAAGAGAAACAACTCATCTGAGCTTGATTGTCTTTTATAGTTCACTGACGCTTGAGATAGACCATCGGCGTCCAAGTCCTAAACAGACTTTAAACACTCCCAATTACTAAAATGGTGGACAATATGGGGCCACAGGGGAAAACAACCTCAGTCTTTTTCGAGTTTTCACATTTTTAAGTTTGCTATCGGCAGATGAGCTGACGAAATTTTTATTGTTGCGCCCACCATTTAATATTAAAGAAGCATACTCTGGAGGATCCAGTGACGTAGATATAGAGTCAACGATAAACTTTCTTCTAGTGTTGTGTTTATTGCCTTCAGGACTGTAAGGTGTATAGCATTATCTGGAATTCTTTGTTCGTGATGGCTAGGCTGTGAAAACACGTCAGTGATATTATACAGCACTACATCCTTGAATGATGCCAGAAGAAAGGTTTGCAATTTTTTTACAGTTTGAATTCGGACAGGTCTAACTTCAAACAAAATCATGTAACCTAAGGTTTTGAAATACACTGCTCTCCTGTTATTCACAACTTCGCTATTTGCTAATTTGATCATTCGCGGAATCTGTTTTACTGATAAAACTTCAGCATCCACGAAAAAAATACTCGCCTATGCACGAACATAAATGCAGGACTCCCCATATTGTACCCGAGTGGTGAGTCTACCCAGTAACCTTCTTTTGGTTTTGCAAAATAAACGTGTAGTTTACAATATGACGTTCATCATGTCGTCTATTAGAAAATCGGTCGAAGAAACTATTAGATTTGGAAAGTAAATTAAAAATAATTCGTCGCCTTGAATCTGCAGAAAGTGCTTATTCGTAGAACGCACATTTTGGATTAATTAGTATAAAAGCTCAAAAAGTTGGAATAAAAAAATCGATTCAGGAATATTGTTTAATGTTGGCAAAGATCGTGAAAAATTTCTTATGATTTGGATTGAAGACAACAACCAAACCAAATTGTAATTGATTCTGTAACTATTTGGACAAAAACAAAATTTTTGTATGATAAACGAGGTGGAGCATCAACCAACAGAGAGAATTTTAATGCAAGTGAGGGTTGGTCCAATCGATTTAAGCAAAGATGTAAACTTCATAATATAAAATTCATCGGAAAAGCTGCTGATGAAAATGCAGCAAAATTATTTGCTCTCCTCAGGCCATCACTCTTATTAGATACACACCGGTGAAGGCGACCACCATGCTTAGAGGCGAGAGAATTATTTCTAATTTTCCTATTCATGCAAACTCAGCATGTTTTTGTAACTACGAATTATGTTCGGGTTAGTTTTCTCCTGTAAGTACTTGTCTGTGCTAAACTTTAAATTGATCATTCGACCCTTTTTACGTCAACTCAATGTAAATCTATACGATAATTTTTGCTTTACAGTGAGCTTTATTGCTTCTTGCAGGTATCGATCTCGTCGAAACCACCTTCATCTAGCATTTTTCTTCTCTAATAATTTTTTGGAAAAATTATTAATGCAACTCAATTATATAGCTACACACAAAGAATTTCCATAAGTAATTTCAAGCTGTCGGAGCTATCCGAAAAATGAGATCGATACCCGCACGAAGCAATAAATCTCATTGTAGAGCATTGGTTTTTAAAGTGGGGGCATTGGTTTTCAAAGCGAGGGCTTTGTAAGGGAGGCGTGAACGGGGCGATACACACCTAAAATTAATTAAAAAAAAAATTATTCAAAAAAAAAAAACATTTTTTTTAATAATTTTTTTTCAAGTTAATTATCAACATTAGCCGAAGCTGATGATCTTTGGCCATAGATATGTTTGGTTGAACATGAATTAAGGATCTTTTGGGCAAGTAAGGATACTAGGTGATAGAACAAATACTCCCTCTGTTTCTTGTTATGACGCCCACAAATTGAATTTTTAACTGAGATATTTATTTATTTACACTATTTTACAGATCCTTGAATCCAATTACAAAATAGGTTATATTTGAGAGAGGGAGGGAGAGGGAAGTTATATTTGTAGAATAGAGAATGTGTGAACTTACGCTGTACAGTTTCAACAGCATCCGATAGATTGGTATAGTGAGGAGACCATACTTGGGAGGCATACTCAAGGATTGACCGGGCTAGGAGTACAAATAGATGGACGCTGGTTGAAATGTTAAAAGACTTGCAGGAGGACCGTAAAATAAAACCAGCGACACGTGAAGCTCTAGTGGTTATACCTGAAATATGGATGTTAAATTTCAAATACTACTCCCAAATCTTTAAATCTGTCCACAAGTGCGAGCAGCGATCCATCAATCTGGTATTCATATAAAACTGGATGTATTTTGTTGGTGAATCTCATGTGAGAGCATTTTGAAATGTTAAGAGGAAGTAAATTACCTTGACACCAATTTCGGAGATTGTCAAGATCATTTTGAAGGTATGAGCAGTCTTTGCTGGAGTTAATGGATCGATAAATTTTTTAATCATCAGCGTAAAAAAGATAATTAGAGGACAGGCATTGGGAAGATCATTAATGAAAATGTTGAATAGCAAAGGGCTTACAATTGATCCTTGAGGAACACCAGATTTTGGGCTAAATGAGGAGAACGAAAAATAATTATTCCATGTTACGGTGCAGGAGCAATGGGGTAAGAAGCACAAGATCCAAGAGAGGATTGAGTCCGAAACGCGGAACCATCGGAGTTGGTTAGCCAAATGGCCGTGATCAACACTGTCAAAGGCTTTAGCAAAATCGGTGTATATGACATCAACTTGTTGGCTCTTGTCAAAAGCGAGAGAGATGGTATTCGTAAGTTCTAAGAAATTAGTTACTGTCGAACGACCTTTAATGAAACCATGTTGTTCATTTGCAAACACGATACTGATGTCATCGTACATACTGTTATGCACAATTCGGTCAAGGAGCTTTCCAAAACAAGACAGTAAAGAAATCGGACGATAGTTCGAAATTTCACTAGGTTCTCCGGACTTATGGATCGGAAAGATGTTAGCATGCTTCCAGACGTCGGGGAAGCAGGAGGAAGAAAGGCTAATATTGAAAATAATTGATAGTGGGGTAGATAATGAAGAAGATAACGACTTTGCGAACAGATTTGGTATTCCACTACCATTAATGTCAGAAGTGAGCAGTACATTTTCGATTTCCGATGGAGAGGTCACGATAGAATGCACAATAGGGGAAGGAGAAGGATACGATGAGTATATAGTGGGGTTCGAAACTTTAAATGTGTAGGAAAAAAATTGAGCGAAGAGGTCACAGATAGCTTGCCCATCAGAAGCTTGGCAGTTATGCCATGAGAAGATATTAGGGTTATGGGATGTTGTTTTCAGAGAATGTATGTATGTCCAAAAGGGGCTTAGGACTATTAGATTGCAGAGATGTTTCAATCATATAATAATAGGATCGCATTGCGTTCTTAACCGCTTTTTTGGCTTCTGTACGAAGCAGTCGGTATTTGGTGAGGTCAGTGTTAGAGATGAAATACTGAAATTTTTTGCGCGCCTGGTCCTTCAAATAAAGAGCGTCTGAGACTTCAGCGGAAAACCAGCTAGAGCTCTTTTTCTGTGGGGAACGGCAGATAGGTACATGGTTTGTAACTATGCTACTGAGATTCTCTAGAAAGTTGATAGCGCTGAATTGACATTGAGCTTCTGTAGCATTGAATTCCAGTCAATATTATCCAGCTCAAGCTGAATGGCTGTATAGTTGGCTTTGTGAAAATTAAATCTTGGGGAAAAAGGAGTACGTTTGGACTGAGGTGCGAGAAAAGATAAAAGAACATCAAGCGGAGGATGATGGCGATCAGGTTTTACATATTCGGAGGGGGATTTTGTGATCGAGGAGATAGAGGCAGGATTGGTAGTAAAGATAAAATGGAGAAGTTGATTGTTTGCGAGATATGACTAAATAATGCGATTTTCTATTCATTTATATGAAGTAGAGTAATTTAACCCATATCATAGTTAGAGCTAGCATTTCTGAATTATGCATAAATAATATTCAAAAATGATAGTTAACTTACATTATGTAAGATTTCCAATAAGAACGTGGAATGAATATTCTCAGCTGAGCCATTTAGTGTTGAAGTGTAAACTAAGAGGAAGCCCTCTGTGGATTGCTTTGCATCGAATTTTATCAAAAAATTCATTATTTTGATACTGAGTTTGAATTGAACGTAAACTTCTCAAATTTGCAAAAGTCAAAGCATAAATGTTATATTCTTGTATCGCATGTGGTCAGGAAAACACCAGCAGACACAACGGATATGCATTTAATACGCGTGGTGTAGGGGTTAGAGCACTCATCCCGAAAGCCGAAGGTCCCTGGTTCGACTTTCGTTGGCGGCAACGAGATTTAGTTCGAGGGATTCTTCGGACGGAATATAAGACCATTCAGTTGTGATACGTGCTGGACTGGGTGGACGGACAAATATCACCTTGTGGAGTGCCGACCATGATAATGAGATACTCTAAGTGTCTCTAAGACAAGGCCTGAAAGGGGGCTGTAGTGCTACAATAAAAACATTAAAACCACGGATACGCTACACTATAAGTCGAAGCAACTAGTAGCATTAGCCGACGACGTTAATAGTATGGCCAAATCAATTCCAGATGCGAAGGAAGTGTTCATACGGCTGGAGTCAGAAGCGAAAAAATCGGCCTCCTGGTCAACGAAACTAAAATTAATTCATGACCCAAACAAGGAAAAATGCATGTAAGACAAAACTTGACCTTATGAGACTACAACCTAGAAAATGTCGATATCTTCCCATTCTTAGGGTCAATGTTGATAAAAAAGCCGCAAAAAAGAACAAAATATCGAAAAGGATAAACACAACAAGCAAAGCCTACTTCTATGCTAAGATCTAGAGATGTTCACAGGGAGAATAAAATCCACTTATACAAGTCACTAATAAGAACTATGCTGCTGAATGGATATAAAACCTGGACTGTTACAAGTGTTTCCGAAAAGATGTCGAACGTATAAGGACGCAAAGTGCTCAGGAGGATATTTGGCCCAGTAAGGCATGGGGCAGAGTAGAGACTTCGTTACAACGACGAGTTGTATAATCTTGATGACGACCCACCTGTATCCGCATGCGTAAAGCTACGCAAACTACACTGGGCAGGATAGGTGAAGAGAATGGAAGAGTCCCAAGATGCACGTTGAAGGGTAGAGTGCGGAAGGAGAGAGGAAACGATGGCTAGATTTAATCTATGCGTCGCCGCGACGATTACAGGCGACAACTACTGAAAGCGAAGGTCTGAATTGGAGCTATGCCATAAATGATGAATAAATGTGGAAGATTTGCTTTGCAATAGTTAGATGGCCTGAGGCACTCTAGTATATTTTCCGACACAGCTCTAGCTAGTTTAGTTGGACCGGAAAGTCTAACTAAACCGTCCAAAATATATAACTGAAAAGTAACAACCATATTTGATAGATTTCGATTTGTTCTTCGTGCTTATATTTTAAGGACAAGCCAAGGCAATTTAGCTCACGGTTTTGTAAGCATTAACCTTCTGCCTTATTTTTTCAGTATGCTTGTTTTTAAGATTCCATACATCCAAATGCAAAAATGGAACCCTTATAGTCTCACTAGTGTGTCTGTCTGTCCATCTGTCATAGTAAGTTTGCTCTGAACCTACTGCACAGATTACAATTAAATTTGGGTACACATATGAAGTCTTGTGACTCAAACACGCACGTGTAAATTAAATAAATGAATTTTAAAAATGACGGCCACACAAATAAAAAGTTTTGCAAAGTGTACCGTGTGACATATTAAATGGAAATTATGATTGATAGCATCTCAAAAATAATTAACTTATTGTTTTCAAGATATCTAAATCTAACCGAAACTAGAGAGTCTAAAATTTTGGGAAAAATACAGAAAGATGCTCTTTACTAGTAGATTACAAGAAATCAGTCAAATGTCGATGGCCTTAATATAACCCCGTAAATTTTTTAATATATTAAAAATTTCCAATTGGAACCATTTGGTGCTCCATGCTTTAACAAAGTAAATCTCTCACATTTCCCCTGGAAATTGCATTCAATTTCATTAAGAGTGCTGTCAGTGCTAACATATCAAACATGTAAGATCAGAGCACCTTCTAGTTATTACATATATTCACAAAAATACACGATGGAATTCCACAATTGGAAATATATTCAGTATTTTCTTTTGAGATTTACCATAAAAAAATTTACGTCAGATAATATAAAAAAAAACTACTTGATTAAAAATTAATCATGCGAGTTTCACTTAGGCTACACCGGGGCTTTTTTAACACGCTGTTGTTCAGAAGGGCGGCCACAAATATAATTCAATTACTTCTAACTGCGGCTGAAGCAGCAGAATATTTTGTTTTTTTTATTTTAGATGCTTTTGATTTTCAAAATGCTGAATGATTCATGAAATGCCGGTTCTCATTACAAATGTGAAATATATGGGCTCCGATACCTGAATTTTAATATCAATATATCGATTTCAAAAATATATGCGATAGTATATGTATCGATTTTTGCGATACATATCAATATGTTTATGTATCGATTGATATTTTTTTAAATATTGTATTTTTGAAATCTTGATATTTTATCGACAATATTACTTTGAACCAATCAATGTTCGTCACTGTTGAACGAAGTTTATTGACTTCCGAATTCGGGTTATAATAAGAATTTTAAGTGGATTTAACAAAACGTCCAGAACTAATTGAGGGAAAACAGTTGCTAATATTAATTAATAAAAATAAATGTGGAAATTTTAAAGTATAAACAATATAACTCTTCTAAATCAATGTTAACTAAATAAACAAATCCAATTCGTGATTACATGCATAGTTTTCGGCAGTGGAAGCAGAATTTATTTAAAGATATTAAACCTATTTTATATATCAATGATGTTTAACACCAATACAATTAAATATATGTTTCCGATATTGAATTTCTTCAAAATTTTCTTTTATCAAATCATTTATTTTAGTTTTATAGCTTATAAGCTAAACATTAAACCTACAAACTAAAATACGAATCAATTATGACTTAAATTCACGAAAATAATAAAAATAAAAAACTAAATGATAAAAGATATACATGATACAAAAAGATATGAAGAAAAAAATACACAATCAATGTTCTATGTTTGATTACAATGCAAATGAAATTTAAAAAAAACTTTGAAGAGAAAAACATGTAAAATGGGTAATCAGTCAAAACGGTTTTTGCTCGAGGGTGACAACGTATTCTCAATCATCTTAATATTAATAGTTTGACGTTTCGAATATTATTACTGATAGGAAGCTTTTACAATTTCCTTTTATGATATTATGGCGATACGTATGGCGGTGGTTTTCGATATGAAGGTGTTACCGGTGATTTACCACGCTGTTCCCTACCGCCTACTACAACTGCTGGAGGGGGCACGTATTCGTCTACATCATTGTCGCCTGCAAGGTTGCAAATTTTTCAAATGATTGCTATTACTACAATAATTATATTACTTACTATTATATGATGGTGGTAGCAGTGGAGGTTTTTCATCTTTGAGAATTATTGGTGATTTGTTTCCAATTTCAGGCTTTTCATCGAGCTCATCCTGGAATATTACAGGAATACCTTTTGATCGGAATGATCGGCGCTCTTCTTCATCACCTAGAGGTATTATAAATGTAGTGTTAATATAAAGGTATGTAGTTTATTATTTAGGAATAATTAATAAAATGAGTCTTCAAATATTGTATAACTAAATAATCGCTTAAAAATATATAAGTGTATTTGGAAATATTTATAAATAAAGTAATATGAGAGAAAAGTTGCACATAGAATTAAAAAAAAATTAATAAATCGTCATTATTTGCATCTAAAACAATCATTTTCAATAAATTTTTGGTTATCTTGCAAGTACAAACATTTTCTACAACTCTAACAATTTTTTTGAAGTTTTCCAAATCAGTCGATATACAGAAACCCAGTCTTGAGGTTTAGCGTAAGCGTTGCTTTTAGCTCTTCTATTCTTAATTCAATATTTTGAGTTGTTTGGGATTGAATCAATACTCTATATCTATACCATAGTATACTCACATAGTATCCACACTCAATCTAGCCTCCGGAAAAATCCGAAGGCGCAGAGCGACCCATAAATCTTCGATAGCTGGTAGGTAGCTAAATGCTGACGCGAGGATTGGCGCGAATATAAACATGTGCTTTGATGACAGATTTCAGGATTACCAGGTCTTAAAAAATCAATAACTTTGCAGAAAAACAAATTCGTTCCATGCAATATTTTAGTTTTTTTATTAGGATCTGGCAGCACTCCCATGTTCTGAAATGCGTAAAAGAGCACGTGCGTCGGAAATTTTATTTGCTTTTTATTTAGATTTTTAAATAGGACAGGCCTCGGCTCAGCTGACATGCCCCGACTCAGCTAACCGGCCCCTGGGAAAATTCAGAAAGTGTGCAATACAAGGTAAATGGAAGGTGTGGATAGTATGTGAAAGTACTATGGTCTATACGACGGTGAACAAGCGACAATCAAAAGGGGCTTTGTCTGATGCAATAGGTCGGTAACGGAAGTTTTCACAGTGTTGACAGTAGAAAAAACTTGAGTATCGTATAGACATATTGTAAATAGGCCCGTTCGAACTTTGTTTCGAACCTCTGTAAGTAACTGATTGCCACGAGGTTGGTTGCATAGTGGTAGCGGTCGGTTGGCAACATGAAATTCCGGCTAAACGAGTATCGGAAAACGAAGTGATGTCAACTGGCGGTGTGTATATGACAGCTAAAAGGAAGCAACTTGAGAAAGGCTAAAAACGCTTTGGAAAGTTACGTGGATATGGCTCGCGTCAAATTCAACAGGCGGGTTGAGTGTTAAAAATGAAACGAATCCCAGTGAACCAAGTTTTATTGAAGAATATTGCAAACACAAGTGAAATCCGATTAAGATTGTACCGCTGGCACTTCAGTCTGTTATGTTGTATCGCGCAAAGACCGTAATTCGTTCGCTAGATCATTAATCAAGGCACAATGTAGAAAACAAACTACGAACTTGGCAAGACTTTATTGGAATTTAGAGTCTGATTGTAACACTCTAGAAGATTAAATCAAAAATTTGATCCGGATTGTTGGCAGTAGGATAACTTCTACCATCCTGTTGACACTAAACGAGATATCTTCCCAGTTTGCTGCTTTTTCTCAGTATAGCGCCTGTAAGAACGATAATAGTTGCCAATACTATCAAGAGCCATTAGCATTAGGGCACGAAGTCCTGCGAAGCAGTTGGATGGAGGACCGTTGTGAAGATATTCATTGTAACGAGCGGCACAAGTTCATAAGGAAACGGCCTTGTGATAGCAAGCGAAATAGTTTGACATACAAACGTGTGATAGATTTGCTGTGTATGTACACGGCTTGCAGCATCGAACACGACAAATCAAAACCCTTGTCCGCTGTCGTCGACGTCAACTACTGTCACTCGAGAGCGAGCCGGCAAGCCGGCGGCAGTCTCCAACTCCGACTGATTTATGTGGAATGGAATCTACGAAATACGTTCACAGAAGAGGAAGCAGTTAGATGAATTGCCGTGAATACATATCATTGAATTTATTCAGACCGGTTGGACCGGTTGTTTGAACTTATTTCAGATACCTTATTTGCAATAGCTTTGTTGAATTCTGTGAGTTAAAAGACACGAAACGCGGCTAGTGAAACATTGGTATACCACAGTCGAGCGCTCGCAGGAACGGCGGTAAGATTATCATTGTATTATTGGTTGTTCTTAGTTTTTTATGTACAAGATCTTGAGTTAAACCGCACATGTCTATTTATTGATTATACTTATACTTTCAACCTCTTTATTGTTCATCGGTATTTAAGTTTTGCTAAACGGAAAATATAATCTGTTTTTTTTTTTCATTTTTATTAGTAGTAGAAAATAAAATGAGTTCATGAAGAACCTGTAATACTTCGCTGAGGAATCTCTAGGTGTACCTCAGGTAAGTATTCCTGAGCAGTAGTAGCACCACTTGTCAGGATTGACGAGCCCCAATATGAAAATCCGAATAGAGCTGTCGGCTATCAACGAGGTGTAATGAAATAGGTGGGGAGGAACAAAAGACATCGAAACACCTGATGCCGATCCTACAGGAAATCCTTGTGATCGATTTTTAAATATCATCCCGCCAGTCAAATTGGTTTCGGCCAAGTGCTAATATTATTAAAAATACGTGCGCGTGACGAATTATTTTTATAGTGTAGCCTAGCGCGGGATCTGAAGACCCACCTCTACGACACTGCGATAAGCTAGCTGACTAGTACGCCCATGTGAGCTGCGCTGCTTTTCTAGTTCGCTGATACAATTTTTTAAAAATTTGGCTACAATATTTGATGTTTTTTTTTATTCCAATATATTTTAAATCAGATATTTGTTATTTATCAATATAAGGAATTATTATGTTATTAAGGTGTCATATCTCTCATATATATTGTCTGATACATTTCACCACGTTTTACCAATACTATAAAGAAATTAGAAGTTTTATTAAGTCCGTTTCCATTTGCAAGTAATATTTTCTTTTCTGCTAGTAGTTGCCAAAATTACTCATACATTAAGCGATTTGGTCTAACCAACCACATATTTGAATAAAGAGCAAAGTTCGGCACAGCACGAGGAAAGGGTGGAATTTACTTTACTACTCAGAATGCACAATAAATGTTATTTATGCATTCTTCTCTAGATTGCAGTATTATAGTAAACTTTACTGTTTGCAATACCAGATATAAGCATTAATATATAAAATTTAGATTTCATGGTAGTTATATACAAGAATAGGAGGTCTTACGGGCGCTTGAAATTGTTTAATGAATTGAATGGAGGTAAGTCATTTTCACAACGAATGGTTTTCGCTGTTTTTGCAGCACTGAGGTCCAGCAATTGCATGCAATTTGAACCTTCTATGGATGTCGTGACCTAGAATCAAAACCCTTGTCCGCTGTCGTCGACGTCAACTACTGTCACTCGAGAGCGAGCCGGCAAGCCGGCGGCAGCCTCCAACTCCGACTGATTTATGTGGAATGGAATCTACGAAATACGTTCACAGAAGAGGAAGCAGTTAGATGAATTGCCGTGAATACATATCATTGAATTTATTCAGACCGGTTGGACCGGTTGTTTGAACTTATTTCAGATACCTTATTTGCAATAGCTTTGTTGAATTCTGTGAGTTAAAAGACACGAAACGCGGCTAGTGAAACATTGGTATACCACAGTCGAGCGCTCGCAGGAACGGCGGTAAGATTATCATTGTATTATTGGTTGTTCTTAGTTTTTTATGTACAAGATATTGAGTTAAACCGCACATGTCTATTTATTGATTATACTTATACTTTCAACCTCTTTATTGTTCATCGGTATTTAAGTTTTGCTAAACGGAAAATATAATCTGTTTTTTTTTTTCATTTTTATTAGTAGTAGAAAATAAAATGAGTTCATGAAGAACCTGTAATACTTCGCTGAGGAATCTCTAGGTGTACCTCAGGTAAGTATTCCTGAGCAGTAGTAGCACCACTTGTCAGGATTGACGAGCCCCAATATGAAAATCCGAATAGAGCTGTCGGCTATCAACGAGGTGTAATGAAATAGGTGGGGAGGAACAAAAGACATCGAAACACCTGATGCCGATCCTACAGGAAATCCTTGTGATCGATTTTTAAATATCATCCCGCCAGTCAAATTGGTTTCGGCCAAGTGCTAATATTATTAAAAATACGTGCGCGTGACGAATTATTTTTATAGTGTAGCCTAGCGCGGGATCTGAAGACCCACCTCTACGACACTGCGATAAGCTAGCTGACTAGTATGCCCATGTGAGCTGCGCTGCTTTTCTAGTTCGCTGATACAATTTTTTAAAAATTTGGCTACAATATTTGATGTTTTTTTTTATTCCAATATATTTTAAATCAGATATTTGTTATTTATCAATATAAGGAATTATTATGTTATTAAGGTATCATATCTCTCATATATATTGTCTGATACATTTCACCACGTTTTACCAATACTATAAAGAAATTAGAAGTTTTATTAAGTCCGTTTCCATTTGCAAGTAATATTTTCTTTTCTGCTAGTAGTTGCCAAAATTACTCATACATTAAGCGATTTGGTCTAACCAACCACATATTTGAATAAAGAGCAAAGTTCGGCACAGCACGAGGAAAGGGTGGAATTTACTTTACTACTCAGAATGCACAATAAATGTTATTTATGCATTCTTCTCTAGATTGCAGTATTATAGTAAACTTTACTGTTTGCAATACCAGATATAAGCATTAATATATAAAATTTAGATTTCATGGTAGTTATATACAAGAATAGGAGGTCTTACGGGCGCTTGAAATTGTTTAATGAATTGAATGGAGGTAAGTCATTTTCACAACGAATGGTTTTCGCTGTTTTTGCAGCACTGAGGTCCAGCAATTGCATGCAATTTGAACCTTCTATGGATGTCGTGACCTAGAATTTTACACAAAATTACTTCACGATATGAATAATCCCGAAATAAAGCTTCCATAAGTTACAGCAGATATAGACTTGAATGGCTTTCAATAAGAAATAGTGGTTTAAAGGCCGGACAATTTTTGACTTTTCTTTGGCTTTTACTTGTTTATAATTTAATATGCAGTATATATTTTGTGATATTTGCAAACTTTTATGAAAATTATAATATAGAATTCAAAAATTCCAAAATCATGTCAAAAATAAGTCAACTTTTAATTTGAAGCATTGTTCATATACTAAATTTCTTTTGTATAAATGGAATCCCTAATAAACCAGTGAGTATAGGCAATTATGCATATTTATATGAAGGCACCCTTAAACTTTTTTAATAAACTGTCAATGTCAAAACGTTAGTTAAAGTCAACATTTTGATTATGATAAAGTTCACGAACCAGCAACGTTTGGAAATTATTAAAAATTACTACCGAAATTCTGCGTCAAGGGTCGCAACTTTAAGAGCGCTTATTTTTGGCCGTAATAATCGTCCCACCCGACAGGCTGTGGATGCTATAGTGGAGAAGTCCCAGTCCAAATTTTCACTTTTGGACGTTCCGATGCAAAAAAGACCTTCTGCCGCTCGAAGCAAAGTAAATATCGTAGCCAAAAGTGCATCGATACAAAATGAGCCAAATCAGTCGATTCCACATCGTTCTCAAGAAGTGGGCATCGGCCAAACGACAATGTGGTGTATTTTGCGATAAAATCTTGGCCTACATGGTTACAAGATCAAATCGACTCAAGAAATAAAGCCACTTGATCATTTGAAACGCCGAAACTTTTTCCATTGGCTCTGACAAAGCTTGAAGAAAATGAAGAATTTCATCGGAAGATCATCTTCATTGATGAAGCTCATTTCTGGCTCAATTGCTTTGTTAATAATCAAAATATGCATTATTGGTCAGCAACAAACCCACATGTGCTTCATGAGACGCCGTTGCATCCGCAAAAAATTACCGTTTGGCGCGGTTTTCATGCCAGAGGTGTGATTGCGCCGTATTTTTGCGTGGATGAAAATGACCGTCATGTTACCGTCAATGGAGAGCGCTATCGTGTTATGAACTTGACATCAACGATATGTGGTTTCAACAAGACGGTGCCACAAGCCACACAGCGCGCGTCACAACCGATTTATAGAAAGGCAAATTTGGTGAACGTGTTATCTCGAGAAATGGCCCGGTCGAATATCCGCTTCGTTCATGCGATCTAATGCCAATGGATTTCTTTTTATGGGGCTATATCAAGTCACTGGTCTATGCCAACAAGCCAGCAACTTTAGACGAGCTCAAAGACAACATCTAACGCGAAATTGCCGAAATGTGTGCCAGAGTTGTGGAAAATAGGGTCTAAAGAATCGACCGCTGCTAATGGACTCATGGTGGTCATATAATCGAAATCAAATTTCATTCATAGAATGTAATGCTTGCACTACACTCACAATAAATTTTAACTCAATATCTCAAATACTTCTGTGTGTAGATAAAATTGTTATGTCCTTAATGGAAAACCCTTCATTTTAGTCTGCAAACTCAACGGTAGATTTTTTGATTCTTAAAATCAGGAGAGTTTGGTGCAAAGGTGTCTGCCGGTAACAGAACAATGTTCGGTAGACTGTCTCCGGCTTGATACTTCATCATTAACTTCAACCAGATTCGGGTACTCGGCATGCGTGGTTCATGGATTGATGTTAGAATCATCCGAATCTACTCTAGTTCTCGGGGTAAATCAAATTCGGTTAGGGGTGCATAATTTTTGTCTTATTCCGATGAAAGGTGTTAGTATACCTTCTCGATGGTTACTCGAATGTATTGGATGTGCTCCACGCTTGTTCTGGAGCATGCTTCCATCACTTTGGGGAAACATAATACGAAGATGTTGTACCTTAGAGCATATCGGTGTGACTATGCGTTTCACTAACTTTATAGTAGTTGCCAATAGTCTCGTGGCTGTTACCTACCACCTACACGAAGACGCTGCTTAATTAGGACGTCAGTAACAGTAGGTGCAAATTTCTTGAGTGCGGATGGTTTGAGAGTGCTCCACACAAAGTCGGTTTTATTTGGACAAGCCAGCGTTGAGGACGTGCTGTGAAGAGCAAATAGCGTTGATGCGCTAAAAATCTCCTTTTAGCGTAGCGGTGGTAATGTATTCAATTTGCCCGAAAAAGGCTCCAATAGAGCATGGGACCTCTTTCCTTACAAACATCATTTTCTATCTAGTAATTATTAGTAACACGTTTGTGGCAGTTAAGGTAGTCTCGAATCGGTAGGAATTGGCCGGTTTGCATGGCTAACAGCTTAAGGCACTGCCGTATTTAATTATGGAGCTGGGTTCCGCGTATATACAATGGGTATAGCACTCAATTTATTCGCTCTTTGATAATTTGCAAGGTTTTTAAACAATAGAAAAATATATTTTCTAGCACACCCGGTTCAATTTTGCGGCTTTGAACTATCTCACCTGTCCGAGGACTCTTTTTTTACACGTAGAAACGTTAAAGAAATTACAAAATAAGATTCTACAATCACTCAAAGCGTTTCGAATTTGACCCAAAACCCTACTTTTCGCTTTTTGGCTTAAACTTTGACACAAGCAAAAAAATTAATTGGCAATAAGAATTCACAAATCTAATAATGTGGAGCTATTTATACGAGTAGCTGCCAAACCTTGCCATTTCTGATCGGAGACTTTTGACTAGCAGTTATTGTTGGCAACATCTTGTTTTATATTTGTACTCACTACTCAAAGATTTAGTAATGAACAGTGAGGATTTAACAGACAATTTTTTTCTAGGTCAAGGCTTTTATCAAACGTACTGAGAATCAGTACCAACTCTAGCTCAGGATGGATTGACATGATCCCGCGATCCCGTTTGATGTTGTGATTCTCATAATTATATTGGTTTATTAGTCAATTTCCATCGAGTTTTTATATCTTCCAACTATTTTATATCAATGACAGCTAATCACAAGTGATCGAAATTTACATTCGATATAGTTGGTAGGTATAAAAAGTTTACTAATAAACGAATATAATCATGAGAAATACAACACCAAATAGGATCATAGGATCATGCTAATCCATCCTGAGCTAGAGTTGGCATCATATCCAACGATTGACCACATGTTGATCAGGTCATTAAAAACTTTCTGAAAACACAGAAAAAAATGTTTTATTCCACCCGCCAAATTCCTCTTATTTCAACTAGTGATTTGAAAATTATATGCCCTGAATAGGACACATTAGAAAAACAAAGCATAGTGCTGAAATTTTGGATTGGATATGTTAACAGCATTTTCACTGTCACAGAGAAACAAGCAAAAATCTTGCTGATAAAATTAAAATTAGCTTTACACCAGTCAAAGAATGAGACTCATGAAAAACGGTGAGCGAGTGTTTGGTCAAAACTCACTCCTTTTGAGGGCTGAATAGACTGGGAGATTGGCGTGATGGAAATCATTCACAACCCCGTCCGGTAGTGTTGAAAAATTTATACCAATATTTCGATTTATTCAAAATCACCAAAACTTCTATAATTGATGCAGTTAAAACGGGCGACGCAATTGCAGACTTGTTTATAGCAGAGGTGCTTGAATCCTGGCCTACTAGCACTTACTCATTAAATCTTTGCGACAGCGGTGATCCGAAATAGCCGCAACAATATGCCGCCATTACCATGGAAGGTATACAACTATTATTGGTTCTGATTTTGATCAATCGATT
Source organism: Odontomyia ornata (assembly GCA_963969285.1). NCBI lineage: Eukaryota > Metazoa > Arthropoda > Insecta > Diptera > Stratiomyidae > Odontomyia > Odontomyia ornata. Next base: position 375,376,105 of record OZ017738.1, read on the forward strand.
TGGTTAAATCTTAAAATTTTCAACGAAGTAAATTGTGTGATTACTGTCCGTCGGACCTTGCTGGTTTTTTCGCAAGGCCGCATTTCAGAACGAGCTGAAGATGACTAAAGATTGAAGAAATGCAGCCTCGCAAAAGCATCAGCAAAACCCGATGAACAATAAAAAAGAAAAATTAAAGTTGGCTTCCGAAATCAAAGAAATAATTGAATATAAGCAAATTGTTGTCAATCTTGGGGTTCATGTGCTAGAGTAACTGGAATGCCCGACTTGATAAGTTGTTTATGCATCCCAAGATATATAATTCTCTTTTACTTTAGTCCTTTCTTTTTATTTCTAGTACATTTGATTTTGGTTGATATGATGCGTATGGTTTCGAAATTATTTTTTTCACAACTTTCACCAGACTAGCAATGGCGTAAATTGTGTTGGATTGATGTATGTTAACAGTAGAAACCGCAGCTCGTAACGTACTTTAAAGCTAATAGAGATTTGATTGAATTTTTATAATTTAAAATCCATATACGCCAAAACCATGGCAGAAATGACTAATGGAATATTTAAAATATGCTGCAGAATCAAATCCATAAGGTGATTTCAATCTATATTAGTTTAAAAAGCCTTAAATATCAAACAAATATAAATACTTACCAAGCTCCATTTTCCCCGTCAGTCGACGTCTATGTAACACACATGCAACTATCGACGCTAATAAAAGCATTGCTAAAATAATAACTGCAGGGACTACAAATGTCAAAAGATAATCATCAGTGAATGATGAACCCTTCTTTTCCTCAGTCTTCTTTGGTACAACGTCTATTGGTAAGTTATCCATGGCAGCTATAAAATAAAATAAATAAAACCAGATAAATGTTATCAACCTCAAATAAATTTCCTCATCACTTACTGTGACACATTGTAGGCACCACATGTACGTTCAGCAAATTAAATTCATTGCCTAAAATCTTTTTCACGCGGTCCCGGATAGTGGAATCGGAATGTTGCCAAACAGAACGAATTGACTCCATCTCTTCATCGCTTGGGCATCGCTGATGAGACTTTTGCATGGTTGTATTAAAGAAAGACACCATTACGTTACCAGTACTATTCAAATTTTGAATTGCTTTAAGTTGTATATTCGACGTTGTTGAATCGCCGAACACTTGTGCAATTCGCTCAAAAAAGTGTCGCTGCATAAGAGCATTATTAAATGAGTCGTAAGTGATGCCTAATGTTAATCTAGTGAGTATACTGTAGTCACGCTTTGCGGGTGCTGTGACATAAACTAATAATGCATCGTTTGCAGTCATACCGTCATGGTCTTCAGCAACCTAAGAGGTAAATATTGTAACCAATTAATTCATTTATAATGCAATTTTTTATCTGGTAAATTATTATTTTATCGCTGAATACAAAAAGAAAGTGAATGTACAGTTTTTACAAACTACCCAAACTTACCAAAAGGTATTGTTCTTGTCCAAAATCACTATATTTTGGAATTCCATAAAATTCTCGATTTTTCGAATCAAACTGCATCCAATTACGCGGATCTAGCGGCCGTCCGTCGATTGTTAAAAGTGATAATTTGAGATCAATGTTATCTTCGGGATCATAAAATGTATCCTGCAATTAATTAAAAAAGATAATTATTTGTCCATCAATGTAGACTTATTTAATGGTACTTACAGCAGGAACTTTAAACACCAATAATTGATTAATTGTAGCATTTACACGGTCTACTTGATTTCTAGGCACAGGCGGATAATTCCTCGTCATATGAGGTGTTGGTTTCGGCCTTGCAACTGGTATCTTTTGACATGGACCGATAGGTAATCCAGTTACAGATTTCACCGATATTTCAGGCAATAGTGAGTCTGTTAATTTGCCAGGATCTAGTCGTTCAACAAGACGATCCAATTTATCTTCGGGACACTTAGTATCTCTTGATAAAGTTTCGTTTGTATAAATAAATGTTGCTGTATGAGGATCCAATTGGTTCAATCGTATTTCGCGGACGACAATATTTGACATTGAATCGTCATTCAGTGTTTCTACAATTCCACGAATAAGTCGTATTTGCCAGTCAACATTATTTCGGAATTTTTCGTTAAGTTTAATTTGAATACTGATTTCGTGATTGACACTACGATGTCCTTTATGCTGTTGGACAGCAATGTCAACAGTTTCATTGACTGTGGCATTTTTGCTATCGGAGGCAACCATTTTGAATTGCCATCGGGAGACAGAATCTTCAAGCGGTCTGAAAAATGAGTTGAAATCGTTTGAAGCTTAGAAAATTAAATTGATAGCAAGATACAATCAATTTACTTTTAACAAATATTAAATTTAAATAGCTACGAGTAGTAATCAAGTTTTATAAAAAAACATATATGATAGAGGGAATCAAAAAAGGAAAAATTATGACGAATTGAAGAGTATGCCATATTGGATAAAACTGTTGCAAACACTGAAAATAGCGTACGACAGAAAATTTTAGCTGATGACCCAAAACGGCCCATCAACACCAGAATATAGGAAATGGACAAAATCCTAGCTGAATTACAATTGTATTTAAGTGTTATGTGTCACAGGAAGGGTTAAAAAATGATACGAGTGAACATTTGTTCGGCAAATATTCCAGATAACTCAATTGAGATAAATTGCGGGACAATTGAACTAGCTGAAGACTGCAAATATATTTCTAATATGTCCCCGTCTACTGAGGAAGCGAAGATAGCTCCATCACCAAACACCAAATAGAATAGACTTTAGTCCAATCGAACGAGATCGTGATAAAGTGAGGAAAGAGGAGGCACTTAATGAGCATGATATGTTAGATGAGTGCTTTTAGACAGTGCTAACAAAGGCAGCCAAGACAGCCGCTAAAAAACTTGTACAAAGTGTCCCAGAAATAAAGTTCCCGTAGATGCCCAACAAAAAGAAATACCTGATTCGAGGCAGAAAAGAAAAAAACCCGCGATGAAGATTCCGGCAGCAGGCACTGCTCGTGAAACTCAAGGATGGCCAGTCCTACGCAAATGTGTTGGGGGAGATCAGAGGAGGAGGAGAGTCTGTAGACATAACTGCCATTAAAGCAGTTTGCCCAAGTCGGTCTGGCCACATACTGGTCGGATTTGGAGCAGAGGCCAACAAGAAAGAAGCATTCTGCGCTGCAGTCAAGAAGGTTCTCCGCAAAAGAGCACCTGTAGTCTCGCTCGAACCGATGGCAATTAGAAATCAGGGACATTGACTGCGTCACGGGCCTGACTGAGGTAAAGGAGGTCATCAATAGGGAGTTCGCTAGCGTAAGTAGAGTTAAAGCGAGGCTGACATCAGAAAACAATAGGGAAAAACGTGTGGCCATCATCGACCTGACTGAAATGGACGCCGGACAACTCCTGAGTAAAGGAAAACTAAGAATAGGGTGGGAAACTGCAGGATACGGCAAAGATCAGTACCTCTCTAAAGCTTTAAGTACCTGGGTTAAGGTCAGACCGAATAGGGATACAAGAGACCCGATATGAGTTCCCAATACTTCAAATGTGGCGTTATGGGACATAAAAGAAAAGAATGTAAGAGGAAGGCACACTGCATCTTTTGCAATGATGCTGATCTAAAACCTAATTTGAAGCACGTCTTAGGATCAGGAAAGTCTTAGATTTTCCAAAAGCTCTAATCAAGGCAAAAGCAGAACTTCGAAGACCCGTTTTCTGCAGGTGAACCTACACCTCAGTGCAACTGCCCAAAACCTGCTTGAGCAGGTTGCGAGGGGCATGAAAGCCAACTTTTTGCTACTAAGTGAGCACAAAACTGGTAGCGCCGCCATCTGGGCTCGTAACAATGCTGATTTTCTAGTGGAGAGCTATAGACGGAAGGATGGCTTGGTGTAGGTTTGGTGTTCAAGGACTACATTCTTTAGTGTGTACCTAGCGCGAACCAAGCTTAATGTTTTGGAAGACGCTGTCGCGAACGCAGATGGCCACGTGCTCGTTGGGGGAGACTTCAAAGCTATAACGATCGAATGAAGCATGCCTCAAACTGATCCGCGGAGAAAACGAGTCCTAGAGATGGCGTCCAGGACAGGAGTCATCGTGCTGAACATCGGCGATATGCCAACTTTCCGCCGTGTATATGGAGGATATACAAGAGAGTATTAGAAGACTGCTCCGCCAATGATCATTAGTACATTCTGTTTGAGATCTGTGATGCTGCCTCACAACGCCCAGGTCCTCGACCTTTCACGATTGGGTGGAACGTTGGGAGGATGGACGTAGAGAGGTTCGTGGAGGTGCTCACGATAGATGCGCCGTTACCGGAAGTCTTACAGGGGACTGACCAGCTAGCAGCTCAAGACGTACTGAACTCAACTATGAGCATCATCACTTTTGCTTGCAGCGCTTTTATGTCCCGTCGGAAACCCGGAATGGCAAACCTCCAGTGTATTGTGGTCGACTTAAATCGCTGAAAAGCGATGCTTTCACAAGTTTCGACGCGAAGTTCAACGGGTAGGGAACGGCGACGGGGCATGCAACTAATTAGCAGCATTATAAGTCAGCCAAGAAATACCTTCGCAAAATGATTAACAGCAGTGAGGCTCGTTGCTGGCAAGATTTAGTGGACAATGTGAACAGGGATACGTGAGGCCTTGACTACAAGCAAGCTATGCAAAAGCTTGGTGCCCTCCGCAAAACCTGTATATATGAAGCAGAAAAGATCATATTGTGAGTACTTTTCCCCGCCCATCCCGTGCGTCTTGATGCTTTTCACGGCAAAATGGAAGTCGAATGCTCACGCTTCACGCGGTTGGAATGGGATGGGATAGTCCTATCATTGAAACCAAGGAAAGCTCCCGGTCCAGACGACGTCCCAGCTGAGGCGTTACAGTTTGTCTTCCACCATTGTCCTGACTTGCTGCTCAGTACATTCAATGCTTGCCTGTGGGAAGGGATTTTCCCGGAATGTTGGAAGGTGGCGAAGCTCGTACTGATCAAAAGGGGCAAGGGGAATCCCAGCTCGCCGTCTGCATACCGTCCGTTATGTATGCTAGACACGCCTGGGAAAGTGCTAGAGAAACGTATGAAGGGAAGACTCACTGACCCGATTCGTGCTATTGGGGAGCTACTTACGGCTTTAGACCAGGACGCTCTACTATTGATGCATTTGCAGAGTGTCAGTGTTACCTGCACTGCTCAACAGTGTAAGAATATACTTGATTTTGTAACATTCAATTCTATTAGCTTTTTGTTTTGCTTTTAGTACTACAGCCCCTGTCGGGCCATCGCTTAGGGATAGTTAGTGCATCTCATCATCTTGATCGTATCTGTTTCGGCACTCGAGAAGGTGATATGGTCAGTGTGTGTGGCCGTGTGTCCGTCCATCCAGCTGCTATACAGCTCCAAACGTCCTTCTAAAAGCCTCGCAACCGCAATTTTGACCAATTCATCTTAGAAAGTGGCGTTGATATTTCCTCGGCTACGGATTTGTTTTTGCATGTTTTACCTCTGTTGGTGAATAGATAGAAGCCATCCCGTATTTAGTCTCATCGAAGCAGTTATTGATTGTTACACGGAATTTGAAGCCGGGTGACGACTTTCAGGTTCACACAGGGACTCTGATCAGCTAAGTTTTTTGTTGGCGAATGAAGTTTCTTGTAACACATTCCATAATAGCTTCTCGCAATGAGTGCTTCTATACAGCTGATAAACAGCGTCATTCTTATGGATACTTGTATGCCACACTGAGAATCTGATATGGTTAATACGAGGGAGGTTCAAATATATGAATGGATCGTAGTAGTCTTTGCGTATAGACGTCTTTTAAATCGCTCCTGTCAAAAGTTTTCAAAAATTAAATTAATTTTTTAAAAACGTTAGTCCAAAGTTAATTTTTATCGGGAAAAATCTTATATTGTCGAAGTAATCGACTCAGGAAATTTCTATCGAATATTTTTACTTCGATTGGTAACGAAAAACAAATACACAAAGAAAATTTCGCTGCTGGTATGGAGGAGCCCGACGGCTTCCCACCGTTGGGGCAACCTGGGGAAACGACGAATACGAAACTGGCGACAATCACCAAAAGAAAACATAACGAAGAAAAATCCGTAGATGGAGGGTGCAAGCTGCAAATAATAGCGGACAATCAACAAATGGCCAAATTGCAGAAAGAAAATGATGAACTAAGGCAAGAGATACAGTCTCTCAAGGATCTTTTCAAGAAAGGGATGAAGCCTCAATAGACGCAGCCACAAAATCAATGGCAACAGGTAACAAAGCCGAAGAAAAGTACAAAGCAAGTAAATCCAGAGGAAGTTCTAAGTGCTGGTGGCACCAACGAGAGCCAAAATTATTTTGCAGCGCTGGAGGGATTAACCGAAGATATGGAAATCGAAGAAACCATCGGAGGTAATTTTAATCAAGATAATGACGTTAATTTTATTCAATATTTAAAGAACAAAAACAGGGAGAAAAAAACAGCCCGCAGTTCTGCTGGTTCCTCTGAAAAAGCTCCCAACAAGAAAGAAAAAGTTCCGCCAATCAACGTGTTCGGACAAACCGGGAAATATATTGTTCGGCTATTGGCAGCCGAAAATAAACTGGCCAATTTCGAAATCAAAAGAATTAATGCCGAAAAATTAACTATAAGGACGAAATCACTGGTTGATTTCAAGTCAGCCAAAGATGCGCTGATTTCTGGGGAGGTTCCACACTTCACCTATATCCCAAAAAGTGAAAAAAATCAGACCTTCTTGTTGAAGGGTTTGGACAGCGGAGAGGATACGGTCGATCTTCTTCAGGTGCTCAAGGAGGCTGCACCAGATATTGATTTTGTTTCAGTCAAAGCCTTTGCGACAAGAAGGTCGACCATAGAAAGGAAGAATTTACCACTTTACCTGGTACAAATTGCAAATAAGAGCAGTCCAAGTGCCCTTCAACAAATAAGGTACTTGAATTTCAGAGTGGTGAGGTCGGAACGCCTCCAGAAAAGAGAAGTCAACCAGTGTTACCGGTGTCAAAGATTTGGACATTCGGCTGCCAATTGTGCCATGCACTATCGTTGCGTTAAATGCAAAGACGTTCATGCTCCCGGTGAGTGCAAATTGGCTCAGACGGAGCCTAAAGAAAAAATTATACTGCGTTAACTGCGGTGTTTTTGGTCACTAAGCATCATATCGAGGATGCTCCCGATATCAAGATGCAAAAGTTAAATTTGCTCCAAAGCAAACACAAGTACACCGTAATATCATACCTTCTAACTTCGTCAAGCCCGGAGTATCATTTGCACTCGCCGCTAGAGGACCAGCAGAAAATGCTGGAAATAATGTAAATAATGTATGTGGCAATAATGAGCTGCTTCTCAAAATTTACCAGCAACTTAATTCTTTATCGGAGAGAATCGACAAACAAGATTCAAAAATTAACTTTGCTTTTCAGCGTTTAGGTCTTTCAAATGCCTAATAATAACTTGTCAGCCAGTCATATTCCCATGGATAGGCTTCGCCTCATATCGATCAACGTCAACTCTATCGTTGCTATACATCGACGTGATTATCTCCTTGAATTTGTTGTTAAGCAAAAGCCTGACATCATAATTCTCACTGAAACCCACCTCAATTCATGGCATTCCATGGAATTCAAAGAAACGATAGGGTAATAGGTGATGGGGAAGGTGGCACCGGGATATTGGTTAAAAGACCCTATTGTTTCCAAAATATTGAAAAAGTCGAATTCAATAACTTTGAATTTCTTGAAGTGTCCGTCATCAAAATTTCACTGCCAGGTGGGGATAACCTCTTCGTTATCTCTGCCTATTCAACTGGTTGAAAAGTTCTCAAGTTCAAGGAGGAACTCAATTCCTTGTTTGAAATACTCGAATTGAACAGGCTGCATAATTATTATATTTTTGCCGCTGACCTGAATGCCAAGCATACATCATGGCTAAACGCCACCAATAATCCAAGAGGTGTATTCCTGAAATCATGGATAACAGAGAACCAAATTGAATACAGGTGCAACCTATATGGGTCGGAGTTCCCAACATACCCTAGGACAAATTCATATTTGGACCTCTGCATTGCTGACGCAAGACTTGAGTTCAGCTTTAATAGTCCTCAACGGAAACTGCAGGTGCTTCCTTACGATAGCGACCATAACGCTATCGTAATGGAAATCAATCATCAAAGGGATGATTTCTTCCTCATTCCAGTTCAACATGAAAACCATCGGTTGAATTTCAAAAAAACAGACTGGGGAAAGTTTCAAAAGAAGTTTAATCGGGAGTACCAGAAGCAATGTTCCTCTTCTGATGATGGCAACGCTTGCTCAATGGTTCCTAATAACAAAAATCTAACTGACGATGAAATAGATCTCTATTTGTCGAAATTAGAGAAGCTGACGTTGGAAACGATTGAGAAAGTTGTTCCCAAGATTAAACATCGAAACAATATGGAAGGATATGAAACACCAACCATCGCAAGGTTGAAAAGATTGAAAAGCCTTCTTCTCACCCGCGTCAACAATATTTATCGACGATTTTTGGACTACAACCATCCCTCGTTGGCTTTGTTGAAATTACACCTGAAGAATGTCCGGAACTTAATCCGTTCATACTTCAGGAGTGAGGTCAGCAATCAATGGGCGGAAAAACTGAACGGTATTAGCCCACAGGACCCAGATGGCGTTTTCGCGAAAGTGAATAGCTTATTCCGCAGGAAGTCTCGAGTGAAGGTATCGAATCTTGAAGTCGCTAGTGATGAGATAAATCTTCTCGATAGAGCTGGTATCGAAATTGATAGTACGACTCCGGATAGAGATGGAAACAGGATTATATGTGATGGATTGCAGAAACTTGCCCTGATTGGAACACATTTTGAATTGGTTCATCTGCCATACCCAGAGAGAAGGAATGAAATATTTTCGGAGGTCGTTGAAGCAAAAGTTTCCGACTTCAAATCAAGCCTGAACGGCCAATCAATTGGCAAATGTCGAAATTAGAGAAGCTGACGTTGGAAACGATTGAGAAAGTTGTTCCCAAGATTAAACATCGAAACAATATGGAAGGATATGAAACACCAACCATCGCAAGGTTGAAAAGATTGAAAAGCCTTCTTCTCACCCGCGTCAACAATATTTATCGACGATTTTTGGACTACAACCATCCCTCGTTGGCTTTGTTGAAATTACACCTGAAGAATGTCCGGAACCTAATCCGTTCATACTTCAGGAGTGAGGTCAGCAATCAATGGGCGGAAAAACTGAACGGTATTTAGCCCACAGGACCCAGATGGCGTTTTCGCGAAAGTGAATAGCTTATTCCGCAGGAAGTCTCGAGTGAAGGTATCGAATCTTGAAGTCGCTAGTGATGAGATAAATCTTCTCGATAGAGCTGGTATCGAAATTGATAGTACGACTCCGGATAGAGATGGAAACAGGATTATATGTGATGGATTGCAGAAACTTGCCCTGATTGGAACACATTTTGAATTGGTTCATCTGCCATACCCAGAGAGAAGGAATGAAATATTTTCGGAGGTCGTTGAAGCAAAAGTTTCCGACTTCAAATCAAGCCTGAACGGCCAATCAATTCTTCATTTCGATGAAACATTAACATCTGACCTCATACCGAGCTTGAATCTTATTGATTATTTTGTCAGCTATGAAGACTTGTGTTTCATATTTCGCAGAATAAACAACAAAGAATCATGTGGTACTGACGGTATTCCAAATATAGTTCTCCGACATTTGCCTGAGGTTGCTATTAGGAATTATTGCATATTGTTCAACAACATGTTGAACAATTCATATTCCCCAAATGAGTAGAAAAAGGCTAAGGTATTTCCGATCTTGAAGAAAGGAAAAGAATCTTCATGCCCTAAAAGCTATCGCCCAATCAGCTTGCTGCCTAACATCAGCAAGGTGTTTGAAGTGATACTCAACAGAGCATTAAACGCCCACATTGAGAAATATGAGTTGATGCCGAATTGCCAATTTGGTTTTCGTGCCAGGCACTCGACCATACATGCAATAACGAAAGTAACCTCAGACATATGTTGGAAACTAAACAACAAAGAATGTGTTGGAGCATGTCTCATTGATATGGAGAAAGCCTTCGATACGGTTTGGTTAGATGGACTAGTTTTCAAACTTCTTCAGGACAGGTTCCCCAGACACCTTGTCGCCATGATGTGTAATATGTTATACGGGAAACCATTTGTTGTAACTGATGGAAATTTGACAACAATGCGCGAATTCAAGGTCTTGAATGGTCTACAGCAGGGAACAGTTACTGCACCCCTGCTTTTCTCAATATTCATTCGCAAGCTATTGAACAGCTTTGATTTTAATGTCTCGCCAACGCGATCATTGGTAGCGTTTGCTGATGATCTGATCATCTATACGGCAGACCGAAAAGCTACAATAGTTCAGAGCAATCTTCAAAAAATGTTTAATGATGTGCAGCTCTACACCGACAATTGGCGAATGAAGATCAATGCGCAGAAGTGCGAAACAATATTGTTTCGGACAACGCTGCAGGGGGCCAGTCAAGACCTGAAACGTAATTGGAAGGATTTCCACATTATGGCTGGTGAGGGTAGTTCAGAACGGGTTCCACATAAATCCTGTGTTCGATACCTCGGTATTCATCTCGATCAGTATCTGTACTATACTGAACATGTCAAAATCATGCTCAGTAAAGCACTAAAAGTAGTCATGGCCCTTCGGCGACTCTTTCATTCCAGATACATTGATCAAAAAGTCAAAGTTATTTGTTACAAGACCATGGTTAGGCCAGTTTTGACATACGGATGCCAGATCTGGTACAACCAGAGTGCTAGTACAATGGAAAGATTAAGAGTTTTCGAAAGGAAATGTCTTCGTGCATGTACTGGTTTGTACAGAAAGCCTGAGACGGATTGGAAGCACTATATATCGAATAGAAAAATTTATCAAACCGCTCAAGTGACAAGAGTCGATATCTTCATATTGAAACTTCTTCGGAATCATATCGTAAGATCTGTAACTGTGAGTGAAAACCCTTGGATTTCACAGCCGTTCCACCCTACAGACGGGTATATTGTGACTTGCCTCACTACTGGCTTCGTTCCTCCAGAAGCATTCGTGTATTTGGACATGAATCGATATGTTTTTGATTCTGACGGCGTCCCAATCATATATCACATATACCGACGGGCCACCGATAAGAAGATAAAATATCCTCCGAATCTGAGTTCACGAGACCAACAATTCCAATGGAGATACTCATTTGCCAGATTCGTTGAGGCTGGTCGAGCTGAGATGGAGCAATCTAGGTATTGGTGGCTGAATGACAATATCTAAATTATTCGTGTTTATTTTCTGTTTTTGTGCTTTTTCTCGTTACTTAGTTTTTTAGATTCATCTCATTATTGCTACATCTAGTATTGTTGTTTATTTGTATTATAAATTAGGTATAGGTTTCAATATAAGGTAACGTTTTCTTTTTTTTTGTGATTGAACTTATTTAGAATTAGGGTGTAACATATTAGGTATAGGATATAAGTTCATTGTTGTGTTAGTCGTATAAGTAATTTTTGAATAGTGCTGGTTGGTTTTTTCTCCTTTTTCCAATTGAATCAAAAAATATCTAATAATCTTAATTAATTTAAATTTGCAAGTGTATTTTTTTCATTAAATGTGTTTAACTGATAACGTATAAATTTAGAGAGCCATTCGGGCCATTAAGTTTTTTATAGTTTTATTGTTTGGAATTTGCTTTATGTTCTTTTAAAAATTTATAACGATTGGTATTAAATAAACCGCTTTTGACTTTGACTTTGGAGGTTCAAATATGATGGAGACAAACGCTGTAGATGGCGCGCATGTATGTTTTGAAGGTCGTGGCTTGAGTATGTGATAGCTGAGTCCCTTACAAACAGTGTGGCATCGTTTTCGTCGGGAGTGCATGTTTCACGGGCGTGCTACGACCATGAGTGAACGTAAAACGCCGACCGCCGTTGCGCAACGTATTGTCATTCGTTTTTTAGTGTGGGAAGGCGTTAAAAATATGGACATTTTTCTGCGTTTGCGAAATCAGTTCGATAGTGAGTGCTTGAGTAGGGCTGCTGTGTTTAAATTGGCCAAAGCATTCAAGGATGGTGGCGAAACTGTCGTATGATCATCGACCGCGAACCAGCATCACCCCAGACAACATTTGCCGCGTAGAACAACTCATTTTGGAGGACCGTAGGATGAATGTTCGAGACATTTCGGCTGAACTTGGCATCAGTACTGGTAGTGTAGAGTCTATCATCCACGAACACCTTCAATATCGCAAAATAACGCTGCGATGGGTTCTCCAAGATAACGCACGCCCTCATACCGCTCATACCGCACGTCTTACGCTGGATACAATATCGGAATTGGGGTGGGAGGTACTGGAACACCCCTGCAGTCCCTGCGACTACCACATGTTTGGAACACTGAAAGAAGCCCTCGGAGGTCAAAGAGTCAACACCGACGACGAGATAGAATTCGTGCGCACATGACATTCCGAGTTGCCCAAGGAATTATTCGTTACCGACATCAAAAAGCTTCCGGAAAGCTGCACAAAATGCGTAACTTGTAAGGGGGAGTACCTAGAAAATCGATAATTTTTTTCGATAGTAAATAAACGTGTCAGAGATTATATCTCGATCATATTTGAACCACCCTCATATGTTGTCTCGAGCCTATGTTGGACTGAGTTACAGTCTATGCGTAGTGGTCAAGAAGCGGTTAGTTGTTGTTGAAATGGTCGGGGTTCATATCCAAACCTCACCGTGCTCACAGAGTTTTGTCATCCACCAGACTTAACTTCCTTTAACATAATATACTATAATCAAACACAAAAACGAACTAGAGCTCACACGTCACAAAATTCATATTGACATCGCTCCTTATAGGAGACACACACTTTAGATAGGCAGTAGCAATTCAAACTACAGAAACACCCCTGAGTCTGTCCATAGTTTCTGTTTATTGTCCAGAATCTTTTTAAAGCCTATAGCAATCTCAGACTTAACAGCTCGGGGACATATAGACACTGTAACATGACTGATACCCTAGGAGTACCAAATACTTAGCAGCGCTAGGGATAATCATAGTATCTTCAGCAAAATAACGTTCTTGCGCGCATTCTTCAAACAACACAAAACTAACTGTATCAAACAACTGCGGAAGTTTCTTGAAGAGGTAGGGGTGGGTCTATGATTCTTTCAAGTATCACAACTTACTACAACGACTTCTTCCTACAAAATCTCGCCTTTCTCCTAATAATAATAATAATAAATCGCACAACAGTCTAAATCCGAACCTTGACGTTGAGATTTATTGTTAGGGTATCTCGTTCCATGACCGTAACGGATTTCGGGGTGATATGGTCAATATCACGCTCAATCATGTGATTATTACCTAGTTTTTCAATTAGTACCCACCATCATCAGATACTCAAACTTGATACCGCCACCGAAGTTTGAACTTGGGAGTTGCTGCGCAAGCGAAGTGTGCCCTTATCCACACGGACTTCCTCCTAATAACATCTCGACAATTTACTAATCAACTAACATAGTATTAACTACTCACAAAATAAAACAACAACTTCACAACCACTAAGAAGAAGACCGTCAATCAACAAAGCATCAACCCACAAGAATCAAGTCTGAATGCTACAATCAATTTGTGAATAACAATAAGGAGCTAACGCCGAGTATCAAATACAGCTGTTAAGGCCTGCGCCAAAAATTCACTATCAATGCACAAAATTCACAACTACCGAAGGAAAAAGTATCTCTTAAATCTACTCAGAATAATATTAGTAACAATTATTGCTTAGATTATGAAGGCATATATTAATAAATTTTAATAAATTAAATTGTACTTACAATCCGTAAATTTCCTTATTATCTGGATTGAATTGGATCCATGAATTCGATTTTAATGGATTTCCAACTTTATCAAACAATTCCAATTTAAGGTTCGTTCCATCTTCATTATCGTAGAATGTTTCTGAAGGAACTATAAAGCTGAATGGTTTGCCGGCGGTAACAGGTTGTTTTGGAAGACGATTTTTGATAAGCGGTGATGAATTTGTAGGTTCTGGTTCTATATACTCTGTCGATGGTTCTAATGTTGTTGTTGTAGTAGGTTTAGGAGTGGTGGTTGTTGTAGTTGTTGTACTTGTGGTAGTAGGAGTAGTCGTTGGGAGTGCAGTTGTTGTGATAGTGGGCTAAAAAAATATATTTTTAACATTGCAGCAGTTGTAAGGACAATATAGAATAAAAGAATTAAGTAGATAATATACTCGGTAGATTATTTAGACAAGGTTTAAATGCAAATTATATTTACCGAAGTCTCTGCAACAGGTAGTACAGTAGTCTCGATGGGAGGAATTATTGTAGATTCAGCATGTGCTTCAATATCACTTTCGGCAATAACAGTTGGATGTACAGTTGCTGTGCGTGTTGTAGTCGTTGGCACTGCCGAGTTTTCTTCCTCTTCACCCTAAAGAAATTAAATAAATTTACAACAAATTCAACCCCCAAAAATTAGCAGATCCTTTATATTTTTTTATAAACCTTGACTACAACAAGAATATTATATTTATTTTATATACAACACCATGGTTAAGCTACACTTAAAAATTAACATTAATACGAAAAAATGTTTTTTGTTTATATGATATTCATAAAAATTGAAAACAAAGATAACATGTTCACCTTTTCACTAATTACAGATATATGTGTAGTAGTAGTAGGTGTGTCGGTTACATCGATTATAGTAGACTTAGACTGTACTTTGCTTGCGAAATTTGAAGTAGAAGTGATCGTGGTAGTAGTACTAGTCGTAGTTGAAGGAATGTTAGTGATAATTTCTTCAGTATACGGTGGAATGGTAGATTCTTCGCGACTTGTCTGCCAATAACAATATAATACAAGACGTGAAAGTATATTTATTTACATCAATCGACAGTTTGATTATTGCTCCAAAAAAATTCGCTCGAAAACTAAGCATTGGGTAATTTTATATGGAAAGCGGCATATCTGTTGGACTATTGATGCAAATTTGTTATATCTATAAGCGCTAGTCAAAAGCAAAATTGTTTTCATCAAAATCAACAAGGAATGTTTTTTTTATAAATTTCAGGTTAATTGTTTTTCATTAACTCGCTTTATATTATAAGTAAAAGCTAAGCATTTTCATGGCCAGAATGCGGAGCATTTGTTTAAAAGATTTTAACACTATTTTACCATGCAGAAAGAAGTTCAATTTACCGTGTAGATAACTTAAAAAAATTTCCCCTAAATACATTGTAAGATGCGAAGTAAGTGTAAGATATAAAGTAACGGAAATTTCAATATTTCGAAAACCATATTCAGCTTGCAGAGCATATATTAGAAATGATTTATTGTATATGTTATTTGATTATACAGAAATTTGAGATTCCAAAGAAATTTCCAAGATTTTTTAATTGTGATTTTTTTGTTTGAAGTTTTGTTTTAAATGCAGCTTTAAAATGCTTCCTATTTGTGTCTTAGAGAACAACAGCATTTATAAGGAAAATTGACTGTTTTGGAATTGCAATTTATTTTATAACGTCATTGTTTTAAAACTCTATACTTCACAGAAAATAAAAACTGCCAAACTCATCTAAATGCAAGTTTTGAGAAAACAAAATAATTGATCGACGGATTTGGTTTTGACATAGTAAAATTTGAAATTGTAAAACTAGATACAATGCTAGCTTTTATTTATTATTTTTTTTTGTACTGCAAGTATTTACTCTGCACAAATGGAGAGAGGAATATGCAATTTACAGGGGACGAGTGCTAGCAAAACATATGACTCGAGACGCAAATGAAACAGATATGGTCTGCTAGGGCTATATTGGGATTGAACGTCCGCATATAAATAAGGATCATGGACTAAAGAAGTTGTGTAAAGAGAAGTACGCTCTTGTCAGAAGGGTTTTGTACTCAACCTATGCATACACCAATAATTAGTAAACTCAAGGAATACATCAACTAGTTAGTTAAAAAATTTGCCAATTTGTTGCTGTATTAATGATATCTTTGACTGAATGAGATCTTAAAGATATTCATGTTATTTATTTTATCTGACGTAGAAAATTCATATGATTCTATTTTTTCGAAACTTGTAGAATTCAAAAGGGGGGACCTCAATTCTCGTACGTATACCCTGGCCCTGCACCGCTCGTTACAAATAACGCAATTTGAAGACCTGGCTTAAATTTTTTTTTATAAAGACCTGTCTTTTATCAACATTTTTTTGAATTCTTTGATGCCTAAATGTTCAAGCTTAAATTTTTGATTTTTGATTCAAAAGGCACATTTTATCATGCTCGAAGCGATGAAAATGCTAAAAATATAGTTTTTGGCATTAACGGGGATTAAAGAAGAAGCAATCTATTTTCCACATTTTTTGTGGTAGAGAGGTGAAGCCTATTTACGCCCTGAGTGTAAGGCTTCCAGGCACACAAGATTTCTGCACTACAAAAGTCATAGTAGCTGGTCGCGGGAAAAGCCAATTCATTTTGTTTGGCAAGGACCGTGTTAATGGTTTATTACATGGATTTTTACAAAATGCCTTTAATCATCATGAAATTATGGACAAAAAGGAAGTGATTTCGATGCAATATGGGGCCAAGCCGCATAAAGTTTTGAAAACTTGAGGCGATTTATGACCACTTTTCTAATGTGTAAATTGACTGGCCTGGTAATTCTCATGATTTAACTCTATTGAAAATGTATGGTCCAGATTAAATGAGAGTGTCTTTAGCGATCCCACGCAAAAAATTAGAAGGAGCTGATTTCGACGAATAGTGGGACCCAATTTCAGTAGAGCATGATAATGAACTGTTACTAGTTTTAAATGCTCTTGGTTGAAAATTTGTAGAAATATAAAATTAACTGAAATCGAATTAAAACATTTTTAAGCAATATTGTTTGCGGGTATAATGTGACGACATCAACATTTTGTCACGGTCATTAACAACTACCAAAGAACTTTCCTGAAACTCGATAGCGAAGCAAAACTAGTAGGGCAACAAATCAATGAGAATAAAACAAAAAATATCCCAAACATACAAAATATCACACGTGGCAAATACAATATGGAAACTGTAAGCGAATTAGCATATTTAGGCGCAAAAAAACGAGAACCGTTAATGAAAGAGACGAAATACGCCGAAGAATCAACTCGCAAATAAAATATTTCATATACTTTTGACGATCTTGGAGACCAGCTGCATACACAGGAAAACAAAGCTCCAAGTATACAAATCGGTGATAAGACTCGTGTTATGCTATGGGTGTGAAATATGGACCCTAACCCAACGTAAATATATTGAACGCCTTTGAGCGACGTGTCCTGAGGCGAATAATCGCAGCGAAGCTTGACGGGGACCAATGGCGAATTCGATACAACCATGAGCTGTATGAAATTTTTGACGGGCCGGAGGTCTCAACTATTGTTAGACTGCGGAAGCTGCAATGGGCTGGACACATGAATTGTTTGGACGAACAACGTATACCCAAAAAGGCATTCGTTGGGAAAGCTGAAGGCGTGAGACCAGTGGGGATACCGAGGAAACCCTGGTCTGACTCGGTCGACGAAGATAGTTCATCGCTGCTCAGATTTCGAAATTGACACATGAATTGTTTGGACGAACAACGGATACCCAAAAAGACATTCGTTGGGAAAGCTGAAGGCGTGAGACCAGTGGGGATACCGAAGAAACCCTGGTCTGACTCGGTCGACGAAGATAGTTCATCGCTGCTCGGATTTCGAAATTGGAGGACGCGGTCAATGGACCGAGATAGTTGGAGGCGCTATTTGCAGGAAGCGAAGGCCCAAGAGGGGCTGTAGTGCTACGAAGAAGAAGAAGATAATTTCTTACTCAGAAGAGCTATGTTATGTATTGCAACAGCTGCGACAATTTACGAAATATTGCTATAGATGAAGCGATGAGAAGGGTAGATTTGATATGATACTAAGCTCATTGCATTTCCGACTGAAAAATCTGGAAAAGGTTCATATAAGCACAAATAACTTGGAGGTCAAAATTCTATCAATTTTTTTAAAAATAGTTCAATTGGTTTTATTTAATTTAAATTTTTGACTATAAAATCAAGAAGAAACTACTAAATTTGACAAAAATGTATATCTTGGTGTACCAATGTAATCTGTAATCTGAAAAATTTGTGACAATTGAGTATTAAGCAATAAAGTGTCTGCCGATTGAAGATTCAACAAAAACAACATGTAATACTGGAGAGATATACATTGGTAGACGACGTAGACACTTCATATGCTCATGGATTTTTAAGAAAATTTCATACGTATATATATATAAATCAGTAGAAGATGCGGTAACAGAAGCGGCTGAAGAGGGCTTGGGGCGACGGCCAAATAAAGTAGGAACGACCAGTACGACGAAGAATGCAAGGAAGCAGTTGAAAATAGGAACCGGGCATTCAATTCATCCAGCGATCAGCTCGGGCCAAAGAACAATATAACAAGCTAAGAAAATATGCCGAAGAAAGAAACGACTGATCGTCGACATCAAGATCCAACAGATAAACGAAAACATGACCCTACATAAAGTCAGATCGGCATATGTCTCTATTAAACAAATAAGAGACGGCTTCAATCCACAAAGAAGTCTTTGCAAAAGTGCACAAGCAGCAATCATAGGTAACTCAGTCGAAATTAAAAACAGATGGCTACAATATTCCCAGAAGCTATTCACAGCGTCTCCAACTACTACTGAAGCTGTGAACATTCAAAAGGTAGAGCAAGAGGTCCCAGTTTCACCACCAACAAGAGACGAAGTACAGGCAGCAGCACGTGACCTCAGAAAAAATAAGTCTCTAGAATGGATGGAATACCAGCAGAACTGCTTTAGGAGGGGTATCTATCTAAGTAACCTTCTTCATCGACCAATATGTAGAATATGGTCAGAAGAGCAGTTTACAGGGGTCAAGTTAAGGTATGAAAATTATAGAGGCATCTTTCTACTGTGTACGTCTTATAAAGTTCTCTCCAAAATCATAGAAAGAAAATTAAAGCCGTACTATAAAAGCATTATAAGAGAATATCAGGAAGGGTTTCGAAGTGGAGGGTCTACAATAGCCCAAACATTCTCAGCTAAGCAGGTGCTCGAAAAGTGCTGGAAATATAACATCGATGTGCACAAACTCTTTGTAGACTTCAAGCAAGCATATGACAGTGTTGACAGAAATGCCATGTATAAAATAAGAGCAATACTTGACTTTGGTATCCCAACAAAACTAGTCTGTATGGTCCAGGTCACGATGCTAAGCACGGAGTCTCAGGTTAAGGTAAACGGTGAACTAATGGACAACTTCATAATGGAATCAGGGCTAAAACAAGAGGATGGACTTGCCCCAATGCTCTTTAATATTGCGCTGGAACACGTCATTAGGAAGAAATCAGCTGAACACTAATGTTCAAGTCCACACAATTGGTAACATATGCTGATGACGTCAATATTATGGTACGTTCAATCTTAGATGCCAAAAGAGCATTTGAGCCTAGAATCTGTAGCAAACCGAATTGGCCTACGAGATAATAAAACTAAAGCTAAATTCATGACTCAAACAAGGAAGAAAACTCCAATTCGAGAAAACATGACCGTAGGAGACTATAACCTTGAAAGTGTGGATAATTTTATCTACCTAGGAGCCAACCTGAATAAATGGAGGAAATCCGGTTACCCAAAAGAACATTAAAGGGTAGAGCACAAGGTAGACGTCCAGCGGGAAGACCGAGGACTCGATGGGAAGATACGTTAGACAGCAGATCCTTGTTGGGAGTGAACAACTGGCAGACAAGGTGGTGGTACCGTGATGATTGGAGATTAATCCTGGAGGCCAAGGCCCGGCTTGGGCTGTCACGCGATAGATGATGGTGATATGTTGTCAAGGTATCGATTGATGTTTTTATAGTGGTCGGTCTAGATTATGCTACTTAATGATAGAAAATGCCATGGTGACCCTTTGTTCCAAAATTGGAAAACTGTTGGAAATATCAGGAAACAAATACAAGTCTTAAGTCATCTATTTGATACCTGAGGCAGGAAGACAAAGAAATTGCAGAGAAAAATTGAGAAGGCTGATGTGCAGCCGTCCAATTAACGATGAATAATGCGTTTAAATATATGATCCTGTAGTAATCGAGCAGTCGCCTAAGCAAACTGCTCGAAAAACCTTCATAATTTTAATTGCAGATTCGAAAAAGATTTTTTTTTAATTTCAATTTATAATTATAAATCATAAGACATTTGTGATTTCTCTTTATTTTTATTAAATATAAATTTTAGATCTCTTTGTTTTTTGCTATATTAAATTTAGACTTTGCGTAATAATTCTTTGAGTTTTATCTTTTCCTATTATTACTTAAATTTTTCTATATTATTTTTCATATTTAAAAAAAAATTCAAATCTGCAATTAAAATTCGGTATGGCAACATCTTTTCCCGCTGCACATGCACGTATTGCATGGACGAAGGCAAGTGTGCAGCGGAATGAGTGGAAGGCTCGTCAACCTCTGTTGCATGAAGCCCCGCAAGATGACAACGGAGAACAGGGGAGTCCGTGATTGATCGTGAACAGAACAGGTCACGAAGACGCCGCCGTGGAGAGACGACGAGTCTGGTGAAGATACATGCATGCGGCACTTGTCAAATGAATCAAAATTATATATTTTTTTCCTTCCACCACTTCTAACGTATAGTTGGTGCGGATATTTTTGGCTTAATCGCAAAACGTTTTTTTGCCCGATTCGCCATTCGTCGTCGTAGAAAATTGTGAGGAAGGCGCGAGAACGTTAGATTTTACAGCTCGCGGTCGGTCAGTTGTATTGTGTTTCCGGTATCATTATTCATTATTCCTTAAGCCGCTTCGTGAAATATTTAAATCATGACATTGCAAAATCGCTTAGCAAACGTTTCTTCCCGCTCCATTCCACGTTATTTGAACTGTCGCCCTACAGCGACAAAAATTTAATTTGTGTTGTGCACGGGAGTGACGTTTTTATGCGGGGAGATTTCAATTTTTTCCCGATTCAGGCGGTCGTCATCGTAAGAAGCGCTTGAAGGCGAATTGCCCGCTGTTAGTTGCGATTTCTGGTTACATTCGAGGTGGAATCACGAAAGCTTGGTCGTAGTGCAAAGGAAATAGTGAAATCCGCAAAATGAGTGATTTTTTGTTTTATCTGAACACGTATAGCCATTCCCGGGGAAAATAGTTGTGGGTTTGTTCTGGTTTTCGTAGATTTCTAATATAGCCGGAAATGAGTGTGGAGAAATTAAAACAAGTATTGGGATAGAATGTCAAACTGTAAGGCGGAATCGTAATATGAATTACGGGATCTAATTGGGATAAAGGTGTTCTAGAGGAATATAACGGCAAGGGAATGCAAAGGGTTTGCAATATGGACATAGGCTTGTGAAATGAAAGAGAAATGCGAAAAAGAGGAAAAGTAAATAAGATTTCCTGAGTGCATCGAATAAAAATCTGAATCGTGTATTTAATCGCTACAGAGATATCAATCCGTCCGATCATTCTCGAATAATTATCCATCGCGCAAATGTTGGTCACATCAATGTGAACTTCGTTAAAATGAACAGCGCGATCGAAGGTATATTTTAACACAAGGAACGTTAAGAGAAACAGCTGGACATTTTTGTGTAGATGAGTTGGGAACAAAACTCAAAAGCAATTGTAATGCGCAATAAATTTCTACAGAAGAAGCAATTCGAATGTCACAGCGATTGGCCAGAACGGATCGGTAGTGAAAACAGCCTCCATTTAAACCATGTCGGATTGATTGTGGAATATGTAAATAGTGAAGAGTATGCTAATTATTCGATCGTGTTTAGCTTGAGAACGTGAGTCAAATTTGAAGGAAAGTGGCTCGCAAAAACACCGGCGGTCTGTGTTGTAGGGAAAGGGTAGTCAGTTATATCTCAATGATCGTTTTAACACCAGGATATTAGTGTTAACCAGGAACATATTAGAGTACAATTTAAGAGCCAAGTAAAAAGTTTGTGTGAATATACGGAGTAGATGAAATTGAAGAAGAGTGTATGCGATATCAGATGGATAAAGCTAGCCGCTGTTATTGGTCATTTGATTAATTTAAAATGAAAGGAGTGTGTGTAAAAGTTGCGTTTTGGCGTAACAACAAAAGTGACGGAAAAAACTGATTTTTCATCCCTTTCGTTTGAGTCACGACGAAGGAAAGAACGACGAAGGAAAGAATTTACGAGAATTCACGTTTTCCTAAGCATTGAATTCGTAGTTAAGTGCGTGATTGGGAATTATACAGTAGCCGGCGAAGGGTTGTTCCTATGTTGAATCTTTTGATAATCGCAAAAGTATGTTTTGCATATTGTGTTGCTGCGTTGGGAAGGTGGATGAAAGGGCTTGGCCAAGTGACATTCGTTTTGAGCGTCTTGGAAAATTTGTCGCCATTAGGATTTTCGTTGCATACATCAGTGGATCATTATGACGTACACAAATTATGGTTCATCGTGTTTATCGCTTCAAGTGAGGACGTTTATGTGTTGCTGAATAGTGTTTATAATAAAGAAATAGCTGGTTCAGTGGTCCCGAAAGCAACAGCTGCCGGCTATTGCTTCATTCGGCGTGTATAGTGGTTTTATCATTGCTGGAGTACATGGTGGTACAATCCAATATGGCCTTCCATACAACGGCTTATCATAACTTCCACCGAAAAATAGTGTTGCTAACTGTAGTTCCGGACTGCCCAAAATAGTTCTATGAACAGTAAAGTAGAGCCTTAATTCCAAAGTTAGCAGTGTGCGAATTCAATGACATTCAATCCAGCTTGGGGAAGGGAATATTAACTCTGACGCATTTCATCATAAGCCAATTGCTAACCAAAGCTACCGATCATCCAGCGATGGAAAAAAAGTAATTATTAATCATTATTGAATAATACTAGCTTTGCCGCTCCACAGTAAGTCTGCATTCAATTTCTTGTTAATCGATTTTTTCAAAGGTTTTTCAAGTTACGGTAATTTCGTCAATTTAAATAGAAGAGTATTGTTTGTTGTAGACCCATTAATCAAAACGCGTTAAAAAAAACGATTCGATTTATAGCAAAACGCGAAGCTTTTATTGTACTTGGTATATTAAATAGTACGAACAAATTCTTGCAAGAAATCGTCGTAGTTACATTCACTACTTACGTCAACGATCTTAAATTTTCGTAAAATACAGACACTGTAAATTGTTTATGGGCTCATAATCAATCGAGTTTGTTTGTTTTTCTTCAACAAAAAAAAAAAAAAAAAAAAAAAAACGATTCAATTATATACTTAAATTTAATGTACAAGGAAATTCCCATCTATTTATTCGAAATCTATAACTTGTCATTATCATGAATACAATAAATTGTTAAACGTATATCTTCGGTCTTTCCTTTCCCCTAACCTGACTTGAACTCCGCCATAGACGGTCCCAAGCCCGTTTGAGAAAGGAGGAGGGAACCCCTTGTTTCCCCAACCCATAGCTTCCATGATCCCTCATCTCAAACCCCCCAATTAAATGGTAGTAAATGCTCTCGGGATGAACATTGGGTTTACTTGTTCTCCAATAATGTAACATTAAATGTCGAAAAATGCTAATAACTGTAAATACATCTACAGCTCCGCTACTAAATTCTACTTACACCTCCTTTGTGAGTACGTAAGAGAGTGAAGGCGAATCTTCCGCGCCTGATAACGGAATCGAAGTAATAACCATGTCGCCGGAATGGAGGTTGGGCGACGGGCTAACTCCCCGTCCCAGGACGATAATTAGGATTAAGAAAAGAAAATAACCTTGAATTTTTTCGAAACCTGCAGAAAAGCCTCGGAATGAATTGGACTCACGGCAACGACCTCGTAAACGAAAAAAGCACTATGGCATTGCATCCTGGAATGTCAGACCATTTACAACAGGCCAGTCAATATCAATTAAAAATACTGGCAGTTCAGGAAACGAATTGGATTGGAAACGACATTCAAGACATGAGATCGCACACAATATTTAAAAGTGGGAAGCCTACTGGAAAACGAGAATTCGGAGTGGCCTTCATTGTGGGTAGGGAGTTCAAATCGCACGTTATTGATTTTAAGGCAGTCAATGATCTGTTGTGTGCGATCCGTATAAAAGCGAAATTCTTCAAAATCTGGCTGATTAATTTTCACCCCCCGACCGGAGAAAAGGACGAAGAAACGAAGGAATCGTTTTACAATCACCTAGAAAGACTGGTCGACTCATTGCCCACAAACGACACAAAAATTATTCTGGGTGATTTCAACGCTAAGGTTGGCTATCTCATCGGGGAACGACTGGAGGATATAGCCTCCACGATGGAACAAATGACAACGGCCAGCGCCTGATTGACTTTGCATGTAGCAGAAATCTAGTCATACGTTCGACTTGCTTCCTACATCGACGCATTCATAAAATGACCTGGGTATCGCCGGATGGCAATACGAAAAAACCAGATCGATCATGTTCTGATCCAACAACGTTCGGCCTCGAGCATACTTGACGTCCGTACATACCGAGGAGCCAGTTGTGACTCAGATCATTACTTGATCAAATTAACCTATCGATGTCATATGTCAAAGGCATATTCAGCGAAGACCAGCCCGCTACAAAAATTTGACGTCAAAAGGCTCCAAACGGCGTCTATGGCCAAACATTTCACGGATACCCTCGACAACCAGCTGGCTCCCATTTTATTACACGCATCGTTAAAGACGAGTAACGAGCTCTGGATGGAAGTGAAAGCGGCTATCAGGACCGTGGCAGAACAGACGATCGGACATCAAGCTCGACGCAAGAGGAATGATTGGTTCGATGATGAGAGCCAGAATGAGTTAGATAAAAAGAATCAGGCGTACAAAGAATACGAAGTTAGGAAAACCGGGACGAAGAGAGAACACTATGAAAATCTCAGAAGAGTAGCGAATAAGATAATTAGGATTAAGAAAAGAAAATACTTTGACGACCAATTGAGAAGTATAGATGTAAGTCTAGCGAGCAATATCACAAGACAAGCATACAAAGTAGTGAAAAGCCTGAAACGTGGTTATCAGCCCAAAACCACACTCTGTCGTGATGACAGCGGCAATATCATCGCTGATGAAATCAAGATTAAGGAAAGATGGGCATCATATTTCAAGAACCTCCTTAATCCTCCGCACAGCTCCAGAACATCGGAGCCTATAGATGTCTGCGGAGAGCTCCCATTGGCCCCACCAACTCTGGATGAAGTTTATTCCATAATCAAAGCCCAAAAGAATAATAAAGCCCCGGGCATTGGTGAGATTCCAGTGGAGCTCATCAAATATGGTGGCAGTAGTGTTCATCAAGTTATTCACAAAGTCATCCAGCACATTTGGCAACAAGAACATATGCCGAAATAGTGGAGCCAATTGATTATATTCCCTATCCACAAAAAAAGGTGACAAGCTACAGTGCGAAAATTATAGAGGCATATCACTCCTTTGTACGTTGTACGGCGTACAAAATATTTTCTAAAATCTTAGAAAATAAAATCGGATTATACTCCAACAGTATTATTGGGGAGTATCGAGGTGGTTTTAGGGCAGGTAGATCAACAACAGACCAATTGTTCACAGTCAAGCAGGTACTTGAAAAATGCTGTGAGTTCAACATAGACGTACACCAAATTTTCGTTGACTTCAAGCAAGAATACGCTTCTTGATCGTAACGTACTGTACCAAATAATGCTTGGTTTTGGCATCCCAGCCAAATTAGTCCGTCTTATCAAAATGACAATGACGTCGGCAACCTCCCAAGTCCGCATCAATAACCAACTCACCGATGCTTGCCCCATTGCTATTTAATTTGGCTCTGGAGTACGCCATATGGAAGCTACCTGTCGATACGGGAGGTACATTACTATACAAGTCGAGCCAAGTAATGGCCTATGCGGACGACATCAACATTCTGTCACGGTCATTAACAACTGCCAAAGAACTCTTCCTGAAACTCGACAGCGAAGCAAAACCAGTAGGGCTACAAATCAATGAAAATAAAACAAAGTTCATGACACAGTCGAGGGAAAATACCTCAAATAGACAAAATATCACACTTGGCGAATACAGTATCGAGAATGTTAGCGAATTTGTGTATTTAGGCGCCAAAATAACGAAAACGGGCAATGAAAGATACGAAATACGCCGAAGAATACAGCTCGCAAATAAAATATTCTATTCAGTATTGACGATGTTGAAGACCAGCTACATACACAGGAAAACAAAGCTCTAAGTATACAAATCTGTGATAAGACCTGTGTTATGCTATGGGTGTGAAACATGGACTCTAACGCAAGCGTCCGCAAATATATTGAACGCCTTTGAGCGACGGGTCCTGAGGCGAATAATCGGAGTGAAGCTGGACGGGGACCAATGGCGAATTTGATACAACCATGAGCTGTATGAATTTTTTGACGAACCGAAGGTCTCAAGGATTGTAAGACTGCGGAAGCTGCAATGGGCTGGACACATGAACCGTATGGACGAACAACGAATACCCAAGAAGGTATTCGTTGGGAGAACTGAAGGCCGGCGGCTAGTGGAGAAACCGAGGAAATGCTGGTCTGACTCGGTCGACGAAGACAGTTCATCGCTGCTCGGATTTCGGAATTGGAAGACGCGGTCAATGGACCGAGACAGTTGGAGACGCTGTTTGCAGGAAGCGAAGGCCCGAAAGGGGTGGTAGTGCTAAGAAGAAGAAAAACCTGACCGGGCATAGGACCCACAACGATGGCAGGCTCCCCCACTAAAATGTGCTAGCCATCGGGCGCGCTCTTCCCTTCTTTTGTTTCATAGGGGCTTTTGCCGGGTAAAGTGGCCTTCGGCTCACGTGCCCTTCGGCTCACTTGCCCTTTTATGGTATAGAGTTATGTGGTTCCATCGCATAATACTTTAACATAAATTGGCCACGTTTATATTTCTCATTTGATGGAAAAATTCATGCAAATTATGTTTGTATGAGTTTTTCATCAAATGGGGAAATATATGGCCACGTCTACGTTTGGATCTTGATCCGGTTGGGAGGGTGCGAGGGGGCACCGCTTCCACCAGGATGCCCCACTCTTATTTGTGGGCCATAAGTATCCTCGTTAATGACAAAGTCTCCTGAATCCGTCCGTTTTTGCCCGGCCCAACTTGTTCTTTGAACAAGCTATTTCAACCCTTAGTAGGTTACCTCGGCCTCGACACCAGTCGATCGGCATTTGACATTTTTTAATTCGTAAATGCGATTTTTTTTGTAGTGGGTCTCACCATCGTCTTCCGCTGAGGCAGCAGACTATCGGTCTTCCGCTGAGGCAGCAGACCATCGCTGCAGTCCTTTACGGACATTTACATCTACCTAAATTCACTACAATCCCCTACTCGACAAGATAAGACTTTATTTAGTGGAAAATCACTTCTTGATATGAGCGAAAAGTTTCTATCAAATTAAATGGAAATGAGTTTAATCGATCCCTTTCTGGTAAAATTGTTCTAAAGTATCTTATATTTGTGATTTTAAATTTCTAAGAATCCTGTAAGAGTCCTTAATCATGCATATTAATCCTTTTGTTCATATGTACTTATTAATTGATGTACAAAATCAATCGCAAGGACATTTTTTCAGACTTCACACTAATTGTTTACCAGTGTCAGTGAATACCAGAAAACAAAGATTGTAAACTTGATCGTCGATTTGTGAGTTAAAGTTAAAGAAGCCAGCAAAGCCAAGAAGGGATCATAGCATAAGATATTTTAATTTTATATATTTAGCATTTTATTCACGCCAGCAAATATCTATAAAGATATTGATTTAAAATCATACTTATTCAAATTAATAATTCATTTCAAAATGCCTTAAATATATTCACGAACACTAAGCTCAACCAGGCTAAGCAAAATCTTAAAATTTTAATTTTATACTTAACATATTAAACTGAATTTATGAAACGCACGTTCCTAACTAAAATTCCAAATTTGTTTTCATCCATCTATACAAACACTACTCACTATCCAAAACCAAACCAGACATGCAATCAAATTTAGTGGAAAATGGAATAATGAAAGTATGTTAAAAGATAGTGAATCGAGCGACAGATGCACTTCCAAATATTTACAATAGAAAGTGAAATAAGAAAAAATGTAATGGAACCTGACCATTATTACCTTTGTAGGTACAGTAGTAACAAACACACTTTGTACACTTGTGGTTTCCGTAACAGTCGTCCGTGGAGACGTTGTTACTGTGGACGAAACAGTGGTTGTTATTTCTTTAGGTAAAGTCGTAATTGTTGTGACGACGGTATCAATTTTATTTATAGCAGATTCCGATACTGTTGGGACAATGTTGGGAATTTCAGTGAATTTTGTCATCGGGACTTTGGTTGTTTCATCCACAACATCTTCAATAATATAATCATTATCATTCTTGTCGTCAAGATCAACGTCATCATTCTCATCATCTTCATTATTTTCATCTACTTGTAGAACTTTATCATCCAAAATATCTTGTGGTTTATTTGTTGAAATTTTGTTACGTATAATTTGAGTTTCCTTTTTGATTGTCTCCATTTGATTATTATTATTTTCGATCGTTTTCTTGATATCCGATTCTAATTTTGAAACGCTTTTAATAATATCTTCATCTACTATAGTATTAACAGTACCCTTATTATTGTTTGTTTCTGGGCCTAGATTACTTGTGACATCGTCACTGTCCTTTGAATTTGGTACTGGTTTAAATTCATTCTTTTTATGTTTCATTTTTGAGTCGAGAGCATTCGTTTCGATTGGTATGTTTTGTGTTGAATCTGTTAGTTTCTTACTATTACTATCTAGATAGTTTGGCTAAGCAATGAAATAGAAAAGCAATGTAGTAATGATTTCTTATGTACAATTTTTGTTTGTTTCAGAGAAGTGATTAGTATGATGATTGGAGATCCAATTGATTGAAATAATGTGAACAGAAAAAACAGGAGAAAGGATTTATGTGCACAATTACCATAATTATTGGTGACGTAATATTTAGTTCGATTATATTTAAAGCGGATTTTATATATGAGATTAAATGGGAAAGATTTTATGATTCTGATGATTTCTTGCGCACCAAAAAATCAATATAAAAGCATACCTCGGTTGAATGAAATTCTCTTGCTACATACCTTTGATAATCCGTGATGATGTCTGTGTGCGTGGGTGGTTTCAACTGGAACGTCGGTTACGGATGTGTCAGCATCGCTAAAAAGGAGAAAGTTTATTATTATTACGAAATTCATATGCAGCTTTCCTCGACAGCGTCGTTAGAATTCCTCAATATCAGCAAAAATATTTCCCTTGCAAGTTATTCTTCACTCTGTTAACCATTCATAAGGGACGCTTCAAAGACGTTTATTTAAATTTCAGATAATCGGCTTAGAAAAAGGTATAAATTTTTCAACGTAAGTTTCTAAGCTCTTAAAAATGAATTTTATGATTCAGAAACGAATTTTTAAATAATAAGTAGAAATCAGATTGAAATGAGTTTTAGTGTCAAAGGAATAAAAAAAAATGTAAAATGTTTATCAATCGAATTGCAAGTTCAAACTTATTTGAGGGGATATCTAATTTCCTTTTCATAATTGAATGAAATACTTGGACCATACCCATTGTAAAGAGTTTAAAGAATATGAAACGTTAACTAAAACAGAAAATTTAAAAGAATTCAGTGAAACGACAAAATATTGCCGGGATACATTTTTTAACATTGCTTGCGAATATATACCAGAAAGGGAAATATACTTGTATTATAAACATTAAAAAAAATTTGTTTGAATGATATCATCAATAAATCAAAACCTTCATGGTCTAGCAAATAATAAACTTTTACTTACTCATAGTTATCATAATCATAATCGTCAGCATCGGGATCAATTTGTCCAGATCCTTCTTCTTCTTCGCGTTTAAATCGTTGAACCCTACAATAGAAACTCGTTGAAATCAATTCTTCTCATGAAATATTCAAATTATTCAGCTCGTCTTCGTAAGCAAAGACAACAATAATACAATACTTTACCTATTGGTGATTTTCTTTTTCCAGATGACCCACCAACCGAATTCAAGACCGCTTATATCATCAATCGAGCCGTCTTGCATTTGTTGAGCTATTTGCATTGATATCGGTTCTCCGATTTTGAAATACGTTTGACCGCAACCAATCTAAAATAGGAAGAATGAAAATACGTGAATGTCTGTCGTCGTCATTTAAATTCAATGTAAATGTATCATCTCTATTGAAGGGCACAAAGAGTAGGTGATAATTTAGACTTTAAATATTGGATAGTGTCGTAAACTAGGGCTTTGAGTAGTTGATGTATCATTTATGTTAATCGACTGTTTACGATGCATACGAAAATAGGCAAAAGTGTACAATATACTAAATTCGACATTATTTCGACTGATTTCGAATAAATCAATACCAACTCAAGTAGTAAAATTTCCGTAAACAAATGTATCTACCATTTGTGCTTATTTGTGTTTCTACTTACCATAAATTCTACTTTTCCTAATGTCTTATCACTATTGTCACCCTTATATGAACCACGTTTTATGGACTTTTTAGACATTTCATTAATATCTCGTCGAGATACAGATTCAATTTTGATAAATTCCTGTAACATGAGAAATAGTTAGAGTTATTATGAGTCATTAAGTGTTGAAATTGCTTCCATCTGGGAGATAAAGAACGAGGGGGAATATCATCGTGACAATGATGACTTACTTTAGGAACCGCAAAAAATTTCGATAATTTATTAACTGCTCGCGTTTTCTTATTGTCGACGATATCGTCCCAGTCGTTTGATTTAAGCACTAAAGATAGAATTATTTTGCTTTCGGTGTACGGACAGTCTGACAATTCCTGGAAATAAACAGAAAAATGATTATTTATGAAAGATTTTGATTATTTATACTAGGAGGGGTTGGAATTTTACTTTAAAAGAGCGTCCTTACACTGTATTTGAAAAAGAAAGTTACTTTGAGCTGTTCTTTCAGGGATTATTATTGATTTGAATACATACGAGTATACAATTTTTGAAAGTGAGGGATAATAAATAAGAAAGTAGGGATTAAAATTTCTACTCTTCTCTATGATTATTAAGGATAAAAATCTTGTTATGGTGATTTGTTCTCTTGCTTTAAAGGCAGTTGCTACTCGCAATTTTATTGCAATGCCAGACACGGACGCTTTCACGTCGAGCTGACATCAACTTTGAAAAGTTTTATCTACTTACAAAACCCTAGTGAAATCGGTTTTGTTTCGTTTGTCCGTCGGTGTGTCACAGCAGTTTTTCTTCGAAAGTATAGCAGCTTTAGACACCAAACTTTGTGGCTAGATCAGAAATGATGACTCCTTGAAAGTTTGGTTATCAATAAATTTTTGAACGGTTTTAAAAGGGGGGAGGGTGTATTAATAAAGCAGTCGCGTAAGCAAACTGCTCGAAAACCTTCATGACACTTATCGGAAATTTTAACGGCAGATTTGAAAAAAATTCAATTACTTCCATTCATAGTTATAAATCATAAAATATTTTTTTTTATTTTTATTAAATGTAAATTTTTATCATGTCAGTGAACTATAATTCACATATTGATCATTTCCATGTTCATTAAACCTTCTGTAAAATGCAAAAACTCTAAAATTCTAAAAAATTGCATCGTAATATAAATACTTGAACTTCTAAGAAATGCACAATTTGCAATGTATATTAATTGAACTTTATAATATATTGAAATGGGCTTGTTCATGATTTATGCATTTTTTCCAATCAATAAATAAAATTTTGCTCGTTCAACAAATTTAGGCTAGAAAGGTTGTATTTAAATAGAGTAAGTGCAAATAAATACTCATTGCATTCACGTAAGTCTAATTGCTGCATTGTTAATTTCTATCCACTGAAACAATATCATTTTTCTTCTGTATTAAATTTAAACTTTTCTTTCTAATTTTATTGTTTATGAAATTTATCTTTTTATTATTTAAATTATTTAAATTTTTTTCATTTTTTTACTTCTGTTAATTTTAAAATTCAAATCTGCAAATTAAAATTTCGGACATGAGAGCACTGAAATAATACAGCCATCCACGGATTGCATTGCGAATTCAATCTAACTTGGCTGAGCTACAAGCTTGGGAATTTACCGTTGCGACACCGAGAAGTGTACGTTGGACAACTAAAGAGAAGTCTGCTTGAGATCGCCACACAGCGCGGATGCCGCGAGAAAAGAGTAGAGAAGCGCGAGTCAGTTCGTCGTTTGTCATTTTTTAGTGATTTATTCGTTAAACAATAGGAAAATCCCGGGAAATAGATTGAGAATGGCGTGCATTCGGCAACGTGAAACGTGTTTGAACAATGCAACGGTCAAATGTCGCTCCCGACAGCGATGGTGAAGTTCACATGTCGAAGCTTATTTCTGACGAATGAAGGGCAATAGAATTTGTCGGGCAAAGTCGCACGAAAAAGTGCCGTGAATATGAACATCATAAGATGGTAATGATTGAACTTGTGTAGAATAGTCAATAAGCAGAAAGAAGTGGAAATTTGAACGAAATTGTTTGGAAAGAAAATTCGAAGTCTGGAGATTGTGCATCCGTTAGAAACCGCATCATCTGGTTGCCAACTCTTTCACGGCAAATCATTACTTTCGATATCTCTGGTGGTGACGGCGCTAGTGGGACCGATTTTCATGACTTGACTCTGTTTTCCATGGACAAGATAAATCGTACAGTTGCTCGAACATAGTTGGGTTATGTACGGCAAGTTGTTATTGACAATAAATTAACAGACTTGATAACAGTTATCAAAGGAGAAGCCAAGGACGTGAAATGCCAGATGGGATTGAGGAGTTAACCTCATAAAATCTGAATGAATGGGATACTGTTTATTTTACGAATCAATGTTGGAAACGGTGTGTTCGCAAGAGATAAGTGGCTAAAAGGAAATGAGATGATGTTTCCGAATAGTGGAGCGATGTTTATGAGTTTGATATGGGTTGCATTCGAAAAGTAGTCATAACGGACCACTTGTTGATGAAGTTGACCCAAAGCAGCTTGCCTCGACATCATATATGATTAAGGAAGTTGATTTACATACAGTGCAAAAGCGTGATTTGAGATTTCCCTCCCTATTTCAATCGTGATAATTTTGTGTAAGCACTCGTAACGTACTTCAAATAGAAGTTTGGAAACATTTTTCAGGCATCACCACATCACTAGCGGGCGCCCGGCGAGGATGATGGGTGAGCACCCTTATTCGATACTTAATTAAATTATAATGTTTTAAAAACAAAAAAAAAATATTGGGTGTTTGAATATTTTTTAGATTTCCTATTTTGTTTATGTAAGTTACGTGCTTTATCGTTTTTATTTAAATTTTCTCTTTTTTAATGAAAGTTGTTTTTTGGCATTTTTTAAATTTTCTGTATTTTTTAATGAGAGCTCAATTTTCTGAGTTTAACATTTTTTTTGGGAAATTTATAGTTTGTTTTTTCTCAAATTATATGTGTAAAAATGATTAGATAAAGAAAAAGAGAACGTTCGGTCTTTTTATTTCGCTGAACCTGACCGGGTATGGGACCCGCAACGATGGCTGGCCCCTCCACTATACTGAGCTAGCCGTCGGGCGAGCTCCGCTCTTTTGATGCGGGTAGAGTGGCTTTCCGCTCGGGTGCCCCTTTTATGGTATAGTGTTATGTGGTTCCATCGCATAATATTATAACATAAATTGGCCACGTTTATATTTCTCATTTAAGGGAAAAATTCATACAAATTATGTTTGTATAAGTTTTTCACTTAAATGGGAAATACTATACATGGCCACGTCTACATTTGGATCTTGATCCGGTCGGGAGTGTGCGAGGGGGCACGACTTCCACCTGGATGCCCTGGTCTTATTTGGGGGCCATAAGTATCGTCTGTAACAACGAAGTCCGCTCAAGTCCATCTGTTTTCTCCCGGCCCAGTTCGTTACTGGCTATAAGCAATTTCAACCCTTAATAGGTTACCTCGGCCTCGACACCAGTCGATCGGCATTAGACCCTTTTCGATTCCTGAATGCGGAATTTTTTTGTAGTGGGTCCTTGTGCTGGGGAAAAGTACCCGCCCCACGATATCGCAATGCTAGCCTGCCAGCGCATTCACGCGTCCTCAGGCAAGGCCAATCTTGGCGGGTCCCACCAGCCTCTTTCGCCGAGGCAGATGACCATCGCTGCAGTCCTTTACGGGCATATATGAGCGCCCTAAATACAACGGCTTCAAGAATTAACGATCAACTTACAAGATTTTCAGAAAAACTTCAACGAGGGTTAAGTGAGATTCAAAAATTAAAGGAATGGTTTTCTAAAATTGATCATAATCAACTCAGTATTCGGTTTCTAGCACTCTATCAACACGCCAAAAACTACATAAATGACTTATTCAACACATACGATAGTATCCTGCGAACCATCTACACAAAATCCGGAATTTGGGAATGTATAAAACTAGCGGAATTGGAATCAGCCATAAAAGAGGTATGCCAATTAAGTAATTAGACTGATTCCATGAAAACCGTATATTTAAAAATTATCCTACAACTCTGCCATCCCCTTCAAAGCAGTCCCCTTGGGCAGCTATACAACGTTTTCCATGTTTCGTAACATTTCTGGAACGCTCCGACTGGGATGTCCGCGAGTACCCTCGTCACGGCGCCTGGATGTCCGTAATGGACTCAAAATGGGTTCCTTTGACCACCGATTTTGTTTTAGGGAACAAAAAAAAGGTCACAGGGTGACATATCGGGCGAAAAAGGCGGCTGTTGCATCACGGCGATCCCTTTAGAGGCCATATACTGGGCCACGCTGAGGGCGGTGTGGAACGGCGCGTTGTCGTGATGAAGGATCCAGTTACGAGCGATGTCTGGGTGCACCCTGTTGACTCGTTTTCGCAATCTCTCGAGTACTTGGCGATAGAAGACTTGGTTTACGGTTTGCCCAGATGGAACAAATTCTTTGTGGACGATTCCACGGCTATCAAAAAAGGCAATAATCATCGTCAGTCCGCACCTCGACTGGTCTCCCGCTTCGCGTCTCGTCCTTCACGCTTTCACGCCCTTCCTTAAACTCTTTATGCTATCGAAACACCTGGGCACGACTAAGAGCACTATCAACATGCACTTTTACAATTTCAGCGTACGTTCCCGAAGCTGTTTCGACCAATCTGGCGCAAAATTTGATCGCGACGCGTTGCTCTTGATTTCGTTTCTCCATTTTCGTGGCGAGCACCACCAACACACGTCTACTCAACAAACCACAGCAGCCGAACTAAACAAGCTAGAGCGATGGTAAATATATCAAAGGAGAGGGGAAGGGTGCCGGGGAAGGGGAAGGGAATTTCAAGGTCGCAGGTTTACCACAAGCGCGGCAATAAAATCAGTCTCATTACTTAATTGTCACACCTCGTATCTACCCAATTTCACTACAAGGAGTCCCCCCTATACCGGAAGGGGAGCCACAAATATTTTTTAACGAAGGAGAGCAGGAGGAGAGAAAATATACGACAAATTTGTGTGGTTGAACACCTGTGACTCGAAACAGCTGAAAAAAATCATGGAGGTAGGTTGTTATGAGTACAATAACAACACATACCTTAGAAACTAAAATTCGTCTAACTTTGGTAATATTATTGTGATCTTCATATTTCATATTTCCCTCAATAAAATCGTATGTATCTAAACCCAACGAGATTCAATATTTAAGTAGCCTTACAAAAGGTCCTAATACTCTGTAAGTTTGAAGGAAATCGAAATTTTAGTCATTTGATTTTTCTTTAATTACAACAACAATACACGATTTTGGTGTTCGATTGACTTTCCATCTAATCATACCCTGCAGTTTTGATTTGATCTTCTTAATTTTTTTAAGGCAAGATGAATAACATAATGTCAGAATGAAAAGAAAACTATACGTGAAATTCTATTTCTTTTGTAACCTACTGTAATAACCTACTCGTTCCATGAATGAAGTCAGGCGGAACTGAGCTGTCAAACTAGCAAGATCGTTTTTATTCGCATCTGCCCAAGAGAGACTAACATAATGGGGGCTCAACCAAAATCGAAGAAATGAATTGATCGCGATACATAATTGTGTTTCAAATGTCATCTATTATCGACTCGTGACTAAAAGAATCAATTCGTGGTGTCTAATGTTTGATTCCAGATTTCGTGTGGAAAACTACGCCATGAAACAGTAGTGAAAGTCGTTCAGCTGCTGTTGGTGTTAAGCGTTTGTGGCGAAATAAGAGAAAATTACTGTGTAAGAGAGTAACAGTACATTTGTGGTATATTTACGCGTACGGGTGTAAGTAAGAATTGTATCGGAGGCGAAAGACAAGATGTTACAGTCAAACGAAGGTGTAGTCAAAGTTAAATTAACATTAGAATGTGTCGATGAAATGAGTGTAGCACAAATTTATGATGGGCTACAGAAACAAAATTGGGAACATGTGGTAGTAAAGCGGCTGTAAAGCATCGTCTAATGACGGCGATAAGTGCGGCAAATACGTGCGAAGGTGACTATTTTAGTGATCACGATAATGATAAGTGTAGTAGTGATGATGTTTCGAGCACATTAAGCGAATGCTCCACACAAAGAAGATTGTATAAAGGCAACTGTAAAAGAGAACGTGGGAGACAGAAACTAACATTTCGAGACGTGGAAGATTTTATTGAAAAGTTTAGTGGACATGGTGATATTACGGTGAAAAAGTGGATTGATGAGATACAAGAACTGAATTTAATAGTGAATTGGACGGAGCAAGAACTATTGATATATGCCAAAAAACATTTAACGGGTGCCGCAAAACAGGTTGAAAGAAGTCAGAGCATCACCACTTAGATAGCATTTAAAGGAAAATTAATTAGTGAGTTCCATGTAAGAGTGAATGCAAGAGATGTGCATATGAATCACTAAGCCGAAGAAAGAAATGATTCGACGAGTCTTATCGTGAATATCTGTATGGTATGATGGCGACAGCAAAACTCACTGAATTGGATGATATGTCAATTATATGCTACGTAATCGATGGAATCGACGAGACGGGTTACGACAAAATCATACTTCGAGGATCGCAGAGTTTGCAAGACTTTGAATTTAAACTCGACGAGTATGAGCGTGTGCGGCAAAAGGCAGCGAAAGGAAAATTTAAAGCAATCGTTGGCGAAAGGAGTCTATACGAAGGTGATTTTGTTGCTACAATTGCGGACAGAAGGGACATGAGGCAAAATCATGTTCTATGGCATCTAATTACAAATTCCAGCAGTTTGCCAATTGCACCAACAATAGAAGAGTAATCAACTGCGTAATAGAAGAACGAAACTTTGTTAGCATTCTGGTTGGAGATCAACAAAGGTCAGCATTGGTTGATTCGGGGAGTCCAGTGAGTTTGATGAGAGTGGATGCCGCTAATAGTTTAGGATGCAAATTTAAACCAGATTAAACAAGATTATTCACAGGGCTTGGAGGCGCAAGGATTCTATTACTTGGATGTATGAACCAGGAAGCCATTATACAAGGTGAACGATATAACATCAAATTTTATGTGCTTTCCACATGCGATATGGCTGTTCCTTTGATGCTCGGTGATGATGTTTTCAGCCAAGCGGAGGTGTGTTTCGGTGTGAATGGTGCACGTTTCAACAAACTCTATCAGCTAATAGAAGATGATGGACTCACAGCATTTGTGAACATTGTAAATGGCGAACCAGAGATAATTGCTGCTGAGCCTTTCGCAAGTAAAATAAGGGAAACAAACATTGAAACTAAGATTATACCGATAGAGTAAACTCCGATCTATCAAAAACTTTGACGAATGGTACCATTAGGAAAACATATTCTCGATAACCAAGTCGAAGAATGGTGGAGAGATAGAGTGATACTCCTTAGCACGTCAGACTTCTCTAGTCCAGCTGTAATCGTCCGAAAGAAGAGCGGCGCGTATCGTGTATAAATAACATATGATATATATTTTTCTGTTCATTTCACATGCATTCATTTTTCTATATAATATTTTGATTTTTCTTCTTTCTCTTATGGTTATTTTTGAATTTTAATTGCTTGAGTTTTTGTTGTTTTAACTTTCTTCAAAATCTATGTATTGTATATAGATATAATAAATTTATTAGTAAAAAAAATAATTTGCCCTTTCTTTTTTAGATTTTTGTACTAAAATAAAAAAACCCTATTGAAATCGGTACCTGTGTCCGTCTATCCGTCCGTCCGTCTGTACATTACAGAAGTTTTTCTCCGGAACTATAGAAGCTACAGCCATGGAACTTTGTGGAAACGTTGGAAGTTATGAGTTCTAGAAACTTTTTGAGTGAAAAAAATATTCAAAGAGGTTTAAGGGAGTCCCCCCATACAGAGGAGTGGTTCTCAAAAAAAAATTGTTCATTAGAGGTGGTCAAGTGGGGGGTATCATCTCAATGAGATCCTTTCAAATCAGGTCTTAAAATTACTTTATCGGTATCGAGGAGGGCAGGAGAAGGGGAAATGCACAAGATTTAGACGTACCCCCCCTCGCGATTGGAAACCTTTCATCCGAAAAATCCGAAAAAAACATGAGTGTAGACGTTTATGAGCACTACAACATTTTCTTGAATTAAATCCTTAAATGGCAAATTCAATAAAATTCAGTATGTATATGTCAATTTGTAAGTTTAATCATTACTGAAAATCTCAGAAAAATCGAATCGTATTTAACGGAGTTATATTTGTTTAAATTTTCCTGTTGTAGCAACTATACATGGCTATGGGACAATATGCACTTCCAATCAACTCAGACAGTACGGGTTTGCTAGGATTTGCATGAAAGTTACAGGAATTGTATTTATAATGAATATCTTTGAGAATTTGTTCAACCGGTGACATCCGTAATCGTAAAAAGAAATGATGGCCGTTTTAAATGAGAATATTGCATAAAATTGTGTTAATTTTCGCGAATTTCAACATTTAAGATACATGCTATTAACGCTTGATTGAATCTATTAATGAATAGCTGAAGATGAGCAGTTGAAAATAATCGATGAAAAAAAAAAACCAAATCAAATCAGACACTACACTTTGGATTGTATTTCCTCCAAATATATAATTTAACAAAATCCCGTTTAAGATTAGGCTTAGTCAATGATTTTAGCAATAAAATGTTGGCCAGTTAAAATGGAGTAACACTGTTTTTTCTTTTAAAGTAAAAATCTATTTGTTGTGCTTATCATTGAAGTTTTTCTTGAATTAAATCATTCCTTACTCGTATGTCTGTATATCGTATGTTAAGTACCAAATCCTTCAGACACGAGCGTAGTTCTGTCTACCAAACTTGTTTAACGATTGCTTTATATTTTCCTATATTTTCTTTCATAGCTGGAATTAATTCGCCGGGTTCGCAATTATATATCACCAAATAATTATACGCAGAAAGACATGGACTAATAATTACCCGAGTTTTGATCAACTGCTAAACCATTTTAGCAAAATGAATATAAAAATAAACTGGAAAAAGCTCAACGACTTCTGCTTCTTTTCCGAGTCTCGGCGACCAACTCTCGTTACGCACAACGAACCAAGTCTACCTCCTCCAACCCACCCAGTAACAATCCTCAGCTGGCCGGTTTTTGAATAACTCGCATATCATTCGAGTTTACCCAAAAACCAGTCGGCCGAGACTTGTTTTGTGGGCATGTCTGTGTGCAATAGATTGCACCTCCAGCATACCTTGCTGCTATTTTAACAAGAGTTGGTTGTTTTCGCCTTGTTCTCGTGCGCCTTCAAATGTTCCTCCAACTTTTCGTCTACAACAAATTTCTATTTCGGGCATTTTTGGCGCCTTGTCAGTATGCAGGTGCTCCTTCAAATAACTTATGGAATTGTAAACTTTCCCACGAATAATACTTTTGCGCGCTTCCAGGCCTCGGTGTTTATTCTCCTTCTGTTTAAGGCAAGCAAGCATGTGAAGTTTGAGACTGTCGGCGGCACCATAGCACTTACCAAAGCAAGGATAGTAGAATGTTTTGGTTTTTTGCGTTGACGGTTTGGGAGGATCGCAAATTCCGGATCGTCCGGTAATCGTTGGCGATTGGAGTTGTCGTTAGGGATGGAAAAAACCGCAAAATCGATTTTTTTTGGTTCTAAAAACCGGTTTTTTCTCCCGGTTTCAACCGGTTATTTTTTTCAAATTCAAAATCCGGATACAAATGAATACAAAAACCGGAAAACAGTTTTTCGCCATCCCTACCTAATCAGCATTAATGACCGCCGTCACCAAAGCAAAGCAAATTTCTATGTTTGATTAGTTCTTGGTATTAGATGGTTACTTCGTTTCAATGCGGAGGAGTTCCACTCAGAGTACGAAGTGAAGCTAGCATACGATACACAATAAATTCAAAATATTTGGGGACTGAACTGAAGGATATTTTATCCTTATACTGTAAACGAATGACTTAGCTTAACAGTAAGCTGTCGGCTTGGATTTCAATACGTTAGCCTCTTATTTTTAACACAAAGATGAAAAACTCTTCAGTTCATTTTGATTCAAGTTAATCAATTTGCATAAAATTATACATTTAAAATTGATTCTAGTTTCTTTTTATTTAAAAAATTTGCTAAAAAGGATGGTTTTCTAAAAACCGGGTTTATTGGCTATCAAAAACCGCCCGGTTAAACTGAAGATGAAAAAAACAGAAAAACAATTTTTTTTACCAAAAACGGTCATTCCTAGTTGTGGTGGCTGATGGCTGGCGACTACAGTTGAAAGTAATGTTGCGAAGGTGCAACTATGGACTGATGCAATATTGGCTCGATTTTAGGCGTTGCAGTGCTGGTTTGTACTCGACATTTTTTTCCCGTCTCCAGGGGTGACGACATTTCATTTTCTTCTTCTTCTTAGCACTACCACCCCTCTCGGGCCTTCGTTTCTTTCAAATAGTGCCTCCAACTGTCTTGGTCCATTGACCGCGTCCTCCAATTTTTAAATCTAAGCAGCGATGAACTGTCTTCGTCGACCGAGTCAGACCAGCGTTTCCTCGGTTTCCCGACTGATCTCCGGCCTTCAGCTCTCTCAAAGAATGCCTTCTTAAGTCAGCCCATTGCAGCTTCCGCAGCTTTACAATCGTTGAGACCTGCGATTCGTCAAAAATTTCATACAGCTCATGGTTGTATCGAATTCGCCATTGGTCCCCGTGTAGCTTCGTTCCGATTATTCACCTCAGGACCCGTCGCTCAAAGGCGTTCAATATATTTGCGGATGCTTGGGTGAGGGTCCATGTTTCGACCCATAGCATAACACAGGTCTTGTCACGGATTTGCATACTTGGAGTTTGGTTTTCTTGTATATGTCAAAACTGAATAAAATTTTTATTTCCGAGCTGTATTCTTCGGCGTATTCCGTCTCATTCATTAGCGGTTCTCGTTATTTTGGCGCCTAAATACACAAATTCGCTAAAATTTTCGATACTGTATTCGCCAACCGTTATATTTCGTGTGCTTGAGATATTTTTCCCCGACTGTCATGAGCTTTGTTTTATTTTCATTGATTTGTAGCCCTATTAGTTTTGCTTCGTTGTCGAGTTTCAGGAAGAGTCCTTTGGCAGTTTTTAATGACCGTGACAAAATGTTGATGTCGTCCGCATAGGCTACTACTTGGCTCGACTTGTATAGTAATGTACCTCGCATATCGAAAGGTAGCTTCCTTATGACGTACTCCAGAGCCAAATTGAATAGCAATGGGGCCAGCCCATCTGCGCGCTTTAGTCCGATATTTGTGTCACAGGCATCGGTGAGTTGGTTATTGATGCGGACGGGGGAGGTCGTCCACGTCATTGTCATTTTGGTAAGACGGACTAATTTGGCTGGGATGCCAAAGCATTATTTGGTACAATGCGTTACGATCAATACTGTCGTATGCTTGCTTAAAGTCAACGAAAATTTGGTGTACGTCTATGCTCAACTCCCAGCATTTTTCAAGTACCTGCTTGACTGTGAACAATTGGTCTATTGTTGATCTACCTGTTCTAAACTCACCTTGTTACTACCCAATAATACTGTTGGCGTATGATCCGATTTTATTTTCTATGATTTTAGAAAATATTTTGTACGCCGTACAAAGTAGTGATATGCCTCTATAATTTTCGCACTGTAGCTTGTCACCTTTTTTGTGGATAGGGAATATAATCGATTGGCTCCACTCTTTTGGCATATGTTCTTGTTGCCAAATGTGCTGGATGACTTTGTGAATAACTTTATGAACACTACTGCCACTATATTTGATGAGGTCCACTGGAATCTCATCGATGCCCGGCGCTGTATTATTCTTTTGGGCTTTGATGATGGAACAAACTTCATCCAGAGTTGGTGGGGCCAATGGAAGCGCTCCGCAGACATTTATAGGCTCCGATGTTCTGGAGCTGTGCGGATATGATGCCCATCTTTCCTTAATCTTGATTTCATCAGCGCTGATATTGCCGATGTTATCACGACAGAGCGTGGTTTTGGGCTGATAACCACGTTTCAGGCTTTTCACTACTTTGTATGCTTGTCATGTGTTGTTGCTTGCTAGGCTTACATCTATACTTATAAATTGGTCGTCATAGTATTTTCTTTTCCTTATCCTAATTATCTAATTCGCTTCTCGCCCCGGTTTTCCTACCTACGTAATCTTTGTACGCCTGATTTTTTTTGTCTAATGCATTCTGGCACTCATCATCGAACCAATCATTCCTCTTGCGCCGTGCTTGACATCCGATTGTCTGTTCTGCCACGGTTATTACATCTATACTTATAAATTGGTCGTCATAGTATTTTCTTTTCCTTTTCCTAATTATCTAATTCGCTACTCGCCCCGGTTTTCCTACCTACGTAATCTTTGTACGCCTGATTCTTTTTGTCTAATGCATTCTGGCACTCATTATCGAACCAATCATTCCTCTTGCGCCGTGCTTGACATCCGATTGTCTGTTCTGCCACGGTTATTTCATCTTACTGACGCGGAATTCGTGCGGAAACAAGCCAAATAGGAAAAAAGCTTCTCTTTGCTTTGCATTCTTTGTTAATTGCTCTGAAAGACTATTATTACTTGAATTGCATTCTTCATTATCCGAAGAATATTTGCCATCTATCACACAAAGAGTCATGCTTTTCGCTGCTAGTTGCAATTGTGTATTTTCCTCTAGGACCTCTTGCAACTCATTTCTATCTATATCTCGCTTCAAAGTCATGTTATATAATTTTTGCTTGCATCTGATTATTTCGGATTCAAGCGTCATAAATTTTTCACTGCGCTTACGAGATCGTTGCAGTTGTTCTTCCAGCATTCTAGCAGGTCGTTTTGATACATGAGGTGCAGTACGAACAGCCGTTGCAATAGGATATTTTGTAGTTCCCGGTATTTTTGCTACTGGATGTACTTAGGCAACTTTGGAAATAGTTTTCACGTTTGGAGCATTGCAAACTTTGCAGGTGAATATTAATTGAAGCTCTAGTTGTGCAAGTGGAATATATGTTTTTGGAGTTATTTCAGTGGTTTCATGAGATGAGTAAAGGCGCCTGGATGAAAATGTGCATCCATTGATCGGTTGGAGCCGGTTAAGATTAGAACCAGATGGTGAACGCAACAAAAGAGCGGGTTACTTTTTTTGTTGGAATTTCATACAATACTTGTACTGATTTAAAGTGTTGTAAGACAGCACATATTTCAAAACGGAAATATAATTTGACTGTATATATAAATCATAACATTACCATTTCTTCCTCTTGCAGTTCGCATGTGCGGACTGCTCGATTACTACAAACTGTTAAACACGGGGGCGGTATTATCACGGTCTGGGGCTCCATTGCTGCTAGTGGAGTCGGCGAAATGTTTATTCGTGTATGTGTTGATATGGCACCTACAAGCAAACATTTCGCCGACACCACTAGCAGCCATGCAGACCCAGACCATGATACTAGAAAAGTACGCAAATGTG
This sequence comes from Odontomyia ornata, assembly GCA_963969285.1. Taxonomy (NCBI): domain Eukaryota; kingdom Metazoa; phylum Arthropoda; class Insecta; order Diptera; family Stratiomyidae; genus Odontomyia; species Odontomyia ornata. Next base: position 375,420,240 of record OZ017738.1, read on the forward strand.
CTAGAAGCTGCACTTGAACCCTCTATAACACGCATTTTTGGTGATACAAAGCTATGAGGACTAAAATTCAACTAAGATAACGCTCCTTATCTTAAATCAGCAGTTACAATGCATTGGTTCAGACAAAATAACATTGGCTTGTTAGAGTGGACAGCACAGTCATCACACCTCAACCATATTGAGCACCTCTTGAGTATTCTGCAGTGTAATATTGATAAATATAATACAAAACCAACAAGTTGAAGTAGCAGTGTTATATGTCCAGTATACCCTATGTTTACTGGTATGAACTGGGAGCTCGATCTGATGTGTATTCTATATACATCATCAAGGCTCCCGGGGAGAGATCTCACTATACGACACTAACCTGCTACTCTATCCATCTAAACCAAATCAACAAAGGCAAAAGTTTGTTTTAAAGTATTAATTTTATTCACTGTTCACTTCTTTTTAAAGCATTTAAATTACATTTTCACGTATTAAGTTGTCGAAGACATCGAACTATCAGTACTGGGCGAAGTGCTTCTCACTTTTACCTAGACTTGTCGCGCTTCACAGGTAAGCGCCAATCTACAGGGGGAATCGACTTGACGTGCTAATTGTTCGGGGTGGCCACACGGCGTGGAACGCCAAAAGGCCGATTGAGGATCGCGGCGCAAGTCGACACCTCACCCCTAACTATTTTGTCGAGATACTGAACAGCACTTCTAACTTTTCTAACTACTCGAACGTTGTTGATATTACTCGTAAACGGGTAGCAGCATGCTCCCTACTGGACATGAACAAGACTGCTCGCCATAGCTTGCCCAAGAACTTTAAATACCGTTCTATTATGAGCTTTCAACCCAAATTCTCTTAAAAGGTGCTGAGTAGCCTAACCCGTGCGCTCTCGTTCAATGCAAGCTTTTCCTCCCCGCTCCGTCTCGTTTGCTCAGATGGTCAATATGCGAAACTGGGGAAATTGAGCGAAAAAGTGCTTTTCGCTTAAGCTTTCGGCTTTCCCACGATCTTTTGAGGTGAATTAGCGAAACTGGGGATATTGGGCAAGAGAGCGTTTACGCTGGAACTTGCAATTTTCCTTTCAGCTTAACTTTCTTCGAAGCACACCCAAAGCTTGTCGTTCACTATGTGATAATCATGTGAAGCGCATTGCGGGTTAATCTTTTTTATTTACTTTTCCGCTCACTTATTTACTTTTACGCTTGATCATTGGACGACATGCTTCGATAGCAATGGGCGTATGTGCTTGCTTGACTAATTTCATTGGCGAAGCGCGAGTACCCACGTAGGTAGTGTTTGCTCGCTCGCAATTACTTCAGTGATGAAGCGCAAGTATACACGAGTATGTTGTATTTTCGCTCGCAACAGCAGGATAGTGCTCTTGCTAGAAGGCTTTTGTGAAATAATTAGTAAATCAAACAATATGCTCTGCATATCAAAACTTGACTTATATACATATTCCATAAATTGAGTTCGAGATTGTATCCAGGTTATTATGCATTTAAATTCGCCGCCATTTCGTTTCAAGTGTTTTGAACCAGTTGCTTGATTAATCATGATAACACATGAATTTACAAACCATTTCTAAAATTTTTCTCATAATTCCTACATACGAGTATTTGTAGTGTCTAGGTCCGTTGCAAACGTGTATCCCCCTAGTATCACGTGTTGATGTTGTAAATGTTAAATATTCAATCGGCTGTAACTTAGCTTTTTTATAGTTCGATTATTGTGAAGTTTTCAGGACACATACAATTGCGATCAGAAAACTTAAATTGCAGCTTTTGGAAAATTTAAGGTTTCCATTTTGATTTTATAGGCAAAATGCAAAATTTATATAATGTACAATTTTCGTACATTTCCCCTTCCCTTGCATACCTCGAAGCAAAACTTGTCATTTTAAGACCTGTTTTGTAAAGTTCTTATCAAGACCTTTCAATTGATACCCATATTGCCAACATTTGATGAATTTTTTTCAGAGACCACTCCCCTGTATGGGGACACCCCCCTTAAACACCTTATAAATTTTTTTGTGGTGAAATTTTGAAGAGGGTGCCACCTTACACCTACTTATACAATCTTATGTTTCCAACTTATAAAGTTTGCGAGAAAAAGTGGTGTGACACACGGACGGACGGACAGACAGGACGCGATTTTAGTAGGGAGTTTTAAAATTATTATACAAAACTCTAAAAACGGGTTTAGAAACGCTTTGATACGGGAGTGAAATACCATAAGTATGACAGTGTGTACAAAGCTCGTAGGCAGCATGCCCAGAAAGGTAGCAGCTGTGATCAAAGCAAAGAGCGGGCCAAACAAAATAGTAATAAATTATAATGAATTTGATGAAAACATAATAAATTTGAAAAAGTTAAATAGATTTTCCATTATGATAACGAAATATCCAGTTAATTATAGGATGTCTAATACTTTTGGCTATGGCAGCAGTTATTGTTTAGCCTCCCTCTTTTGATAAAATTACTTTTTTCCCGAATCATTAAACAATTTCAATCGGCAATATATTATACTTTCGAAATAAAATATGAATTTGTAATTAAATTTTCTCATCTCCCAATATCTTCCCTTCATTCTTTTCTTCACCTGGATGTACAATAGGTGGCCCAACACGGGCAGAGTGGTCCTCCCCAAAGAACTCCAACCAGACTGGCGACTCAGTAGAAGTTTTCTTGGTTATATTTCACAAATAAAATCATAAATTATTGAATGTGCGCTATCGCCTTGTAACAGTTTCCTTTCCAATTTTTGACTTAATGCTACAGGATAGAAAAGTCTCAGTTACGTGATGGATGACAATCTTTTCGCATCGTTATTTTATATCATCATCAAAAATCGTGTACGAATCAATAATAATAATAATCTATAGCACAACAGTCCAAATTCGAAACTTGACGCTGAGGTTTTTTGTTAGGGTATTTCATTCGATGACCGTAACTGAATTCGAGTCAATATCACGCTCAACCATGTGATTATTGCCTAATTAGGGTTTTTTAAAATAATTTTACAAAACCATACTAGTTTCGCGACCAGTCTGTCCGTCTGTCCGTCCGTCCGTCCGTGTGTCACAGCAGTTTTTCTCGGAAACTACTTGAGCTAGAAACATCAAATTTTGTGTGTAGGTGTTAAGTGGTGATCTCTTCAAAGTTCAACTACAAAAAAATTTTATAAGGTATTCAAGGGGGGTCTCCCCATATAGGAAAGTGACCCCCCGAAAAAAAAATTTCATTAAAGGTTGCCGATATGGGTATCAAATGAAAGGTCTTGATGGGAACTTTTCAAAACAGGTCTTAGTTTGGCAAAATTTGCTTCGAGGGGCGCACAGGGAGGGGAAATACACGAAAAAGTTGTGTCCCCCCCCCCCCCCTCGCGATTGGACACCTTCCATCCGAAAAATCTGAAAAAAATCAGGAATGTAGGCCTTGGTGAGTACAACAACAACAAATACGTTAGAAGTCGCAATTCACTCAACTTTGCTAGTAATAGTATGATTTATCGATTTTATGTTTTCTTGAATAAAATCTTAACGGTACCTTTAAATTCAATGAAAATCAGTACGTAGATATTTAGCGAAGTTATAGCGGTTTGAATTTTCCTGTATTACTATGGAACAATATGCGCTGCACTTATTACTATGGCAACATATGTCTATAGAACAACATGCGCTTTTTACCGACTCAGACACTGCAGTTTTGCTAGGATTTGCATGAAAATTTCAGGAATGATAGGTGTTAGGATAGGTTCAGCTAGTGGTATCAGTAATCGTAAAACAAAAAAATTGCTGTTTTAAATGCGAAGATTGAATAATTTTGAGTTATTTTTTCCCAACTTCAACGTTTAAGGTGCATGCTTTGAACACTTGATTCAATTTAATGAATGACTGAAGATGAGTGCCTACAATCAATGCTCATAAGTGAAACAAGTCAAGGAGGTGGGAGAGAGCTCCTAGCAAAAGGGTTTTGTAACCATTCTAGGATTCGAAAAAATTGGCCATTAATCGATGATAACAGTACAGGAGAGTGGCCCCTGAAAAAAAATTCATCAAACGTAGCCGATTAGAGTATGAAATGAAAGTTTTCATGGGAGCCTTTCAAAACAGTTGTTAAACTGTCAGTTTTTGCTTCAGTGGGGGCACAGGGGGGAAATACATGAAAAATGTGTTTCCTCCGTCACGGATAGACATCTGAAATAATTATCAAGGGAGATATTTATGAGTATAACAATACCAAAAACCTCAGAAGTCGAAATTCGTTCAACTTTGTTAATAATGGTATGATCTTCGTATTTCATATTTTCTCCAATAAAATCGTCTTTGACATGTTTCTTGATTTGATTCGATCTGGTGACTGCATTTTGTAAATTGAATACAAAACCCTTCTGACATGACCGTAGGTCTGTTTACCCAACTTGTTTTTCAATTAGTACCCATCACAGCTAGGTGGGCTGATAGTCCGACAGCAGCATCACAAGCTCAAAGTCGATGCCACCACCGAAGTTTGAACTTAGGAGCTGTTGGGCAAGCGGAGTGTCCCGTAACCCACTGCTCCACACGGAATCAATAATGCTTCATTATAATTTAGAAAACACTTCAAAGAAGATAATTGACAAACTTACCTTAAAATAAGTATTTTTGTGAAGCGTTGTGAGACTTTCAACATCTTTTTGTGATTCTGTTAGCATTATCTGAAAGAATTGAGATCATATAAATCATATTTAGTTGTAAAAACAAGATTTGAATAACCTACCTGTAAATCGTCATCTGAACCAGTGTCGAATTGAAAATCTTTTTCTGCGTTGACTAGCGTCAGCCATAGTATAACTAAAAGGCATCTTAAGTAATATCGAGCCATGTTGTGAAATGAATTTGAGATTATAAGAAATATTCGATAATATCAAATGATGTATTTTGTGGTAGTTATGGGTGTATTTACAGCATGATTTTTTTTTCTGAAAATAATTGAAAAAGAAAAATATTTTTAATTTTTTTTTTTAATTTATTCATAAATTTTTTAAAACTTATTTGAACATTTTTAATTAAAAGAGCAATGTTAATTAATTTATTAAGAATACTCATCGATGTTTGAATAAAAAGATAGCCGGAAATAGAATAATTTATTTCAGCAGATGTTACGTATTCTGATCAATTGTTTCTATAATGAGTGTCGGCTAATTGTAATGCACTGAACAAAAGATTAAATCACTTCATTAACATACATATTCTTCCCGCAAACAATGAATGAGTTGTGCAGACTTTTCTAATGAATGATGGCTGTTAAGACGAGTAGAACGCCAGTATGGAGTTCACATGCACTTCCAGAAAATATTCTAAATATTTGAGAGTATGTCCTACCTTCAAAAGTTTGTAAGAATACTTTGAATATATGAAGCATTTTGCTGGAAGTTTCATAAACTCTATGAATGTTGCTCATGATGCCTGCTTTGATGACCTCAGAATTCTCATCATCCAACCACAAAATTTATTACTTTTTCCAACAAAAATAGAGAAAATTCTCGAACATTACTGTAAAATAAACATGATGTCCATCAGGACAGATCATAAGCATTAGTCAGACCCTGCTTACGCTATGCTTTGCACTTCATGATTCATCTACCATATCTCTTCTTAATCTTAACTCAATTCTTATTGTATCTTTTTCCAAATTGGATTTCTTGTCTTTCTTGAAGACAAATTGTCATCCACAAGCAAATACATACTGCTTGCCATCACTAGACCACTCCTCGAAAATATTCATCAGTTCAGAAGTGCACCATTTGCAATATGAATGTATTTAACCATCGAGTTCATTTATTTAAGGTTCATCTTTTGCCCTCAATACACTCTGGTGGTTTCGTTACAGAGTGTTGCCTTGTAATTTTGTATAAAAACAATGAAAATTATTTTTAGACACATATATTTTCCAACCCGAGTGAAGAGTTTACGTTTGATTTTGCAGAGAAACGAACGTACTCGCACACTACATGCGTGTATTCAAATGATGGATAGATTGATGGAGAAAGATGAAAATCGATTGGTTCAGTTGGTGATGCAATGACGCTGATACATTATTTAAATGTAAATAAAATACATAGTTGATTGTTGATGGACAGGATTTATTTCCATTTGATGCCGTGGCGAATGCGTCATTGCAGGCTTTTACAGCGAATTTATCGACTCTTTTAAAGAATTGATAAATATCAAATAAATCGAAAGCCAATTTTATCAATTTTTCTGTCGACTCGATGAATTTGTGGGACGCCACTGAATAATATTCACATGTGGGGGTAATCTATGTAAGGCCTAGAACATTTTTTTTAGGGAAATGAGATTAAATAGACCAATACTAGCTGATTTTAGAAACAGGAAGTTACAGATCCGTTAAAACAAACGAAATACTTAATTGATACACTGTTTTGATATTTGTTTGGTACCGGAAATTTACAGTCTTTGACTGAGTTTATGACACTATTCTCACTAGTACCTATAGCTCCACGAACCCGAAGGACAGCTACATATGCGCCATTTTCTAAGGCTTTGTTAAAACGATATTCACATAGAGCTACTAATTTTGCGACCTGGCTGTTCGTTCGAGCATTATATATATGTTTGCTAAGAAACTATCATAATCATTTATGATAGCACCATGTCGGGCCTTTGTCTCTAATTATCGCGATTCTGCGACCTCGCTCGCCAGTTGGAAATTTTTAGCAGAGGTCAGCGGTCGGCCACCACTGAGTCCTCAACTAATTTCTCCGGTTTTCTTACCAGACTCATTTCTTTCTCTCTCTTGAAATGTGGGGATGTGGAGTTAGTGCGATTTAGCACCTTACTCCCTCATGTCTGTGAGCCCTTCAGTACCCATCTACCTTCTTAAGCCAGTTTCTGTTATTATATGATTTAAAAACAATTTTTACAATGTCATTAATAATTGGGAACCTGAGTTCATCCCTGTTTTTTAGAGTTCGAAGGAATGCCAGGGTACTATTAGTATGGTTGCCAATTGTGCCAAAGATCAATTCTTAGGTCCTTGAAGCTGTCAGCTAATATACCATGAAATTCTTAAGATCTTTCTAACAGTTCTATTTCGGAAGGAATGGAGTGCTTTTTTGTTAATCTTTATCGTCTGGTTGAAAGCAGAACTACCGTATAGTAGCGTCAGTCGTATAATCTGTTTGTATATGAGCACTCCATTTTCAAAGCTAAGTCTTTTGAGTTAATGAGAGGGTATAAAGATGAGAGAAGTCCAATGCAGTGTCCTCGATTATTTTGTATATGTTGTTTCCATGTGAATTTTTTGTTAAATGTAAGTCCAAGGTATTTAGCTGTTGGTGTCTAGTGCATTGTTTCGTTATCAACGATAAGTCTTTGTGGATTTTGTCATCTTTTCCTTGTGATGAATAGTGCCTATGTTTTGTCAGGATTAATCTTAATTTTCCATTTACGAAAGTATTCCAATAAAATATTTATTCATCGTTGCAACTTTGAAGTGATGACTCTTGCTTGTCGTGTTGTATTAAATATACAGGTATCATGAGCGTATAGTGATGGTTTTACTTTTGGAAGCAGAGTGGGAAGGTCTGCAGTAATATATTGTATAGGATCGGTGAGATGGGCGCGCCCTGAGGAACTCCAGCATCGGTTGGTCTTAGGCTTGAGAGTTGTTTGTCAATTCTGACGCGGAATGTTCTGCCTTCTATTATTGGAGTGAGCTGCAATGGCATATTGACTTGATACATTTTGAAGATTAGTACTACATGCCTTAGCTATGTCAAACATAACTGGGCCTATTGAGTTCCTGCGATTTACGCCTGTTTTTATGTGTTGGACCACTCTAACTAATTGGAGTTCCTAGAGATTTGGTTTTGACGCCATATTGTTCTTCCGGTATATGTTTGTCGGATAAAACCTCATTGAGTCTATGCAGAACCACCCTTTCCGCAATTTTCGATTGATGGGTTTCTAGTTTTGTGGAAGTTGTGAGTCATTTTGAGGTTTCGGAAAAACAATAATAACCGTTGATTTCCATATTTTGTGGTACTTTCGTAAACAAAATATTGCCTTAATAATGCCTGTAAGTATTTGTAAAATATTGTTACATGTGCAAATAATTCTGCGAGCTACTGTCGCAATTGTTTTCGCAACTCCACCAAGCATGATCAATATCTGAAAGTGACGTCACTGCGGCCATTCAGAATTGCTCGAATATTCCAGGCAGTTCTCGTCAGAACATTCGCCAATGTACGAGAAATGGATTGAATGGCTAGAGACCCTATATAAAGCCGAGCTGAAAGAATGGGCGATATAGTAAAATCGCGGTAGTATAACTGCGATAGTGTGGAGTGCGAATTAAAAGCGAAATTGATTGTCAGTGAAGACAGCTGTAATAGAAATTTATAGGCAAGTCAAAGTTAGATTAAAATGCGATTTGTGAAATAGTGAAATTAACGATTGTGCATTATTAGTAAATAAACTCTTTTAACTTAATTTAAAAGACAGTGCGTTTTCACATTCCCGGAACATTAAAATTATCAGCCGCGAACCATAACACGCGACATTGGTGTCGTGAAGTGAGAAAAAAAAAACTTTGAAAGTGAAAATTTGAACATTTTTAATTAAAGTGCACAATAGTAAAATTTAACGTGGAAACTGGTGGAAAAATATCCAAAACAATAAAAATGCCACGAAGCCTACATTTAAAAATTAATGAAATTAAGGAAGAGTTGGAACAGCGAAATCTGGCTACGCAAGGTACAAAGGCCACACTGATTGCATGCTTGCGTGAAGCGATCGAATCGGAAGGCGGGCATCTGGATTCGGGTGAGCCCTCAGATGTGGGAAAGGGCGCAGAAAGTGGAGAAGCAGAAGCATCAAAATCAAACGAACCAGAAAATGCGCTGATGCAAATTGTGTTGCTGATGCAGCAAGAGCAGCGACAACAGTCATCCAGTTTAACTGCGAAGCTAGACCAGAAGCTGGACCAAGAAGCATTCGAAGTCAGGGTAGATCTGCAAAAACAGTCAACCGATTTGAAAGCAGATGTGCAAAAACAGTCAACCGAAATAAAAGCGGAGCTCGGTAGTCTGAACAAACAAATTAAATGCGTCGAGGAAAAGGTTTGCCAGGTCGAGGAGAGAATCAACTATGAGATGGAAAACATGAAAAAGGAATTGGAAGCAGCGAAGGCAGAAGTAACCACCTCACCAGCCCCGCTTATAACCGCAGCGCAAGGCACATCCAGAAATGTGCAAGCACCAATATTTGACCGGCAAACGGTCTGGAGTATTTACAAAACCCAGTTTGAAGCCGCCGCTCGGATAAATCACTGGAATGAGCAGGAACGAGCAACTGTATTGATTCTTGCTCTAAGAGGCCCAGCTGCCGAGCTTTTGCAGACTATTCCCGTTGGTTTGTACTCAAACCCGGCTGCTATAATGAATGCGCTGGACATCGTTATGAAGACGATCATCTGAAGCAGATTTATCGGTCACAGCTACGGCATCGGACGCAGAAGTCTGGCGAAACCTTTAAGTAGCTAGCCCAAGACATTGAGCGACTGGCACTTTTGGCTTACCCAGCTTTTAACCCAGAACATCGACATGACGCAGCAACAGAAGCATTTATCAGCGCATTAAAAGACCAGGAATTGCAACAAGCCGTGCGCTTAGCTCAAAAACAAACGGTTGAGGACGCATTGGCTTATAGTCTGAACTTTGAGGCAGGGAAAAATGTGACTCGTACCACTGCCCGGGTTCGCGAGGTAGTGGCAGACGAGTGCAGGTGTGAGCGCGACCCGCATGTAAATGGGGCGCCTGGATGCTGGATTTACGGAGAGAAGGGGCACCTGCAAAGGGACTGCAAAAAGCGAAGAAAACCGAGCATTTGTCCAGGGTGTGCAGCTAGGAGAAGATCTAGACCGAGTCGGGAGCCCAGAATGGAAGCCCTTCAAACTGAGGGGTCGGGAAATATGTAAGAGCCAACTTCGTGGGGCAGAGGTTGGCTAGGAGAATCGATGTCCCCAGCACCACCATCAATGTGTGAAGACTACATCGTGGAGAAGTAGACTTATGCCTTCCGGGTCAATTTGACGAGAAGATTGCACCATAACAATCGATACTGGTGATGTACCGAATTTTGCCGAAAGCATTGTATGGGCCAAGCTTGATGGTGATTCTGGAGACCACCGAACTTATCTGATAGAGCCAACGAAGACGTCTGCATTGTGCAATTTGATTGTAGGACGAAGCCTTGTAAGATCTATAAGAAACGGATACGTGCCGGTTAGAGTCCTTAACACCGCAGACTCAACCACGAGCATCAAAGCGGGAGAAGTCATCGGCAGCTGCAGCCTGTTTCCACCATCACCTCTTTGGAAGCCACTCACGACCATCATTAGAAAAAGAGGCAAGACGCAGACAAAGCCCGCGAATCCATGTCTGCAATATTGAAGCAGGTCAAATTGCCAGTGCAGCTATTCAAGTGAGCCTCTGATATAGTGACCAAGTTCAGTGACATCTTCTCAACATGTCCGGATGACCAAGGCCGAACGGATATGGTAACTCACGTCATAGATACATGGGAGCCAAGCCGATTCGACAAGCACCGAGACGTCTTCCTATAGCCAAACAAGGAGAAGTGAGCGCACTGATATATATATATATATATATATATATATATATATATATATATATATATATATATATATATATATATATATATATCGATATATATATATATATATATATATATATATATATATATATATATATATATATATATCGAACATGGAAAAAGAAGGTGTTATCGTACCTTCTGTCAGTCCATGGGCCGCGCCAGTAGTTCTAGTAAAGAAAAAGGATGGTAGCACTCGTTTTTGTGCGACTATAGGCAGCTTAACGACGACACTAAGAAAGATAGTTATCCGCTTCCATGCATCGACGACATCATGGACACTTTAGCCGATGCAAAATGGTTTTCTACACTCGATCTCAAGAGTGGCTACCGGCAGGTAGAAATCGACAAGAAGGACCGAGAGAAGACCGCATTTTCAGTTGGAACCGGATTGTGGCAATTCGTGGTGATGTCATGTGGGTTTTGCAATGCTCCAGCTACCTTCGAACGCTTAATGAAATACGTGCTACGAGGCCTGACCTGGAAGACCTGCTTGGTGTACCTAGATGATATCATTGCTATTGGGAGAACGTTCGAAGAGCATGTGGGGAGCTTAGAAGAGGTTTTCTCCCGATTGCGACTGGCGAATCTGAAACTTCGTCCCAAGTGTACCCTTTTTGCAGCTGAAGTAAAATACCTGGGACACATATCAGCAGAAGGGGTCAAAACAGACCCTGAGAAAATTGAAGCCGTGAAAAGCTGGCCAACACCAAACAACAAGCGCCAACTACGAAGTTTTCTGGGTCTGGCGACACTATCGAAGATTCGTCAAAGAGTTGACACCGATGCGAGCGATGGTGGGATTGGAGCTGTACTCTCCCAGCAGATCGATGGCGAAGAAAGATTACTCTCGTATTACAGTCGAGTTCTCTCAAAAAGTGAGAAGAAGTACTGCGTTACCAGGAAGGAGCTATTGGCTATAATCGAGGCAATCAAGCCGTTGTACAAGTACCTATATGGCCAGACATTTGTTCTTTGAACAGACCATGCATCGATCAGATGGCTGCTTAATTTCAAGAACCCCGAAGGACATTTGCGAGATGCATCGAAAGATTGCAGTCATACGACTACAAAATTGCTCATCGGAAGGGTGGAGTTCATGGAAATGCTGACGCCCTATCTCTTCGTCCATGTCCAGCTAACTGCAAGCGGATTGAGGAAAAGGAGCCGACCGTTGATCTACGAGAGATAACGGCCGAATTTTATGAAGGGTGGTCATTGGAGGAGATTCGAAACACTCAGCTAGCCGATGAAGACATCGGACCCTTGCTCGTATGGAACGAGACAACTGGGCGACCTGAGTGGAAAGACGTTTCAATGCATGGCGCAACCCTGAAAAGCTATTGGGTACAATGGAACTCCCTTCAGGTGGAGGGTGGCGTACTCAAGCGGAAATGGGAAGCGGCGGATGGCAGCTCTTTAGGATGCAAACTATACTTCCTAAAAGCCGAAGCCACCACGTGGTTAAGCAAATGCACGAAGGATTCTCGGGAGGCCACCTTGGTGTTAACAAGACCTTATCAAAATTGCGGGAAAGGTTCTACTGGCTCCACGTTCGAGAAGACGTAGAGGACTGGTGTCGCAGATGCACAATTTGCGGTTCCGTCAAAGGTCCAAAGCAACGACTGAGAGGACAAATGTAAACCTACAACGTGGGTGTACCGCTTGAAAGGATTGCTGTTGACATCGCAGGATCTTTCCCTGAATCCAAAAGGGGAAATCGATACACGCTGGTTGTGGCCGATTATTTCAGCAAGTGGCCCGAGGTCTACCCAATTCCCAATCAGGAAGCAAATGCTGTAACCGAACAGCTAGTGCTAAATTGGGTCAGTAGGTACGGCGTACCTGGCGAACTACATTCGGATCAAGGCCGAAGCTTTGAGTCACTGGTTTTTGGCGAGATGTGCGAGCTGCTAGGAATATGGAAAATGAGGATAACACCGCTACATCCCCAATCCGATGGAATGGTCGAACGTTTCAACGGCTCACTCAATAAACACCTGGCCAAGATCTTTGACGAGAACCAAAGGGACTGGGACCGACACATTCCACTATTTTTGATGGCGTACAGAGCTGCCGAACATGCATCGACGGGCCAAGCCCCAGCCAAAGTCATTTTTGGAAAGACTATTCGTCTGCCAGCTGATATAAAGTTCGGAACACCCCTGAGAAGCCCCAAACGAGCTTGGAGTACGCAAGTGAGCTAAGGCAAGGGTTGAACCAGATACATAGGACAGTGCAAAAACACCTCGAATCGGCTACTGACCACATGAAGACCAGGTATGATCTAAAGGCAAATTCTACTGGCTTCTAGCAAGATGACTTGGTGTGGCTATATAAACCACAACGGCGGAAGGGTAGGTGTCCAAAGTTGCAACATAGTTGGAAGGGACCATACTGAGAGCCAAAATGAAAATCGCGCACCAGGACCGTCTTGCCCCATATTACATCTAGGGAGACTTGACTACAACTGGCGACACATCTTTTCGGGGCGAAAACAACTGGGGTGGGGGCAGCGTTACATGTGCAAATAATTCTGCGAGCTACTGTCACAATTGTTTTCGCAACGATTATGTACATCATGATCAATGAAAGAATGGACTCGAAAGCACAGGAACCCATCAAGCATGATCAATATCTGAAAGTGACGTCACTGCGGCCATTCAGAATTGCTCGAATATTCCAGGTAGTTCTCGTCAGAACATTCGCCAATGTACGAGAAATGGATTGAATGGATAGAGACCCTATATAAAGCCGAGCTGAATGAATGGGGGAATAGAAAAACCGCGATAGTAAAACTGCGATAATGTGGAGTGCGAATTAAAAGCGATATTGATTGTCAGTGAAGATAGTTGTAATAAAAATTTATAGGCAAGTGAAAGTTAGATTAAAATACGATTTGTGAAATAGTGAGATGAGCGATTGTGCATTCTTAGTAAATAAACTCTTTTAACTTAATTTAAAAGACAGTGCGTTTTCACTTTCCCGGAACGTTAAAATTATCAGCCGCGAACCATAACACGCGACAATATTGCCCGGTAGCCAAGAGATCATTGTGTTCGTAATGGTATCGTGTCCATGTGCTTTATGCTTATTGAGCGTCTTATAATGTTATTGATTTCGTCTAAGTCCGTTGGCTCAATGCTGTCTCGATGCTGAATGTTATCTCTCAGGAGTCTGTTGACGGAAGGTTCATTTCTATCTTCAGTTTCAAATTCTTCCTCGTCTGGAAAATTATCATTTTCTTATCTTATCACGGATTTCATTAGTCATCCGAGTAGCGTTTGTACGTAGCGTAGGGTCACCTGTAGACCTAGCTCTCCTCCTAACTTGATTCCTTCTCCTTATCGGTTGTTTGATGTTTTGAGGGAGTTCATAGCTCAATGATGTTGTCGATGTCGTCGGTGGTTTCAGGTGATTGAGAATTAGTTTCATTGGCCTATGCGACTTTAAACGGTTTCCAGTTTGTAATTTTCTTTTCCTGCATAGGAACATCAATGAAGATGTTTTCTATGAGGAAGAGGACTCGTTCGTGATCGGAAGAGAGTTCGTCGAGGACATTTAACCGAACGTTTTGTGTGAAACCTCATGATATTCTAATGTTGAGTGCAAAGTCATTTCTTTATCTACTATGCGGTGGTTCATTGGGGATATGCACGCTGAAGTGGTTGGCTGTGATGAATGTATTGACACGGGTCCCAGGTCAAGGGATGCCGGTTTTTGGTAAAAAAAATAGGTGCTTCAGTTTTTTCATCTTCAGTTTAATTAGGCGGTTTTAACAGCCAAAAACAAGCTGGTTTTTGGAAGAGCCAGATTTTCAATTTTTTTCTGAGGAATTTTAAATAAAAAAACTGGAATCAATATTAAATGTATATTTAAAGACACTTATTCAGATTTTTCGTTTTCTTCTTGATGATTACTTCTAGAACACCAGGATCATATCCGTTTATGGTATGCAATGTTGCTTATATATCGTTTCTCTTTTTCAGAAAAATCGATAGAAAGAAAAAACCGGGAGGAAAAAAACCTCCGGAAAAACGGTACTACGAACCAAAAAACCGGTGCGGTTTTTCCCATCCCTACCTAGGTTTATTGTTTCTCACAGCTCCCCATATCGATTGCATTTAGGCCTCCTGCGATGAAGATAGGGCCCCCAAATACAGCAAGTGCGCTGAGATCATTTGGGAAGCTTAAATAGGGTGTTCCATTAAGGACATACCAATAAATAAATAAATAAATTTCAATAAATCGATTCTGCTAGTGTAGCTAGTGGCACCGTCTTGTTGAAACCACATATTGTTGATGTCAAGTTCATTCGATCCTGGCCATAAATAATCTTCCAACATAACACGATAGCACTCTCCATTGACGGTAACATGACGGCCGTTTTCGTCCACGAAAAAATACGGCCCAATCACACCTTCGGCATGAAAACCGCACCAAACAGTAATTTTTTGCGACTACAACGGTGTCTCAAGAAGCAGATGTGAGTTTGTTGCTGACCAATAACGCATATTTTGCTTATTCGCAAAGCGTCACGGATCTGGCCGAGGTAGAAGAGACCATCAAAAGGGAGTTCCCTAGCGTGAGCAGGATCGAAGTGAGGCTGACACGAAAAAACCAAAGGGGACAACGCATGGCCATCATTGACTTGACCAAAAAGGACGCCGAACAATTTCTGAATAAGGGCAAAGTAAGAATAGGGTGGGTTGTTTAGTAAGGTTTTATGAAATTATTTTACGAAAACGTAAAAAGCGAATAAAAAAATATACGTTTGAAACTGATAACCTTCTTCCTATGGAGGTCGGTTAAAAATATCTTAAATGCAATAGTTTTGAAAAAGGCTCAAAAGTAAGCAGAGCAATGGCTTTCTTACCCCTATCCTTACGGGTTGTCTTCAACAGTTTGTGATTTGAGAATAATAGAATAAAATAGAAATTTCATTAAAAGATTTTGTGAAACAAATTCGTAATGAATCGAATTGTTGAAAAACATTCTAACATATAAATAAAAATTTGCTTCGATGGCAATGACTTATATATACCATTCCGTTTAAGATGTTAAAGGTCATCAGTATTTCCGTCAATGCGACAGCTATTAAAGATATCATCGCGTCGGCTGGCTGTAAGTATCGCCGTGTATTACTTATCTTCACTTTCCAGAGCCGAATCATTCAACCATTGAAATTCTCAGACAAAGAATATGGAAAATGATTTCTTTATTATTATGATTAATATGATTCAAGATTATTGTGAAATGTTGCAGACAATATAATTCAATATAAAGTTGTACAAATGCACCTTCTACTTAAATTAAATATTTTCCAATTGAAAATGTAGGTCACTATCCTCGTCGTCGTTTTACAATCAATACTCGTACTAAATGACGCTGAGATATATCGACCAAACAAACCTAATTGTATTTTCATCTTTCAGCCAATTTGATCATCACCAACATATTGGTTCATTTAAATTTGAACGCTCCAATAAATTCGTCAGTAAATGATGAAGGAGTGGTGAAACAATTTCATTTTTTTCTGGCGAACGTTCTACATTCGTAATGACAAACGCATATATGAATTGTTCGGCCACACGCATCATTGCATTGGAAATTGGAATTGGGTCTTTCCATTTTTATGGACTTTCAAATAATTGGCTACTAACTGAATGTATCATGTCAGATGAAAATCGTTAACGATGCTTTGAAATGACACTTTTGCTAATGGATAAGTGTAGAAATAATGTTTAGAATATCAAATCGAATTCGTGATCGAGTTAAAAGAATAATTAATTACAGTTCGCTCCATTGTTTATGCATATGATAATTAGTTAGTGGTTCTAGTATTATTTGAATCTGTTCCTACTGTGAGGTTAAGTATCATTGCAACCATGCTGTGGTTAATGATTCAGTGATGCGATAATGGAAAAGTTTCAATTATTTCATTAATAAATTAAAATGTTCGGAGTTAAGCTCATTTAAATGGGCTGAAACGCATACTGTATTTTGGATTCGATTAAAGTGTGCAGCGTTTGAAAATCAAATAAAAAAATAATTACTATTCAGAAGCTTTCCTTAACTTTCAGATCAGTTAGATCACCCCATGACGTACTTCTGGAAGTTTACTGCAAGATGATTTACTCGCTATTTGGTTTGACTGAATGACTGTTACCTGATTTAACTCACAGTTGGGTAAACCCCTGTTATCAGCCAAAAGAAGAATCTGCAGAAATTGTCATAAGCAAAAATTTAATTTCATTCAGAAATCGTACACACCCAAGTGGAAAAAACATATTTAATACTTCAAACATTCACTCACAGTTTAAAACCAATTCCTTTACAGTTTTGAGCCAATTTATTGTTCAATAAAGAAAACAATTTAAGCTTCCACTTTTCCTCAATTTCTGTTTGACGTTGTTCTAGGAAAATATGTAGTATCAAAAATTAACCAAATGTATGAGTAAACATATTTACACACTTGCAATGATGCTTCTGCCAATATTTTTGGAAGCAAATACTAGGAGGAATATTTTAAGCGGCTTTAGCGTTGAAAAACGCATCCACGCAAAAAGCCTTGCGGAGGCTTTGAAGAAAATCGTAATGTTTAGTTTGTTCAACAAACATTCGATGGATGATCGTGAACTGAAAATAGTAAAGAAAACTATGCGATGATTGAATTTAATGTTAAGTTACTTGGGTGGAAATGTGTAGTTTTCACAATTCAGCACATAAAAGAGTCATATAAATTTAAATGAATTTCAAAGGAAATGTTTAGTCAGAAGTTATGGCAATTAGAAATTTCGGACTCAAGGATAATCATGCTATAACGCAACTGAAAGTTTAAAAAGTTACCACCTACATACTCGTACGTTCGCGAATAGTGAATTATTTTTAACAATTACGTGGGAATCAGCCTCATCGTGCCTCGCATTGTGTCACATCTCAGATACTTAATGAGCCACGTGATCACCCTTTCACTCAGGATTTTCGCTTCAAGCGTTTAAGAGCTTATAATGTACTATGGAATTTCACAAACTCGTAAACAAGCACTAATACCTTTAAATTTAATTTTAACTGCTTTGAAATAGGTCACATATGAGGGGTGACCAAGGCCTACGTAAGAAAAAAGCCATATGGCAGCAATTTGCATATATAGTCGTTGGCCTACTTTGAACAAACTCCCGTCTGCTGTCAGCCTACTTTGGCAAAGCCAAATGCTTGCATGGAGTAATATACACTGATTCATATAAAAAAAGTACAAAACACATTGCTTGCATGTTTAAAATTCACCTATACCTTTTAAGGCGGGCAAATGAAGCATATGCTCTGCACCTTTCACTGACAGCTAATCTTTGAGATGTGAACAAACTCCTATTCACTACTTTGGAAGGTAATAAAAATCAAACGGGTGTCAAAACTGAGCTGATTTTCATTTCACAAGTACCGCTCTTAATGTTTTCTGCGAACAGTCTAGATTTCACTGTAAAAATCGGTTTTGAACTGTACAAAACTTTGAGTTTTCGTTGAAACCTCCACAATTCTTCATATACCGCCATATGAATTAATTCGGCCTAGACATGGTCTTCTTGCCTTACGTCGGTTTCGAGGGTGACTCAATTCGAGTATCCTTTGTTGGCAGCATTCTAAATTAGACAGGTGTCAATAATGGTGCGTGTTTCAAACGTCAAATGTTAGCGTAAAACTTTACATTTGCGATATGATACATTTAACTACTGCCCAACGTATTGAAATTGTTCAGTTGTTCTACAAAAATAATAATTCTGTAAAAACTAAGTATCAACTTTTACGGGAAGATTATGATCAAGCTGATCATCTTGCTGAGCGTACAATTCGGAACGTAGTGAAAAAGTTTGAAGAAACTGGAAGTATTGGAGACAGGGTGAGATGGGTGCATCGCCGTGGCGCGCGCTGAGCTGAAAATATTGCTGCTATGAGTGAAAGCGTGGCCGAAGATTCGGGTTCATCAACGTCGTTTATAGATTTTGGGACTTTCTTATGGATCCCTTTGGCGCATTTTGCATAAAGACTTGGATTTGCACCCCTATAAAATTCAGAAGACTCGAGAACTGAAGCTCAGGGATCATAGACATTGAAGAAATTACGCAGATTGGGTGTTAGAGCAGCAAGAAATTGATGCAAATTTTTCTAAGAAAATTTTCTTCTTTACATTTCCTCCTTTCTGGGTGTGTTAATAAACAAATTTGTCGCACTTGGGGGTGAGGAAAATCCTCACGTGATACACAAAACACAATTGCATACCCAAAAAGTTACTGTGAGGTGTCGAACGAATCGACTGCTACAGAATGTCCAGAGGCGGCAATTTGGCAGATATAATTTCTCAATTATTCGTCCTTTTCAGACAATTCAGTGATGGCCATGCGTTGTCCCTTATGGTTTTCTGGTGCTACCTACGCTAAGGAGCTACGTGCTGATGGACTCTTCTACCTCGGGCAGGTCCGTGACACAATTGATATCTCTTATTTCGATCGTTGCCATTGGCTCGAGCGAGGCAATAGTTGCGCTTTTGCCGAGGAATTCCTTTATTGCGTTGCAGAATGCATCAATATTGTCGGCCTCTGCTCCAAATTCGACCAGTATGTGGCCCGACCGTGTTGGTCGTATTGCTTTAATAGCAGTGGTAGTGTCTTTGGACCTTACATTTTCCCTTATATCCCACAACAATTCTGAGTAGGATCGCCTATCTTGGGGGTTTAATGAGCAGTGCCTGCTGTCAGGATCTTCGTCGTGGCTTTTTTCTCTGTGCGAAATTTATTTTCTGGCACTTTTTGAAGGAGTTTCTTTGTGGCTTTATTCGATTCTTTTTTCAGCGCTGTCTTGAACCCCTGATCCAGTGTTCCACGCCCATCAAATGTCTCTTTCTTCCTTCTTTTATCCCGATCTCCTTCGATTGGACTAGACGCTATTCTTATATTGATGTTTGATGGTGGAACTATCTGCGGGTGCCTTTTAGGCGTAGTCCTCAGTTATTTAGCCTTCTGCTCTTCTTGGGCTTTCTGGTCCTCTTCGGTCTTTAATCATCTCCTCCGATAATCCCCTATGCAGTCTACGATCTCTTGTTCAAAGAGCCCAATCTTTAAACGTTTCCTGATTTTCGACGAGTTCTTCTTAATGTCACTAGACGGCAACTTTACTTTGCGACCTCCTTTGTAGTAATCGAGCAGTTAAAGGGTTAAAGAAAAACTCAAGCATAAAATGTCCCAGATCAATTGAAACGATCGAACTGGTACGATTGCAGATTGAACTGGAACAATTTCAGATTGAACTAGAACAATTTGCGATCGAACTGGTACGATTTGAGATTGATCTGGTACGATGGAATACTTTTGACAGCGGCAGTTGCCATTGAGTGAGGAAGGAGACTTGACAGATAACCCACGTTTGGGAATTAGTGCCGGTGCTGGTGATAGTTCAGGTAATGATTTCCATAATTTAAATTACACTGACGCTCACATCTACTGCAACACCCAGTACAGGAACATAGTTGCCCATAATCTGAGCAGTTCGGACCCGATAACGTGCTACAGTCATCTCGATGGAGCTGACTCCAACAGTCTCCTTCTGAAAACCCATTACAGGAACTGCAATATCTACTCGAAACATAGCCTGTACGGTACTGGCAGCAAGTCCCAGCATTTGGTGCAAAAATCAAACAATATTTGTAGAAATATTGCCAAATGCCCATCGTTCCTGAATGCTAACAAAAGCAAAGAACATTCGCGGAAGTTACGCAATTTCTCTCTCAAGGCGCGCAGCGGTACAGACAAGCGACACCCCAAGGGCCAGATCATAGGGAAATCCAATACGGTCTCGGACAACTCCTTGCAGCCAAGTGACAAGTACTTGAGTCTCTATTTGGACGAGAAAACCGCCGAGTCCAAGTCCTTGCTAGCGAACGGTAACGTTAAAACATATCCCGCCTGTCGGCCACGTGTGAAGAGTGATTCGAAAGATGCACGCAGTAGTAGTAGCAGTAGAAGCAAGTACAGTAAAATATTTTAACAGGCTCATCTGTCGTGCAAAGCAAAATTCCGAATAAACGGCGGTGTAAGGAACAATCGCTCTTAAAACACGAACGTTTTTGCAAAAGGCAGAGTCCAAAAGTGTATTTTAGGTCCAGGAACAGGCTTGCGACTTCTGTGTGCCGGCTCCGTGGATGTTCCATGTTTATATGCGCGACCTGGGGTTCGGACGTGTACTTTGGTGCCGAGGAATTTCTTGAATTGCGAATTAGACATGCAAGTGGCAGACCACTGCATAAATTCCTCTCAGTAAGTGCTGCGACAAGTGTTTATTTGCCCACGTCCAGGGAGATGCAAGAAAAGGCGTGTAAAGTGTCAAAAATCAAATTTGCTGCCGCCGGGGCAAATGGAAAACGCGAGTGCAAAAGGTCCGCGTCTGAACATTGAACTTGATGCATTGGCGCACGTATTTGGTGGAAGGCGAAGGCGAGCGCAGTTGAAATGTTGAAATGAAAAAGTGCTCGATGCACCGAAAAGGAGTTTTTATTTTTTCGTCGTCTGGTGTGTGATCGCTGCCGTTCGTCGTCCTCGTTCGCAAGTGGGAAACAATTGCTATCGTGCTTGTGTGTGCGTTCAGGGCGCGCGTGATAGTGGGCGAGTGTGTGTGAGCGCATATTTCCGACGGAACAGATCGATAAAGCGTGGACGGGAAAATCGATAACATAAAAATGGAAGTTGTCGTAAAACGAACGAGCGATTAATTTAAATATTTATCGGGCAGAGATAATTAGCCGCTTAACGATTGTCGATTGTTTGTCGACCTCTGCTTCCCTCGCGATTGAACGTTGTTGTATTGGTGGCGAACATTTATTTTTTGGTTTTGGTCGCGCAAGCATTATCGTATCGGGCGAAGCGGCGGGGAACCAAACTTGTTACGAGAGAACGAAGAAAGTGAACGAGGAGACAAAACAACTGACAAAAGGTGAATGCTTCCATGCCCGGGTTCGGTTGTCAAGTTGAGAAGCGTTGGAAGTGAAATGACAATCAAACCCAGTGGACTCGGTCTTGTCCTTTCCCCAGAAATCTCTGTGGGCATAGGTACCCCATTTGTTCCATCAAATTGTCAATTGTCAAATTGAGAAGAGAGGTTAAACTTCAACGCATCGAGTGGAATAGCAACTCGAGTTCGGAGGGACGTCTTACAGCCCGCAATTGCTTCGCCAGCTTTCTGACAAGTTATGAAGGTTCTTACCGGTGTGCGTTTTCGTTTTCCAAGGAATTTTTATATTCATTAGCAAGGAGTGATTCATCAACCGAAATTTATTCTAGTTGCTGAAATAATCGTGAGGCGGCGTACTTTAGCGCCACAACGTCGCTATGCCAGATTCCTTTGGCCACTCTTCCTCCTCAGGTACACTGCCATCTAAGTCAAGGAAAACTCCGGGGATATAATAAACATCACCTAAACGAATTCCGAAGTCTTGCGACTTTGGAGATCTTCTTTCGTGTGTTGGTTGTTACCAAGAAGGCGCATAAACGCAATTTATTCTAGTTGCTGAGTCATACAGCGCAGGAAGTCGACTATATCACGGACGCCAAGGAGAATCCAGTCGGAGCTGATGAAAGTAATCGAAAGAATTAGCAATGATGTCATTTTTGAAAATAGCTAAAATCCAGGATTTAGTTACTGTTATCAGCTACAGATAATCAATGTAACGAAATAAAATATACCTATATTTAAAAAAGGGAAAAAGTAAGGCAATCGCAAGGGTGGGCAAAATAATAATCGCTACTTTAATATGGATGTGCGCATAATTTTGATGGAGAATTATAGAGGAAAATAAAGGGAAAGAGAAATATCTACGTGCTCGTACTTCTTGAGGGTATATTGAATGCTGAAGCTAGCCTCAGTTTAACTAACCAAAGTCAATTATCAAATATTTAAAGAACTACAAATATTGGATTGTTCGATAATTAATGTTGTGCATTTTTTTTTTACTTCCGAAAGAAATTGTATGAAGTTTATGGTGAGGACTGCCTTACTGAACGTCAGTGTTAGCTTAGGTTTGCTCGCTTTCTATCTGGAAATTTTAATGTGCAAGATCCACAACATACTGGTCGTTCAACCACTACTGATGATGACAAAATAAAGGCGTTAATCGAAACTAACCGGCGTATGATATAGCAGAGAATCTCGACATATCGAAATCAACCGTTTACTTGCACTTACAACAGCTGGATGTTTGGGCTCTTCACAAATTAAAAGTAATCCACCTCACCACCCACATTAACATATGCGACTGTTTGCTGAATTGTAACCAAAACGACCCATTTATAAAAAGAATTTAACTGGTGATGAAAAATGGATTGTTTGCGATAACGTAGTCGAAAAACGATCATGGACCAAGCAAGATGGGCCCCCACAGTTGACATTCAAAGCGAATATTCATCAAAAGAAGATTATGCTTGCTGTGTGGTGAGCGACTTTGACCTGCTTCCAAGAAACCAAACTATTGATTCAATGTCTATTGTCGTCAACTATCCAAATTGAACGAAGAAATCAAGAAAAAACGCCCTGAACTGGCCAATCGCAAAGGCGTGATGTTCCGCCATGACAACGCCAGACCTCACACCTCTTTAATAGCCCATCAAAAATGAATGGAGCTCAATTGGGAACTGATGCCACATTCACAATATAACTCTGACTTAGCACCATCAGACTATCATTTGTTTCGCTCCTTTCAAAACCCTTTGAGCGGTGAAACTTTCGATTCCGATCAGGCTGCTAAAAATGAGTTGGACCAGTTCTTCGCTTCTAAAAACCAACGCTTCTTCGGACGTGAAATTTTACAACCTACCGAAAGATGACCAAAGGTCATCTAACAAAATGGCCAATAAATCATTGATTAATGTTGTTGTTAATATAAATAAACTTACTTTGAAAAACATGAGAAAACGTCATTAATTATTGAACAACCCAATAGCTATCTATGAAACCTAACTTCGTTTATGAGTCTTATCTTGTAGTAGTTCTTAGCAAATGTGAAAGTCTTTTAGGAGTAGATCGATTTTTTTTTGTGATGTTTGAATTTAGTTATACATACTGTGAGCGTCAAAAGAAAGTAAACACCTTAGATTCTTGTATTAAGAATTTTATTAAAACAAAGTAATTAACACCAAATCAAAAAAAGTGCAAGGAATTAAAGAATTATTTAATAAAAACTGGACACAACATAAACATCAAACAAAAGTAATACAAAACAAAAATAAATTCACTTTAATCAAAAAAAGACCAAAATTTCACGCGTCAAAAAAAGTAAACAGCAAACAAAACATAACAGAACTTCGATAGAAAAAGTCGATTTTTTTTAATTTTTCAATATTTCGTTTGTTTTCCTTTGGATTTAAGCACCTCATTTAGTCTTCTAGGCATCGACGCGACAAGTTTTTATGTATCATCGGGAGAGATTTGGCTCCATTCTTCCTTTATAACATTCTTTAAGTCGGCTTTGCTTGAAATGACCCTTTGTCTCACTTTTCTGTCAAGGTGTTCCCACAGATGCTCAATCGGGTTAAGATCTGGGGACTGCGGCGTTGTCTTAGGAGTCCGGTACAGTAGCCACTTTTTCACAATTTTGGACGTATGCTTTGGATCGTTGTCCTGTTGAAAGATCCAATTTCCAGACAAGCCTAATTTTTCGACGCTAGGGGCAACATTGTCCCTCAAAATGGCTAAATAATCCATTTTGTCCATTGTGGAGTCAATAAAAACAAGATTACTAACACCAGTTGCCGCCATACACCCCCATACCATAACTGAACCGCCACCGTGCTTAACAGTGTTGGTAACACACTTTTCTTTGAAGGCTTCATTCTTAGCACGCCATATTTTTGGGGGCCTTTTCGCGCCGAAAATTTCAAATTTGCTCTCATCTGTATATCATACGTTTTCCCAAACAGATGGAGCCTCGTGTTCGTATTTTTTAGCGAAGTCCATACGCTTGATCTGATTCGCCTTGGAACGCTTTTTTAGCTACTGCTTTAGAGCACCGTTCTGAAGGATTTATTAGACTTAATGTACATTGTGTAGAAAAAAAATTAAAAAAACACAAAAATTATTTTTTTTATCATGCCGAAAACTTTTCACCCAGCCCTTGCATTTTTCAAGTTTTTACGGTCCTGGACATTCAAATGCTAAAACGGAACCATTAAAGGATTGCTCGTGTGTGTGTCTGTCCGATCCGTCTGTCATAGCTTATTTACTCCAAACTTACTGCACAGATTAAGTTCAAATTAGGTACACATTTGTGTTTGTCCCGAATATGCACGTATAAATTAATTAAATCAATTATAAAAATGGAGTTCATTTTTTGGGAAGGGGAGGGCGTAAAAAAAAGTTTTGCAAAGTATACCGTTTATTATTTTTTTAATTTTTTTTTGTAATTTGAAAGTTAAAAGCTTTCAAGTTATTCCCCCCAAATATATTAATTATTTGGCTGTATATTACAGGACAATTTATCAAATGCCTTAGACTTAGCATACGATAATCTAATAAATTTTTTAATAACTTTAAGAACTTACAATTCAAACCTTTGGCGCTCCATTCTTAACTATTATAAAAGTCTCCAACTCCCTCCGAAAATTGCACTCTAATGCACTAAGAGTTTTCTCAGCGCTAACAAAAGATTATTGTATCCGGAGACCACAATATTAATGTTAAGAACATGACAAGTAATGAAAAATCAGAGTACCCTCTAGCAATCAGTCTTAGTCTACATATTTACGAATATATGTAAAATTCAACAATAGACAATAGATTACAAATTGGTTATACGAAACCCTCCCCACGTGAGTTCTACTCGTACTAGTTTGAATTTGTACAAAAGCTCAGTAGCGAAGGTTCCTGAATATTATAGAATGCGTACAAACCCTTCTAACAGGAGCATACTTCTGTCTACTCGACTACTTTAAAGTTGCTCCCGCCATTTGGAAAATGGTATGCAAAATTTAGAATGAAATCATTAATTATTCAGTATAAGCACAGGCCATTACCTTATTGGAGGTTAAGGTTGCTGCTGAAATTAAATAAAACAAAACTTTAAGAAAAAAAGTGAACCAGAGCCAATTCTGTTTTCTCGTTCTGAAAATTGAATGGCAGCAACTTATCAATAAATCATAACAAAAACAGAATAAACTGACACAGCTCCGATTTCATAAATTTTATTTTTAGTGCGCTTTAAAGTCGGGTTTCTTCTTTTTGGGCTTTGTTAAATTTTTTTACAAAAACCTACTAGTTTCGCGTCCTGTCGGTCCGTCTGTCTATGCGTCACAGCACGTTTTCTCAGAAACCATAGAAGCTAGAATGTAGTAATCGAGCAGTCGCCTAGGCAAACTGCTCGAAAACCATCATAGTGCTGGTCCAATTTTAATTGTAAATTAAAAAAATAATTATTTAAATTTACAATTAAAGTTTGGACACAGCAACCCCTCTATAACGCAAGTTGCCCACGAATTGCATTGCCCTGCAAGGGAAACTACAGTTGACGGATGACGGCGGTCGTGGTGATTGTTGAAGGGTGGAAATCGTTTGGGAAATTGAAATGTTGATAATTGTCGGTGCGGAAGCCAAAATGACATTTCTGTTGTGGAAAATTGGAATTCATTCGATTTGGCGGGCGCGGTAATTTTAACGAGCCTCATTATTTTTGATCAGCAAAAATGTTTGCGGTTTCATAAAAAAATCTGAATAATTTTACTTTGTGATCTTAAACCGTTCTAAAAGTGAATTTGACATTATTCTGTACTTCTCATATCGAAAAGTGTATACTCTATTGATCTTGTGCGATCTTGTATGAAACATGAAAACTTGGTAGTGTTCAAGTGGAAAGTTTGGCCATAAATTCAGATAGTCAAGTTAATAAAAATATGTGGTGTGCATAGAAATCGGATTGATATGCCTTCACATTAAAACTTGCTCATTTTCTACCACCAACTTAATATTCGGTTGTGATTAAGCATCTGATGTAAACGCTAGACGATACCGTCATTGTTAGAATAAAGAAATATCTTTTCGCGCATAAGTCGTGACCAAATCCACCTTACGGGAAACATGATCAGCTAGTGCTAATGATGGGGGTTCGGCGCACTTGAGAGAAAATAATTATCCAGCAGCAGCGCTGCTTGTCGAGTGTATTTCGAAGTTTTTGTAAAATTTAGTGATAGAAAAACGAGAAATTGGTGTAATAAGAATTCATAATCGACAGAATTTATAAATAAGAATGGGATGCAATCAGTACTCGGTGGATTTGTGTTGTACGCCGGGAGTACGGTACAAAAATGTCTTCTGCTTGGACGTATCTGAGTCTGGTGTGAAATTGCCATAATAACTCGACAGCATTGAATTGTAAATTGTTCAAGCCAACATATTTGAAAAAATTAAATCAACACTAGATCTAGAATGGATTTAAAATTGTCAATAATGAAATTGAGTACGGTAACCAGAAAAAAGTGCATCTTCATAGTGATTTTTTGTGTACGCCATTAAGTACATATGTATGTTTGTATGCGACAGTGTGGAGTCGAAATAGCCAACAGGAATCGCCAGATATTGAAGAGCTCGTCGATGCAAAGAAATCAACAAATATTGAAGAGGTGGTCAATGCAAAGTTGAGTTTTCGTTTGGGTTGTTTAATCAGATAATGTAGACTGTGAAATTATTATTAAATTTTACGTGATAACGTAGCGAAATTGGATGACACCTTGTCTTACCAATTGTTGAGTATTATATAATTTCGTGAAGCGTCATCTTCGACAGGGAAAAATTAAAATTGTAAAAATTTCTGTATCGGATTCCAAACTACATACTGCTAACCCCATCGGATACCCGTGCTTGCTGCACCGCCTTAGTAAGATTCTGTGTGGGACTGTTCTTATCCGGTGCTTAATCATTTTAAATTGATTTTGAGTTAAATTTCATTTATATCGAATTGATTATATCGGTGAATTTAAACAACGCCTTAACTTTTCTAAATAGAACGCTTTCCGACGACCAGGTGTGATTTTGCTCATAAACTAGGGCACAGATATTCCAAGAAAGTTTGATGAGAGTCGCATCGCACGTGGAAAAACAATTGCATGAAAAGGTTGAAAAATTGGACAATTTCAACATTGACGTCATTCAAACTTTAAGGGATCAAAGACTCAAAGGGCTAAAGGAAAAGGCAAAACAAGAACCAGGTATGGTTTAACAATGGTCATGGTGTTTACTCAGAACTTACAGATGAAAAAGAATTTTTTTTTTGAAATCTCCAAAAAAATCCGCAAATATTTCGAGCGCATTCAAGAACTAACATTTCATTATTTGAGAGTATGAAGGAAATAAGAGACTATAGAAAGCTGAAATTGTAACTCAACCGTTGGGGAAACAAGCATCATTTTCACCCGATGTTTACATGTCCTTAAAATTCAAATTGAACCGGAACAAGTCAATCGAAAAATGAATATTTCGTCAGAAAAGTCGCTTTCGGCTGGTCCAATCAAAATTAAAAGGAAACAGTCAAACAAACAAATAATACTTTTTTCTAAATGTATAAATAAAGAAAATACTCAAATATAAAGTTCAATGGAAGTATACTCGTAATTCAAAGTTTTATAAAAAACGATCAGTCTAACCTTTCAGAAGAAGAGATTTCTGGATTAATTATATGTATATAACTATTTCGTATATAAAGTCAGAGTTAAATTTATATATTCAGTGTGCATACAATTATTCTAATATTAACGAGAGCATTGACAACTCATTGACATTATTATCAATCGCCCACACTGCGTAAAAGAAAAGTGACAATGTAATTCGTAGAAATTTGCGTTTTCAGAAAAACAGGCCTACCCACCCTATCTACGAGCACTCGTCGACGAGGATGGGTAAGTTCCCTTTTTATTTGCCTTTAAGTTATTTTCTTAAATATATTTTAATATTTTTTTTACCTTAAAACTTTTATTTATAGAAAAATTACATATATTGAAACGGTTTCGAAAATAAAAATTCAGAACAATAGAAGAAATGACATACACATTAAGATCATCTCATCCTTAAACTCATTTTACATCATTTGAAATTTATTACCTGATGCCTCACTCTTATTTGGGGGCCATGAATATCGCCGGTAAAGACGAAATACTCCCAAGTCTCGTCTGTTTTCGCCAGGCTCAGTTTATTTGCTTTGGCAATTCCACCCTTAGTAGGTTACCTCGGCCTCGACACCTGTCGATCCGCATTTTATCTGTTAATTCGTGAATGCGAAATTTTTTTTTGTAGTGGGCCCTTGTGCTGAGGAAAAGAACCCGCCCCACGACACCGCAATGCTAGCCTGCCAGCGCATTCACGCGTCCTCAGATAAGGCCAATCTCGTCCCCCCTTATGCTGAAGTGGCCCTTAAAAATATTTTTTAAACAAACGTAGTCGAATGGGATATCAAATGAAAGGTCTCGATTATAAATTTGATAATCTGGAACAAAAAAGCTATTCTATGATATCAGGGGGTCTAGGGGAGGCAAAATGTACGAAAAATGTGAGCTTTTCTGCACGGGGCATTCTCCTGCTTGCATGTCGACTTACTTACATTTTTATTTTGCAACGGGTAGCCCCAAGCATTCAATTGAAAAGCTTTAAAAATAACTTTTCACTTCAGATTTAGAAACTGTAAAAATGTGAACATATTGAGCATTACTTAAAAACCAAATATCGAAAATATCTATTTAGGAGTACTAAAACAAATTCGAGATCAAAAGTTTACAATACATTAAATATTGCGTGTCATGATACAAAGTTAAGTTATGCAATTCTTCAATAGATCTACTTTAACTATGGCTCGTTTCTATAAGACACAATGGTCCGTTGATTTATTGATCATTTGAAATCTAATAATTTATAAATACGATTACATTCTTGATATACAAAATGTGCTGAGGCAAGTTACATGAGGAGCCTCACATCATATCGCTCATAAAATTTACATGCATCATTGCTAATTTGTTTAGAATTATATTCTTCTAATGCTCTGCAAATTACATACTCGTATATTGCAATGACGTACTCCGAGCAGTTCCAGTTCAAATAAATTCTTGATCTAAAATTCAAACGCAGGGTACCAGCTTAATCAATAATTTGAATTTAATAAATTGTTAAACCCCAGAATTATAAATATAAATAATGATAGCAAACAAACACACGTTCATACTATTGCTAATGAATTAGCAGCGTATTAGAAGAATCAGGCATGAAAACATTAAATATGAGGAAAATTTTCCGCCTTTTGCTAAATTTTAATTTCGTTCCAAAAAGGAAATATAAACTATGAATGAATGATGAATATTAGTATCTCTCTTAATACTCCTATGTACTCATCCTACCATATTTCTCGTATGGTAAATGTAAAATTGTGTCGCGCATCAACTCTTTCATCTCTCCTCGCGATGTGAAAGAAGCTGTTTGGACAGAATACGAGTGGTAACTAAGAACATATGTTCCTAATCAGAATCTCATCATCATTGTCATATTACAGTCATTTTTTTTTGTCGACGAAAATATCAGTCAAAACGAAAACGTCTCATTCACTTACATATATCTTTAACTTATATGCCCTTCAAGTGACTAATTGATTAGACAGGGCTATGAGAACTTAAGAATCTAATTGACCCTTAATGTTAGAAGATTACAAAATTTTTATTGTAATATTTTTGTGGCATTGATTCTTCGGTCTCCGAATATGAAGAAAGAATTCGAAAGCTCCCTCTTCTTTTTCAAGTTATTTCTTAATCAATGCTATGTGCATGCACTCAATTTTAATTCGAAATAATCATGACTCTCCGATATAGAATGACTTTCAGTGTTATTTTATTGCCACTGCGATTTATTACTTTGTTCTTGATTTGGAGCCGTCGTTTAGAGATTTTATTATTTAAAGCATAATTCTTAAACGAATATGAAATAATATTTTACAAAGTTGATTTTGAAATGATTGTAATAAAGTTGCTCATAATTCAAAAGGACAAACGTGATTGAATGTTTGCATTCCAATTTAAATTTATTCGAAACGTATAAAGGTGATTAGAAAAGAAGACTCGAATATGAGGTGGATTGTGTAGGCAATGTGATCAATAAGAACAAATCCTATTTTGATCTTGCATAATGTATGCCCGTTTTGCTGTTTAAAAATATTTCAAAGAACCCTGTCCTCTACAAAGTTCTTAATAAAGTGGTCTTCTCAGATAAGTTGACTTTTGTTAATTATCATAGTTTGATGTATGATGTATGTATGCATATATTAAGTTTGCAGCAAGTTAAATAAAAATATGAACAGCGCTCAAAATATCAAGAAAATCACTTTAAAGAAGTTGAGCAAAGTTTTATCAAAATAATGTTTGAACTCCAGGAAAACAGGAGAGTACGATAAAGGGTTGGGAAATTTATAAATAGATGGCCCTTTTTGTATTTTGAAAGTAAAGGCTGATAAGGGATAAACTTTGAATGCGAGTTGAAACTTCAAGCCTTTTTGGAATGACCAAAACTGCACTTTATATGCTCAAAAGCACGATTAGAATAAAAAGCCTGACTTCAAAAATCCTCATAAGGGTGAAATTTATATGAAATCGGTGCCCAATTCAGTTTTCAATTAAAACGGGGAAACCTGATTTGGTATTGATTAAATAAAATTTATTGCACTTTTTAAGGCATTTGAAGACGGTTTTTTCTAAAAGTTTTTTTGTACGTTGCATTTATTTTGCCTTTCGAATTCATTATGCTTTACAATTATCTTATACTTTTTTTTTTAAATGCATCTATCTGTGATTGGAGTTTTTGTTTGTAAATTTTGAAGTAAAATAAATTAATATAAGCGCGAGCGAGGCGGACACAAATTTTCTGAACTTTTTTGCCATCGTAGGCCCTTGAATCAACTTAGTAGTTTCAGATTCTGAAAGTTCTAGTCAAGACCTTTCATTTGATACTCCCGTCGATTATTTTTGAAAGAAAGTTTTAAGCGGCGCGTCAGTATATAGGGAGACCCGCCCTTCTTACCAGTACTAGGATAGAACACATTCTATCAAATTATATCTACTTGAAACTTTGTACGTAGCTTCCTTTCGGCGAGTTTGACAAATTTTCTTTCCACCACATTTTTCGAAACTGCTGTGTTTTCGAGTGCGCAAGTTCGAAA
The DNA here is from genome assembly GCA_963969285.1 of Odontomyia ornata. Lineage (NCBI taxonomy): Eukaryota > Metazoa > Arthropoda > Insecta > Diptera > Stratiomyidae > Odontomyia > Odontomyia ornata. The sequence continues at coordinate 375,452,135 of OZ017738.1, forward strand.
TGCCTTGAATTCTTGACTTTTTTTGCGATGCATACTTCCTTTTAAATATTTTCTAAAAACAATTTTTCCGACATCAATACTGCTGCAATGAGTTTGTTCGAAGGATCAAACATGTCAAATTTATGGGATTATATGTTTCAATACATATACAGTCCATTTTTGCACAATTGTTTAGCAATTATTTATGTGATCAATCGGTCATAGTATCCGACAATTTGCTGCGTTTAAGTAGGCCGACAGTCTAAATATGACATTTTGATGAGGTTATGTTTTACGATCGGATATGTGGATTTAAAAATTTTACACGTTGAAATTTGAGATAGAATATATTTTTAATTGTGTCCGACAAATTTTTTGCTGCAAAATGGTTAAAAAAATCGGAAAAACGTGAAATTTCAGAAAGTACCCATGTACGTATATATTGGTGGGCCAAAAGTGACCATGGGGTTTAAAAATTTAATAACTTTTTCGTTTATATCTTTGTTCAGATGTGAATCTTTTCATTATTTATTCTCCAAATGTTATTTATATAATTTGAAAAGAAAATATACATAACCGAAAACGTTATTAAATTTTTAAACCCCATGGTGACCATTGGCCCACCCATATGTATGTAAACATATAAATTTTCATGAAAATCCGAAGGAAAACGTAGTTGGAAGGTCAATTATATTATATATATATATATATATATATATATATATATATATATATATATATGTATATATATATATATATATATATATATATATAAATATATATATAAATAAATAAATATATATATATATATATATATATATATATATATATATATATATATATATATTTATATATATCAACCACCATTTGTTGTATGTATTTGATTTTGTGGGCATGAGGGCGTTATGTTTGTCTAAATAATTGTGAAGTTTGAAGAAATTTAAGGGTGCCGTTTCGATTTTATAGAGCAAAATGTATAATTAACAAATCATACTATTACTAACAAAGTTGAGTGAATTCTGACTTTTGCGCTATTTGTTGCCCTTGTATTTAAAAAGGACTACTTCTGTGAAAGGCATCCAATCACGAGCAGGGAGGTGACACATTTTTTCGTACATTTTATCCTCAGCAGGATCCCCCAATGTATAAATTGACTTTTTTGTTTTGAATCCTTTTTTTAAGTGATTGTCATTTATGCACAGAGTGTGGGACTCCCATGCTCGCAAGAAGGCGACTGGACTACCCACTAAACACCTCCCCTGTCTACCTGAGAACCTAGCCTGGAACTGTTTGACACATTACTTCGGACTAGGTCTCGTTTTGTTACGCTGTGAGGCGTCTTAAAGCTGGAGGATTCACCTTCTAGCGGTAGCGGAGAGGGGAAGAGGAAGTGCCAGCAAAGCGATCCCCCAGCCCCAACGCCCCCGGCTGTTGTGAGTCCGTTTTATATTTTAGGGGTGCCCGAACATAATGTGCCACCTGGTTCCACTTGTCAACCGATTCGAGCATCACCGCGATTATATTATCCGGGGTGAGCTCTCCTGTTTCCCTGTAGAGGTCCCTTCGCAGGCTGTGCCATTTGGCAGGTATTGTCTTCCTTTCCTGGGCGAAACCGACAATCGGGGGACCGTGACTTACCAATCTTGTGCAGGTAAAACTGAAAACACCCATGCTCGCTCAAAAGCTGCGTCAGATAGAAGTCAGTCTCACCATGCCTTCGATTTAGCTACGGTTTCACATCCGGGATGAGGCGCGCAGTCCACTTTCTCTTCGTGCAATTCACCCAAGACTGCTGCCAATCGTTGAGCGAGCGCAGTCTCTTATCGCGGGCAACCATCTACCTCACATCCACGTTTCGGCGCAGGTAAATAGCGCGGCACTCTGTAGCAAGGAGGGTGACAGGTGTCACGCCTGCAATAACTCTCACCGCTGAATCAGAGACCGTCGGATGCGAAGATGCAATCCTCAGTGCTCCTATTCTCTGTACCTGTGCCAAACGTTTTCGGTATGCCTCCTTACTGAGAGCGTCGCCCTATACTTCTGTCCCGTACAGTAGCACTGACCCTACAGCACTCATCAAGAGGCATCTTCTTGATGGGGTGGGTCACCCTACCTCAGCCGTTGCCCTGATTTGCTCGGAGAAGCTCATCTTCGAGTCGATCAGTAGCCCCAGGTACTTCACCGATGGGTTCGATTCGATTCGAAAGTCTCCAATACTGAACATCTTAACTCTAGAGATTCTCTTTTTTGCCAAGATGGCAACTTCGGTTTTCTCCAGTGCTAAACTTAATCCGCGAGTAGTCATCCAGTCCCTCACTCGGCGAATTAGCATGTCTAGCCTAAGTTCCGCTTGTTCAACGGTGCGTCCAGCGACCAGAGCCGCAATGTCATCCGCATAGCCGATCAAGCGCTACTCATCTGGCATCTCCAGTCTTAGTAGCCCGTCTAAGACATATTCCACTGATCTGGACCAAGGATATATCCCTGGGAATCTTTAAAGTATTAATCAAGATCTTTTATTTGATATCCTACTCGACTGCCGTTGATGACAAAATTTAAGGATCATTTTACGAGTAGCATAAGGAGGAGCTTCAGTTGAAATTATTACATTTTTTTCGTAAGTCTTTAAGTTTTGAAAGACCACTAATTTTGACTATCTCACAAAGCTTAAAAACTGCTGCTTCTTTAGTTTCTGAGAAACCTTGCTATGGCGCATGAGCAGACGGATAGATGGGCAGACAGCACGCGAAACTAGTAGGTCGTCATAAAATTCCTTTCACAAAGCCCGAAGAATAGGAAAACTGATGGCCTTACTTTACCTGTTCCAGTTGGACAAAGTATCTAACCAGTACAGGAGGTCAAATATCTTGGGGGTGATTGCAGGTTAAATAAAGCGCTCTCGACCAACGAACAACTTTTGGCAATGTCTCAGAGCCTTTGGCAAGGATGGGGTTTGAAACCGGGAAATCTGCGCTGAGTATGTACTGCAATCATTCGGCCTATAATTTCACAGGCAGTAATTGTTCGGTGCGGTAAGACACATTGCAAATAGGTAGAATCTTCACTGAACAAACTACAAAGAACGGAGTGTCTGGGTATCACAGGAGAATTCAGTTGTATACAAGGAGAAGCCCTTAATGCTCTTCTTAATCTGCTACCTTTGAGTTAATTTCTCTAAGGTCAAGCTATTGGAATGGCTTAAAGATTTAAATATGTAGGTCAATGGTTCCCGGAATCGTAGGCCATGGAAACAATAAAAAAATAAGCTGATTACATGCCTAATGACACTATACCTGGAAGATTCAACCCCTAATGTTGTCTGCTTCATTGACGGCTCTAAGACCGAAGATGAATCTGGAACGGATTGGGTCCTCTGGGAGTCAATTCAAGCACACACCATACCGCTAGGATGCATGTCATCGTTTTTCAGGCAAAGGTACTCGCCATTCTTCAGGTAGTGCTATGGATCATAAGGAAAAGCTGGAGGGGCATGTGAATAAATATCTGTTGCGATAGTTAAACCGCACTGATGGCTCTACGCAACACTTTCATCACCTCAACAATCAAGCTTGGGCTACGCTCTGTTGCGAAAGAGAAGAAGCTTCAACTTATCTGGTGCTGGGCCACTGTGGTATGCTGTTCTGTGGGAAAACCTCTCATCGTGCACACAGACAAAAAGGCTTGTTGTGCAGCCAGCAACAAAATATGCGTTTTTTAGGGTTTTGTACTAAAATACAAAACCCTATTGCCATCACGACCTGTGTCCGTCTGTCCGTCCGTCCGTCTGTATGTCACAGCACTTTTTCTCCGAAACTATAGAGGCTACAGCCATGAAACTTTGTGGAAAGGTCAGAAGTGGTGACCTCTTGAAAGTTCAAGGGTGGGAAAATTTTTCAAAGGGGTTTAAGGGGGGTCTCCCCGTATAGGGAGATGACCCCTCAAAAAAAAATTTTCACCATTGATCGTGAAGTTTGTAAGTCATTTGTAGATTAAGTGCACACTGGGCGATTTTTCACGGGGTGCTTTCACCTGGCAAGTCCCAGTGGATGGAGTAGGAGCCCCGTTTTTGGCATTTGACGCACACTCATGCATGAATGCGAAGGTTTCGTATGAAGTTTCCTTATAGCAATCGTTGAACAATACGCTGAATGTGCGACTTGTTTACTCACACAAACACGTCAACGGCAAATTGATGTTGCCATGACATGCCCGAAATTCGTTCGCAAGACGAAGTAACTCGATTATGAATATTATTGAGGTATAATTTCATTGAACGTTATTCTTTGGGGATTAACTGAAAATAAGCACTGGTAGCACAAATATATCAATTGCCGGAGCGCGGGTCCGACGGCGTTTTGTCGCAAAAAGGTAGTATGTCGATATTGCATTGAATAGTGCGTGGGGAAGTCGGACATAGTCGAGGACGTGGAAATGCCGGATGGGATTGGAAAGTGGGTATCATAATATCCGAATGTATGGGATACTGTCTATTTTTCGAATCAATTTTGAATGCGATATTGTTCGTCAGAGATAATTGGCTAAAAGAAAATGCGATGATGTTCCCAGATAGTGGAATATAAGGATGCGAAGAAACATTAATTGATAGAGCGAGGTTTATGCATTTAATATGAGCTTTATTCGAAAAGTAGCGATAACTGAACAACTTATTGATGTAGTTGATCCAAAGCCGCTTTTCTCGATATCTTATTTGATAAGGAAGATAATTTATATACAGTGCAAAATTTGTGGTTTGGAATTTTCCTCCCCATTTCAATTGTTTCGCGCCTCACCACATCACCAACGGGCGCCCGGAGAGGATGTTAGTGAGTACACCGTTTGTTTTCTCTTTTTTTATATTTTGTAAATATTTATATATATTTGTATAGGGTTAATTATAACTTCAAACAAACGAAAAGAAAGAAAATATACATATACACAAATTTAATGGTACACAAGTTACAATAATAACTAGAAGTTGAATCTCAAACTTATATAAATAGTGACACTATTTAAATTCTATTGAAGATGGTTATGTAAACAAAACTCCTGGTTCGCTTGTAAAAATAAATAGCAAATGATGAATTAATGTTCGGGACACGACACAGTAAACTGTGTGTTTCTCAAGAATAAATTGTAAATGTTTTCCTTCGGAGCACCCCTTTCTTGTTTGTTGAAAAACCAGTTGTAAGGAGTTGTTAATCCACATTCATTTGAAGATATCGAAAGGGAATTGAAACAATATGAAATTATTCGCGATAAGCTATCTACCTCTGAGAAGTGCTTGATATCGAATTTAAAGTATGGTGTCTCTTAATATTTCTAATTCTCACTGCTCTTTCTCTTCGATGTAATTATTGTATTAATGATTCGATTTGAAATTGTGTTGGAAATACTTTATCAAAAAAAAAAAAAAAATACATACGAGTATTATACTTACAATTTTAAAAAGTATTAAAACGAAGGCGGAAAGCCAAGAAATAAAAATGTTTTGGAATTAAATTTAAATATCGGTCTTTACTTTTCGTAACATGTATGGTATGGGACCCGCAACGGTGGCCGGCATCTCCACTGAAATGAGCTAACCATCTGGCGAGCTCTCCCCTTTGATTGTGTTATAGGGGCTCTTGCCCGGGTAGAGTGGCCTTCCGCTCACGTGCCCTTTTATGGTATAGTGTTATGTTATTCCATCGCATAATACTATAACATAAATTGGTCACGTTTATATTTCTCATCAAATTATGTTTGTATGAGTTTTTCACTCAAATGGGAAATATGGATCCGGTTGGGAAGGTACTAGGAGGCACCGCTTCCACTTGGATGCCCTACTCTTAGTTGTGGGCCATAAGTATCGTCGCTAACGACGGTCTCTTAAGTCCATCCGTTTTCTCCAGGCCCAATTTGTTCTTTGAACAAAAAATTTCAACCCTTAGTAGGTTACCTCGGCCTCGACACCGGTCGATCGGCATTCGGCATTTTTAATTCGTTAATGCGAAATTTTTCTGTAGTGGGTCCTTGGGCTGGGAAAAAAACCCGCCTCACAATACCGCAACGCTAGCCTGCCAGCGCATTCACGCATCCTTTTTCGCTGAAGCAACAGACCATCGCTGCAGTCCTTTACGGACATTATTATCTACCTATTTCACTGCAATGCGTCTCACTGGAACCTGGTTGACTAGGCGAGTGTCGAGCAAACCACGGCAAAGCCTGTAAAGGAAACATTTATCAAGGTAGAGTCGACGCTTTTCCAGGGAAGGAATATTGAGAAAAGATAACCGTGATGCATAAAAAATGTAGAGAATCTGGAACTTCAAGTAGACATCCGGGAAAATCTTTTTTGGGCAGCTTCTAGGGTGAACTTCAAACAGTTCAAATGAGGCGACCAAACTGGCGAACATTTCTCAAGTATGGGACATTTCTCAAGTATGGGACCAAACTAATTTAACACACGAAAAAGGATTGGAAAAAATATGGAAATTTTTCAAGATCAAGCCAGAAATGCGAGAGGATTTAGAAGTAGTTTCGGAAATATAAACGTCGAACTTCTATTTAGAGTCGAAAGTGACACCTAAGTCCCTGAAATGTGTCACCGTACTTAGGTACGAACTATTTAAATAAAATTGAAATTTTATAGGTCAAGGGTTGTTATAAAATGAAAGATGGATGCACTTAGAAACATTTAGTGTAAGCTGGTTATAAGAGCTCCAAAATAAAATGGCATCCAAATTTTCTTAAAGCAAGGCAGTCATCGTTAGATGACACTAATTTGACGTCGTGTCTGCACAGGAGGAGTTGATGACAGCGGATGGCAAGTCATTTATAAAGAGAGTGAACAATAGTGGGCCTGTTCTAGTAGTCCTAGAGGAACAACTGAAGACGGATGGGAAGGGGTGGAAAGACAGCCTTGAAAAGATACCTGACTGACACGATTGGATAAGTAAGAGGATAATCTGTGGAGCAAATAATCAGGAACGTTAAGAAATTTAAGTTTGCTCAACAAAATATTGTGATTTAATGAGTCGAAGGCTTTAGAAAAACCCAAATACAAGGTTCGACTTGTAAACGGTCCTCCAAGGCTTTTGAAGCAACACTCATGAATTCTAACAAATCCGTTAAAATTGATCGCCCTTTGATAAAACCATGTTGTTCAGGAACGAACAAATCAATAGTAAACAGACCCACGGTTATGTCCGAAAGGTTTTGTACCTAACGTGCGAAATGCAATCATCAGCAACGAATAAAGGCAAGAAACATGTCAAAGAGATGTGCACGTATATAAAAAAAATCCATTGCTTCTGTACTTCCAACGGTTGTCATTTTGTTGCTAACTAATAAAAATCACTCAAATCATGAATTTCCGAAAAATTTTATATTATTGATCTTATTAGAAAATTTTAAAAAGATAAAATCAAAACTGCAGTGTCTGATTCAATGGAAAGTCCGTCAAATACCAAAATCTTGTGTTATTGTTGTTTTATTTGGAGAAATTTCAAATGGCTATAACTTCCGTGAATATGATTGGATTTTCTTCAAACTTGCAGAGTATTAGAATCTTATGTAAAACTACTCAAATATTTTGATTGAATTTAAGGGTATCCATACGATTTTATTGGAGAAAATGTGAAATTGAAAAATCAAACTATTATTAACAAAGTTGAGTGAATTTTGACTTCTAAGGTATTTGTTGTTGTTGTACACATAAACATCTACCTCCGTAGTTTTTTTTCAAATTTTTTGGATCACAGGTGTCCAATCGCGAGGGGGCTTGCACAAATTTTTCGTGTATTTCCGCTTCCTATGGGCCCCCTGGAGAAGTAAATTCCAGTTTAAGCCCTATTTTGAAAACTTCTCATTAAGACCTTTCATTTGATACCCATATTGCCTACGTGCGATGAAAACTTTTTTTCGGGGGGGGCAACTTCCGTATATGGGAGACCCCCCGTTAAGCACCTTGTAAAATTTTTTTGTAGTGTAACTTTGAAGAGGGCATCACTTTACACCTATGTACAAAATTTTATGTTTCTAGCTTAAGTAGTTTACGAGAAAATGTGCTGTGACATACGGACGGACGGACGGACAGACTGGCGCGATTTTAGTAGGGTTTTGTAAAATTATTTTACAAAACCCCGAAAAAGGTGCAGGTAGACGATTTTCTCCAGCAGTTTGTAGAAGCAAGGTCATAAAAAGAAAGCCCGATAATTAGCAACGTCTGAGGTTGTACCTTTTTTAAAAATAGGAGTAAAATAGGATCTTTTCCAATACAACGGAAAAGAGCCTGAAGATAAGCTAGAGTTTAAGAGAAAGGAAACACAAATAGAAGTAACTAAAGACTTCACAAAATCATTAGGAATACCATCGGGACCTGAACTAACAGAGTCATCAAGCTCTAAAATAAGCTTCATAACATCTTGCGGATAGCAAGTAAAAGAAAATGAAGATGGCTTGTGTATGATTCGGAACAAATGGCTATTGCTGGGAGTAGCATTAAAAATAAAAAAAACTGAGTTCTAAAAAGTTCACAAATCTCGAGGGGTGAAGTTGCTAAGCAGCCATTCAAATAAAGAGAGGATGGAAAACTGGAAGAGGATTTGAGAGAGCGTTTGTATTTCCAAAATGGTTTTGGATGATTTGAGTTTAGAGAGCCTTCAATACTAGAAAATAAGAAGCCTTAGTGATTTGCATCCCTTTCTTAGCTATTACGTGCATTACGTGACTCAGGAGATCTGTCACGTGGAAAATGTTGACGTGCTCAATATATGGCTTTTAAGGCTCGTCTCACACCGAGAGTTAACCAGGGACAGCCAGAAGAGTTCCTTATACTGACAAACGGAGTCGAGTCAGAAATAGCAGCGTTTAAGAAGTCTGAGTCAAGACCGCAAAAGAAGGAGGACCAATCAACAGGGCGAATTGTGATTCGAAAATTTGCTCATAATTAGTTTTATAAAAGTTATACGCTAACGCTCTTTCCGACGATAACGGACAGAAGCAATATAGGAAATTTCAAAAAGTAAGGGGGAATCAGGAGAAAGATAAGGAAAAATAACTGGAGATGAGCAGAACAATGATTGTTCTATACTACAGAAGAATAAATCAAGGATATGATTATTAACGTTAAGAAATTTATTAAATTGAGCCAGGGAACGCATGGACATAATAGAAGAAATTAAAGACCAAATTTGAGATGAGTCAGAATCAACCTGATTGTCTCCCATGAGAGTTTAGGAAGGTTAAAATCTCCACATAAAATTAGGTGACAAATTGAAAAACGCGATACGAAAACACTAGATATTTCGGTGAGGAAGATAATGTAGACCGAAAGAGGAGACTCACAAGGTATATAAGTGCAAAAGACAAGAAGAAATAGCTATTTTTGTCCCCACACATTCTACAGGAGCAGTCAAAAGTAAATTTGTTAGAGGGACACCAGTAAAGGTATTCTTGTAGGCGACTACGACACCTCCTCTGTCCATCTTGTAGGAGATTGCCCTATCATGATCACGCCTAAAAATTGTATGATTAGGAAAAATATCAGTCAAATATACTATCAGTCAACCAGGATTCAGAAATATCGTGAGAGAGAGAGAGAGAGAGAGCGAGAGAGAAGGATAAAGATAGAACCTTCAGCTTGGATCTTAAACCCCGAACATTTTGATAATAAAAAGAAATTTGACTCTTAAGAGTGCTATTATGAAAGTTTTTAGGAAGAATCGATATTACAGCTTTGGCGGGAAGCTCGGTGGAGAAGGAAATGTGTTTTCCTTGAAGTTATGAATGATTTTACAAGCACTCCAGGGTTTAAGATGTAATCACACGATGCCAGAACAGTCAGCTTGAAAGTAGCTATAACTCTGTTGGTCCAATTGTCCTTCGTCAGCTTCTGGCAACTAATTATTTTCAGAGATGAGCCAAATTTCTTACTCATATAATCTAAAATGTCTTCGGTGGATGTGTTATACGCAAGCCATGATATGAAGATTTGTTTCGGTGGCGCCACAACTTGAAGGGATGGTAATTCTTCAGGAGCTTGCCACATTTCAAAATTTTGAGTCTTCTGACCGTTTCTACTATTTATCTCTTGGACGCTTCTCCTCTTATTCAACGGTTTATCATTTATCGGGCAGTCATGCAAACCCATTGCAGTTTACGTAGTTTTACGCATAGAGTAAAGGAAAATCGTGATATTAATCGTAAACCTTGTCACGAAGTCTCCGCTCTGTCTTTAAATTGTAGGCAGCTCAAAATAGATAGTTCAGACGATTCTTAGTACCTGCTCCCAAATTTTGAAGAACTTGAACAAATGCCTAATTAAATTTATTGTCAATTACTTACTTCTGATTTCCTCTCAGTGTATCTTCCCAACGATAAGCAGCGACTTTTTCATTGATTAACGAAACAGTTTCATTATACATGATCTGTCTGGGTTTGTTTCGTCAAAACGTTATTGTTCCCCGAAACTTTTACCGCTCTCATTTCGCATCTTTCTTTTATGACCATTCTTGAGCATATTACCTATTGTTATACCCCATTATCATCTTTTGTTTTTTCGTTCATGAGCTTTAAACATTTTCTACTCTACATTTGCAAATTTGAATTTCAAAATTCCAGACGCAATCCCGACAAGCACCTTCATTTTGAATATCAAAGCCATTCAATCTTTTATCGCTCCGTTAAAATCAACTTCACGTATTATTTCTCAATTCCGGAACATACGCGTACGAGTATATCTGGCTCCAGTCCCATTTCTGATGGCTGTTGTTAGCTCCACAAACATATGAGAAACATCAACTAGAATTTGTGTTTGAATTTATCTCAATCATATTCAGTCGAGGCGCGTGCTTTACGTTTTCACACATTTGGTTACTTTCTATCAAACGCTATAAAAGTGAAATATAAAATTGTGATAAAGAATGGTCTTCGCTTTTTTTCAAGATGTCTCTATTAGAATGCATTTCCATCCGTGTCTTATCGAATATGTTAGAACATCAATTTCTTAGTCATAAACAAAAACGTCTCAAAGCGATTGTTTTGCTGGTGGGGCAATCTTTTTCATTATCTGTGCGTCATTGTCAAGAATAATAATTCGGTTGTCCTTATCGGTAAATAATAACTTCGAGTTTCATGTAGCATAGCGCCAATTTCATTGCTGCAAAAGAATATACGGTCGTTGTTGGTGGTTGATGGAGACTGAAGATGGGAGAGCTAACATGCTACAAGGATACGTAGCCGGCGTTGAAGTAGAATTCGCTGCAAGACGAACACTATATTCAAATAAATACTTGGCGACTCGAATGTCTTAAAACACAATTTTATAAACTTATCACGTTCCATAAAGCGTATGTTGACTCGGGACCGCCGGAAATTAATTTGAATGAAATGCATTAATCATGCGCTTTACGAAAACCATTGGGGCGACAGCGCAACCGAGATATTGGCTTTTGGATGAGCTCAGCGCACTTGCGTTTTCTTATCCGTTCTTTGTCGCGTAAACGTGTGTGATATGTTGGTGCGTATACGCGTTTCATATGAGAATTTTATGTCTTCTCTTATTTGGCCGATATCCTTAATTTGTTTTGATTTCGGATGGATGGAAGGTCAATGTGTTATCTGTTTGGTTGGAAAAGATGAAAGATTTTGGGTGGGAAAGAAAAATCAGTTTTCGTCTGTGATGTCACTATTAAATGAAAAGAAAACAATGCCACATGATTACTAATCAGACTTTTCGATATAAATAGCGCTTGAGTGCGACGATGAACAGCTGAGAACTAAAATCAACCGGAGGTTCAGGTTGATAAGGATCTTATCACGTTGGTTTTGAATCTTTGCCGCCGATAGTTCTGTTTTTGTTAGGGTCTCATCAAATTAATTTAGAAGAGAATTCGCTTAATAGTTGTTATCGACTTCATCTTCACAAAATAGAAAACGACACTGCTTCCTGTTAATTTTGTGGTTTTTTTTTCATTACACGATAATCGATTTACGACCGTAATCGTTCGTTCTTTTTTAGCGATATTGAAATCGGTTACGATATAATATAAAAGATTCACTAAATCAAAAAGCAGCAGTCTTAAAATCTTCTCAATAATAATATTCCACTGCTAAATCTTACTTCACTTCGATTAACTCATTCGAACCCGTCAACTTGGTGATGCGCCCGTTGTCCGGTCAAGACTTACTTGTTGTTATCCTTTCGCTCTTAACACATTCCGCATGCCATAAACCTCCATGAAATTTATTTATTCACGTGCAGTTAGATGATTTGTTAACATGCATCTAAACTATACAAAAACGCATTCTAAGTGGCGGCGCATCTGCCGACCACTTGCGCAAACAACCATTGCTACTTAGGCATGCCGGACCGCACCACAAAGAAGACTTTAGCCTTTTTTTGTTTTTTATTAATCTTTAAATGTTATCCTTTCGAGCCGAGATTTCGCTCATATAACATTCGGCCAACCAATGATTCACTGTCCTCAGTGAAGAACACAATCATCAATCAGCCATGTACACTCGCGAGACGCCATGTCTCTTATACATATATCAGTCCATTCAGTTACTGCCATATACGATCAAGTCTGGAGACGGTTGCGAGCTAACTGCTCGCTCCACGATACACTCAGCAATATGCAGTTTCGAGACCCTATGTCTCCCACATATCAGATCATTCAGTTACGAGCCACAATTACTCCTGATTGTCATATAAGATCAAGTCTGGAGACGGTTGCGGGCAAACTGCTCCCTCCATTATACACTCAGCAATATGCAGTTACGAGACCCTATGTCTCCCACATATCAGATCATTCAGTTACGAGCCACAATTACTCCTGCTAGCAATACATTCGTTCCTCTTGCGAACTTGTCGCTCTCGTACCGTTATGCTTTCACACCTCCTGTACTTCACGAGGTTTGAACGAGGTACGGAACTACGAGTCGCTCACATCTTATCACCTGATAATTCGTCCCTTATATTCAGAAGTACTGAAAAACTCAAATCTCTTTTTTTCATCAATCTTATGAACAGTCAGAGGTTACGAAATATTGTAAATATAGAATGGTATAACGAATAACTCTAATTCGTACAGCGAATTTATTGAAATCAACCAATATTACTAATAATAATACAAATTATTATTCGGGAAAAGGTTCATCCTTTGAGTCACTCTCAGAATCGGTCCAGGTAAAATCCGCTAACTGGAACCATGGTTTCATCCTGTCCGCAGCCAGAACGGAATTATATGATTTCTGAGTGATCCGAATAGAGTCTGGATCACTAATTCGGTAATGGTCGTTGCCTAGTACTTCTCTTACTTGATAACGACCTTTGAAACGAGGCTTTGTTTTCCGGGACTCACCTGTTGCTGATGCCTCGGAGCGGATTAACACCAAGTCACCAATTGTATACATCCTCGGTGTCCTATGCGATGCGTTGAATTGTTCTGCATGTTTCCGTTGGCTTTCAACAGTATTGTGAATAGCTTCAGCTCGTCTGTTCGTCATTTCCTTCGTTTCAGTGGTATCGGGCACCCGTTGTTTTAACCTTTCCTTTAGTTCGGATAAAACAACATTGTCTTCTTCATCATCGTCTGCATGATCACTTGTTTGGGATACTTCCCCGTCATGCAGTGCTAATATTAATTTGTTTCCCATGATATCTCGGGGAGAAAACGCCATCAACAGTTCACTGGGTGTCTGCTTTGTTGTGGTGTTTTTCATATTGTTTAACGCCCACTGGATGTTACAAATGTTCGTGTCCCAATCATACCTGTCGTAATCGTTAGTCAGAGATGCGATAGCAGCCTTCACTGTCCTGAAATATCTCTCGATTTGCCCATTTTCTCGCGGGGTGCGGACGGCGTTCAGGATATGATGGATAACATTTTTTTGACAAAATTTCTTGAAATTGTTAGATGTGAACGCTGCCCCTCGATCAGATACAATTCTTGTAGGCATACCAAAAAATTGCGTTGCATTGTTGAAGGTTTTTATCACACCCCTTGCATTCGATGATTGTAGGATGATGAACTTAGTAAATGCATCGATTATCCCCACGAGGTACATATTACCAGCTTTACTTCTCGGATACGGACCTAAATGATCCACATGCACCGTAAAAAATGGTATCGGCTGTCGTTCCGGAATGTGGATCTGGTAGTTTGTTTCGTCAAGTCCTCTTTTATTGTATAGACATTCCACACAAGACTTTAAATATTTGCTTATTGATTTGTTTAATTTTCTGAACCAAAAATGTCTCTGCACATTATCCATCGTTTTATTGATACCGCAATGTCCCATATCGTCATGGGACATCTTCAAAATACGCCACCGCAACCCATTAGGTATCATAAGTCGTTCACCATTCTCTGTTTTTCGAAATACCTTCCCGCCACGTAGGATGAAGTTTTGAAATAACTGCTTGTAGTTCCCGTTTTTTTGTCACCACTTTGCAAACTATTTTTTATTGCGGCAAGGTGTTTATCTTGAAACTGCAAAGTTGTGATCCAATCTGCGTCATCAATCCAAATCGACATGATATGTTCTGCAAAAATTTTTGGGCTCTTGTGCTTCTTCGCACGGGGCCCTGCTCAAAGCATCAGCATGTGACATTCTACATCGTGGTCTGTATTCGATATCGAAGTCAAACTCAGTTATCTTCAACCACCATCTCGCAATGCTTGGGTTGAGGTTTCTTTTGTTCTGCGTCATCCCCAGTGAATTACAATCGGTGACCACCACGAATTTTTTATTGATGAGATAATGTTTAAAACGATCTAATGTTTCGACGACAGCTAGTGTCTCGAGCTCGAAGCTATGGTATCGTAATTCGGCATCGGTGGTTGAACGACTGAAGTAAGAGACAGGTCGTACTGACTTATCATCTTCGACTTGCATTAATATGCCGGCTACTCCACAAGAGCTTGCATCAGTATGGACTTGATGTTGCTTGTTCACATCATATATAGCTAGGGTGGGTCGTTCCGTCAGCTTCTGCTTCAGTAGTTCAAATGCTTCTTGTTGATCTTTGCCCCAGTAAAATTCGATGTCCTTCTTCAGCATCCCATTTGATGGTCGAGCGATCTTAGAGAAATCGATGATGAATCGTCGGAAATAGCTACACAGTCCCAAAAATTGCCGGGCTTCCTTAACCGAACTTAGTTTTTTATAGTCACTTATTGCAGCCGTTTTACTTGTTCCCGGTTGAATACCTTTTGAGTTGATTTCGTGGCCCAAAAATTTTAATTCGGTGTTGGAAAATGAACACTTTTCCAATTTTAAGGTAACACCTGCCTCCTTTAGTGCGTTAAGCAATACTTCTAATATTTGGAAATGTTCCTCCACCGTCTCTGTGGGGATTAGAATGTCATCCATGTATACAATTACTTTCCCGTATGGAATTGAGTACATAATTTTCTTCATCAATTTAAGGAAAACGGCTGGAGAATTCGTAAGCCCAAAGGGAATACGCTTATATTCATAATGCCCTTCAGGTGTCACGAAGGCAGTGAACTTACGACTATTTTCCTCGACAGCAATTTGATGATATCCACTCATTAGATCAAGGCATGTGAAAAACTTTTTATTCGCGAGCAAATTAAGTGTCTCTTCTATGTTCGGAAGGGGAATATTTCGCGCACCGTAATTGAATTTAACTTTCGATAGTCGACACACATTCTTTAATCACCGTCCTGTTTTTTCACGAGAAGAACCGGACTCGCGTATTCCGAATCAGACTCTTTGATAATGTCTAATTTGAGTAGTTCATCTACCTTTGCCCGAAGAACTCCTTGCAATCCGTATGGTACTTTATATGGTTTATACCTAACAACTTCCGCTGTTTTCAGTCTAATACTCATTTCGACAAGATTAGTTTTGCCTAGCTCTGCCATATTTTTCGCGAAACAAACTCTTAATTTATTAGCAAGTCTAAACAATTTTTGTATCTTCTCTTCTGTCAAATTAGTTTTTATTAATAACTTTTCACTAATGTCATCTGAATCACCATGGTCTATGCGGTAAATACAATAGTTTCCGGGGCTTTGGAGAATTGAAAACATTGTCACGTTTTTAAAAGGCGTGCATCGGGCGTATCTAGAAAATTCCTTCCAAGAATTATGGGTTGGGCCCCATTTTCTACCACTAAAAGTTCAATCTCGAAACAAATGTTTTGAAAACTTACGGTTTTTATGGTCTTTTCCCTTGCATACGTTACTCTTCCACCAAACCCAGTTAACTGGATACTGCAAGGCACTGTATTCTACTTATTGTTTCCGATAATTTGATACTGAACCGTACAACAAGCACTTTCTAAGTCTAAACAAGTTGAGTAAGCAGGAGAGTGCTCCTACCAGAAGGTCTTTGTAAACATCCTAGGGTTATAAGCAAGTTTTCTAATAGCGTGAATCGATAACTTGAATTATTCATCCAATACTTAGATATGAAATCGTTCAAATTTATACAAAAGATGCACAGTTTCTTTCATAAGCACAGTGCAGCCGCCATTTTAATCTAGCTTAAATGATTTTTCTGAATGCTCGGCCGATTGAACATGTTAAAGTTGGGTACATTTTGCCTTCCCGTGGACCCCCTAATTCATCAAATGATTTTTTTATTTCAGATTCTAAAAGTTCTAATCAAGACCTTTTCATTTGATACCCCACTCGACTACCCTTGATTAAAAAATTTTTAAGGGCCAATTCGTTATTAGGGGGGACCCCCCTTAAATAATTTTTAAATTTTTGCTAAGGCCTTAACTTTTGAGAGACCATCACTTCTGACCTTTTCACAAAGTTTGAGCATTCTAGCTTTTATAGTTTCTGAGGAAATCAGCTGTGACGCACGGACAGACGGACAGACGGACGGACGGACAGACGGACGGACAGACGGACAGACGGACAGACAGGTCGCGAAACTAGTAGGTCTTTGTAAAAAAATTTTTTACAAAGACCTAAAAACACCTAATTTGTACTCCATCTACTAAAATTAGTGGGTAATATTCATCTATGTACATTGGCTCCATGTTGTTCATCAATTGTCATTGTGTTTGATCACAGTTCTTTGCGACATATCCCGGCTTATGACATTTGAAACAATTGGTAATACGGAGTGAGCAGTCTCGGTAGCGATGCCCTGTTTTATTGCACTTAAAACACTTTAACCCACTTTTCTCCTTATTTTCCGCATTTGATTCACCCTGCGGCTTGCTTCTCTTTTCACTGCAATGCAAGGGAACGCTATAGCGTCGATTTTTCGTTAGAGTGGATCCGTCGGCCGTTTTATAGCTCCTTTTCTTGGGAAGGGTGTTACTACTTTGATTCAGTAGCCGGTGACTATGTCTTTCCTGTTGCCTCATTGCATTGACTTTTTTGATGAAAACTAGCAGTTGCTGCATATTCTCGCAATTGGCAGCGGTTAGCATGTTTATCATACCCTTGTCTTCCATGCCCGATATGATATGTCATCGTTTCTCTCTGCGAGATTGATGCTTTTGGCCATAGCTGCAATGTGATAGAAATACTCTTCTATACATTCTTCGTTTTTCTTTTTGCGAAGCATGATCTGCATAAGTATGTCAGATTCATTTTTAGTGGTAGGAAAACTGCACACGAATTCCTTCTTAAATTCTGGCCAAGTAGTAATATCGGTCCGTGATTGATGCCAATATCTCGCAGCGCCACCGAGACGTAATGACGCGTATAAAAGAATTGTACGCTCATTCCACGAGAACACTTCGGCCAGCCGATCTAGGTTCTCAATCCACCTGGCTGCACCATAAGATCCTGTGGCCGGGTCAAATAGAGGTACTAAAGTAGACAGTTCTGCAGTGTTTATCTTCAGCGCTGGTGATTCGCAGTTACCATGGCTTGAAGGTGCCACTAGAGCATCGACCGATGAGATTGTGGAGGAGGTGGAGCTCCGCAGGGCCAACTCACGCTTCAAAAGGGAATTTTCTCAACGAAGTAACTCAATTTGAATATCACTATGCAACGGTCTTCCGCAGTCTACAGCTCCAGTATGCAAGTCGTCGCGGTGGACACCTCCATTTACTTCACCCTCTGTGTCCAACCACATATCTCTATTGTCTTCACGATCACTCATTCTATATTTGAAATATATTTTTTTCCTACGCAATTAAAAAAACAAGCGCTTTCCCAAAATCTTGAATTAATCAAGCACACCACAAGCACTCGTTGCTTTATCTTTAGCCACTTTTCACGATTTGGAGTATAATCTCACACCTGAATTGTTAAAATCTTCTCAATAATAATATTCCACTGCTAAATCTTACTTCACTTCGATTAACTCATTCGAACCCGTCAACTTGGTGATGCGCCCGTTGTCCGGTCAAGACTAACTTGTTGTTATCCTTTCGCTCTTAACACATTCCGCATGCCATAAACCTCCATGAAATTTATTTATTCACGTGCAGTTAGATGATTTGTTAACATGCATCTAAACTATACAACAATGCATTCACACATCTCACGCATTTTAAGTGGCGGCGCATCTGCCGACCACTTGCGCAAACAACCATTGCTACTTAGGCATGCCGGACCGCACCACCAAGAAGACTTTAGCCTTTTTTTGTTTTTTATTAATCTTTAAATGTTATCCTTTCGAGCCGGGAACTCGCTCATATAACAGCAGTTCCATTTTCTATTCGCTTAATATTCTTCATTATCCTGTTTCAAACAAAACTTTAAAATTGAATTAAAAATGTTAAATAATACTCGAGTATAAATTTTTCCTAATCAAATATATTTTAAAATACTGCAGAAAATATAACATTATATTTACTAAATGTAAATTCGATTAAATTGCTTCAGTTACGTTATCCTTATCCGCAGATCAAAAAGATTTTGAATAGGCAGCGTTGCCGGCGGGTGAGATTATTCATCCAGGTAGGCATTAATTAAGCAGAATGTTAACCGAATCCGGTTATTAGTTTTTGTGTTTTCAACGAGCAAACAAGTCAATCTGCAAGATACCTACTACTATGGACAAAATTCAATACCTCGCCACGATGAAGTTCCTCATCGAGCAAGGAAAGACACATCAGAAAATTATTCAAGAGATGTTGGCTGTTTACGGGGCTCTGCTCTACTACAGTTTATAACTGACACGTCCTGTTCAAGCAAGGGAGGGGGGATTCACTCTCGAGTCGGACGAAATGTTGAGACTACCACGCCAGAGATCATCAAAAAAAAGGAAAAACTTGTTGCGAATTCCGGGCGTGGCGGCATTCTCCTGTTTATTAATTTACATATTCAATGACATCGTTTATATTTGGCGCACATACCTTGTAAAATATTTCCTAATTTTCCTTTGCTTTAATCCCTTACAATCACTAGTTTTAATTTTTTTTCTTTTTATTAGAAAAATATCCTATTTTCCCTTTTCCCAATAGATAATTGTTATTTTTTTACTAATCTTAATTTATTATTATCTTCATTAAACTATAATCTCAAACGGCAATAACTTCTTTACATTCTATTAAACCTCATAGAGTATAAGGACCTTTCACAGGACACTTAAATATCTACTTTCACCCAATTTAATCATACTAATAGAGTTGTACGGTGTAGGCTGTGTGGTCTAATGGTTAGAGCATGAACGCATAAGCCGAGGGTCCCAGGTTCAAATCTCGTTAGGAGCAACGTGATTTAGTTCAGGGGATTTTTCGGACAGACTACGAGTGTTCACTCAGTGGTGATATGTACTGATTTAATCAGATCATATAATAGCTGAGCAGGCAAACTGACCAAACCAAATTCCGAAAAAATCAATACAGACATGAAAATGAGATACTCTAACTATCTCTAAGCGAAGGCCCGAGAGCGGCTGTAGTGCTACAAAGAAGAATAGAGTTGTACTGGCGAAAATATTTAATTTACTGATCCTACTATTATCAGTAAAGTTGGAAGAATTTCAACCATTAAGTTATTTGTTATTGGATCTACCTTCACAATTTTTTCACCGATTATTTTTAACTGCTCATCTATAGCTATTCATTAATAGATTCAATCAAGTGTTAATAGCATGTACCTTAAATTTCAAAGTTCGCGAAAAATATCACAATTTTATGCAATATTCTCATTTAAAACTGCCGCATTTTTTAAACGATTACGGATGTCTCCTGTTAAACAAATTCTCAAAGATATTCATCATTAAAATAATGCCTGAAACATTCATGCAAATTCTAGCAAACTTGTAGTGTCTGAGTTGATTGGAAGTGCATATTGTCCTATAGCCATGGTAGTTGCTGTTGTAATACAGGAAAATTTAAAACCCTCATAACTCTGTTAAATATGATTCGATCTTGTTGGAATTTCCAGTAATGATTAAACTTGTAATTTGACTTTTACTATTGGATTTTATTGAATTTGAGGGTGCCCTTACGATTGTATTCAAGAAAGTGTGAAATTGATAAATCATACTATGATACTATTACTAACAAAGTCGAGTGAATTTCGACTTATAACATTTTTGTTGTTGTTGTGCTGAAGGCCTACACTCATAATTTTCCAGATTTTTCGGATGAAAGGTCTCCAAGCGTGAGGGGTACGCCTAGATTTCGTGGATTTTCCCTTCTTCCGCCTCCCTCGATTCTGATAAAGTAATTTTAGGACCTGTTTTGAAAAGATCTTATTAAGAACTTTCATATTATACCCCAGTTGACCACCTTTGATGAAAATTATCTATTTGCAGACCGCCGGTTGAAGATACGCGAGATAGCTGAGATAGTAGGCATCTCAAAAGACCGCGTGGGTCATATCATGCCTGAAATTTTGGGTGCGAGAAAATTGTCGGCATGGTGGGTGTCGCCAACCGTGAGACCACTTCAGAGCAGTGTTTGACGCTGCTTAAGCGCAATTCGAAGAAGTTTCTGCGCCGTTTTATGATCGTCGACGAAACATGGCTCCACAGGCACATACCAGAGACCAAGGAGCTGTCGAAACAGCTGACTTGACCAGGCGAACGTGCTCTGAAGAAGGCGAAGACTGTTCTATCGGCCGGAAAGGTGATGGCCACCGTTTTCTGGGATTCACAAGATGTGATCTGCATCGACTACCTGGAGAAGGCCAAAACGGTCACAGGGATCTACTATGCCGGATTATTGGACCGATTCAACGCCGAATCGCAGAAAAAAGGGCCCATTTGAAAAAGAAAAAGTGTTCTTCCATCATGAAAACGCATCGCCTCACACCTCCGCCGTCGGCACGGCCAAATTGGGATACGAACTGCTACCCCATCCACTGTATTCTCCAGGTGCGACTTCTTTGGTTTCTAAACTTGGAAAAGTCATTCGCCGGGCAGAAATTTAATTCGAGTGTATGACTCTATAAATTTTAGCAACATCTGCATAGGGAAGGGATGAAGAGTCAAAATAGGAGGGCAGATCATTGATAAAAAGGTTCAATAGAAGTGGATCTAAGATTGACCGCTGAGGTACGCCAGAAGTGGGAAAAAACGGGAAAGAAGTAATTCTTTGGGATACAATTCGGCAGACTTTAGATGACAGATAGGAAGATAACCACATCAGAGTATTAATACCAGTGATGGCCGACTTACACAGCGTGTGAACCAGGGTAAGGTGATTCACTGAATCAAATAACATAACTTGATGCCCATTATCAAAAGCAAAGGCTTTAGTTATCTCGAGGATATTGCAGGTTGTAGAGCGCTGAGGAATAAATCTATGCTGTCTAGGGGAAATTAAATGACGTACTGCTGGAAAAAATAACTTTTTTGATAAATTGGAAAGCTTAAAAATAGGAACATAGTTTGCGACAATCGCAGAGCCACTCTTTTGAAAGACTGGCAGAACATTGGTTCTTTTCCAACAAGATGGAAAAATTTCCCTGAAGAGACTGAGATTGAAAATTATGGAAAGAGGTTCACTTAAGGGGGCTGCTAACCACGGGACCAGGGCAACAGAAGGCTCGATGGAGTTGATAGAGATTCAACTAAGGCAGAAGTAATAGAGATGGATTCAATTAACGTGTCTGACGAGTCGGAAATATGAGAAAATGTACTATGATGATGATGAATAGGGAAAAAGGAGGAAAAATACGATGCGAAAAATTCAATGATTGTAGCCGGGAAGGACGTAACTGAATCATTTCAGGGGATAGTGTGCTGAACAGAGGCGGAGGAGACTTCACACAGGTCCAAAAGGGTTTCGGCTGATTAGAATGCAGAGAAATTTCAACATTAGTGAAGTAGGTTTTTTTGGCTGTGATTACTTTTTTTGTCCATAAATCGAAGTGTACAAAAATCATCATTAGCATTGTCCGTTTGAAACTGTTTTTAGTTTTGTAGGTTCTGTTTTTAAGTTTTAGAGTATTCATTGCCGAGTTTGTAATCTTATATCAATATCTTGCGCTGATTAAAGTTTATTCAAGGTAGGTCTTGAGAATATTTAGCCACTTTGAAAAAGCGATCGCATCGAATGTCCTCGAGAATCCTTGGATCCCTGGGGAAGGCAAAAGGAAGAAATTTTGGCCCAAATGTTATTAGGAATGAATCTTGAGTCCACCATTGTGATCCTGCGTCAAAGCAAGAGTTGATGCAGCGGTACCTTCCCTACTAAATTATTTAAAATGTCTGAATTGGTCAGAAAGATAATAGTGATGATTTTGCGGTATCTAGAAAGTATCCTCCTGATTGATTGTTATAAATATATGTGATTTTTCTATGACAGGAATGTCCTACACTTCGTTACCATTTCTATTAAAAGAAGCTAACAGGGATAAAAGAAGAGCGTTGTTGACTATCATCCAGTTGCATTATAAAGCAACTAACTATAGATCATGAGCGGATTGCGGGAGATATGCTGAGAAAATTTCAGCAGATTCATCGCAAAATATTTCAGGATGCATGCGCCCAGAAAAAAACGTCGAAGCATCTTAAAGAAGGCATGCTAGAGCCATTTTCGCTTGCCGGGCAAACTTGCAGAAGGTGGAGGTAGAGTACCAGCAGGTGTTAAAGGAAGAGAGGCCTCAATAATAGATAGGCTTCGGCTGAATAAAAGAGTGGTCAAATCAAGTCCTGAGGATGCCAAAGAAATTAGGAACTAGGAAGGAAATCCCACCGAGCTAACAAGAGCACCCAGTGAGCCTAATATTCTCCAACAGAGGGCTTTCAAAAAATAATGGAATAAGAGGCAAAAAAAACCGAAGAGTATGAGGGAACGGAGACAGCGAGGCAAAAATTTAGATGGTATCATGGCCAAACTAACATAAGGGAAGACTTACGCGGAGCTTCTTGGGGTGATCCGCTAAAATGTCTCCCTAGTTGAAACAGGAAAATTTGTGTGGCGAATACGAAAGAATGCTCGAAGTTTTCAAACTAAATAACAGAAACGTTAATGGAAAAAATGCATGTTTGTAAACATTCGGCAACCCATTTTTGGTATGCGTTTACTAATTATTTACCGAGATTTCCGTGTTTTTGGCCCTATGTTTACCTAAAAAGCTATTCCTAGTAACATTTACACATTATTTCCTTGACAAAAAAAAAATTCTGCTAAAATTAGATAAATTTGTCGAAGTACCAAAGTAATTCCCACAATTATTGTATACCATATGAGCAAACCAACTAAATGAAAAACGGTTTTTAAAATCTAGCGTTGCAATGATCGCATGAAATTACAGGGCTCAATCCGAACCGATTAAGATGACCAGGGTGATGTGAAACTGATGATGACTTTTGCATGCAAAATTGAGGTTTTGGATCTCGGATTCAGAGGGGGTAGCAGCCGCCATCTATCTCCGAGCTTAATGGAACCGAGGAGAGTCGTGATGGAGCTAGACTAGATATCAGCGTCTAGAGCAGACTAACACCAGCGTTCGAGTGCAAATGTGGTCGATTATTTTGTTTATTTGATATCCGCAGGCCAATTCTCTTTTTTCTTGCTTTGTTGCAAATGAAGGCCCGACGGCTTTTCAAGAAAAAAAAAAGAGAGAGAAGCAGAATGCTTTGCACCTTCTCATTGCATATTATGTACTGAGAAGCATTGCATGAATAGACATAAGCATAGGATGAGTTGGCGAGCGTGTCAAATCTTCAGAGATGCACTCGATGCCAAAAAAGGGGAAGGAAGAACATAAGAGTCATTTAATGAAACCTTCACAGCTTGTATGCGATAGAGCTCAGATTGTATTGGTCTGTAAGCCCTATAGGAGGAGAGACTCATAATCTTAGTTCTCAAATGCCAGGGGGTATGCAGCGATTCAGAATTAGGAAGGCAGTAGGCCCACATTAACGGTTGCAGCTACAGTTACTGCCACATATAAGTCAAATAAGAACCGATCACCTTTGTGAGCTATTCAATAGAGAAATTTGGAGAAAAGCTAAGCTCTATTTTATCGTAGGAGGTGATTTCAATGCATGGGCCTTAGAATGGGGTATGTCAATCATCAACTCTCGTAGGTGTCGCATAATTCAGACGGCACTCAGGTTAGGTTTGTTGGTATTGAATATATATTCGACACCTACGTTTCGGAGGTCCGGATTAAGCGAACCAGCTTCCGTAATCATCACAGCCGCAAAGAAATTTGCGGCACTCGTAAAGGGTGATGTAAGACTACGCAACGTGTGACCATAATTGTATCTCCTTTCAAATCACACTGAATAGATAAGGAGGATGCTGTACTTTGTGGTTGGACTTAAAAAAGTTTATATGGTAGAATCGCTTGTTTCAAGCTTAGAAGAAGAGCCGATAGAAACTGGAACGCTACTGACTCAAGCAGTAGTAGAAACCGATGCAGTGCTTGTGATGGAAAGTGTGAATCTAACCGAACTAATGGTACTTGAGTGCAAGAAACTGTCCAACGGTCGCTTGGAAATGAGTCACAATCAAATTGGAGTTCAGGCGCGGGCCAAAAAAATGCAAAAGTGGCTGCACTGTTGGATCACAAGTTCTTCTGGTCATTGGACTTTTTGAACGATGGGTTACTCGGAAACATGAAGAAGGGAACTTCTTTTTTCTCAGTTTCTAACGGGATACGGATATTTTCATGAATATCTTCGTAGAATGGGAATGATTAGAATACTCTTTTGTCGCTTTTGCCTTTTGGGAATTGACGACGCAATCCACACGCTGTTTGGTTGCAAGTGCTTCTCAGTAGAGAGAGAGAGGCGCCTTAGAATCCATGTTAGGTCACGATAACCCCAACTCTATCGTAGAAGCTATGTTGCGATTGGAAGATGCATGGAGCGCGACAACTAACTTTTTAAGTCTTAAGTCAGAAACGCGACAGTTCTTGTCTGTCAGGGAGACCTCTTACGAGTAACGCCTGAAGGCAGGTATATTGAGGTTGTCTAAAATTACATAATCGGTAGTCCACCCTCAAGTAATGCGTGAGTGGTCACAGAGCGGAGCTCAGTCCCGATAAACCATGAAGGAAGTTTTTAGTAGATGCTAGTCCTACATGCATTTGTGAAGACAGGCCTGAGATGCGTTAGGCGTTTTTTCCTCCATTACAGCAAAGAAAAGTAGTAGTGGCTGCGTGGCAAGCTTTCATGCCTAGACGAAACCCCCTTCGGGGAGGCTGCATGCTTATCGATGGAACGAGGAAATTACTGAACTACAACACATCGCATGCGCATAGAGGGGTTGGGCGTGGTACAACGAGCTAGAAATTTACCGGAAGCAGCAAAACTTTCCGCTTTTGTCACTACAATAAAGAAGGCACTGATAAAAATCACGAAAAAGAGCAAAAGTACCAAATGGCAAGCTATTTGCAGGGGAATAAACTGATATGGTTCTAAACAAGCAAGCTTTCATGCCTAGACGAAAACCCCTTCGAGGAGGCTGCATGCTTATCGATGGAACGAGGAAATTACTGAACTACAACACATCGCATGCGCATACAGGGGTTGAGCGTGGTACAACGAGCTAGAAATTAACCGGAAGCAGCCAAACTTTCCGCTTTTCTCATTACAATAAAGAAGGCAATGATAAAAATCACGAAAAAGAGCAAAAGTACCAAATGGCAAGCTATTTGCAGGGGAATAAACTGATATGGTTCTAAACTGGTCACCCGTAGATGCGAATGCATGCGACCTAGCATCGTTATGGATGTGACATTCACGGACCATCCACCGAAGCAGGTGAACCTATCATCGTTAATCAGGCAGAAGTTCCATTTTTTTATTGATGAAGGACTGGATAGCATAGTGTCCAGAATGAAGAACCCTTTGAGTGCAGTGTCCAGAATAACGTCGTAGCAGAGAGTCAATCGCGTCTATTTTTGAATGTATATAATTTATGTTTAGCCGCGGGAGGCTTTCCGTTGTGATGAAGAGCGGCTTGGCTGGTACTTCCAGATAAAGAAAAACGCGACTCGAACATATCAGAGCAGCTATCCATTGTGCATGCTGAACACTGTGGGGAAGCCGCTTGAGAGATTAATGGCAGCTATTTAATTAGTCGGTGATGTTTTTCTAGGTAGCATGACTTTCCAAAAGGGAATTCAATAGTTGATGCCAGCTCAGAAGTTTTTGTAGCAGTAGCTAGAGCAAAGGAGGCCCGTCACAGCGCCACCTGTTATATTGCTGGCAATGCTGGTCGTATAAAATGCATAGATACTGCTACCGCTTGAGCAGAAGTTTCACATATCGATTACATGCTAGCCATGATACGGGAGAACCTCAGGTTACTGGTCTCTATACCATCTTAGGTGCAGTACAACGGTCGATCATAGGTCTTCACCTTGTGAATATTATATATGAAAATTTATTACGCCAGGAAACAACTAAATATGTGCTTTTCGCAAATTACGCTGATGTGATTGCTGCGGAAATCATTGATTTCCGCAGCAATCATATCAGCTACGCTATAGCATAGCGAATTCACTCAACTTAGATTTAATCAAGTCAAGAGGAGGGTGGAGTGGTGAATGACTGAGCACTTCCATTTGCTCGTGGTTTCAAAGACAGAGATCGTTATGCTGATGAAGCGAAGTTTATAATTCCCAAGACAATTGGCTCTGCCGAGGTCCATACTAGCAAGTCGGTAAGGTACCTTTGAGCGACTTTTGATAGGAAGCTGATCTACTAGGAGCACATTTCCAAAGTAGGCAATGAAGCAGCCAGTTTGATTCGGTCATTGAGCAGCCTGATGGTAATCGACAACGAGGTGAAGGTTATTAATTACAATAATCAAATATCCTCAAAGAACCCAAGCGTGCAACAGCAGGAGGTATTGAGAACTGCATCACACATCATCCATTCTGTCTCGTCTCTGAAGACGCAGTGCTTGTCATAGCGTGAGACGCAGTGCTTGTGCGAAAGGAAAGGCTGAAAAGTAGTACGACAATCCAAAATAATCCGTAGGTGGCAGCGTATTCCTTGAATCATGGTTCAGTTGGAAACATGGCGAGATGGTCTTCTATTTATCCCAATTTTTTCTTGTGTCCACGATTGGTCAGGTTAAGCTGACTCGATCGTGGAGGGAAGGTTGCGATCGGATGATGCGAGAAATGTAACGACCAACTTGTCCTGTTTTTTGGATTGATTGCAAAAAAAGCTAAAGCGGTGTCTAAACGCAGGTAGATTCAGATTGTCAGAAATGATATAAAAGGGACTCCACCCTGAAAATTCCTGAGAACTCCCACGATGGGGCACAGTCCCAGTTTAGTGCATAGTGGAAGTTTTTTTATGGATATGAGCTCTATACATTAAGCCTGCGACGACAGGTCTGATAATGCATTGCACATTTGTTAGCTCCATTACCTTTAGACAACATATTATTGACAAAATTGAGTGAATGTCGATTTCTAACGAATTTAAACGTCTACTTCCTGAATTTTTCGGATCGAAGTTGTCAAATCGCGAGGATATACACACACCAATTTTTCGTACATTTCATTTTCCCCGGCACACCACAATGTTGGTAATACTGTTTGAAAATCTAAACTTCTCACCAGCACCTTTCATTTGAGACCCATCACGGCTATCTTCGGTAAAAAAATATAAGGCTCCCCGGCCGATATTGGGGACCACCCTTATATTAAAACATTTAAGAGGTTACCACTTCGACTGTATCTACCAAAAATAATACACAGGCAGACGGGCGGTCAAACAAAACCGATTTCATAGGGCTTTTTAAATAGTAGAAAGCCCTTAAAAAAACGACAAGCCTCCTCCATCCACGACTCACCCTTGAATAGTAGAATATACAAAAGTACTTACATTGTAGATATGAACAATGGGATTTCGATTTACCTGGAAAAGAAAACAAAGAGTTATTAATTTATTTTTAATAATTGTGAATAATTTTTAAAAGAGACTAGAAGACTAGACGTAGTTCGCATCTTTCAGTATTCATAAAAATATATTAAGCTATTATGAAATTCGAGACATACGGGAATGCGTTTAGTAACTCATTATAAGTATAAACAACCAGTTTTATCTTAATTGGGTCAGTAATCTTTGACCTGTTGTCGATCAAACAAGTCAATCTGGAAGAAAGTGGAAATTACGGAAAAAATCGAGTACCGTGCCGTCATAAAGTTCCTTACCAAGCAAGGAAAGTCAGTTCAAACCATACTGGAAGATTGGCGTCCGTTTACGGAGTCTCTTGCTTGAGTAAAACTATGGTATACAAGTGGCACAGTCTCTTTAAACAAGACAGGGACTCACTTGAAGACGACCCGGACGACCGATTGAAAAATTAATTTTGGAAGATGCTAGAATAAAGGAGAAACAGTTTGCAGAAACAGTTGGAGTATCGGATACAATTTAAAAAATTTTTCACGATCATTTTAGCATGACGAAGGTCAGCGCGGCATGGGTGGCGAGAATGCTCACGCCGCCTCAAAAACAACACCTCGCAGAGTATTCCAGGTTGTGCCTTAGGGCTTTTCCCGGAATTCAACAATAGATTACGATATTAATTTATTCGATAAAACAAGACTTCAAAATATTGACACCCGCAACAGTATCAAACATTAATAGTTTATAAAAAGAAGTTTGGGGTAAAATTCATTTTAATATTAAAAATTGAGTATCTTAAAATTAAGTACATTATTTCATCAAGACTACCTTAAAACTACAGTCTGTTAAGTAAGAGCGTGTCCAGCATAGCTTGTAATCGGTAAGTGATATAGACTTCAATTTTTTTTTGATCGGTAGAGAGAACTTCTGTCTTTGGCCCTTTGAAAAAAAAAAAAAAATTCAGTCGAAGTCAATCTTCCGTCGGGAAAACACTAAAATCGCGATGAGTGCCATTTACGCAAAGTGCTTCGAGGCCGTTTTCCTTTGCACACATCCTAAAGGACCAAAAAAGAACTATGTAGTGGCGACTAAATACATTAAAAAGTCTGTATCGTTTGTCAAGGAGTGGGTTCTACGATTTAAAGAGTCAAAAACCGTCGGTGACCTTCCAAATCGTGGTTCGGTAGGAAAAGTGACCAAAAAGGACGAAAAGCGAATCGTGGCTTTGTTTTCGCGCAATCCTGGCTTGTCCTTACGTCAAGGACAAATGGAAGCAAAAATGTATCGAGTTATCATACATCGGAGCCGGCTGTGTACTGGGTGGAAACGGGAATAATGCATTGTGATACTTGATTGGCCTTCGCAATCGCCTGATGCAAATCCTATCGAAAACGTCTGGGCCTACATCAAGCAGAGGCTCCGTGGAAAACTTGTTTACACTTTAAAGCAACTCTCCCGACAAATTCGACTCATTTGGAAGGCGCTTCCCCTCGAATACGCCGAAAATTTAGTGGAAAGTATGCCTCGGAGATGCAAAGCAATAATTAATGCCGGAAGTGATTGGACTTACTATTAAACTGAAAGCGCGTTACCTCAGAATGTATTTAATGTATAAGTCAAAAACTGTTGTTAAATAAATTATTTCAAAATTATGCTGGACACCCTCTTACTTAACAGACTGTACTCATTCGCTGCATACATTGAGCGGTTCTCTGTCGCTCTCCTGACTACTCCCGCCTTGTGTTCCTTGGCTCTCCTGATTCCCGATTCCACCAGCTATTCCGCGTACAATTAGATTGGCTCCATTGCTGCCTCCAAGTACAGCGCCTCGCTGGTGTAAGACCATCCGTCCTCCCGTCTGTATAGGCTTGTGCAAGCCCGAAGCCCATATCCATGTCGAACATAGATACCGGATATCCATGTCGAACATAGATCCCCATGAACGCAAAGGTGCACCCTCCTGGCATTGAGCTTATTACCTCTGCTTCAATACATTTCAGATTTGGAAGGCAATGGCTTTAGACTTTCAGGTGATCTTTGTGAGCCATAGCAACTCCAAGAATTCCCTCTGGATCATCACGCCTGATGATCTTGTATTTTCCGAGAAGCACTCTGTGTCTTTCTTTGAGTCTTGTCTCCGATACAAATAAGAAGTCTAGTCCACGGGCGTTCAAGTATAGTTGAACAAAATTCTTTTTATAGCATGGAGCTAGTGAACATATGTTGAGGATGGAGAGTTTAATCGAACTGATCACGAAAACATACTTTGAAAACGAATTTTTTATGGAGGCGGTGATGAAATCCCTCCTTTCCTCTTTTTTCTTCTGGAGATTCTTCCTCCTCTCTTCAACTTCTTTTGCTTTAGGACAACCTCTGAAACTCGCAGGCCGTCCCTTAGCATTGCAGTTCACACAGAAGATCTCGTCTTTTTTCTCTTCTTTCGAGATTGGACATTCAATGGGCTTTTGTTGCTTGTCGCATTTTACGCATCTAACTTCAAGTCCGCAGTTAGAAGCGACGTGGCCAAATCTTTGGCAATTGAAGCACTGGGAAGTGCAGTTTTTCTGCAGACGTTCCCATTGTATCTTCTGATACAATAAGAACTTTATGTCCATCGCTTTCCTCTCTTCAAAGCCCGGTTTAAACTGGAAGAAGAAAGAAGGAAGCGCCCTTTTTCCTCCTATAGTGAAGGACCTTTTTGCTGAAAGGATATCTTCTTCGAGATGTTTCTTCAGCTCAGCTACGACATTGTTCTCGTCATATGAGCTACGCACGCCTTTGAGAAGGAGAGTCAATTTTCTCTCTCCTGGAAGAGTGCAGGTGCACTAAAACACCTTTGCACACTTCAGAAAATTAAAAAGGCTGGTATGATCCTCAGCCGTTTTAGGGCGGAGTGAAGTTCGTGAGGAGCTGTTCACCGTCAAACTGAGCTCTAGCTCCTTTTCAGAGTTGCGTGTGCATGCACTTTTAACGCTATCCCTAAAAGTGTTCAGGTCAAGCCTATAGCATACTATAGGAGGTACTCTCTCCTTTTTGGTAGCAGCCACGATTGGTTGCTGGGGCTCCGATTTCCTTTTAGATTTCTCAAGGCCCGGCCTTCCACCCAGCTTGGGTATGGTCCCAGATAAATAGGCGGAAGCTATTTTCGCTAACTTTTTGAGCTGGGGAAAATTCCGCTCGCTCACTTTAAGGGTCTTCGATGCCTTTGAAGTAGATTCCTGCGTTGGAGACCCAAGTGGCCCCTTTCTTGCTTCTGGCTTTACGATAGCCTCCTCTTCCACCCTCGTCTACCTCCATTGCATTGGAAACGTCCAGTACTTGCAGTTGCACCTTACAACTAGCAAGCAAGTCCAGAATGAGTTCCTCCTTCATGTCCCTATCCCGTCAAGCTTCCCACAGACACGCTGCAAGTTTTTCCTCGCTTTCCGCGTGAAGCTTGATTTAGCGGTGGAAAGCTCCACATACTGGTTATTTGCCCCCCACACCTATAGATTCCAAGATAGAACTTGGAATATTGTCGCGGGAAAATGAAAGAAAGTTAGCAAAAACTTCAACCCTTATTGCCTAGTGATTAAAAGAATAAAGAATTGCCTAGTGATTAAAAGAGTAAAGAAAAATCATTACACTTAAAAAAGCCTTAATAATAATCTTCAACTCCTTCTTTCTACTCCTATCATTCAATTATCCTATTCATGCTCACTCTACGCGCCTTTCCCAGGCGCTTTACCATCTTTTCTTTTTCCACAATTTCAAAAAAAAAAATCTTTTTCCTCCAAATTCCAATTTTCATCTTTCGAAAATTTTATGCTGCTCGATCCGTGCTGCCTCAACGACTGCTCGACTCGAACCTCCTTGATCTATACACCTTGAAGTATGGGGGGTTACGTGGAGCTAGTGCGATTTAGCACTTTTGTTCCATTTCTATCCTGTAGGTATCATTGTTCCCAACTGGCCTATAGCAAACAATACAACTACATGCTGTCAGTCCTATATCACAATGTTATATTGACTTTTGACCAGGGTAGGTAAGCCTCTGTTCGTTGTTAGTTTATCTTAGGGGGTTCAGGGTACTGTTAGGATGTTCATCTATATTATATTTGTCAACAGTATCTAGTTTGAGGTTTTTATGAATGTCAATGTTCCTAATGTACCAGGAGGTTCTAAAAATTCTCCTAAGGGCCTTGTTTTGCAGGGGTTGAAGCAGTTTTTCGTTGGATTTTGAGATATGACAGAAGGCTGTACAGCCATAGAGAAGAGAAGGTCTTATGACTTGTTTGTAGATGAGGAGTTTGTTTTTCACGTTCAGTTTTCCCGATCTTAAAATGGGGTGCAAGGAGGATAAGATACCTAAAGAGTGTTGTCTTTTGTCACATATCTGGTCAGTCCATGTAAGTCTATTGTCAAATTTTACGAGTATTTCTAGGTATTTTGCTGTTCTTTTCCAAGGTACTGAGTTTGAGTCGATTTTTAATTCAGGAAGTTGTTGCCGTCGTCTTCTTGTGATGAAAATGGCTTGGGTCTTGTTAGCGTTAATTTTTATCTTCCACCTTTGAAAGTATCCCAAAAGAATTTCGGTGCTTTGTTGCAGACTTGAAGATATGGCTTCTGCTTGTCGCAAGACGTAATATATGCAAGTGTCGCCGGCATATAGGGAGATTTGAATGCTGTTGGTAGACGTGGGAGCTCTGCGGTGTATAGGGTGTACAGTAATGGGGAGAGTGGTGATCCTCGTGGAACTCCAGCTTGAATCGGTCACATGTTGGATAATATGTTATCGATTTTTACGCGAAAGGATCTGCCCTGCAGGAAAGAGTTGATAATTTTTATCAAAGGTAGTAGAATGGAATATTGATGCATTTTAAAGATTAGCCCTGCATGCCAGACTTTGTCAAAGGCTTTTGCTATGTCGAACATAACTAGACCTGTTGACTTTTTGCGATGCAACTCATTTCTAATATGTTGGACCACTCTTGTTAGCTGGTGTTCGGTAGAGGGTCCATATTGTTCATCTGGTATAATCTTGTTGTTCTCAATAGATTCGGACAACCGAGTTAAACGTACCTTTTCTGTGACTTTAGAGAGAGAAGACAGTAGACTTATTGGCCGCCAATTTCGCGGGAAAGTAAAATCCTTATCTGGTTTCGGGATGACGATTATAACTGCCGTTTTTCACGACTTGGGGAATTTGCGTAGGCAAAACATGGTGTTGATGATGTCCATCAGGGCTTGCAGTATGTTGTAGCCATTTCAGCATGGTGTTCATCCAAGAATCAGGTCTTGGGAATTTCTTTTTGTTTTGGTACTTGTCATGTCTTTTAATTCCGTTAAGTCTAGTGGACGAATTTCGTTAGTGCCTGTCGTCTGAGAAGTTAGCAGTTTTTGTACAGAATACTTAATTTCATCTTCAGATTCAGGGCTCTCCTCAGGGGAATCATTTTCATGGAATTGCAGTTCAAGAGTGTCTACAAAGACTTTGACTTTTCCTGTGCTGTCGTATTTAAGGCCATTAGTCCGTGAATGGGGGGATATTTAGTTTGTCTTTCAACGTATAATATTTTGATAGGCGCCAAAGTTATTATCACCAGGTTCGAGGCTTTGCAAAAATCCTTCCCAAATGGTGCTTCAAAATTCGTGAATCTGATCACGTATTTTGTTGGTTAACCGGTTAGTTTTGGTTTTTAACCTAGGATCACCTGTGTTCTTAGCTCGTCTCCGTAGGAAGCTCATAAGGGTTGTGTTCCCTTACTGGAGTTTGGGCTATATTATTTTCCTTGGTAAGTAGGATTTTTCTGGTAAGTTGTTCTATGCTTTCATCGACATCACTGGCTGAATTTAGCAACTGGGTGTGGATTTATGAGGCCAGAGAATCTTTGGAAGCTTGTCAATTTGTAATACTCTTTACTTTTGCAGGTTCATCTATGAAGATATTCTCTATCAAAAAGTGCACCGGTTTGTGGTCTGAAGAGAGGTCATCGAGTACCGTTGTACGGATATTGTAGTGAAAACTTCGTGAGATTCCCAAGTCTAGGATGTTACCAGACATAGTGCCTTGATTCAGTTGGCATATGTAGTCTTACGTCTTTGGCTGTGATAAATCTCCTGAGCTCAGCCCCAGTTCGATTGCTTATCACAGCACCCCAGGAATTATGATAGGCGTTGAAATCACCTATCACCAGGAGTGGGCCTTCCAGCTCGAAGAGGGAGCTTAGATCTTGATAGAAGGTCTCACTTCGAGGGGGGTTGTACAGTGACATGACTACAAATTCAAACGAGTTCGTTTTTATTTTAGTTATTGTCGCCTCTACTTGTTGTAGTTGTGGGGTTTCAATCAGGTAGTGATTCACATTTCTTCTCACAAGAATGGCCGTTTCACCTCCCCTTCCTGTCAGTCTATCATTTCTGTATAGATAATAGCAAGGGAAGCGGAGACAGACTCCTGGCTTCAAAAATGTTTCCTGGATGAGAATAATATCAAATTTATGGGCAACCATAAATTGCCTAAACTCACCAGTCCTTTGTTACTGGGAGTTTGCATTCCACGTGAGTATAGAAAGTGATTCATGGGGGAAGTCATTCGGTGTTTTTACTTAGGTTTTGTGGCGTAAAGAAGCCCTGCACAATTGTTGCCATCATTTTTGCATCATCAGTTGCATCTGTGACTGTATTTTGATAAAAAATTGCTCCATGTTTGGTGAAGTGAATGGTGTTTGTGGGTGGAAAGGAGTTGTAGGGGTTCTAATGCTGTTTGGTTTTGGGGAGTTCATATTAGGTTGTTGCTTGTTTCGGGCAGTAATTTGCATGAAAGTTTTCCTGACATTTTTCGGGTTTTTGGGATATCCTTTGTAGTTAGCGGGGTGTTCTCCTCCACAATTAATGCACTTGGGTTTTTCGATAATTTGCTTTTTGCAGTGTGTAATGTGATGAAGGCCGTCGCACTTTACACAGCGAGCTTGAGCGTGGCAGTTGCTCGATGAGTGACCGAATTGTTGGCAGTAATGACACATAGCTTGCCCGCTACGTGGTTTCATCGACTCGACATGGAAGATGAGATGGCAGATAGATTTCAGTTTCTGTTTTCAGCAGAAGGACTTTTACTAGTTTAGAGGGTCCGGATTGAAGGTTTACATAGAATACTTCAATGGGGTGGAAGCCTTCCTGCTGGAGATATTCTTTAATTTCTTTCACCGATAGTCCGTGATGACCGCGAATTATCACAGTTAATTTTTTATCCTCAGGGAGGAAGTATGTGTGATACTACCATTTTTGTTGAGTTAACAACTTGGTTATTTTTCTGTGATTCGTGGAGGATTGGGTATAATCTGGATGCCCAGATATACGCGTTTGGTAGAGTCGTATTTTATATTTAACTGCTTCATAAGTGCAGCTAGCTTTGACCATTTCTCTGGTTCGCGGAGGATAATGGAAACAGTTTTAGGGCGTCTCATCGGGAACATTCGAGTGTTTTGTGGTTCACTCCGCTTCGGAGTTGAGACCGATGTCGACGGTGTGGGGAGGAAAATTAGGGAGGGTTTTTTGGTTGCCATTTCTGGGAATGAAACGGTCGGTTTAGGAGGTGGCAGAGCCGGAAAATCTTGAGAATTTTCATTTGAGTCCACCATATCCTGGTCAAACTCAGTGGCTTCTTCCGAAGACGATTCAGTTCTGAGGAATGGTGAACCTTTGGCCTTCCTCTTTCTGGAGGATTTTGATCTTGGTGAATCTAAACTATTCACCAAAAGCTTAGGCATGAGCTCATCATTCTTCTGACGTGGCTCTTTCAACTAATTTTGGGTCTTTCTGGGCTGTTGATGTGTTTGTCGCAGCTCAGTGAGGACTCCCTCCAATTGCTTTGGATCGCATTTGCCTGATTGACTTGCTCAATCAGGAGCGCGATATGTTGATCCTTTTCGTCATTTCTTAGTGGAAACACCAAAGTTTGGGCGCCAAGATGACGGAAAAATCGAAATGGTGTGGGAACTTTTTAAATATTCCTACAAATATTGAATAACAAGTCAACGTCGTTAGTCTCTAGTTGTACTGTTTTTTAAATATAAATATGCCAGTTGAGCAGAAAAACACTTACCCAGGAATATATGGTCGGCATGCAACCGTTCTTCTAGATTCTCACACTTTTACTTCTGTCTTTTGAAGTCTCTTCTTCTTCCTGCTCCTGGTTTCGTGCCACATTCACTTTTACTTGTTTTTTTAAGTCCGCACTGTAGAACGGTATTCACGTTTTCTTCCTTAGTCTCACTTTCTGCCAGCACAATCACTCTATCCTCTGCTTCGTTGATCTCCTGTTATGATAATGATATCCTATATTTCACTCTCCGTCAGCACGTCCACATTTGATCTATACACAAATCAAATTCACGATTTTATAAGATGATTCGAGCATTCAGACTAAGATCCACCCCAATACTCTCATACACATACATTATGAAACAATTAAACATTTTAAATTAATTTTGGAAAAATGCGCTAATTATACACATTTATGGGGTTGGCTGGAATTTAACCCACATTTCATGAAACATAAGCAGATACCTACCATTAAGCTCCCAGGCCTCGTTATTCAGGATTAGTTTCAATAAATCTTTTTATCTGGGACTTTAGTTTCTAAACCATTTTGACTTTCATCATGTTGAAAGCGTTACAGCGATTCGCAGGATTGATATTCTTTGTTTTCAAATAAATAATCAAAATTTTAAAATTCTTAAAATCAATGGACATTTTCCCTTTGAACAAAACAAAAAGTAGTAAAGCATAGAATTTTAAAATAAACGATTAAAGAAGAATTGCAGTATACTTGTCAAATTATTCATATGAAATTCCTTTCAAGTCTCAAAGATACTTCTTTCCAATACTTGAAGCCCTCTTCAAAATCTAGATCATAAAGTTCAAGCAGCGAGATGCACGCATTTTACTTACATACCCCAAGTTAAAAAGAATCTTATATTTCCATCTGAACTTCAATCCCATACTCATTAATTCAATTTACTTTCATTCACTCTGGAAATCGTCTTTTGAAATAATCTCACCATGCGGATGACGACATTCATGCAGTAATCATAATTAGCGTGGAAACGCGATTCAGTAAAAGCAAAGAATTTTGCAAAGAGCATTTCTAGCTCTTCGCGTTCTTATTCAAGAACTTTTTCTTTCACAACTTCATACCGATCCTAGCAAACGCATTACCCTCCCACCCCTTTCCGATGGATTGCAAAGCTTACTCGTAAGCATAACAACAAGTAATGTAATATGTTCTTCCTAATTGCTTTTGCGATATCAACGCATGCAATTTTGAATGGTGCATGTTATTTTTTGCGCACATATGTTAGTACACACATAGATTTGCAGGCGAACAACCCGCAAAGAAGTCAAAGTGTGCAAGCCAACAGTAAACTGCGCGAATTGAAGAGGGCAAGAATGTGGAAAATACCAAGAAGAGACTCATAAGAAGTCAGTAATGTGCACTTTCTTCCATTTCAAGTTCTTTGCCTTTGTGTCCGCAATTTAGCCGCTTCAACGTTGGGTTAACGTTTCCCAATCGTGCTATATGGGCTACTCAGACACACTGTGAAAGCTAAATATGTTGCCAATTAAGGAACAATGCTTGTTTGTAAGAGAATTTCTCAATTCCTGGAAACTGCCTTTGTGTCCTTTTAATTGGTGGAGGCAAGTTGCTCAGCACGAACGCCATGCAATACCATTTAAATTAATAAATGTATTCCAGGAGCAGATGAACAATCCTAATGGACCATCCTTTACGCCGTCATAATTTATTAACAGCTAGCGGACCCTTTTGTTTCATAAGTCTTACGGAAAATTCACCAAACTTTCCACAACTCTTGAACTTATTAAAAGAATTTCAGCAATTTTCCTCTTTGCTGAACATTACTCTGCAAAAAGTTTTCTAATCAGATGAACCACTATCTTGGCATGCTGTTCTTTTACAGCTACAAATTATTCTTGCACATCAAGTTGCAGATACAACAGAGAACGTCGGATAGGTCGCGAATCGTTCGCCTCACATGTGCAGAGCACACATTAAATTTCAGCTTGAAGCGCTCAATTGAAGTGCTGACTATCTTCAATTCAAGACAATTGAGTCAAACGCATCATTCCGAAGCCGACTCTTCCAGTTTAGGTTAATTGAAATTTATTATCAAGATAGAGTGCGCCTTTGCCTCTTCGCCTCTAGCACCACTTCACCTCCTTTACTCCTTTTTGCCTCGCCATCCAGCACAGTCACTTTCCGTTTCGTTCAAGAGGTTAAATGTATGCCAATGTTCGAATGGTTTGTCTTTGAGGCTGTGAAGGGTATCATCACCCGACATTATTGATATTTCGAATTTAATGTCCCTTTAACGAATTCATGCCCTAGTTCTTCCAATTCTGCCATCCACCCATATGTTGTTGCTGATGGCCAAGAGTAGTCGTTGTTCACCCAACTGTGCCTTCAATTAATTGAAGGCCTCATAATTTCCAGATACTTTGTGAAAAAGAAGAACATTTTCCGGGATTCTTGGCACAGATGAGCGAGCATGAGTTTGGCATGAATAAGAACACCAGGAGAAAGTAATTTGTTCAAGATCAAAAGCTCTTACGGGACTTCTTTGGCTTTGTTGCATGAAACACCGACCGAGGAAAACAACGCAGCACAAGATAAAGATACATCGACTTTAACGTGAATTCGCTCATAAAATATTCAACGTGCAAAAATGGCTCTAGGAGTGTTTCGTTAAGTTGTTCGTTATACGCTACGGTTCGTCACAGAGGTATTTCCGCTTGAGGCGTACCTAGAACCATGGTGTTAAATATGATTGAGCTGTTTTCGTATGCTCAGCATAAAGTTTTAAATGTATTCATGAACTTTGTTTTAGTCTTTCTCGTTTACTTTTAGCGTCAATTTGCGCTCGTAGGGATAGTTGAAAAGAAAGTTGATTAAAAAGGCTGTCTCCGTAATGTACTGTGTTTTGGGTTATTACGTTCCACTGGTCGCACATTAAATAATTCTTGATTACGTGTGATGAAATATAAAATAAAATTGTCTCAAAGACGTTGGTGTGAAAAAAAAAAAAAATGAAATTATGAATACAAATTTTCATTTCTAAAATATTTTCTCTTTCCAGTAACTGTCCTTAACCAGTAAATTGTGTATGACGTCTATGCTCGTCATGAAAAACATGGCACGATTTTTTGTCGTGAAGTCTATTACCTTCGCCATGCGTAGATTTCAGCTGTAATTTTCTATTAAAATTGAGAATTGGTGAAAAATTAAAATATTTTTTTTTAATCTGAATATATTTACCTTATTTCAAATTCTTAAGTTTGAATTTTAACGCGTTGTAAAATTATAAAACATTTCTCCTTTCTCATACTGAAATAGAAGTAGGTATCTTATTTAGCATGTTACATTTTGTTTAACCTTCTCAAAAAAACAATAAGCAAACAAAAACCGCAAAATTATACTATGACACGGATAAATTTCGCCATTGTTAATTATCAACTTGTAGGCTGATTTGAAACTTCAAATACACGAGTCATAAAAACTGAAATACATGTTTGTAAGTCCGTTAATGTATAGGTATATTGTACATTTATTTATACTATATGTGGTATATCCTCAATTCATTGCTTGAAGCGATCGCCTTAATTACTCCAAAAAATTTCTTATTATTACTGTTCATTTTGTTCAATCATTAACTTAAACAAGGAACTTTGATCATTAATTAAACCACTTTTAAGCACACAATTGATTTATTTTACCAGAAAAACTCTCACAAATCGATCATAGCTCAGCCTCATTATTTTTTCAGTGACAAGTTGCTGGCGAGTTCTTAAAGATGCACATCGCCATCTAGTATGTGATGGCTAAAGCGTTATACGTAAACAGCTCACTACACAGTTTTCGATCGTACAATTACTATTTTACTCGTATGTCGTATGAACATCCTTTCAATAATCGGATGAGGTGCTGCATGGCTTTGTGGAAAGTCCAAGGGTTTTTCGTGGATTCAAAAGTCGTATGGGAGATGTTGACCACTCAAAGTCTCCTGATAATTAGTGGTTGATGTTTTAATGGAAGTATATTGTAAAGTTGGAAGTATTGTGAGTATACTCGTATAGCGCATAGAAGAGCAAGAGAGAAGAAGATAGGTTGGAGAAGAAAAAGACAGCTAAAGGAAAGGAAATAGATAGAAGATAGGAAGAGATGGCGATGGAAAAGAGGGAGATAGAAGATAAGAAGAGGGATCGGAAAGAGACCGAACAGAAATAAGAAAGAGATAGAAGATAGGAAGACGAGTAAGAAAGAGTTAGAAGATAAGATGAGTTGATAGAAAGAGAAGAAGATAGTATTTTGAGAAGAAAGAAGTCATCAGGAACTCTGGATGAGTGCTTGATTATTCTCTGCTTTTTGGGTAAATTTCAGTTATTTTTCAAAATGTTCAAGTTATATTGAATCAAAAGTTATTTGGCGGGTGCTGAATAGAGCACAGATTGTCAGACGTGACTTGACCGACAAAGATGAGCAAATTGCTTTGCTGGTTGCCCAGCTCGACATATGTATGACTTTAAAGTTAGATCAAGTTTTTGTAACATTTGCAAAAAATTTATGCCGAGCTGGCCGACCAACGATGCAAAAATGAATTAGTAGCTGCAAAAACCCAGAGCGGTCTAAACTTTTATTGAATAATAAGGCTAAGTCTAATGGTAAACTTCAAAGAGATAGCCCTGAGATGAGAAAACGGAAGCTGCGCACGTCTTCACCTCAAAAATCTTGTATCTATTCTGATGATTCGGAAAATTAAATTGAAATCGTCTGCATGATGAGATTTTCCCTGCCCTTCCCCCACCAAAACCAGCTACAAAAGTTACAGATATGACCATTAAACCTAAGCCAAAACCAATATTGCCAAACACTACAACTACACAATCTTCACCACAAACACAAGAACCTAAAATACTACCCATTATTTTTAGAGAGCTCGCAAAATAGTCCCAAACACTTGGCATTATGAAAACAACAGATTTCATACTCATACGCGAAAAGGGTCTACTTTGGCGTACAAATTATACCAACAACATCTAGGGGAGAGTTGGATAAAACGGGATACGTTGTGTTGTGACCAGACTAGTGCTGCTATAATGCAAAAAACAAAAGAAACTCGCTCTCAGGTGCCATACGAGCATTTGCAGTTGACCAGTCCAACCACACGCTTGTTTATGTGAAGTTGTGTTGCGAAGAATTTTCGTGTGTTTTTCTTTATTTTTGTGGCGCTGTTCTCCTGTGCTACTGCATTTATTTATGGTAATATTTTTCTGGTAAGTACTACAATTTCTTTGAAGTTTCTTTGCGAATATTTTCACTGAGTCAGTTCTACTTTTGCTTTACTGTTCGGGCAGTAGCCATGTTTATTTGAATCATTGTTATAGTTGGAAAAACGGGACACTTTGGAGATGGATAAAACGGGATACAAATTTTTTTGTATCCCGTTTTATCCAACTATTTTGTGCATTGCCTTTTCAGCCCATTTTGAATAAAAGCCCTACTGTAATATTTATTTTTAATCGGCTGTTTTCCTCAAACTAAACTTTACTCTCTTTTTACTTGAAATACTTAACCTGTCCTGCATTTTGAGCATAATATCGTTAGACCTATAGCCCGTCTATAAAACAAAACATTGTATAACTATTCCATTCTTGAATCTAGAGCTGCCCATGGTAGTAATAAAAATTTGATCACATTTATGTATTCAACTATTAATAAGGCAAGACATGCATGGGAAATATCTTTCTCAGGTACTCTTTTCAATCGTTCAAGCTAATATTTTTTGTGTACCAAATAGTTTTGATACAGGCCTAAGCCTTTCAATTTTTTCTCGCCTAGCCTACAAATTAATTATGATAATATTGATTTCCTGATTGTTTGTTACAGATAACATAATGCCTCAAAAATATCAAAGAAAATCTACAAGAAACAGTTGGAGTGAGACAAATATGGCTCAGGCTGTTCGAGCAGTTTTAGGCGGAACTATGGGCTTTAAAAAAGCAGCTACGTCACATGGAGTTCCGAAAAGTACCCTTGAGAGGAAGGTGAAAAAAGCTCGTACCAATAGCTTAACACCAGAAGCTGCAGCAGTACAAAAATTGGGCAGGTATGAAACAGTTTTTAGTGCAGAACAAGAGAAACAGCTTGTTGGTCATGCTTTGGCTTTGGAAGAGAGGTTATTTGGTATAACCTTAACAGATCTGCGCATGCTAGCATTTGAGTTAGCTGAGAGGAACAACATTCCCCACAGTTTCAACAAAGAGAAAAGGATGGCTGGAAAGTG
The DNA here is from genome assembly GCA_963969285.1 of Odontomyia ornata. Classification (NCBI taxonomy): domain Eukaryota; kingdom Metazoa; phylum Arthropoda; class Insecta; order Diptera; family Stratiomyidae; genus Odontomyia; species Odontomyia ornata. The sequence continues at coordinate 375,494,665 of OZ017738.1, forward strand.
TTGGCTCTATTCGTTCCTTGCCAGAAATAAGATGCTTAGCCTCAGAAATCCCGAACCTACAAGTATGGCTCGAACAAAGGGTTTCAACCGAACTTCGGTTAAAAAATTTTATGAGCTCTTACATTCTCTTATTGAAAAGCATGGATTTGCTCCAAACGATATCTTTAACGTAGATGAGACAGGGATACTCACAGCACCCAACAAGCCTTCAAAGGTGCTAGCACTGCGAGGCAAAAAAACAAGTCGGCAGTCTATCTTCTGCTGAACGCGGAGTCTTGATTACTGTTGAAACATGCATGAGTGCAGCTGGGATTTTTATTCCTCCGATGTTTGTATTTCCTAGATTAAAAGAAAACCCAAGGGTTATGGATGATGCTTTCCCAGGGTCATTTGCAGTATACCACAAGTCTGGCTGGATCAACAAAGACACTTTTATAGTATGGTTTTCGAAATTTGTCGAATTTTCAAATCCTACCACAGAGAAGCCTGTATTGTTGCTACTCGATGGACACTGCAGTCACACTTAAAGTTTGGAACTTGTTAACTTGGCAAGAGAAAAGAATGTCATCATTCTTACCTTTCCTCCACATACTACCCATCGTCTTCAGCCTCTCGATATCGCCTTCATGGCTCCACTTAGTTCATATTATGAGCAGGAAGTCAGAAAATGGCTGTTGAATGATCCATGTAGGTGTGTTACAATATTCGAGGTTGGAAAGCTATTCAACGAGCAGTTCTAGCCTGCAGCTCTTGCAGAAACTGCTGTAAAAGGGTTCCGTAAAACTGGTATTAGTCCTTTCAATCCTGATATTTTCCCAGACCACTTGTATGCACCCTCTAACAACAGATCACCCAATGGCGGAAGTTCCGAGTACTAGCACTATTCAACAAAATCAAGCCACTTCAGAAAGTTCTACATTGACTGAAACAGAAATATCACAGCATCCATCAAAAGAAACACCACGCTTGCTCCAAGAACCTCTTCACACTGAGCACCAGAACAACAATGCCACAACATTCAAGCTAGACCAACCTACTACCTCCTCAGGGAACACAGGCTTAGAATTCACTCAAAGTCAGCCTAAGCTGCCATTTTCGATCTCTCCGATGTTTGTTCTCTTTGTTCCGCAAGTTCAAGGGCCTCGACCTGAAAAAAAAGTTGATGAGAGGACGGGGAAAACTGTTGTGATAACATCATCTCCGTATAAGGATGAGCTACAAAAAGAAGAAAAGGATCGAGAGGATAAGGAAAACAGAAGAATCAGTAGCATCAGACCGAAGGAAAGGAAATCCTTATTCAAAGCTCCAAATAAAAAAAACAGTAAGTCCCAAGGCCAAAATATGTCAGTTCCTAAAAAGCTTTTACCTGCTAACCGGGAATGTCAGGTGTCCTCGTCTGAAGATGAAGATGCCAATGAAGAAACCTGTAATTTTTGCAACGCTCTCTACATTGAGTCGAGGGCCGGTGAAGGTTGGATTCAATGTTTAGGATGCAAAGACTGGGCCCACAAAGCATGTTCTATGGCGGAAGAAGACGACGAAACCTTTTTGTGTGACTTTTGTTCTGTGAAATGAAAGGTCCAATCCAAAAACAGATTTTTGTATTAAAAAAAAATGATAAAAATTGTTTTTCACCATTTAAATGAATATTTGCTTATGTTTGGAGTGTGTTGCCTATGTATGAAGTGTGTTGAAATAAAATTTTGTCCAACAATGTAAGGTTTTGAATGATTTTGAAGCTACAAAATCCCAATCCCGTTCTGTCCAACCTAGGTCGGATAAAAAGGGAACTGTTGAACCTTGGAAATTTTTGTTTTTAACTATGTTAAAATAGCTTCATCTAGTAAAAAATATTATTTTTGTAAAGTTTACATAAGAATTCACTTAAGAAAAAAGTTAATTTAACTTTAACATATTTTAACCCAGAATAAACCGAAAAAACAAGAATGGTATCCCGTTTTGTCTAACTTTCCCCTACAGATCACAGACGACTGATAAAAGCATGAACTGGCAATGACATACAATGCAACACATACGAGTACATACTTCCGGAAGATATACAGTTGAATGTTGTCATTACGGGCCTGTATGGCCTATCAGTTGAAGAAAATAAGGAAGACTTACAGTCTCAGGGCTTCAATCGAATTGAAGTTTATTAAATTAAAATGAGGGAACGATCTTTCTAGGGTGGTCAAGGTTCTCCTCTTTAAATCTGGGACAAACATCTATACATAATATTAAATCTGTTTGCCACTTGATGTGCATTGTGGAGGCACAGCGTCCTCGTAGGGGCAGCGTATGTGCCACAATTGCCAACAATGTGGCTACTCTTCCAGAAACTGTCATGTGCAGCCTCGATGCGTTAAATGCGATTTGCTTCATGTTTCTCGGACTGTCCAAAGAAAATTTGGGGGAAGCCAAAATGTATCAATAGCAGCGGAGAACATCTGGCAAGCTACGGGGGTTTTCCAGAAATCTAAAGAACGTGAGAAGATCGTTTGCGTAGGTTGCTGCGGCTCAATTCACACAACCCACACAAAAAGCAGCAACCTCAGAACATTGGCCAAATGTTTGCGAAAATAAAAACTCAATTTCAAAACAAGATACAAGAAAAAATAGCAAACATGATTCAAATCATGTTGGCTGCATCTCGAAATGTCTTCAACACTAAACATTAATGCGTTTAATGAATTGCGTTTCAATTCTCACGTAGAATGCAAATTCCTAGCTTCAGAATTTCAGTGAACTAAACCAATTTGTATTCGATCATAAGTTTGACAACATAATGATCAAGAAAACTTTCTGAAGCCTGGAAGACGATTCCGAATCCCTAAGTATTGTATATTACAGAAATGACAGAATGACGGGTAGAGGGGGAATGGTCGTTCTTGTCAGACGAAACGTGAGTCACTATCTCATTAATAATCCCACTCTTCAAAGACTAGAGGCCACAGCAATCAAGGCGTGAACTGATTTTCTAGAGTTCATTGTGAATATAAGTCTATTTCTCTGGTATTTCACATATTCTACCGAACTGCTGCCTGTACTTCGTCTCTGGTTGGTAGTGAGACTTTGGCATCTTACTATGCTTCTGGAATGTTTACAGCTTCAATTGTTGTTGAGGACACTGTGAATTGCTTCTGGAAATATTGCAGCCATCTGTTTTTAGTTTCGACTGGGTTAACTGCTCCTGGCAGACTTTTGCAAAGACTTATTTTTGGATTAAAGTAGCCTCTTAATTGTTTAATAGATCTGATCTGATTTCATGTAGGGTCATGTTTTCGTGCGTCAGTCGTTCCTTCCTTTAGCAAATTTTCTAGCTTAACAACGGAGGGTTATATATTATTTCTCTTTGACACGAGTTGATCGTTGAATGTTTTCTTTGTAGGTCTGATTCTTTTATTTAACCGCTTTTTTACATTCTTCGTTGTTCTTTGGTCGGTGCCCTAAGACCTTTTCGGTCGCTTTTGTTACCGCATTTCTTTCTGTGTTCAAAATGTTTCTGATGATATCATTAGTTTCTCCAACCTGTAGTGATATGTTGATGCGACTTTCCAACGCTGAGGCGTATGTAGACATTACTGAGCTATCATTTCGCAAGGGTATCTGGTACTTTGGGGTAACTGATCTCTCTTGTTTATACAGGGTTTTCCAATAAGAGGTATTATTTTGATATTAAAAGAAAAATGCCATTTTTTAATATAAATGATCGGATGTTTACTTCATTATAAAGAAGAAGGTATGCCGTTAATAGTGGAAAATAACATCAGGCAAATGATCGCCACGACCACGCTTACGGGACCATATCCTTTTCATGAAATTTTCCATAAACAAATCGCAAAGTGGCTGGCCTATGTCCTCGATAGCCTCACGAATTCCATCTTTGAGGTCTTGAATTGACGCTGGGTTGTTGGCGTAGACCTCCTTTTTCACGTGGCCCCAAAGGAAGAAGTCGCAAGGTGTTAAATCACAAGATCTATTCAAAATAACACCTCTTAGTGGAAAACCCTATACCTGTTGGAGGTGCGGCATCAGAACTTTGCCCTTATTATGAGGTAGTGGTCCGAATGAATGAGCGCGTATGCTGGTGGCGGCTTGTTTTGTATGGGAACATGACGTCATGATGTGGAAAGTGTGTGCCGGTTACTCTGTAGCCATTACTAGTAGCGAAGTCTATCAGGTGTTGTCCGTTGTCACTGGTCTCATTATGGAGACTGTGCTCTTCTGTTGTTCCTCTATGCGCCGTTTCTCATTGAAGCTACCCAGAACAATTTTAATGTCGTTTGACGGCAATTCTCGACAGTGCATTTCAGAATACTGTAAAATTCGTACATGATTGCCTTCTCCTTGTCTTCTGTAGGCACGTGACTGTCGATCAGCTAGACATTAAATAATTTGGTCTGCATACGAATCGCACAGGGCCTTTCAGTTACGGGCTTGAAGTCGGTAATCAGTTGTTTAAATGTGCTGTCAACAATGAAAGCCACTCCAAACTCATGACTTTCTTGCGATTTTCCGCTTTTCAGCACGGTGTGCGTTCGAATGTCAAATATTTGTTCACGGTGCAATCTATTTTCTTCCACTGCGAGGATGTTGATTCTGTATTTCTTCATTACTTCCAGAAGTTATTCACCTTGCCTGTACAAATATGTAACATTCCAAGTTCCAAAAGAATAATCCTTTATATGTTTCTGAAAAATTATTAGAGAAGAAAAATGTTAGAAGAAGGTGGTTTCGACGTGTGTACTAATTCCCATATTCGTTCAAAAACACGGCCTGCACTGAGCCACCTTACGTTTGTGTAGTAAAACACATCAGAATATTCAGACTGCGATGAGTTAAGAAATTGTCTATGATTGGACGCTCGTGAACGAATTTTATTAACAATCTTAATACCAACATCAAGCACATGTTTCATGTCTAGAGAAGATTTACACAGAGCCTCCTGGTGTATGACACAACGAAGAAACACAACTTCGTTCCCAAGAAATGATTCCTTGAATATGCCTACACAACCAAATTCCGACCCTGTTATATTTGGTGCTCCATCTGTAGTAATGTGACACATATTGGTCAAAGGTACTTCCAAAGACGTGAGAGTATCTTAAAATTCTTGAAAAATGTTTGATCCTTTTGTTGTTCCCTTCAATGAACGAATGCAAGCTAATTCTTCAGTTACACAAAAGTTGTCATCAATACTTCTTATAAATACCAGTAACCGAGCTGTGCCAGCAATGTCCGTAGTTTCATCCAAGGCAAAAAAAAACAGAATTTAGACTCGTTTATCTTTGACTCTAGTTGTAAGATAAACTGCTTATCAATTACTTCAATTCTAGAAGCCATTGTTTTTCGAGACAAACTTACTGTTGCAAAATCCTTTGTTTTGTCAGGACACAAAATTTCACATACTTGGAGCATACAAGTTTCTACAAATTCGCGATCAGAAAATGCTTTGTTACTTTTTGCAATATTGTATGCTACAACGTAACTGGCATGTGAAGCCAGCTTTTGAGAACAGCTTTGTTTCTTAAAAATATTTTGCTGATCTGACAGTTTTTTTTTTACATAGAGCTCCTTCTTTTTTCCTCCCTTTTTCTTCGGTCATAGTTTCATAAGTGGCGTTGTTATGTTTTGTCATGAAATGTCGTGACAGGTTGGATTCCTTGAATATGGCTACAGCTTCATTGCAAATGAGGCACACAGCTTTATCCTTGAAAGACCTAAAAAGCATTTCCAAATCCACTCATATTTAAAAACACGACATACTGAATGAACTTTACGTTTTTACTTGCCATAGTAACAATCAAAATAATGCCAAAAACACTACCAACTAAGCAAAACTATACAAACATAAGCTAGACGCACAGTTGTAGAGGAGACTTAAAACTGACTACGTGACTGTCCAAACTACACTAACCTTGAGAAGAGACGAAACGAAAATGGAAGCGCCCGATTCGTTCCGAACTTAGCTGAGCAACACATTTATTGCACTCCACATCGCCATGCTACCGATATACAGACATCTACTACGGCACTACTCAGTTGATATTATGGTGAGTTCAGATACGCGCCATGTAGCCCGGTCGGCGACTCGACACGCAACCCGGCAAAGCAGCACGACACGGCTTAACAGGCCAAACAATATGTTAACACGAATCCCGGGCGTCGTGAATGTGCACGAAATACTGAGGAGATGGAATGCATGTGAACACGCACACGGGCACAAGTAAATTCATCGTTTGATGTTTACCGAAGCCAACGTAAGACTAAGCCAAACATACAAACATTGCATTTATAGTAGTCAGCCTATATGTGCCCAAGCTCCAAGCAAACTTTCAGCCTCCTTTGGCAAACGCTCTCCAAGTGATTGTACGAAAGCAGATTTCATTGCACTTCTGACGGCATTTGCAAGTACATAAACGTATGTAACTAAAACAATTTTTACATCACAACGGGCAGTTCTATGTTCTCCGTGGACTGTCTGGATTTCAACCTTGAAATCAATCTCGAACCTGTCAAAACGTTGAATTTTTGCCGGCACTTATACGATTCTCCTTCTATTTTCATACATTTTGTAAAGCAAAAGTCAGCCTACATGTGGTCATGTATGTGGTAGTAGAGCTGTGTAGAACAGGCTTTCTACTGTAGTTTGCCTTTAATGTTCACCAAAAAACCGACAGTCACCCGTTCAGTGGCGAACGCATGCACAAGCAGTTCGTTTACACGCGTATGCTTGTGGTCGCGCCCGTTCAATGTGGCTTTGAACGCGTGCGTGTAAATACAGCATTAGTTGCGACAATACTGTACTTAAAACGCGATGAAAAGGAAACCGTTATATTCTACCTATGCAGAAAACACATTTTGTCCTTTCTTATATGTAATTGTAGGGGTTATTCAAAACCATGTTGTGGGCCGGATTGACTACCATGAAGGGCCGAAATTGGGCCGCTGGCCGTACTTTGCCCTACGCTGGTGTAGTACATTTTCGTAGACGGCTACTGTCAAAATTTGTGTCGAATCGGACTCGTAGTTTTGTTTGGCCACGTGTGGAAGCGGGCGTGTCCGCGGATTTTAGAAAAATTAGAGCAATATCGGTCGGCGAGTCGATTCTTGCTTTTCAAAGGGGAATCGTGCAGCGAAATCAAAGAGCGCTTGGAAGCTGTGTATGGTGACTCTGATCCTGCCATGGCGACCGTAAAAAATTGATTTAATGACAACATCAACAAAGTCGCACGTCGGTTTTTGATGAGCCACGCCCAGGTGCTCCGAAAACCGCTACCACGGAGGAAAACGTGACAGAAATCAACGAGCTCATATTGACAGACCGCCGATTGTAGGTGCGCGAGATAGCTGAGACAGTAGGCATCTCAAAAGACCGCGTGAGTCATATCCTGCATGAAATTTTGGGCATGAGAATACTGTCGGCGCGATGAGTGCCGCGTTTGCTCCCTCCGGAAATAAACGCAACTGTGAGACCAATTCAGGGTAGTGTTTGACACTGTTTAAGCGCAATCCGAAGGAGTTTCTTCGTCGTTTCGTGACCGTCAATGAAACATGGTTCCACTGGTACACACCAGAGACCAAGGACCAGTCGAAAAAGTCGACCTTACGCGGCGAACGTGCTCGGAAGAAGGTGAAGGCAGTCCTATAGGACAGTAAGGTTATTGCCAACGCTTTCTGGGATTCACAAGGTGTGATATGCATTGACTATCTGGAGAAGGGCAAAACGGTCACAGGGGTCTACTGAGCCGGATTATTTGGCCGATGCGACGCCGTATTGCAGAAAAAAGGTCCATTTGGCGAAGAAAAACGTGCCCTTCCACCATGACAACGCACCGGCTTACACCACCGCCGTCGCCAGGGCAAAATTGAGTTACGAACTGCTACCCCATCCATCGTATTCTCCAGATTTGGGCCCGTGTGACTTCTTTTTATTTCCAAACTTGAAAGAGTCCCTGGCCGGACACAGATTTGAGTCGCCGCCATGGAGGAGGAGACGGGTTAAAGAAGTTAGAGCAGCTAAGGGGAGATTATGTTGAGAAATAAATTGCCACTTTTCCAAAATTTTCATGTTTCTTTCTTCTAAGTACTAATCGGATCGCCCTCATATATTGCAAATAGCAATGGCCATGTGGAACTCTAGCTCAAACAACAAGTTTTATTTCGTGCTATGTGCCACACCCATTTTTGAGAAGATTTTTGTGGTCAAAATTATTTAATGTGGGTTTTCGCGTAAACATGGAGTATGCAGAATTGTATCAATTCAAGAGAGGCAACAAAATCCGCCAAGCTAAGACACTGTTGGCTAATTTAACCTGTCATCTGAAACGTTTAATGTTAATGACGAAACAATATGACTTTTCTGAGATATTGCTTAAAATTGTAATACAAACACTCTACTTGATTGTCCATTATTTAATAAAATTAAAGCAAATATGAACCAAAATGTATTAAATCAGTTCTGCAACAAAAAATCCATTTTAACTTTACAATCCATCTGTTTCATTTTGCTTCCAACAGATTCGCAACATCAATCATTCTGAAATTATAGCCAAACGAATTGTTCGCATTTCATCTAGATAAAAATCCATTTATTTTTCATCGTCACACACGAATTCCTCCCAGGATACGCAAACCATACAAGCATATGAATTTCTCATAAAGCAAATTTACTTTTCATCGTGACAACATTTCCAATAAACCAAAATGTACATAAAATTGCATTTTCAGGAAGCTGTGATAAATTACTTGGACTAATCATATCATGAAAATTTACTAAGGTATCGTCGATAGAGTCGTAAACCGAGGAGTATCTTCGAAAAGGAATGAGAACTAAGAACAGTAAACAGAGAAGCCCAGGCAGCAGGCACGTCTACTTAGTTTAGCTTAGCTTTCATGATTAATCCCAATATGGTAATAATTCACATCATGTTTAGCCTGTTCGTAGGTTTGTTTTACTCGCATACACTTTGTATTTATAGCATAACAACATGGATAGGTGCAGGCTTTTCTAAAGTGACAGCAACGTTTCAAATAAGATATTTTCCATAAAATCGATGTTGATGATGATAACGATGGCACCCAGGATATCAAGCACGTAGTGAACTCATTTTATGGCTGTTTAGCTAGTTAATAAATTTAATGATATTGTATGGATACACGTTGATGGTGAGTATACACATCAATCACGTGTGCAGACTTCAATGGTTAAATGGAACGTATGGATAACATTATTTCAGTGCCTTTAAAGTTGAATTTTGTTAATTTGATGCTTCTGATTATGTTTGATGCAGTGCAGATCTTTCACCCAAGTTGATAGCCACTTGCTTGAATTGTGCTCAATGTGTAGCTTCATAATAGGCGTTCCATGCAGCAATCATGTACCAGCTATTAGCGATGATTAAGTATGTAAGCGCTAATAATGTTTAAGGTCCAGTTTGCAAAGTGCTTGTGTTTTTATTTAATATATAGGTAGTTGAGTCGTTTCTAATCACGAATCGATATGTTACAGAACTCACTACTCTATTTACTTTATTCGATCCTGTCGTTTACCATATTATAAATTTATTTATTTTTTATTAATTAGTCTTGATGACAGTTTTAGCTTAATTATTTAGAAACGAGCAGCTTGACATTAGATCATAACCAGAGGTGGGTAGATTCAAGTACAATTACTTCTCAGTATCAAGTACAAGTAATTACACTTAAGGAATTAAGAAATCGATTTCTAAGGAATGGGAAAAATGTTTGCAATTTTGGATAAAACCTAAAGTTTCGAAAGATCAATACTTCTAGTTTTTCGAAAAAGTATGACGATTAACGATTATACAAGTATCTTCTATAGGTTTCGAATTGTTATGACAAACGGACAGACAGGGCGCGAAACAAGCAGTCTTTGTAAATACTCATGGAGGTTAGCATTCTTTGGGGAGTTTCTGGAATTGATGCTTTATGCTGTCGGATATGATGGTTTGGACCTAGTTGCTTTGCGCAGTAGCGCCGAAGTGACACTCGTGTGTGAACGGTTCCAATTCAACTATCATACCATCTCCGTCCAGGTAAAACCATGGCAGGCCTCGTAGTACGTTCGAAGTTCGCACCATTGGGTTGGTGGTGTAGGTTCAGTTGAGACGGACTCCCGATTAGCGCTGGTCTGGCTCTGAGCACTTGTCCCCATAAGGGCTTGTGCCAACACTCACATGGTCTCCCTGCTCTGCAAAGATAATCATGGTACCAAAAAGGCGACTACACCCACGAACGGAGATAGCGGCTTCGAGGGGGGACCCAATAAAACTTGGGCAACCAAAAACACTTAAAAAGGATAAAAAAAACCGGAAAAAAAGAAACATAAAAAACTTTTGGAAAAAAAAAAGAAAACCGACTTCGGAATGCCCTAAAAAGGATGAAATAAATTTTATGGAAGCGGTGCCATATCATTTTTTCCCCGATTTTTTTTGTGATGGTGCAGATGTTGGAAGTATTTATGTTGAAATGGGGAAATTCATTTGGCACCGCTTCCGTAAAATTTATTTCATCCTTTTTAGGGCATTCCGAAGTCGGTTTTCTTTTTTTTTCTAAAAGTTTTTTATTTCACCCTTTTTAGTAGCAAATTTTTTCATTTCAAACCATTCAAAACTCAGTTTCTTGAATACATTGTATCATGTTATCGTATATTAAAATATAATTTTTTACTGCAATGCAAAAACCACTACGGCTAAAATCTGCAGCGTTCATAGGAATCGAATTTAACTCTGGTACATTTAATCCATGATCTCATCAACGTCTACCTTGATTTTAATAATCCAATATGAATTGTAGCTTTGAGAAATTTTCGAATTTTGAACTTTGCCTAGCCGCCATTTTGATATTCTGACTTGACCCTGAAGTGCTTTTTTATCGTTCAACTTTTTTCGACCTTTGAGCGGCCGCCACTTCGTTTCAAATTGTTCGACTATGGATTTTTTATTGTGAGCTTTAGCACACAATTGAATAAATCTTTGCACTAGTTTTGGTAGAAACTGGAGCTATACTTTGGCCAGAACAGAAATATTGCTGAAAATTTAGCGTTAATCGAAGCAAAGCTGCGACCCCCAGGCACAAATTTTGTTATATCCAATGTAGACTCACACATACAACCAACCACACATATACACTCAAATAGCCATATATATGTATATAAATATGTATACATACATGTCTATACACACACACACACACACACACACACACACACACACACACACACACACACACACACACACACACACACACACACACACACACACACACATATATATATATATATATATATATATATATATATATATATATATATATATATATATATATATATATATATATATATATATATATATATATATATATATATATATATATATATAATACATTTCTATGCATATAAATATATATATATATATATATATATATGTATAAATATATATGTACAGACATATGTATTTATATATGTAAACATAAAGTCCACTCCGCAATCAATCTCATGAAATTTACTTAAAAATATCCTTAACCGCATCATTTGTTCACGTTTATTCGATACCCATCGCCTTCGTTTTCAGTTAACTATGGCACCTAATTTTCATGAAAGTTTCAAGAAAATCATACCATATAGTTCAATGAAAACTCGGCTATGAATTTTCACTTCATCTGTACCGTTATGATCAATTATAGCAGGAAACGTATCTCTTTTAAGGTTGCGATTCTCGACTGTTTTTAGTATGGAAATCACAAATTTTAGATTTCTGGGCATATGTTGTAATGTACATATAATATTAACTGGAAAGTAACGAGTCAACTCTATAATTTGCAATCACTCAATCCTTATTATTTCTTCGGGGAATTTCATAATCCTATATGTAACGTTTACGTCTAAGGATGGTAGAAGGATCCTATACCAAGCGCATTGGTAAGCAAAAAATGAATGCGGAAGAGAAAAGCATCCTGAAATGTTCGCTTTAACTATTGTTGAACCGTATTTATACCACATTTAGAATTAATTTATTGGTTATTTCCGGTAGAAATGATGGACTTAAATGTACCGTTTAAGCAGAAAATTAAGGATACTGATCATTTTTATCATCAGTCACCAAAGGGCTCGGTATCTTCAACAAATTCTTGCAGAGTGCCAACTAATTGGCACTTTTCGTACGAAATATCATTTAAATTAAATTTCTCGACATCAATGTATCATATTTAACTGTTAATATCTACAGAGTCCTTGAAAGGATTTCAATTCTGTTCCGATGAATTTTAGGTCAATATGTTGTCCTTCATTTGAAATTTCTACAATCAAAATCCTTGCATCCATCGATCAGTTATGCTGAATAATCGGGGTGAAAGTCGGAAATTTTTTAGTTTTAACGGTAAAAGTCCTTTACCGTTACTTGAATTTCTTTTCCTTTAAACGGGACCTAATTGGAAGAAAGACGTATCATTTGCCAAAAACCGGACTCTTCTATCTCCGTTTAAAAGTTATGCGTGAACATACAAAAAAAAAGCAAAAAAAAATATACGCAATGAATTGATAACCTTCTTTCTTTTGGAAGTCGGTTAAAAACATAACCACGATGTTAACAGTGCATCGAGAGCGGTACTTACGATGACAAAAACGACGATTAATACATGACAGTGAAGACGGACGAAAAACGGAGATTAGCAGACAGTCTGGTCCAGACTGAGATTCCTGCGGCATTCGGGCGCAGCAAAAAAATGTTGCGAACGCCAGAGCGTCCTATAAAGGAAAAACAGGAAACTCTGCAGGACGCTTCAGGTGTTCGAGCGGTGGAGGAAAATATAAAGAACATCGAGAATTCGATGGTCACTGCTGCGATCGTTACTGAAGCGACCGATGCAAGGGTTGTAAGTCCCGATATAATAAGGAACCATCCTGAAGTCAACGAGGAGATTACGGCAGGAATAAAATGAGTAACCAGGAAAATAAAACGACGTTGTGTGATTGCATCGCCAACGTCGAAAATGTGGCGGAAGAACTGTGTTCGGAAACGGAATTGCCGCCCAGCGATACGAAGAAGAAAGGCTATTTCTGAAAAGAATACAATCTGCATGTGACTCCCCAAAAATCAGCAAAGCAATAAGGATTGGGCTCCAGGAACTAGAGGAGCTCCTAGACCTTATAGTGTATTATCGGCGGAGCTGGTTAAAGGCCGAAGACGAGCAGAAGGCTAAAGAAGCGCCGGGGGCGAAATCTAAAGGTCACATGCAGATAGCTCCACCAGTAAAAATCAATAAAAGATTGGCGTCTAGCCCAATTGAAGGAGACCGTGATAAAAGAAGGAAGGAAGAGGCACTTGATGGGCGTGAAGCACCAGATAACGGGCTCCAGACAGTGCATACAAAAGGAGCGAAGAAAGCCGCAAAGAAACCTTCAAAAAAATGTCAGAAATTAAAGTTCGCACGGACGTCCAAGAAGAAAAAGGACCTGATGCAAAACAGGAGAGGCAGAAGCCCCGACGAAGATCCCCGCAGCAGGCACTGCTCGTAAAACTCCAAGATGGTGTTTCCTACGCGGAGGTGCTGCGGGATACTAGGGGAAACGTAAGGCCCGAAGACACTAACACTGCTATTAAAGCAGTAAGATCAACGCGATCGGGCCACATACTGGTCGAATTTGGAGCAGAGGCCGAGAATAGGGAAGCATTCTGCGACGCAGTAAATAAAGTCCTCGGCAAAAGCGCTCGAGCCGATGGCAACGATCGAAATAAGAGACATTGACTGCGTCATGGATCTGGCCGAGGTGGAAGAGGCCATCAAAAGGGAGTTCCATAGCGTGGGCGGAATCAAGGCGAGGCTGACACCAGAAAACCATAGGGGACAATGCATGGTCATAATAGACTTGACCGAAAAGGACGCCGAACAATTTCTGAACAAGGGTAAGAATAGGGTGGGTTGTCCGTAGGATACGGCGAAGAGCAATGCCTCTTCAGTGTTTCAAATGCCTTGGCTATGGTCACACCACACAAGTATGCAAAGGACCCGATAGGAGTTCTTTATGTTACAAATGCGGTGAAAAGGAACATAAAAGAAAAGAATGTACGAAGGAGGCACATGGTATTCTTTGCAAGAATGCTAATCCAAGGCCCGATTATGGACACGCTTTGGGATCAGGGAAATGCCGGCTTTTCTAAGAAGCCCTAACCAAGGCAAAATCAGAGCTTCGATGAGCCGCATCCTGCAGCTAAACCTACACCGCAGTTCAACCGCCTAAAATCTGCTTGAGCAGTTTGTGAGGGACATGAAAGCCGACTTCTCGCTGCTGAGTGAGCAACATCATGATAAAAGCACTGAATCATGGTATCCTGATGAACCTGGTACTGCCGCCATCTGGGTTCGAAATAGTTATTTCCAGGCGGAGAGCTGTGGACGTGGGGATGGTTTTGTGTGGGTTCGGCGCTCAGGGACCACCTTCTTTAGTGTGTACGTACCGCCGAACGAATCGATATCATCTTTCCAAGCCAAGCCTCAGGCTTTGGAGGGCGCTGTTTCGAACGCAGACGGGAACGTGCTCATTGGGGGAGACTTCAACACGAAAGCAATCGAATGGGGCATGCCTCAAACAGATCTGCGGGGAAAACTAATCCTGGAAATGGCGGTCAGGACGGCGCTCGTCGTACTAAACACTGGCAATACGCCGACCTTCCGCCGTATTGGCTGTGAAGGGACCATACCGGTCGTGACATTCGCCTTCGGAGTCCTTAGTACGGAGGATACACAACTGGAGAGTATTAGAGGACTACTCAGCCAGTGATCATCAGTACATTCTGCTTGAGATAAGCGATGTTGTCTCTCGGCTTTCTACAATTGGATGGAACATCGGAAGGATGGACGTCCAGAGGTTCGTTGAGGTTCTCACAGCGGGTGTACCGCTGCAGGGGACTTCGCAGGGGACGGAAGAACTGGCAGCTCAAGACGTGGTGAACTCAACTATGAGCATCATCACGACTGCTTGCAAAGCTTCTATGCCCCGTCGAAAACCCCGGCACGGCAAACCACCAGTGTACTGGTGGTCGACTGAAATCGCTGAAAAGCGAAGGGAGTGTCACAAGCTTCGGCGTGAGGTTCAACGGGCACGGAGCCGGGACGAGGCAAGCAACCACGCAGCAGCATATTAGTCAGCCAGGAAATGCCTTCGCAAATTGGTCAACAACAGCAAGGCTCGCTGCTGGCAAGACCTAGACGGCACTGTGAACAAGGATCCGTGGGGCCTTGGCTAAAAGCTAGTTATGCCGAAGCTTGGTGCCCTACGGAAACGTTGTATACATGATGCGGAAAAGATGGACGAGATGATGCGCGCACTCTTCCCCGCCCATCCCATCCATGTTGACGCTGTCCATGGTGAAATAGCAGTCGAGTGTCCACTCTTCACACAGCCGGAACTGGAAGAGGCAGTCCTTTCATTGAAAGCGAGGAAGGCTCCAGGTCCAGATGGTGTTCCATCTGAGGTGTTGCGGCTTGTCTGTCACCATTGTCCTGATTTGCTGCTCAGCACATTCTACGCTTGCCTCAAGAACGGGGTTTTCCCGATACGATGGAAGGTAGCGAGGCTCGTGCTGATCAGCAAGGGGAAGGGAAATCCCGAATCGCCGTCTGCATACCGCCCGTTATGCATGCTAGACACGGCTGGGAAAGTGCTAGAGAAACTCATCAAGGGAAGACTCACTGACGCGGTTCGTGCTGCTGGGGACCTATCTCCTCGGCAGTACGGCTTTAGAGCAGGACACTCTACCATTGATGTAATTGCAGAGGTGGTGAGCGCGGTCCAAAAGGCAGAGGCATATAGCCGCACTAAGCGACGGATTGTCCTGTTGGTGACACTCGACGTCAGGAACGCCTTCAACTCCACTTTTCAAGTTCCAGAATATCTAATGCGGCTTTTGAGGGACTACCTGAAGGACCGAAGCCTGCTCTACGACACGATACAGGGCCATCGAAGGATGGAAATTACATCGGGTGTTGCCCAAGGATCTATCCTTGGTCCGGACCTATGGAAAGTGTCTTACAATGGGCTACTGAGACTTAAGATGCCAGATGAGTCGCGCTTCGTCTGCTATGCGGATGATGTTGCGGCTCTGGTCGCTGGAAGCACCGTTGAACAGGCGCAACTTAGGCTAGGTATGCTAATGCGCCGAGTGAGGGACAGGATGACTGCTCACGGGTTCAGTTAAGCACTGGAGAAAACCGAAGTGATCATCTTGACAAAAAAGAGAATCCCTAGAGTAAGGATGATCAGTATTGGAGACTCATGAATCGAATCGAAGCCATCGGTGAAGTACCTGGGGCTACTGATCGACTCGAAGATGAGTTTCTCTGAGCAAATCAGGGCAACGGCTGAGAAGGCTGCTTCGCGAGTATCGGCTCTGAGTCGACTTATGGCCAACGTAGGTGGTCAAGAACACGCCTCTTGATGAGTGCTAGCCTCAGTGCTAGTGTACGGACCAGAAGTATGGGGCGATGCACTCAGTAAGGAGGTGTACCGAAAACACCTGGCACAGGTACAGAGAAGAAGAGCACTGAGGATTGCATCTTCGTATCCGACAAGTCCCTGATTCGGCGATGAGAGTTATTCTAGTCGTGATACCTGTTGCCCTCCTTGCTAGAGAGCGCCGCGCTATTTACCTGCGCCGAAACCAGGATGCGAGGGAGATGGTTGTCCGCGAGGAGAGACAGCGCTCGCTCAACGATTGGCAGCAGTCTTGGGTGAATTGCACGAAGGGAAGGTGGACTGCGCGCCTCATCCCGAATATGAGACCGTAGCTAAATCGAATGCATGGTGAAACTGACTTCTACTTGACCAATTTTTTGAGCGGGCATGGGTTTTTTCAGGCTTACCGGCACAAGTTTGGTAAGTCACGGTCCCCCGATTGTCGGCATTGCTCAGGAGAGGAGGACAATGCCTGGCACACATTTTTTGCGTGCAAAAAAGGGGTCCGGCTGCGAAGGGAACTCTACAGGGAGACGGGAGAGCACACCCCGGAATGTATAGTTGCGGTGATGCTCGAATCGGTCGACAAATGGAACCAGGTGGTACATTATGTTCGGGCAGTCCTAAAAGATAAAATGGACTCACAGCAGCCGGGGGCGTTACGGCTGGGATATCGCTTGTCTGGCAATTCCTCTTCCCCTCTCCCTTCCGCTAGAAGAGGGATCACTAGCTTGAAGGTGCCTCACGGCGTAACAAAACGAGACCTGGCCCGAAGTAATGTGTGAAACGGTTCCAAGCTGGGTTCTCAGGTTGATAGGGGAGGTGTTTAGTGGGTAGCCCAGTCGCCTTCTTTCGAGCATGGGAGTCCCACAGTCTGTGCATAAATGGCATTCACCTCTATACCACAAAAAAAAAACCTCCAATTCGGCGGCATGGTTATCACTTCGATTCCGTTATCAGGCGCGGAAGAGTCGGCTTCACCCTCTTACGCAACAATAAATGAGGTGTAAGTAAGATTTAGTAGCAGAGCTGCAAGTGTATTTGCAGTTATTAGCATTTCTCGGCATTTAGTGTCCCAACACTGGGTAACCAGTAAACCCAATATGCGACCCCGAGAGCATTTACTACCATTTAATTGGGCAGTTTGGGATGAGGAATCATGCAAGCTGGGGGTGAGGGAAACAAGGGGATTTCTCCTCCTTTCTCAAGCGGGCTTGGGACTGTCTTCGGCGGAGTTAATGGCATCACTGTATGAAACGGTATTCTATTGATTACAGCGTGAAATAAATTCAAAATATTTGGATTTTTGACTTTTGTCCATTGAACGCTTTTTGAATATGGTTTCGAAAGTTTATACAACCCCTAAAAATGAAGTAAACGTACCGCATGTGAATTGTGATCTTGATGTGAACGGAGGCAATTGTGATTGCAGAATGAACACCACCCACATGTTTATTTTGTAATCACGATTCTAATAATTTTGAACGGATTGCTGGATCTTTGCAGTTTCATTAATTTCATGAAATCACGAAAATCGTCTGGGGTCATTTGGTACTGCAAGCATCATTAGTGTATGCAAAAAACTGAAGTATTTTCCTTAAAAATTTAGTTATGATTTAAGAACGAACATTTAAATCAAATTCTCGTGTCTGCTTTGAAATACATTATAAAGAAAATCTTTTTAATATGATTTGATTCAAGTACTGTAAGTATAGCTCTGTATACATACTTCTAAGCGCTTATGTCTCAAAAACATCTTGAATGTTTTCTTATTGACTAATCAAAACGCGATCGAGCCACTTTGTACCCTCCTAAATATCACAGCATAATTTTTGCAATTTCTTTATCCCGTTCATACATCTGCTTTTTATGTGAATAGCAAAACAAAGCAACACTCGAAATTCAGATAAGGTCATCATTATCCACGATGCGCTCTTTTCGCAAAAAAGTGTGTTGGTGAGTGAGTCATTTACACTTGAATAAGACGAACATACAAGCATTGAATGCAAAAAAGCCTTTCTTTTGTTTTGCACTTTAAGGGCTATATAGTGCACTTATACCCTTGTGTCTAGTTAATGAACTCCTGCAGCTATGGCGAGTGAAAAGACCCCCAAAGGTTCAAGACGCCAAGAGGGGATGGACGATAGACGATACTACACACCCGTACGTAGTTTTAATTTGAAGATTTTTTGCATGGTTTGTTTTCACTATTTTTGTAATTTTGCATGGCGCACAGCACAATATAGCGCAATGTGTGGTGTGGTAAAATCCGAATGGCTTTATTCACATATGCCTGGTACATACATGGTGTTCGCTTTCATGATGTGATGAATAATTACATGGTTTGCAGGAATAGAGGCGGTTAAATAATATATTATCATTGGGTCTTTTCAAAATACATGGATGCTAAAAGGGATGATTCTGAACTTGGACGAGGAGTAAAAGATGCTAAAAATTTTATACATCTCGCTTAATTTTTACCGGATTGCAATTATTAAACTCATTTCACCTCTTCCATGATTGTTTCCTCGATTATTTCTTGTGACCCCTTATCCTACTTATTCTCAACTATATATCCCAAAACCCACTGCTTCGAAGATTAACTGGAGCAACAAAAGCGACAGCAATTTTAAATATTTAGTACATGCTTTGTCCAGCAGTTTTTTTAAATGTTTTATTCTTTATTTCTTCATTTTCGCTCTGGTTCTGTGCCAGATTATACATCTCCTACTTGAATTCGGGAAACGGGAGATGCGTAACGAATAAACTGGCAATTAAAATAAAAAATGAGTTTTACCAAAGTTAAGGGTAGAGAGTAGTAAGTTGTCAGGAATGCGTCTGAGAGTCGTTAAACAAGGAAAATGTTTTATGGGTTATTTATGTAGCAATTACTCATTCTTTTTCACTGGAATGTGTGTATATCCTATAAACCGTTGTTCTTGAAGAACAATATAATTTTGATGGAATGATACAGTGGCTAGCATACATACATGTTGAAGTTGTTTGCAGTTTTGATCGAATTGTAGATTTTATGAAGTTGAGAGGTTATAAATCTGAAATGTACGGTTCTTGATTTGGTTTGTTAGAAATTAACTTCCGATTATTTGATGAGGATGTAGTCCGAGTGATTTAGTTGTAAAAAGTGCTATCAGAAAGCTCACGGGAGCAAATTTCATTGAGAACAGAAATATACGTACGACAAGCAAAATCAAAGAAAATGGTTTCACCAAACCACATCTTTGATTTGAATCAATCTTTTGGAACTTACATTACATTGCTAAAGCAGGGCCTAATACTTAATCATTTAATAGAGCTGCATACTTGTTTGATTCAGTAATCTTCAAAATGGACTTGAAAATACAGAATTATTGAAAATCTTGAAATGTATCACTAATCACTAGAAAATTATGATCCCATGATACTTTTGCATCAAATAGATCTGCAGCAGTAATAAATAATAAATAAGGGTGGGCCAAACTCAAAAACAACATAAAAAATTAACACGCACTCGTCTGAATCGAACCCATGCGATTGTTAGACAATCTCATTTTTAGGGTTTTGTACTAAAATACAAAACCCCATTGCAATCACGACCTGTGTCCGTCTGTCCGTCCGTCACAGCACTTTTTCTCCGAAACTATAGGAGCTACAGCCATAAAACTTTGTGGAAAGGTCAGAAGTGGCGATTTCTTGAACGTTTTGGGGTGGAAAAATTTTTCAAAGGGGTTTGAGAGGGGTCTCCCCATGTAGGAAGGTGACCCTTCAACATTTTTTTTCACCGTTGGTAGTCGAGTAGGGTGTAGTTGACCTGTCTTGCAAGTTTCATAAAGATCGAATGGTATTTAACGAAGTTAAAGCGGTTCGAATTTTCCTGTATTACTATGGAACAATATGCGCCGTATTACTATGGAAACATGGCTATGGAACAATACGCGCTTTTTACCGACTCAGACACAACAGCTTTGCTAGGATTTGCATGAAAGTTTCAGGAATGATAGGTAACATGAATATCTTTGAGAATCGGTTCAGCTATTGGTATCAGTAATCGTAAAACAAAATAGTGGCTGTCGTAAATGCGAAGATTGAATAATTTTGAGTTATTTTTCCCCAACTTCAACGTTTATGGTTCATGCTTTTAACACTTGATTCAATTTAATGAATGACTGAAGATGAGTACCTACAATTAATACTCAAAGGTGAAACAAGTCGAGGAGGCAGGAGAGAGCTCCTAACAGAATGTTGATGCCATGAATCGATGAATACAGCACAGGGGAGGGGCCCCTGAAAAATAATTTCATCAAAGGTAGCCGATATGAGTATAAAATGAAAAGTCTTTATGAGAGCTTTCAAAACAGTTCTTAAACTGATGGTTTTTACTTCATTGGGGGCACAAAAAAGTGTTTCCCCCCTCGCGATTGGGCACCTGTGATCTAAAAAATATAAAAAAAATTATTAAGGGATTTATTTATGAGTACAACAATAACAAATACCCCAGAAGTCAAAATTCGTTCAACTTTGTTAATAATAGTATGATCTTCGAATTTCACATTTTTTCCAATAAAATCGTATGGATACCTTTAAGCCCAACCTTACACAAGGTCCTAATACTCTGTAAGTTTGATGAAATTCATATTATATTCACGGAAGTTATATACATTTGAAATTTCTCAAATTACAACAACAATAACACACTATTTTGGTATTTTATGGACTTTTCATCGGACCAGACACTGCAGTTTTAATTTGATCTTCTTAAAATTTTCAGATAAGATCGATGACATAAATGCTTTTGGGATTCATGATTTGAGAGATTTTTGTTAGTTGAAAATGGATAAACAATGGATTTTCTTTTAAACGAGCAAATCTCTTTAACATGTTTCTTGATATTATTCGGTGCTGGTGATTGCATTTTGTAAGTTGAGTACAAAACCCTTCTGACATGAGCGTAAGCCTGTCTACCCAACTTGGTTGACATATAAAGTACTCTAGAAGCGGATCGAGTTTGTATTATGCTTGACAGTGCGATTATTAGCGGATTTTCAATATACCCTGTAGTTTTTATAGATGTTATAAGGCCCGCAAAGGACGCAGCAATAGAGTGCTGCCTCAGCGAGCTATAGCAAACCAATTCCTATTAACCTTTCAAGGAGCCGCACACGAAAAGAATTGACTTCTTGTTTTTGACGACAGAAGTTTAGGACCATGAAAAAGACAGGCATCCTGTTGGAGTTGGTGCCCGCTTGCATCCCTCCTAACCGGACTAAAAGTCCTGATGGGGCGAGTCAACGTGTGGCGAATCCCTATTCTTGGATCTGTCAGCTGCAAATCTCAAAACTCTCATACATGTTCAATACAATACTTATTTGAGAATATGAAAGTTATTGAGTGGCCAGGCTGAAGTTAGTCTTTTCATCTTTATTTTTATATGTACTATCCTATGATATACAGCTTATGATGTTGATACTTCATTTTTGAGGAAAAATTTAGTTACATATGTGAAAACCTCTTGATTGAGTATAAGATAAAACTTATATCTATGCTTAAACTAATTCATCTTAATTTAATATGGAAACTTGACTCACTGATGAATTTGATCTTCTGTCCGACGACGAACTATATAGGGTATTGACGAAAGGGTTATTTAGCATGGTGCACGAAATTGAAATTGGCAACTAATTTTTTGCATCTGTCGTTAATTGTATCCATCCCGGATATTTTATGCAGGTGGCTAGTTGAGTGCCACGGAGGAAGGTTTCGAATGAGTTCAAGTACTTTGTTCTGTGAGGTCTGTATTTTTTGCAGGCTGGATTTTGCAGTAGTAATAAGTAGTGGGGTCAACATTGGTTGAAATATTGTAAGTGTGAATATAATAGTTGTCGGTTGATTTCGTCCTTTTTTAACAACTTTTACATTCACACTTACAATTAACTAACATTATACAAACTGAAAACTTTGTACATTTTTACAATGACTTGAGACAAAATATTGATATGCAGCTCAAAGTAAATAGGAGACCATGACAAAGAAATTTGACAAATCGATGCAAAAACAAAACGAAATGACCACACCAGCGAACAGAGCCTTCTATCTACAGACTGTAAACCTAACAGATACGCCTTTTACGACACAAGAAATGGAGCTGTTTGATAAGGTACTGAAACACAACTTATATCATACAAACCGCAACAAAGACCTAGAACAACTAGTAATTGACACTGACCTAGCTATTAACAAACTGCCGCAGGAACAACAGACACATGCAAGACATATTGCAGTAGACATACTACAAAAAATACGCACTAGCATAATCAAAACGAATTTCCACGAAGGCTATAAGATATTAAGACACATTCAGAAAAAACTTACGGATAACCTACTAACAGTTACAGAGGCTGACAAAGGACATACAAAGTTGATCCTAAAAAAACGGACTACGTACAAAAAACAATAGACTTCATTAACGCCAACGGATACAAACTGGTAAACAAAAACCCCACCAATAAGTTCCAAGCGGACTTACGTATGATACGATCCCCACTAATCATTCCTGTTAATACTAAGCACCGCTACATACGCCCAAATCCATCCACACCACCCCTTAAAGCACAACCTAAGCTGCAGAAACCCAGTATTTCTATCAGTCCATTCGTCAATTACCGCCCAGCTCTTACATACCAATTAGCACGGTACTTGGCTGACATATACGCATTAAAGAATAGCCGTGAGCTAGCGAACTCTACCACCACTTTAAAATTGGCTGAAACTTGTCGACTTTTATCACTGGACATCACCAACCTCTATACGTCTATACCCATCGATGAAACACTGGCCATATTAAAAGAAAAACTTTCATTTCAACAACAGCCGACGACTCACAGATCAACTGCTCAATCTCATAAAGACCACAATCAAGCAGAAAAACACATACATTGCCAAGGACGGTCTGGTATGGGACATCCAATGTCCTCAATAATGTCAGAAATTTTCTTAAAATCTTTGGAAGAGGTCCATACACCAAAATTGCCAAAAGATTCAATGCAATATTTCACAGACGACATGTGGATAACTATTTCATCGTTATTGATTCACAAGAAAATAAACAAATCGAACTACTTACCTATATGAAAAAAATTCACCCGAATATAAATTTCACTATGAAACAAGTTGAGTAAGCAGGAGAGTGCTCCTACCAGGAGGTCTTTGTAAACATCCTAGGGTTAGAAACAAGTTTTCTAATAGCGTGAATCGACAACTTGAATTATTCATCCAATACTTTGATATGAAATCGTTCAAATTTATACAAAAGATGCCTAGTTTTTTTCATAAGCACAGTGCGGCCGCCATTTTAATCTAGCTTAAATGATTTTTCTGAATGCTCGGCCGATTGAACATGTTAAAGTTAAACACTATTCCTTAAATTTTCATGAAAATTGAAAGAAAATAAAAGTGCCTAAGTCAATTTTAAATATATATAGGGTTTTCCAATAAGAAGTGCTATTTTGAATAGATCTTGTGATTTAACACCTTGCGACTTCTTCCTTTGGAGCTACGTGATAGAAAAGGCCTACGCCAATAGCCCAGCGTCGATTCAAGATATCAAAGATGAAATTCGTGATGCTATCGAGGACATAGGGCAGCCACTTTGCGATTTGGTTATGGAAAATTTCATGAAGAGGATATGGTCCTGTAAGCGTGTCGTAGTAGTTATTTGCCTGATGTTAGTTTTTGCTAGTAACGGCATATCTTCATCTTTATAATGAAATAAACATCCAATCAATTATATTAAAAAATGACATTTTTCTTTCAATATCAAAATAACACCTCTTATTGAAAAACCCTATATCAACCATAAACACGTGTTATTGTTGTTGTAATTCCATATAATTGAAATGGCTATAACTCACTTGATTATGATTCGATCTCAATTAAATTTTGTGAACATATATATCTTATGTTAGTCTATGGTACCGTTTTGATTTTATGGGCAAAAATGTAAAATCTACAAATCATACTATTATTAACAAAGTTGAGCGAATTTCGATTTCTAAGGTATTTGTTGCCCTTGTACTCATAAAGGCCCATGTTCGTGATAATTTTCAGATTTTTCGGCTGAAAGGTGTCCAATCGCGAGGGGGGGGGGGGGGGGGGGGTTCACAAATTTTGCGTACGTTTTGTCTTCCCCTGGACCCCCTAATTCATGAAATGATTTTTTTATTTCAGATTCTAAAAGTTCTAATCAAGACCTTTCATTTGATACCCCACTCGACTACCTTTGATTAAAAAAAATTTTTAAGGGCCAATTCGTTATTAGGGGAGACCCCCCTTAAAAATTTTTTAAAATTTTGTTAAGGTCTTAACTTTTGAGAGACCATCACTTTTGACCTTTTCACAAAGTTTGAGCATTCTAGCTTCTATAATTTCTGAGGAAATCAGCTGTGACGCACGGACAGACGGACAGACGGACAGACGGACGGACGGACAGACGGACAGACAGATCGCGAAACTAGTAGGTCTTTGTAAAAAAATTTTTTACAAAGACCTAAAAAGAAACAAACGGACAACTCAACTATATGGACCTAACCGTGACACGCGCACAAACAAGATTAGACTACAAAATATACAGAAAACCAACCACAACTGATCATACCATACACGAAACATCTAACCACCCCGCAGAACATAAGCTAGCAGCGTACAGATCAATGGTGCAGAGGCTTCACTCCACCTCCATGACTCCTACTAACTACTCAAACGAACTAAACAACATTTACAGAATAACTTCTAATAACGGATACAAACAATGCGACATTGACAAACTTGTTACACAGTACAAACGAAAACAGGAACGCCAACCGACTGAAACTCATAAGAATAACCAACAGTAGATTTCGTTAACATACATAGGCAAAGAGACATACAAACTATCAAACTTCCTATTGCATTCAAAACGAACAACAACATTGGAAACAATCTGAAACCAGAACTGAGTAACACATCAATATACGAAAACAGCGGCATACAAGGTGCGTTTCAGAATAAACGAGACTGAGCTAAAATAGAAACGGCAGGAGCTTTGTTCTGATAAATTCGAGTTTATTTATTCAAAATAGTCTCCTCCGGTCTCGATACACTGTTTTGCGCGATCCAAAAGCTTTTCGAAAGAGCGTTTCATGGTCATTGGCCGGAATGTCCTTCAGGATGTCGGTACAAGCCTTTTGGATGCCCTCTACAGACGCAAAGCGTTTCCCTTTCATGGCCAAATGCAATTTTCCGAATGAATAGGTAGAAGCCACAGGGAGCCATATCAGGCGAATACGGTGAGTGATTGATGGTTAAAATGCGATTTCTAGTCAAAAAATTATGTCTTTCGAATGTTGAATTCTGAGCAATTTTTGGTCATCAGTTAACTTGTGCGGACACACAGACTTTTCGGAAGCGCAAATGATCTATTAAAATGCGATAAATTGATGTTTTGGAAATACTCAACTCCGATTCGATGAATTTCAACGATGATTTCGCCTCATTTTTGATAAATTCACGCACGGTTTCGATGGAGTTTTCGGTGATCACTGCCCGTATGTTCATCCATCTCTGAAACGTGTAAGCCACTCATGAACTCTGGCACGAGATAGACAATCATCGCCATAAACTTTTTCATCAATTCAAATGTTTCGGTAAAGGTTTTGCCGATTTTAAAACAAAATTTGACATTAGCTCTTTGTTCGAAAATCATTTTTGTACCGATGACACAAACATACTGTCACTTTAGACGCAATAACTTCGCTTGCACTGAACCGAATGTCACCTTTTTACTGAAAGTCAGGAAGGAATGTAACTTTCCAACGCACTATCTTGTTCACAGATGTCTCGTTTATTTTGGAACACCTTGTATACAAACTGACATGCAAGGACTGCGATATGGTATATATAGGAAGGACAACACGAAAACTAACGACAAGATACAAAGAGCACTTACGATCTTTCTTACACAACTCCAATTATGCGACGCACCTACAAAACTACGCACATGAGCCTGACGGTATGCCAAACTTTATGAAATTGCTGCACAAACAAAGCAAAGGACCGAGACTTGACATTCTAGAAAGGCTTGAAAAATATAAACATAGGCGGTAACATTATCAACGAATAACTTGTTACTAATTCTGACGCAATTATCTCAGTACTAGACCACACTTTTAGACGAAAACGGAAACGAGATGAAATAGAACAAATGGACATCCAACAAGCCAAAAAACAAAAACCTAATATCCCTCTACCTGGCCTAATTTAGTACTTGACGTAATTTACTACGTGACCTAATTACCCATCCTACGACTTTATAAAGTCATTCCCTTCAACACATCCTTCAGACACTGAAGATAACTCAAAGTAGTCGAAACGCGTCTGCTTACACATCAAAGCAAGGCCCGACGGCTTTTAAAGAAAAAAGAAAATTGGCCTACGGATATTATTGACTAAAACCTAGATATTTAACAGTATCGTTCCAGTCAATACTTTCACATTGGCACTTAATAGGTCTATCAGGAAGGTATTTCGAGGCTCTTTGCTTTGTGAAGAATATTGCCTGTGTTTTGCTGCTATTCACTTTTATTTTCCATGAGGAATAATATTCATCCAGCTTCTTTAGGCCTTTTGCCAAACTTTCTGTGATCATTTTAGGATCTTCACGTGAGGTGCATAAAGCAAGCTCACACTGTGAGACACTGGGAATATCACCAGTGTAAATATTATAGAGTATTGGGCTTAGTACAGATCCCTGTGGTACACCTGCTGCCGAAGAGTATTGCGACGAGAATTTCTGATTAATAGTTACTAAGGAGATCCTGTTTGATAAAAAGCTTTGTTTAATTTTAATTACTACCACAGGGTAATTATAATTGTACATTTTGTGCAGTACGCCATCATGCCAGATGGTTTCGAAAGTCTTTTCGATATCCCCAGCATAATTGCGCCTGTTAATTTTTTGTTACGGGAACCATTTTTAGGGTTTTGTACTAAAATACAAAACCCTATTGCAATCACGACCTGTGTCCGTCTGTCCGTCCGTCCGTCCGTCTGTATGTCACAGCACTTTCTCTCCGAAACTATAGAAGCTACAGCCATGAAACTTTGTGGAAAGGTCAGAAGTGGTGACCTCTTGAAAGTTCGATAGTGGAAAAATTTTTCAAAGGGGTTTAAGGGGGGTCTCCCCATATAGGGAAGTGACCCCCCAAAAAAAATTTTCACCATTGGTAGTCGAGTAGGGTGTCATTGGAAAGGTCTCAACGAGATCTTTTCAAAACAAGTCTTAAAATTGCCTTATGAATACCGAGGGGGGCAGGGGAAGAGGAAATGTACGAACTTTTCGCGTACCCCCCCCCTCGCGATTGGACACCTTCCATCCGAAAAATCTGAAAAAAATCATGGATGTAGGCCTTAATGAGTACAACAACAACAAATACATGAGAAGTCGAAATTCACTCAACTTTGTTAGGAATAGTATGATTTATCGATTTTATGTTTTCTTGAATAAAATCTAGACGGTACCCTTAAATTCAGTGAAATTTAGCACACAGATGACTTTTTATAAGATTGATCTTTTCTGAAAGTTTCATAAAGATCGAATAATATTTAAAGAAGTTATAGCGATTTGAATTTTTCTGCATTACTATGGAACAATATGCCCTGTATTACTATGGAAACGTATGGCTATGGAGCCATATGCGCTTTTTACCGACTTAGAAACTACAGCTTTGCTAGGATTTGCATGAAACTTTCAGGAATGATAGGTATCATGAAGATGAGTACATACAATTTAAACAAGTCGGAAAGGCAGGAGAGAGCTCCTAGCAAAAGGGCTTTGTAACCATTCTAAGATTCTAAAAAACAGGCCATGAATCGATGATTGCAGTACAGAGGAGTGGCCCCTGAAAAAAATTTCATGAAAGGTAGCCGATATGAGTATCAACTGAAAGTTCTCTATGAGAGCTTTTCAAAACAGTTCTTAAACTGACAGTTTTTTCTTTCGTTGGGGGATAAGGGGGGGGAGGAGGGGATACATGAAAAATGTGTTTCCTCCCTCGCGAATGGACACCCGTGATCTTAAAAAATCTGAAATAATTATCAAGGGAGATATTTGTGGGTATAACTATAACAAATACCTCAGAAGTCAAAATTCTTTCAACTTTGCTAATAATAGTATGATCCTCGAACATGACATGTTTCTTGATTTTATTCGTTACTGGTTACTGCATTTTGTAAGTTGAGTACAAAACCCTTCTGACATGAGCATAGGTCTGTCTACTCAACTTGTTGAAGCTATTGTTGATCCTCTTTAGCCGCTGGGTCGTATTATGCCCTGGACGAAAACCAAACTGTAAATTAGGAATAATGTTATTATCGGAAGTAAAACGTATTAACTTTTCGTGTATAAGTTTTTCGAAAATTTCGGCCAAGCAGTTTAGTAGACTTATTGGTCTATGCCTTTCTGTTTTGGGTGAGTCTTTGTTGGGTTTTAGCACAGGTCTAACTTTGATAACTTTCCAGCTACAGGAAAGTATGAAAGATTCATACGTGCATTATAAATATGTGTTAGAGAAACTTTACATTTGCGAGATAGATTTTTAATTGCGACCGGTTTGATGACATGAATACCAGGTGATTTATTGGATTTCAGATTTTTGAGTACATTTGTAACGTTTTTAAGGCGAAAAGAGACTTTTCGTTCGAAAGGGAAAGGATTTATGGTTCGAGCTAAGGCTCCAGAATAGGGTTTGAAGATTTTTTCAAAGAACGGATTTTGAGGCTCCAGCTGATACTTCTAAAATGCTTTATTTAGAATTAGGTTTTTGCACATGAAGCGTTATGGATAATGTAGTTTGTCTCAGTGCTACACCGTTGTCATTGCCGTCTTGCATCATTTTGGCGCTTAAGTAAATTTGTTAATTTCTGTGGTTACTTGTCGTTTGTGTAATTTTTATTCATTACAGGGACTGAAATGTTAAAAGCTGTTTTGATATTGGAAACGAAGTGGGTAAGGTGGCTATCTATGCGTTCACATGAGCTTAGTTTTTCTAATGAGACCTCTTTGAGATTCACTTTACTATCCATGAATTTACGGAAATGTCCTGTAGTAATCTAGGAGCTATGGCTCTAAAAGCAGCGCTGACACAGGCACACAGCACCAACTCAATTCAACAAGGAGTAACCCTTCAGTCACCTTCCTCATCGCGACACTCGTTTTTTTTCTCTCGCATGAAAAATAATTAAAGGGAAAAATTTCTTTTGTACTTAACACCCGGGAAACAAAATTCTAAAACTGTTTTAATGTGTAGTGATTTTATTACAATATCTTTTGAACATAATTTAACTAATTGGGTGTAATGCGGTATGCAAATGCTTAGAACGAAACGGTTAACCCCTTAAATTATAGGAACGATAAAATCATTGTATCATTTAAACCTCACAAAATTTGTCAAATTTTACCCTTTCCAACCATAATATTAATTAAAAATTGTTTTGTTTGTGGGTAATTAACGCGTGCCTGTCCTATTCTTTCGATTTATTTCCGCCTTAATTACGCCTAATAATTATAAACGTAAATTGCTTTCAATTGAAAACTTAATCGAATCTACAAAAAATAAACAATTTCGAATTTTAAAAATAACCGAAATGAGTGTGCATTATCACCACCGCATGTTCACACATAGATGGCACTTTTATTTCCATATGGTACGAGCGAGGTTATTGCGTTTGCCTCGAAGATGTTTTCAGGGAACAGTTTCCCATAAACCGCTCCGTAGATAAGACGGATTCGATACAGTGCCAACAAGTGATTTGTGTGCTCGTGGTGGTCCTTGGAGGAATATGGTTGGATGGTTGACGAGGCTGACGTGCTAAGAAAACGTGAGTAAATTCATATTATTTCTTTAAGGACTATATTTTTTCTTTGTTTTGGTGAATGAGTGAAAAGTTTAAAAAACCGTCGCCTATGCAAAAGGCGGCTATACCAATTGCTTTAAGTGGTAAAGATATGTTAGCACGAGCGAAAAACGGTACTGGGAAAACCGGTACTTATTGCATCCCCGTAATCGAGCAAATCGACCCATCTCGTTGACTGCAAGAAAATTCCTTTTCGAACTAAAAAGAAAAGGGACTTTTTGGTGGATTGTTATTGCTATGAAGTTCTGTGGAAAAATCTTTTGTTCATGTAAGCTTCAAGTCAGAGACAAAAACGCAATTTAGCAAAGACTCGAGGCAACAGTTGGATAATTGGAGTTGTGCGAGTGTATAGGACAGTTAATGGTAGTTTTGTGCGTGTCCAGAGATTGCTCGGGTCAGTTAATGAATCTACGCGTGCGAATCCGCCAGCGACACAAATTATGTTTCGTAAGCGATTCGAAGGGACGACGAAGACAGGAAAGTGTGCAACATAGAGCAGATGGAATCAGTGAAGACTTTGTGCATTTAGTATGGGTTTTACTACGTTGAAAGGGGAGTATCGCTATTCGTTAGTGGTTATTGGATTTATTAGAAACGCCAAGGTGATGCTCGTCGTAAGCCGCGACAATAAAGCGTGTATTACTGTTGTTTATCCCGATCTGCTACGCGATCTCGAACTGAATTAATGAAAACATTGGATCGAACTTCCTAAACGTGCTTAAAATAAATTTGAGCTTAACCGACAGTTTATCGGCTTTCTTTATATTGTTTCTTCATGAAATGTTAGTAATAGTATTTCCTGTGAAACTTTAGCCAGACTTAATTTGTGGAAAATAGACATTTATCAATCCACAATGGTTATTTCCGCTGAATCTTTTCGCAACTATGAACCGTTCTGAAAAATCGTCTGGCTGAGGGAATTGCTGGGATGTGTTCTAAAACTGCTGTAGCGCCATTAGATAGGATAAAAATCTTACTTCAAGCACATTCCTCTCATTACGAACATTTAGGGGTGTTTAGTGGTCTCAGGCACATAATATTGAAGGAATCATTTTGGCATTGTATAAAGGCAATGGAGCACAGATGATTAGGATATTTCCGTACGCAGCCACGCAGTTCACATCCTTTGAAATGTACAAGAAGTACTTATCGCAGTTTGAACTACATTTAAAAGGTTGTAGTACACGCGGATAAATTTATAGTAGGAGCTTGTGCAGGACTGACGGCTGTTACATTGGCATATCCGCTAGATACAATTCGGGCTCGTTTAGCATTTCAAGTAATGGGAGAACACAAATACACTGAAATTTTGCAGCGTGCTTCGGAAATGTTCCGCAATGAAGGCGGAATACGTGCACTTTACAGAGGGTTCTTTTTCCTACTTTAACAGGCATGGTCCCGTATGCCGGGCTGTCATTCTACTGTTTCGAGATGTTTAAATTTTTTTTTTTTTTTTTGCATGAAGTATTTGCCAAAGTACGCATGCAATAAATGCGAAAGGAATACTGGTGGCCTTGTATTACATATACCTGTAAAACTGGTATGTGGTGGCTTAGCTGGAGCTGGTGCGCGATCAATTTCATATCACTTGGATGTTACTAGAAGAAGAATGCAACTCGCAACGATGAGCCCAGATACAACAAAATTTGGGATGGGAATGATGCAAACATTAACGTTAATTTACCGTGAAAACGGTATCGTTCGAGGATTATATTGAGGAATGTCAATTAACTATTTAAGAGCAACACCCATGGTAGCTGTTTCATTTTCCACATACGAAATACTTAAACAAGCTCTAAAATTGGATACAGGGACGAAAATTTAATTTTATATTGGCCTAAAACATTTCAATCATTAAAAGTACATACATTTGAAGCAAAAAGTGCATCGTCTTAATGCGTTATTCTCTAAGTTGCAAATAAGCCAATCGATAATATTTTGCAATTCAACGCGACGTGTGGAATTGCTGGCTAAGAAGATCACGGGACTTGGTTATTGTTGTTACTATATCCATGCCAACATGGCGCAGGCGCATAGAAATCGTGTTCTCCATGAGCTTCGACAGGGGCTATGCAGAAATCTAGTCTGCTCTGATCTTTTTACACTTGGTATTGACGTATAGGCTGT
Source organism: Odontomyia ornata (assembly GCA_963969285.1). Lineage (NCBI taxonomy): Eukaryota > Metazoa > Arthropoda > Insecta > Diptera > Stratiomyidae > Odontomyia > Odontomyia ornata. The sequence goes on from OZ017738.1 coordinate 375,527,207, forward strand.
GAATGTTGCTAGTAATTGCGATTTTTCACGTATGGCTGAGACTTACTCACATCATATTGGCCGTTCAGGGCGTTTCGTACCTTCGGGTATTGCCATCAATCTAATCGCATATGAGGTTCGTTTCGATTTGCATCGCATTGAAATGGAATTAGCCCTGAGATTAAACCAATTCCAAAGGTGGTCGATCCTTCGCTTACGTTGCCAACTCGTTACCAAATTTGCAAAGCGGTAACGGAAACGACATGAGCAATTCATCAATCAATGAAGAAGGGAACGTGAGCAAGTGGAAGAACGTGGGGAAGAACGATGTCTGTGAAATAGTTAAATGCTACAAGTGTGTTAGTCCGTGCGGGAATGCGCGAGTGCCTGATTTATGTGTGAATGTATTCGCGTTTTGGATTTATAGTACTTTATGAATGAACAAATTGTGAATGAAACGGCGTGAATGAAAATTTCGATTTTTAATACTTATGCGAGTCGAATGATAAATTATGAAAGGGATTGTAGGGGATTGATCACCAAAGTGTTTTAAGAGTATTGGGAGGAGAAAAGAAAATTAACATCATGAAAAGAGCTAAAAGTTGGTCGCGTTAGCTTTAATGAGGAATTGAGGAAGGAGTTAGATAAACCTGTAAATAGTGCAGAACAGTTTGGCCCAATATATGGGGCCTAGAATGATTTGGCAAAACGAACTCAGGCTCTGATTTCTAGAGTCCAAATAGTAATAAAATTGAATTTAATAGGGATAAAGAAAGAGCGCACTTGGATAAAATGGTGTAAATAATAGACGAGTGGGAGCAGACGAGACCAAAATGTATGAAATAGGCAAATGCAAATGCACAGAATATTTTTTTTTTTTTTATGAACGTTTGCATGCAATCCAGTATGGATGAAAATAAGCTCATTTCGCGTCCATTACTTTATAGGTCTTTGTTCGATACTTCAAGTTCAATATGCGTTATTTCAGGTTTGTGGCAGAGACATCTTCTACCACAGCGGAAAAAGAAGAAGAAAAAAAAAAAAAAAAAAAGGAACTTCAGATATTGCTACTGTTTCTACGACCGTGCCTGTAAAAAAATGATAGCAACTGCCAATATCGCCATGAGCCATCAGCATTAGGTCCCGAAGTGGGGTGCAACAGGTGGTTGGAAGGCCGAGGTGAAGATCTTCATATTACGGAGCGGCACATGTTGATTGGGAAACGGCGGGACCGTACTCCCTGTTTCTGGGAAACCACACCGTTTGTATGCAAAAAGGCGCATTGTGTATTCAAACATAGTTCAACAAGGAGTGATAAATCAACTGGAAAGTTAGATCCAGAAGAATTAGTCAAATCACTCAATCCATATATTGACCAACGGATTGCATATAAACGCAATATTAAACATTAAAAGCCGTAGAAGAAGTAGCAGCGAGCATTACCACGTTCGAAGACCATACGGTTCTGATATTCAAGGAAGTCTATATGTATTTACACTTTGATAGCTGAATTTTTTTGATGATTTTATACACCCTTAAGAGTTATTCTATGTCTTAATACTCGTGTGTTAAAAATTTGATGTATGGACGCGATTCTTCACTACCAAAAATTTCAGGACTTGCTTACCTCCACATCGTCAGCGAGCGCTCGTCGTCGAGGGAAAGGTACTGTAAGTAACCTCTTAACATTTTTTAATTAAATACTTATTGAAATTTTTTAAACAAAAAAATATTTATCGAATTTTTTTAAAAAAAATATTTATTGAATTTTAATTAAATATTTATTGATTTAAAAAAAAAAAAAAAAATATATTTATTGAATATTTATTGAAATATTTTTTTTGAAAAATATTTATTGAATTTGTAAAAAAAGAAAAAAAAAGAGAAGAAGAATCGTCGTAAAAAAATCTATGTAAGAATTTTTTTTTTTTTACATAATGTATGTAGGGTGAAAGTGTGGCATCTACAAGAGCTAACCACAATAATTATAATACTACAGGAAATCAGAGAAAAAATGAATTTTCGTATAATGTTAATCTTCTTTTAATATCAATTTCCCTCTTTCAACGATTAAATGCTTTTCAATATGGTGTTGTAAATTGCTGTGCTGATTGCCATAGAAAAATCATACTGTTCCATTGCTTTAACGTTGTTCGAATAAAAACAAAAAAAATGATGGATTAAATGGAAAATCGGTCTTTTCCTTCCGGTCTTTTCCAATCGGGTATAGGACCCGGTACGGTGGCAGGCTTCCACCCCAAAATATGAGCCAGCCACCGGGTACTTGAAAATTTTTTTGTTTCAGGAGACTTAATGGGTTGAGTGGCCCAAGCCAAGTGCCCTTTTATGGCATAAAGTTATGCAATTCAATTGTATAATTCTATGACATAAATTGGTCACCGGGGTACTCCCCTTCTGATGGGAAAGTTCATATAATTCAAGTTATATGAGTTTTCCACTCAGAAGAGGAATACCTGGCCACTTCAACAGTTTAACATTGGATTTATTCCGGTTGGGTGGGCATGAAGGGGCTCCACCACCACCCGGTTGCCCCTCTTTCATTTGTGGGCCCTGAATTTACTTGGGTAAAGACGAGGTTACCCCAAGTTCGCCTTTCTTCTCAGGTTTCTCTTGTTCTCGCAACAAGTCGTAATTCCTTCGTGGAGGTTATCTACAGATTTGCGACTTCGGTCGTCCTCTCGAACTCTGCAAGCAATTCGTGAATGCGAAATGTTTTGTAGTGAGTCCTCGTGCCGGGGAAACGAACCCGCCCCACGACACCGCAATGCTAGCCTGCCAGCGCATTCACGCGTCTCCGGACGAGGGCATTCTCGGCAGGAATCAACACCTTCCTCTGCCGAGGCAGCAGAACATCGCTGCAGTCCTTCACGGACATTTATGGAACTCAATATTCACTACAGTCCTCATTTGCCAGGTTTTAGTTAAATATAGCAGTCTCTCGTGTTTGCACTGTGCAATTCTGAATTACACACAGTACCGGAGTCTGGTTTCCGTTAAGAGAATCATACGTTTCTATCTGTGTGACTAGCGAAGGTTTATTGGTTAGTATCAGATCAATTGAAGGTGACATATCTCATTTGTTGGATAGAAGGTTGGAGTTTTAGGGTATAAGACTGCAAAATTTCTTGTTGTATATAAGAAATGAAGCGTTCGTCTCCATAGGTTTTGCCTACGACATCTCCGCATAGTATGTCTGGAATTAAAATTACCTGCAATTACATATGGAGTCGAAAAAGCGGAAAGTTTTATTATATTATCTTTAAATCCTAGCTTTTTATCCGGGTTGGAGTTTCCTCCTTGGAAATGTAATTTAATATTGAGCTAAACATTTTCGATGTAATTAGTTTTGATTTGTTTATTAAGTTCATGCTCAATATTATTTTTTATAATTATACGCCTTCTCCTCTAGAGGTAGATCTATCAAATCGATAGGTTATATAATTTGGGCAATAATAGATATTTTCGGGCTTGAGCCAAGTTTCCGTAATCATCATTATATCTATATTATTTTCCATAATTAAGTTAGTTATTTCTGTAATCTTATTTCTAACGCTACCGGCATTCCAATTACATATTTCAAGTTGAGGCGCCAGCTTAGTTGTAAATAAATTTAATTGCTAAAGAAGCAATCACATTGTACTGATCTTCGCGTGATCTACAATTTTTGAGGTTGGTTATTAATTCGGTTGTTATGGTGAGCAAAACATTTGCCGTAAAAAGATTCGTTTGTCCAAGTGGTTGACGTGGACGGACCCAGACATTCGTTGATATTGATGGAGTCGTATGCTGGCGCGGCAGTGCAGTAGAGTTTTGCGCACCAATCGCCATTGAAGATCTAGCTTGTTCGTTGATTCTAGAAGTTGTTGCATTTTTCGTGCTAGTGTAGGGAAATTACGCTCGTTGAATTTTGGTGCTGCTAGCGAAGTACTTTTCGTTGTTGTTTTATGTCAATGTAGTTTTTCTGCCAGTCGACGTTGGATTTGCACATTCGCTGCGCGCTTCACGCAAATCATGTCTGAAGCTGTGTGATTTAGTCGTTGCGATGGAAAATGTCTCGTGATCTCCCGCGCAATTTTTGCATGCGTACTTTCTATTGCAGTACGATTGTGCATGCCCAAACATCTGGTATCTGTTGCATTGGGTGGGTTTGTTCGGTCTTTTTTTAACAGTGCTCGAACGTAATAACTGTATGGAACAGTGCTCTTACTTTTCAGAGATCTTGCAGTTTGATCAAATGTAAGACATATGTTGTCATTTTTCTATCTTCGCACATTATTCCATTCGATTTTAATTCCTCGTATAACTTTATAGCATGTATTGGAGATAATTCTTTCAATAGAAACTTTGATGGAAGTGCAGATCGAGATGGATGAGTGTAGAACTCGCATTTTTCTTGTCTAAGTGAATCTGTTACCTTGCTTTTGTCACTTTCACTGTCAAGAAAGAGTTTAATTCCTATCGAGATACACTTGACGATAACATATTTTTTAAGAGTCTAAAACCTTTCTGGTTTGATTCACTAACACGATGGGTGTTATTTTAATTTTTTTTTGGGATTTGTTCACTAGGTTCTGGGGCACTCTCATCACCACAATCAATGCCTGCAAGGGGCTCAAACCTATTGCTTGAGTGTGCCATCATCGCATCGTATTTTTGCTTTTAGTGTTTAGTGCAAGTTTTGCGTGAAATGCACTATCATGATCATCGCTTTCTCGTGAAGATATTTTCGTCTTAAAACCACTACTCACTTTCGGTATTAAGCGATCAAACGATTTCTTAATGGGGGTATAGTTGAAAAAAAAAGATGATCGGTTTACACTTGATATAGAGGTGTTTTCCCACTTAGCTAACTTCACGTCCGAACGCGTCAAGGCGACCATCTCGACTGAGATAAATATATTTAGTTAGTACCTCATCACATTACTTGCTCCATACACAAACATTAACTAGTGCCAATCGAGCAGTTCAGAACTAGAATTTCTAGACGTACAATACGCCAAACAAAGCAATTGTATGACATAGCAACCCCTGCTAGGCTAAGTTGACTTTCCACATCCAGAACTTTTACCTCTTCGAGATCAACTCCTCAGGTCATTCTTCATGCCATGCAATACTCACAAAAATTTTTGCAACTATACCCCTGATTAGTTACGGAGTTAGTTCTCCGGTATTGCGAAAGCGACCATAAAAACATGGGGCCAATGTAAGCTGTAAAAATTTATAGTTTGGTACCCTTGAATACGGACTGAAATCCCGCTCAAAGCTTTTCATTCCTACATCGAAATTACTGACATTCGATCGCAAAAGTTTTTCACTTTCGCCGAACTGCTAGAGAAAATACGACGAATATGATTCTTGACTTCACTTCTATAGGGTTTTCCAATAAGAGGTGTTATTTTGATATTAAAAGAAAAATGCCATTTTTTAATATAAATGATCAAATGCTTATTTCATTATATAGAGGAAGGTCTGCCGTTAATAGTGGAAAATAACATCAGACAATCGATCACCACGATGATTAGGTTATTTTTCAATAACCAAATCGCAAACTGGCTGCCCTATGTCTTCCATGGCCTCACGAATTGCATCTTTGAGGTCTTGAATCGACGCTGGGCTGTTGACGTAAACCTTTTCTTTCACGTAGCCCCAAAGAAAGAAATCGCAAGGTGTTAAATCACAAGATCTACAGGTATTCAAAATAACACCTCTTATTGGAAAACCCTATATTCCCTCCAACCGACTCAGTGTCGCGAGTATATGGGTAAAAAATTAAAAAAACATATGCTTGCCTTGAGACGGTTGACTATTTTTTAGGCTACTAAGCAACAACAAAATAATTTATTATGTATACAAGGACTCAAAAAATACTATTTACAGATGTACAAAAATATTATGCAAAAAATTACGAACAAAAAAGTTATTCCTCGGCAGAATCACTTGATTGTAAGTCAAAACTATCATTTTCTCTTAAAATAAAGTAAAAGCATTTTCATCAATTTTTTAATGTTTTTCGGAGCTTACATTTCATAGAGTTTACAAATGGGGATGTGATGAAAGGGGAAGCATTTTTATAAGATCCAAAAACATAGACGTACACAAAATTTTCGTTGACTTTAAGCAAGCATACGACAGTATTGATCGTAACGTACTGTACCAAAAAATGCTTTGCTTGGGCATCCCAGCCAAATTAGTCTGTCTGACGTCGACGACCTCCCAAGTCCGCATCAATAACCAACTCATCGATGCCTTTGACACAAATATCGGACTAAAGCCGGGAGATGGGCTGGCCCCATTGCTATTCAATTCGGCTCTGGAGTACGTCATACGGAAGCTACCTGTCGATACACGAGGTATATTACTATTCAAGTAGTAGCCTATGCGGACGACATAAACATTTTGTCGCGGTCATTAACAACTGCCAAAAATCTTTTCCTAAAACACAATAGCGAAGCAAAACTAGTAGGGCTACAAATCAATGAAAATAAAACAAAGCACATAACGCAGTCGAGCAAAAAAACCTCAAGTACACAAAATACCACACGGCGAATAAAGTATCGAAAATGTGAGCGAATTCGTGTATTTAGGCGCCAAAATAACGAAAACGGGCAATGAAAGAGACGAAATACGCCGAAGAATATAGATCGTAAATAAAATATTTTATTCAGTATTGACGATCTTGAAGACCAGCTGCATACACAGGAGAACTAAGCTTCAAGTATACAAACCCAAGCATACGCGAATATATTGAACGCTTTTGAGCAACGGGTCCTGAGGCGAATAACCGGAGCGAAGCTAGACGGGGACCAATGGCGAATTCGACACAACCATGAGCTGTATGAACTTTTTGACGAGCCGGAGTTCTCAACGATTATAAGACTGAGGAAGCTGCAATGGGCTGGCCACATGAATCGTATGGACGAACAACGGATACTCAAAAAGATATTCGTTGGGAGAGCTGAAGGCCGGAGACCAGTGGGGAAACTGAGGAAACGCTGGTCTGACTCGGTCGACGGAGACAGTTCATCGCTGCTCGGATTTCGAAATTGGAGGGCGCGGTCAATGGACCGAGACAGTTGGAGGCGCTATTTGCAGGAAGCGAAGGCCCGAGAGGGGCTGTAGTGCTAAGAAGAAGAAGAAGAAGAAGATATAATGTGGCATGAATTATACGGAATGCATGTTAAAGGCAGAAAGAATTCAGTGGTTTTAATTTTAACACAAATATGCTCAGCTGGAAAAGTCATCTAGATAGAACACATCTAAATTTTACTCACCTTTAGTTCTAAGTTAGAAGAAGTTTGAAGAATAAATCTGAAAATAAGGAAAAATTTAATATTGATCAAATGTTGATTGCTTAAATATAATTTTTAGGAACACTGAGCTGAATTTTCTCAGGAGCTTAAAGTTATGTTATAAGAATGGCCTGTATATAAATATCTCTATTGTATGTTATAAAATCACATTAAAATTTGTTCCAAGAATTGGGGTGTATAGTATCAGATACCTTCGCCGACATGCAGAAAAATTTACATTGAATATATAAAACCGTTGGTGACAGTTTGCTTCAGGAATATGCAAAGAATGTATACACACTGAAAAAAGGTGAAGTATTGCCAAACATACCCCAAATTTGCAGTTTTATCGTTGCATCAAAGAAAAAATAGTTTAACAATTTCGTGGGAATTTAATAAACTCTAGTAACGAAGAGTCTATAGGATTTGATTCGAAGCATTAAGTTAAATAAACCAAATAATTATTACCAGGAAAGAAATTGATTTGGCTCAATTTCTTCCATTTTATCTAAGCGAAGTAACAAGAGAATGGATTAGTTAAGAGTTTTTTCTTGTTTTCGCACTAAATACAGAACTCGCTTGATGCTACAGCTTGATCGATATGAAGTTAAGAAAGCATCATGAGGATTTTTCAATCGCTAATTCGTTCACTACTGTGTCTATACTAACATATCTCTCTGTCTCCTCCTTCGTCAACTAACCAACATAGGAACGATGTTATTTTAGCGAAATATTTTCAAAGGGTTTTTTACTCGTAAAATAATTTTAAAAACTCTACTAAAGTTGCAATTTGTCTGTCCATGTGTCCGTTCGGGTGTGCGTCACAGCCAACGACATAATCTAGACACGAAATTTTGAAACTAGATCAAAAGTGATGCCCAGTTTAAAGAGTGGGGCCACCTTTGATGAAAAAGACCTTTTTGAGGGTCACTCCTCTATATGGGGGGGGGGGGAAACCCCTTAAAACTCATTGAAAATTTTTTTCACCTCAAAACTTTCTAGAACTTCTGACCACAAAGTTTCATGGTTGTAGCTTATGTAGTTTCGGCGAAAAACTGCTGTGACAAACAGACGGACATATGTTAGATGCCGATATATACGGATGAAACCGAATGTTCTCTGCTCCGAAAGTCGGTTAAAATGATAACACTTTTTCCTATGCACATTAGTTAAAAACAGACATACTGATTAAACTTTATGTTATTTGTATTGAAAAATGTCTTTAGTTACTCTAGTCACACCAACTACATCGCTCAAAGACATGTGCATGTTGAATCAATTTTGTGGTGCAATTTGATGTATTTAACATCAAGGCGAGGTTGGTAAAGATCGACTCGGTTGATAATACAAATTTTTCTTTTTTTCTTATAATCAAAGTCCGCCTTTCTCAAAAACATAATTTTCAATATAGCATTATGAATATCAAATTGCATATCATAAATCAATAGTTTCCATCATTTACGAATACTCGTACATCAAAATCTAAGTTTCCTTTACATTTCCGTTCATCACGCTTTCTCCATGGAATTATACGTTTATATTGTCAGTCAACATGAAAACAATTGACCATGTGGCAACATTTCCTACTTCAGCAGAAAATCCCTGCCACAATCTTTTGAAAAGTGAACGTCCGAGGCATTTCCAATGTCCAATTCAATGAAATAGGATATTGAAGTATCAATCAACACACAATTCCATACTATACACACAATACGAGTATCTACATTTAAGCCAAGGATCAAGTCAACCGTCGGTGTGTGTGCGAAACAATTCCAGCATACGAGTACCTATGTGTATGGAACAGTAACATGTGTGTAGATTTTATTGATTGCGATTGATAAGGCGTTTGTTTCTCGAAATGTATGTATCCCCCTTTGCGTTACATCAATGTCCTTAATTGACAGATTCAGTGTGTAAATGTAAGAATATTGCCAGGAATGGTTGGGACAGGGTTGTCGGAGTTTCACTCTATATTTTATGCATGCAAATGGGTATTGAATTAAACTCATGTTTGAATAAATCCGATTTATTGATTTGAAAGCTTATTAATTTAGGATTTATTAGGAAATTAAACGCAACAAATTTACTAATTTATTAAACATAGAAAAATTAATTAAGTATAAAGCTCAATTTTATTTTCGGAAAGTTTTCGTTAAGACATTGGAAGCGAATCTTAAAGAGAAATAAGCACATCATTGCAAAGGTTTCATTCAATCCACACGGAGTTATCACAAGGACAACCGGCAACCCGTTTTCTTCGTCAGTAAAAGGTTTACAGAAGATTTACCACTAAGCAAAAGTCAACCCACACAGCGCGCGTTTTCGCACGAATCACCTTCAGAACAGCTACAACTGCATGCACCTACGTCTGTTACACTTTCCCAAACAGACAGCGCACAGCATTAACTGAAATCGCTATATAATCCCATAATAATCTCTAAAATGTAATTTGCCAATTTATCAGATCAGGAACAATGTACAACACACAACACCACGGGTCCAGATGCTGCGCTGCCTACTTATGCCCGGCTGAGTGCCACTTGATTGAATTATCTCTTTATCTAGTTCAGCTCATTGAATCAGCGTGAGGCTTGATAACACACGGGGATATACGTATGGCAAATTTTCAAATCACATTTGGTGACGATTGTCGAGCTGTAGCTCCATTGACCGGAGATTGATTTGTAGGTCGGGATGCGCCTGGCGCCTGATTAATGTTCAATAGGAAGGTCGGCGGGAATGTGAGGAGGCGTATTTAGTATTTCCATTATGTATTAGAAATTAAATACAAACATTCTGTAATGGATACTTCGGTTGGCGGTGAACACTTGCTATCGTAAATTTACGTATGAATAAATAAAAGCCATCGAGGGAGTACCCTTGAATAATTAAGTTGCGATTTGTTCACTGCGTGATCCATCGTTGAAGATGCTGCGGGTTTTTATGGCATAAATCATTTTTATGCTTGGAAGTATCTTTTAATCGCTTGATGAAGTTTCAAGATGTTTTCTTGATTATGGTAACTGGAAAATGAATAGAAGATATTGAACATTTTCTGATTAGCCATACAGGCGGCTTTGGTGTGATGGATAATTAATTTTTTGTTCACAAATGCTAGGTAAAACATACTTTGTCTTTTGAGATGTTTAGGTAAAACATACTTTGGCCGCCATTTGAACTCTTCAGGAGTTTAAGCTAATCCAGCTAGAAAATTCTATAATATGAAATGAAGTAAATTTTATGTTCAGCCATGCGTGGGAAGGGAAATCTGTGCTATCAGAGGGATTTATATCTTACGGAAGACTAGTTTCTTGCATCAAGTGTCAATGGAATACTGTCCAAAGTGATCGTACATGGAAACTCTGCGAAATGAATTGCGTTTTTAGAAAGATAACTTAGAAGGGCTTGTTCATGCGTCGAGTCACCTTTCTTGGCAAGGCTTAAAATCTTCATATGTGAACGCAAGCGACATGGATTTTTGATTATAAAGAGGTGAGTCATACATGAAAATAAATTTGAAATGTGTTTCATTCATTACTTTCCAGTTGTGCTCAGATCAATTATCAATGTAAAATTTAAGGTGAAAAAACGAGGTTTAATGCATATAAGCCTATAAAGCATTCTATGTGTTCTGCATTTTAATTGTTACAAAAACTTAAAAACGAGTTTTAACTCGATTATAAGCAGCCATCATTTTATTGCAATACTCCAGATATTATTAGCTGAACATAATCTTAACCAGGTTAACAGTCCACAGACCATATAGGGTCTGCGAACAGACTTCCATACCAGTTCGCGGACGGTATATGGTCCGTTCAGCCGGACAACAGCGGAGGCGCCTTCAAGCTGGGGGATCGCTCTTCTAGCGGAAGGGGAGAGGGGAAGATGAAGTACCAGACAAGCGATCCCAAAACCCCAATGCCCCCGGCTGCTGTGAGTCCCTTTTATCTTTCAGGACTGCCCGAACAAAATGTGCCACCTGGTTCCATTTGTCAACCGATTCGAGCATCACCGCGACTATATTATCTGGGGTGAGCTCTCCTGTCTTCCTGTAGAGGGCTCTTCGCTGCCTGTCTCATTTTAAGCAGGCAAAAAATGTGTGCCAGGCATTGTCTTCCTCTCCTGGGAGTACCGACTATTGGGGGACCGTGACTTACCAATCTTGTGGAGGTAGGACTGAAAACACCCATGCCCGCTCATAAGCAGGGTCAGATAGAAGTCAGTGTCACCATGCCTTCGATTTAGCCACGGTTTCACATCCGTGATGAGGCGTGCAGTCCACCTTCCGCTCGTAAAATTCACCCAAGACTGCTGCCAATCGTTGAGTGAGCGCTGTCTCTGGCCGCGAACAACCATCTCCCTTGCATCCTCGTTTCGACGCAGATAAATAGAGCGGCGCTCTCTAGCAAGGAGGGCAACAAGTATAACGCCTGCAGAGACTGTCGGATACGAAGACGCAATCCTTAGCGCCCCTCTTCTCTGTACCTGTGCCAGGTGTTTTCGGTAAACCTCCTTACTGAGAGCGTCGCCCCATACCTCTGCTCCCTACAGTAGCACTGACCCTACAGCACTCATCAAGAGGCGTCGTCTTGATGGACTGGGTCCCCCTACATTGGCCATAAGTCGACTCAGAGCCGATACTCTCGAAGCAGCCTTCTCAGCCGTTGCCCTGATTTGCTCAGAGAAACTCATCTTCGAGTCGATCAGTAGCCCAAGGTACTTCACCGGATGGCTTCGATTCGATTCGCAAGTCTCCAATACTGATCATCCTTACTCTAGGGATTCTCTTTTTCGTCAAGATGACCACCTCGGTTTTCTCCAGCGCTAAACTCAGCCCGCGAGCAGTCATCCAGTCCTAGCCTAAGTTGCGCTTGTTCAACGGTGCGTCCAGCGACCAGAGCCGCAACATTATCCGCATAGCCGATCAACCGGGACTCATCTGGCATCTCCAGTCTCAGTAGCCCGTCGTAAGATGCGTTCCACAGGTCTGGACCAAGGATAGATCCCTGCGCAACACCCAATGTGACCGCCATCTTTCGTTGGCCCTGTGTCGTGTCGTAGAGCAGGCTTTGGTTTTTTAGGTAGTCCCTCAAAAGCTGCATTAGATATTCTGGAAATTGAAAAGGGGTTTGCAGCGTATTCAGAATATCCACCCATCTAGCGGAGTTGAAGGCGTTCCTGATGTCGAGTGTCACCAACAGGACGATCCGTCGCTTGGTGCGACCATGTGCCTCTGACTTTTGGAGCGCGTTCACCACCTCTGCAATCGCATCGATAGTAGAACGTCCTGCTCTAAAGCCGTACTGCGGAGGAGATAGGTCCCCAGCAGCACGAATCGCGTCAGTGAGTCTTCCCTTGATGAGTTTCTCTAGCACAATGTGCGAATGTGACACACCCTTCGCTTTTCAGCGAGTTCAGTCGACCAACAGTACACTGGGGGCTTGCCGTGCCGGGGTTTTCGACGGGGCATAGAAGCGCAACAAGCAGTCGTGATGATGCTCATAGTTGAGTTCACCACGTCTTGAGCTGCCAGTTCTTCCGTCCCCTCCGAAGTCCCCTGCAGTGGTACACCCGCTGTGAGAACCTCTCGACGTCCATGAGTTTCTCCAGCACTTTCCGAGCCGTGTCAAGCATGCCTAACGGGCGGTATGCAGACGGCGATTCGGGACTTCTCTTCCCCTTGTTGATCAGCACGAGCCTCGCCACCTTCCATCGTGTCGGGAAAACCCCGTCCCTTAGGCAAGCATTGACTGTGCTGAGCAGCAAGTGAGGATAATGGTGATAGACAAGGCGCAACACCTCAGCCGGAACACCCTCTGGACCTGAAGCCTTCCTCTTTTCAATGAGAGGACTGCTTCCTCCAGTTTCGGCTGTGTGAAGAGTGGACACTCGACTGCTGTTTCATCATGGAGATCGTCAACACGGACAGGGAAGAGTCCCCGCACTATCTCATTCATCCTGGCTGACCTATCTGCTGCCACCCGGTTGCATGCCTCGTCACGGTTCCGCGCCCGTTGAGCCTCACGTCGAAGGTTGTGACATGCCCTTCGCTTTTCAGCGATTTCAGTTGACCACCAGTACACTGAGGGTTTACCGTGCCGGGGTTTTCGACGGGGCATAGAAGCTCAGCAAGCAGTCGTGATGATGCACCACGTATTGAGCTGCCAATTCTTTGGTCCCCTCAGAAGCTCCCTGCAGCGGCTCACCTGCTGTGAGCACCTCGACGAACCTCTCGACGTCCATCCTTCCGATGTAAAATCCAGTTGTAGAAAGCCGAGAGCACGGACGTCGGGAGACAACATCACTGACCTCAAGCAGAATGCACTGATGATCACTGGCTGAGTAGTCCTCTAATACTTTCCAATTGTGTATCCTCCGTACTAAGGACTCCGAGGCGAATGTCACGTCCGGTATGGCTCCCTCACAGCCACTACGGCGGAAAGTCGGCGTATTTCCGGTGTTTAGTACGACGAGCACCGTCCTGGCCGCCATTTCCAGGATTCGTTTTCCCCGCTGGTCTGTTTGAGGTATGCCCCATTCAATTGCTTTAGCGTTGAAGTCTCCCCCAACGAGCACGTTGCCCTCTGTGTTCGAAACAGCACCCTCCAGAGCATTAAGCTTGGCTTGGAAAGATGACATCGATTCATTCGGCGTTAGGTACACACACAGAAGGTGGTCCCTGAGCACCGAACTCACATGAAACCATCCCCCTCGTCACAACTCTCCAGTTGGAAATGACTGTTCCGAACCCAGATGGCGGCAGTACTAGTTTCGTCAGGATACCATAATGCACGACTTTTATCATGGTTTTGCTCACTCAGCAGCAAGGAGTCGGCTTTCATGTCCCTCGTAAACTGCTCAAGCAGATTTTAGGCGGTTGAACTGCGGTGTAGGTTTAGCTGAAGGATGCGGATCATCGAAGTTCTGATTTTGCCTTGGCTAGGGCTTCTTGGAAAACCCGGCATTTTCCTGACGTGTCCAAAATCAGGTCTTGGATCAACGTTCTTGCAAAGAATACAGTGTGCCTCCTTCGTACACTCTTTTTTTTATTTAAATACATTTGTAGCATAGGGAACTCTTTATATACATTTGTAGCATAGGGAACTCTTATCGAGTCCTTTGCATACTTGTATGGTGTGACCATAGCCATGGCATTTTGAACATTGAAGAGGCATTGCTCTTCGCCGTATCCTACAGACAACCCACCCTATTTGTACTGCCCTTGTTCAGGAAGTGTTCGGCGTCCATTTCGGTCAAGTCAATTATGGCCATGCGTTGTCCCCTATTGTTTTCTGGTATCAGTCTCGCTTTGATGCTTCCCACGCTAGGGAACTCCCTTTTGATGGCCTCTTCTACCTCGGCCAGATCCGTGACGCAGTCAGTGTCTCTTGTTTCGATCGTTGCCATCGGATCGAGGGAGGCTATAGTTGCGCTTTTGCCGAGGACTTTCTTGACTGCGTCGCAGAATGCTTCCTTATTGTTGGCTTCTGCTCCGAATTAAACAAGTATGTGGCCTGACCCTGTTGGTCGTACTGCTTTAATGGTAGTGCTGTTGTCTTCGGGCCTTACGTTTCCCCTGATGTCCCGCAGCTACTCCGCGTAGGATCGGTCAACTTGGGGTTTTACGAGGAGTGGCTGCTACCGGGGACTTCGTCGGGTCTTCTGTCTCTTCTGTTTTGCATCAAGTCCTTTTCCATGTTGAGCGCCCATGCGAACTTTACTTTCTGGTACTTTTTGAAGGAGTTTCTTCGCGGCTTTCTGCGCTCCTTTTGTAAGCACTGTGTGACACCCGTGATCTGGTGCTCCACGCCCATCAAGTGCCTCTCTTTCCTTCTTTTATTCCGATCTCCTTCCATTGGGATAGACACCATTCTTTTATTGATTTTTACTGGTGGAGCTATATGCATGTGGCCTTTAGATTTCGCCCCCGGCGCTTCTTTAGCCTTCTGGTCGTCTTCGGCCTTTAACCAGCTCCTCCGATAATGCCCTATGCGGTCTAGGAGCTCCTCTAGTTCTAGGAGCTCCTCTAGTTCAAGGAGCATAATCTACTGCTGATTTTTGGGGAGTCGCATGCAGAAACATCTCCCACTTTTCGGAACAGCCTTTCGTCTTCATGTCGCTGGGCGGCGATTGTACTTTGCGACCATCCTTGGGAGAGGTTATCACTTTCCGTTTCCGAATACAGTACTTCCGCTCATTTTCGACGTTGGCGATGCAATCACACAACGTCGCTTTATTTGTCTGGTCACTCGTTTCTTTTCCTAAGCTTCTCGTTGACTTCAGGGTGATTCTTTATTATGTCAGGATTTACGACCCTTGCATCGGTCGCTTCGGTAATGATCGCAGCAATGACCATCGAAAATATTTGTGTGAAATTTCATCCAGATCGGAAATTTCAAATGACAGTCGTTTGCAGCGCGCTGGTTCCATCCATAAGCACTTGCAAATGTTTTGCACGAATGAAGGTAACACAAAACTTTAAACGCAAAGATCTCGGAATAGAGTTTTTTGAAAAATGCCGTTGTGGTGACCGTGATATTTCGAAAACTTTTCAGCCGATTTTCATAATTTTTGTTCTTTAAATTTTTCATATTTACGATCTCGTGTACTTGAACGGTTCCTTTTTCATCTAAAAATTCAATTTTTTGCAATAAAGTTTTGTTTAGAATTTTAAGCAGCTCAAAAATCGATTTTTTGCTCAACATGGTTTTTTTGTTGGAGAACATTTTTTTCGGAAACCGAACCGTGTAAGTACACCACGATACATTCTTCTTCAATAATTTTTTTTACTCTTTTGATTTCAGTTAAGCGGTTCGTCTTGGAGAGTGTTCAACACTAGCTTTAACAAAAAACAAACGCGCTTCGGGGGAGGGGCCATAACTCCGACAATTTTTAATATTTTTTTTATAATTCAACTTGTTTTTTTTTTTTGAAAGTACTAGCAACAATTGTTTTTCGCTTTTTTTAATAAAATTTGCACAAAACGCTTAAAATAATTAGCAACTTAGCTCAGTTTTTCCCTTCATCTTTGTATATAACCCCTTAAATAAGTAAATAAAACACGGAGAATCATAGTAAAAACATCTTATACTGAAAAAAAATTGTACATATACTTTTTGAAACATTGCAAGCAATAAAGTTTAGTGAAAATATTACAAATTTGCCAGACTCTTTTTTCCTTTTTGGTGGCAGCCTGCCTGTGCTGTGCCGCCTGCCAATCTACGTTGTTCGTAGCAACCTGTACACTTTTTTAAAGTCTTGTCCAGCTGTTGAAGGTGTAGCGTTGTTGCGTCTTCCGGCGTACCGGCATTCTCCCATTCGCAACTTCCAATTGCCTCCGTAACATTTCCACCTTCTTTTGGGTACATATACCTTTTTATCTGTATATTTATTTATTTTTTTTTTACATTTAAAAATTTCCCTATAATTTTTATTTCCCCGCCATCTCAATTCTACCCTCTTACCCTATTTTTAATTTGAAAAAAAAAAAAAAAATATATATATATATATATATATATATATATATATATATATATATATATATATATAAAATATTAATAATCTTATCTTTCTCAGTAACAACATTCCATTCATTACTTCTCGTAAACGAAATTTCATTCGAGACGTTTTCATTAACAAAACCCAATTCCTTCCTTCATACTAACTAATTTCCGCGGTTGTTACAACGTTCACTACACAAAAAAGAATATTTAAATTCAGCTTCATTTGAATAACTGGAAAATCCACAACCCTACAATCGGTTAAAAGAATCAATTCCGCCATACGAAGGAGAAAGATTTTGACAGTTCTCGATTGAACTTGACGCGCTGCAGTACGCCCGGTCGGATTTACTCTTGAATAAAAAGTTATACAAATTCGCCTGCACTTGTTAATTTTACATGCCACTTAGCATTCGCCTTAACCCACAAATTGGTGACAATGACGTGACCGGGACTCACAGTGCGCGAAAATGAGGAATATAGGATAACATAGAAGGTCAAAAAACAGTTAATTGCCACTATACAATAGTGAACGAAAATGAAGCTCAGGGTGCTTATGTGCACGGAAACGCAGCCAGGGTCAGTGCCCAACAGAGTGCAGTGTCAGTGAAATTATTGGAGTCCACGCCTGGAGATTCCATGCTGTCATTCGCGCTTATCGAACGTCATTACAACCGGATAGGCGAAATTTAGCCACGCAGTATTAGCTCTCAGTGTGCGTTATACAATATACATAATACTGAACACGTACCCGATGGATTCGTTTGCAAATCTGAAGAACATTAGTGAAATGACGCAGTGGATAAAACGCGCGAACTACTCGAGAAAGCTGTAATGGGCGACCGAAAACCACCACAATTTTTACGCGAGTTACGTGGCCTTGGCAGCACAGCGTTCAGCAACGAAGTGATACGCACGATTTGGACCAGCCGCTTGCCGGCGAACATTCAAGCCATACTGGCGACGCAACAGCTTCAAACGCTCGATCAGTAGCCAATCTTGCGAATACAGCAACGCGCAGACCCACACTTGGTTTAAAAATTGTGCAAATGATCTTTAGCTTTCGTAAGGAGATGACGGAGATCATTAAGAACGAGATTAACCACTTGCAAGGCTCACATCGTTCACACAGCCGCCCACGCTTGAACTATCCCAGCCGCAGGAATGCTGAACCGCGAAATAGCGGGAACTGTTGGTACCATCAATGCTTCGGAGCGAACGCCAAAAGTGCAAAGAAACGCGAACGACAATCGCTGATGGCGGCCAGCGATAACAGCCAAAAGTCTTGCCGCTTATTCGTCTTCGATTGAAGAAAATGTTTCTCGTCGATATTGGAGCCGATTTGTGCGTGATTCCGCGTTCGTTCGTGCGCGGCCCGCTCAAAAGGACTTCATATGAGCTGGCAGCCGCAAATGGAACACCCATCGCCACATATGGATTCTTAGCACTCGCGCTCAACCTTAGGCTGCGGTGCAGTTTCGTGATTGCCCATGTGTCCAAACCGGTCATTGGAGCCAATTTTTTAACACATTTTGGATTATTAGTCGACCTCCAAGACAGCCGACGGGTAATCGAAGGCAGTGCATATAGCATCATGGTGATCACCAGGAACTCAGCGTACCATCAGCTTCTCTCGGAGTTTTCGGACATCACGCGACCTGACGGAAGAGCACCAGTGGCGCGACACATGACCGAGCACTACATTCCAACAACGTTAGGGGCTGCCGTGGCGGCCAAACCACGGCGCCCCCCGACTGAGAAGTACAACGTTGCCCGTAAGGAGCTCGACACAATGGTCCAGTTCGGCACAGCGCGAGCTTCATCCAGCAGCTGGTCATCGCCATTACACATCGCCTCGAAGAAGGACGGAAATTGGCGCCCGCGTGGCGACTATAGGGCATTTAACACGCGCACCATCACTTTGCTTAATCGCTGCGCGGTAAGAGGATTTTTTCAAAAATCAATTCACAGTGCGCGTGCAACCAAATTCCGGTTGCCAAGGAGGATGTTGAGAAACCGAGTTTTCGTTCATGAGTTTCGGGCTCCGAAACGCAGCGCAAACCGTGCAACGTTTCATCGACGAGGTATTGCGAGGGTTGGATTTCACGTAAGCTTGTATTTGGGATATCCTCGTAGCCTACGAAAACGAAAAGTGACATCGAAAATATCTCTGGCAGATTTTCGAACGACTCAACGAATACGGCGTCGTCGTCAACCGCCACAAGTGCAAGTTCGGAGTCAAGGAGGTGACAATTTCTTGGCTAAACCGTCGCCAGCGCAGGCTTCAAACCATCAGTGGAAAAGGTTAAAGACATTGTCGGTTTCCCGAAGCCGTCTCATCGGTATGTGCAATTTTTATAAAATTGGCATGCCTGATGTAGCCCGCATATAGGCTCCACTGTACGATATGTGGGTAAAGCGCCGGTAGAACTTGCAGCAAAGGAAGCGTTCGACAAATCGAGAAATTTCCTCTCGCAAGCCACAATGGAAGCGTATCCTCTAATCGGTGTGTCGCTGGCAATCATGTGCGACGCATAAAAATGTACTAGATGTTCGTTTTATTAAAATATTTCCTCATTACAATAAACGCCTTTTTAAAGATCCTTTATATTCATTGTTTATATCACATTCCCTGCAGCAGATGATTAATACCAGTCAGACCAAGCACCCCTTTTAGCAGCCAAAAAAATTGAGTGCTTTGTATTGTTATTGACTTGTAAATGTTAAATTTAATTTTTAAGGTTTTATAGAATAATTTTACAAGACCCTACTAAAATCGCGTCCTGTCTGTCCGTCCGTCCGTGTGTCACAGCAATTTTTCTCGCAAACTACAAAAGCTAGAAAAATAAGTTTTTTTAAGTAGGTGTAAAGTGTACCCTCTTCAAAGTTTCACCACAAAAAAATTTGTAAGGTATTTAAGGGGGTCTCCCAATATAGGGGAGTGGCATCAGGAAAAAAAAATCAATGAGAACTTTTCAAACCTTAAAATGACAAGTTTTGCTTTGACGGGCGCAGGGGAAGGGGGAATGTACGAAAATTTTGTGTCCCCATCCCTCGCGATTTGACACCTTTGACCTGAAAGTCTGAAAAAAGTTATAGAGGTAAATCTTTAAGAGCACAAGGGCACCAAATACCTCAGAAGTCGAAATTCGATCAAATTTGTTAATAATGGAACATATTATAAATTTTACATTTTTGCCTATAAAAACAAAATGGGACCCCTAAATTTCACAAAACCTACAATTTAAGTTTCTTGATAGCAATTGTATGTGTCCTGAAAATTTCGCAATAATCGAATAATAAACAGCTATGATTGAAAATTTAAAAATTACAACATTAACACATATTAGTGAGAAACACGTTTTCAACGGATTTAAATACTACAAATATGTAGGAATTTTGATAAAATTTTTAGAATTGATTTGCCATATTGTGAGTTATCATGACTTATCAAGCGACGGGGTCAAAACACTTGAAATAAAATGGCTGCGAATTTAAATGCATAATAACTAAGGTTTAATTTTTCGATCTCAATTTATGGCATATGTATATTAGTCAAGTTTTGATATGCAAAACATATTGTCAAGTGTTTTGATAACATCGCGCTGCACTTTTATTGCAAGCTACGACGTAAACAAAAACAGATGATCCGTATTGGAATGAATGATCCGACGTTTCCAGAATTTACCAACACACAAAAGTGGTGCGCGTAGATCAATCTAGATACGTACTCACTGCCGTATATATAAATCAGACGAGTGAGTAAAGCTGCGGAGTGGTGGTAATCTAACGGCGATACCAGCAACCGTGGCGATAGAAAGTAATGAACGCGAGTATGATTTTGTGGAAATGATAGCGGCGATGTATTTTTCAATTGGTGCAAATAAATAGATAGAAATAAAAAGTAAAAAAATTGTGTGCCGGTTAGGGTTCTTAACACCACGGACTCCGACACAAGTATCAAAGCTGGAGAAGTCATCGGGAGCTGCCAGCTTGTATCCATTATAACATCTTTGGAAGCTCCAAACAGCCATCATTCGGACAGGAAGCAAGCGACGCACAAAGGAAGCGAGCTGGTATCTGCGATATTAGAACAAACGAAACTACCTGCGGACTTGTCCAAACAAGCCTCAGACCTAGTCATCAAGTACAGCGACGTTTTCTCAACAGGCCAGGAAGACCAAGAGCGAGTGCACTGCTTCCAGACATGGAGAAACAAGGAGTCATTAACCATCAGCTAGCCCTTGGACTTCACCAGTCGTGCTAGTCAAGAAAAAGGATGGAACCACCCGCTTTTGTGTCGACTATAGGCAGCTCAATGACGTCACTACGAAAGACAGTTAGGGAATTACTGCGTAACCAGGAAGGAGGTTTTGGCTATTATCAACGCAACCAAACATTTCCACAAGTACTTGTATGGGACCACGCTTCGCTGAGATGGTTGCTTCATTTCAAAAATCCCGAAGGACAAGTCGCTAGGTGGTTCGAGCAGTTACAATCTTGTGATTATGAAATAGTGCACCGGAAAGGAAGTATTCATGGAAATGCTGAAGCTCTATCTCATCACCCATGGCCCCTAACTGCAAACACTGCCGAAAAATCGAAGAAATTGAGACAAGTGTAGACGCCCGACTGATAACGGCTGAGATCGACGAAGGTTGGTTACTGGAGGAGATCCGAAATGCCCACTTAGCCGATGAGGATCTTGGGCCATTGCTGCAATGGAAAGAAGCTACGGTCCTCCCGGAATAGAAGGATATAGCAGCCCACGGCCTTGTTTTGAAGAGCTATTGGGCTCAATGAAACTCTCTTTATGTGGAAAACGGTGTGCTTAAGCAGAAATGGGAAACAGCTGATGGCACATCATACCGAGTGCAAGTTGTTGTATTCCCCCGCAGCCAGATAAAGGATGTCGTCAAGGAAATGCATGAAGGAACGTCAGGAGGCCACTTGGGCTTGAACAAAACTCTGGCGAAAGTACGTGATCGCTTCTATTGGCTCCATGCACGCGTAGATGTAGAGGACTTGTGTCGAAAATGCACAATTTGCGCATCAGTTAAAGGACAACAGCGAAGAACTAGGGGGATATCAGTCGAAAGAATTGCGGTGGATATCGTGGGACTCTTCCCCGAGTCCGAATGGGGAAATGGTTAAACAGTAAGTGGCCGGAGTTGTACCCCATCCCAAACTAGGAAGCGACCACCGTAGCTGAACAGATCGTGCTACACTGGGTAAGCAGATATGGCGTGATTCGCGAGCTACATTATGATCAAGGCCAAAATTTCGAGTTGAAAGTTTTTGCTGAAATGTGTGAACTTCTGAGAATACGGAAAACAAGAACGACACCCCTACATCCCCAATCCAACGGAATGCTTGAACGATTTAAGGGTACACTCAATAAGCATCTGGTGAAGATGGTCGACGAGAATCAACGAGACTGGGACCGACATATCTCCTTGTTTTTGATGGCGTACAGGGCTGCAGAGCATGCTTCAACAGGTGAGGCTCCAGACAAAGTGGTATTTAAAAGCAACATTCCTTTGCCAGCAGACGTGAGGTTCGGCATCCCGCCAGAACAACCCCAATCTATTTCCGAGTATTTAAGTGACTTAAGACATCGGCTGGAAAACATGCACCGGAAAGCGCGGAAAAATATCGAATCAGCCACTGACCGAATGAAGACCAGGTACGATCTAAGGGCGAACTCATCGGGATTTCAACAGGACAATTCGGTGTGGCTTTACAACCCGCAACGACGAAAGGTAGGTCTCCGAAGCTACAGTCGAATCGAGAGGGACCATACCGAATCATCAAGCGAATCAATGGCGTCGTGTATCGTATACAGGAGTCCAGGAAACCAAGAGCGAAAATGAAAATTGTGCACCTGGATCGCCTCGCCTCTTACTATGCAAATGAGGCTGCAGCACAAGATGAAGAGACGTCTTTTTGGGGCGAAAAGAACTAAGGAGGGGGCAGTGTCAAGTGTTTGGATAATATCGCGCTTGACTGTTATTGCAAGCTATGACGTAAACAAAAACAGATGATCCATAATGGAATGAATGATCTGACGTTACCAGAAATTAAAAAAACACCAAAGTCATGCGTGTAGATCAATCTAGATATGTACTCACTGCCGTATATATATGAGACGGGTGAGTAAAGTTGCGGAGTGGTGGTAATCTAACGGCGATACCAGCGACGGTGGGGGTTAAAAGTAGTGAACGCGAGTATAATTTTGTGGAAATGATCGCGGCGATTTATTTTTCAATTGGTGTAAATAAATAGACCTAGTGCATTTTATCTAAATATTGTGTTTTCACTTAAAAGTGAGGACAGTGCACCTGAGAAAAGCGAGACACTGGCGTCAGAAGTGAGATTTTAATAGTGAAAACTAGTGAACAATTTAGTTAAAGTGCAGGATAGTGAATCGATTTCGCAGTGAATTACACGTTTTAAATAGCTGAAGTAAACATTTAAAACTTTTAATCAAAGATTGAATAAGCGTGTTCAATTTGGCGCGTAAAAAGCGCGACAATATTGCTTAATTTACTAATTGTGTCACAAAACCCTTCTGGCAGGAACACTCTCCTGCTACTTCAACTTCCTTTTAATTCTGTAACATATGAAATTTAAGTTGGGATGCGTAAATTTTAGGTTTTAACGAAAATATACGTAATGCGAAAATCATTTCTTTTAAGTTATTAGTGCTGTCAGCGAGAGCTTTTTACTTGCACAAGCAAACGTTGAAAATGGCATTTATAAAATCATTTTCGTGAGTAATTGAATAAAGACATGAAATCTAAATCCTATATTATAAATTAATTTTGAGGGAAGTTTAAATAACTATCTTACGCGATCATACTCGGCTTAAAAATAAATAAATTGAAAACTAGGCAAAATTTGCTTAATTCAAATAATGAATAATTCATTCAATATTAATTGTTGCCGAATAGCTTCAATGCCAGTCACATCTAACAAAAAGTAAAATGTATCAAACTTTAACATTATTCTAGTCCTCATTTTGAAAGGATATCGAATACAAGGGATCGCAGTGTTAGGGTTCTAGCGTCAAACTCTTCTTACGTTAAACGAATTCCTCTTAAATTACATTCAATTTTTCACTAACAATGTTAACCTAAGCTACACAATATATTTTCAAATGTTGAAATCAACTAGGAGACTAGCTGGTACGCACGGTATCCGTCAATTTAAATCAATTGAGTGGAATAACAACGGCAGTAACAAATTGAACAATATTTTATTTTGATCGATAAAGATTTTCAAATTCTCCCGTCAAACGAGATAAGTTCCTCATGCTTGTTCAATGCAACAATGTTAGCTTGCTTGAGCCGGAGCTCCACCCAAGGAAAATTAGCAAGCTATAAGAATGCTGAAAAGAAAACTATAACATACATTTTCTCTATTTAGAAGACCGTTTAGAATTGAGATTGCCATAACTTATGCCACATATAAACATGGACAAATGCAAGAGCAATGACTTCTGCAGCAATATGCAGTTTTACATTTTATTCGAATACCTACTGGCTGTTCGCCGGGTCGCATTTTTACAACGAGTATGTGCAAGTGATGCTGAAGGAATCATCATCGTCATAGTATTCATAGTTACAGTCAGAGTCATCATCATCATCAGCACCATCGTCTTCGTCATCTCATCGCAGCATCATGATCGCAACAGCACATACTGCACAAAACCCACTTGAGCCGCCCCGCTGCTCCATTAGATGCATTCGAACATTATCGAAACATCTAAAATTAACCTCATTTCTATTTTCCATTTTCTATTTTCAATATCGCGCCTTTATATTGAACGCGAGCTCACTGAAATCCAAAAAGGAAAACAAGAAAGAAAAACATGCATGACTCGTGCGCTTCTTAATACAAAACGACGGCATCATCAGCGAAAGAGTCAATGCTGCTTCTTCTTCCTCTTAGCCAGTCAGCCGAGTAAGCAAGCATCTAAGCAGCCAACAAGTCAGCCCAAGTCGCCCCAGCTAGCTTTATCGCGTCCACCCAGTTTAACGGAGCATAAGTCATGAACGTTATGTGTTTCTTCAGCCATATGAGCATGTGTGATATATGTGGAATTGATGCTGTGAAAATTGTTTGGTATTTTCCAGTCTCGCATCGATTCAGGAAAAAATGTCAATGAAATTGTTAATGGTCGACATAAAGAGGAGTAGTTCGATCACACTAGTCATATTTGTTCACTTGTCATTCGCAAGCTTTCTGAGAAATGGATATCACTTTGGAGCTATTTGAGGACACGGAAAATCTAATTGACATGTCAGGCATATGTTTTCAATAGCTCAATATAATTCTGAGATGATGGAATAAATCTAGTAATGGAAATGTTTATTGAATGGAGGGTATTGTTTTCTCAAGAATAATGGGGGATATTTTATAGTCATACCAATCGAGTTGAAATTACCAGCCAGTAAATGGTATTTTTTCGTATTTTGTAGGATTAAATAATGAACAAGGTTATGAAGTTCACGTGTTCATTTCTTATGGTTTTTTGTTGTAAGAGCGTTTAATTAGAGCATAATCAAATCAATTTCAACACCGACTGACCTGTGGATCTGCTACCAGCGATCGAAACGCCAACATGCTTGAATTTCAGAATTTCTTATTGAATTGTAAATACAATTTCATAGATGAACATTAATTTTCAGAGAATAAAACAGTGGAAGCGTATCTTACTTGATTTGACAAACGACACAATAGGAAGAGGCGTACCTAAACAAGTCGAAGTAGCAGGAGTGCTAATGCCAGAAGGGTTTTGTAAGCCAAAAGATTCTGAATATTAAAACTTTAATTAGATTCCATATATGTATATACATACATATATGTAGGATATTCTAAAAAGTATTGAACCTTTTTTTTCATTTTTCGATTGAATATTTCTTTTATTTAAGTATGGATTGTCCATTATTATCTATAACCTTTTGCCATTTTCTTGATAGAGCCATTATTCCATCTACGTAGAATTTCTTTGGTTTGGCAAAAAACTTGGCCAAGTGATATTCATTCCCTTTTTGAAGTGAATTTCTTTTCATTAAGGAAATTTTGCAGAGACCAAAACAAATAGTCTGATGGGCCAAGGTCTGGACTATACGATGGATGCATCAAAACTTCCCAGCCAAGCTTTGTCAATTTTTGCCTGGTCATCAAGTATGTGTGTGGTCTGGCATTGTCATGATGGAAGACAACGCCCCTTCTATTGATCAATTCTAGCCGGTTTTTTTTGAATTGCTTGTTGCAATCTGGTTAATTGCTGACAGTACAGAGCCGAATTGAGTGTTTGGCCAGGTTCTAGCACCTCATGTTAAACAATTTCCTTCCAATCCTACCATACACACAGCATAACCTTATTTGGTGTCAATCTTGGCTTTGAAGTCGTTTTTGATGATTCACCTTTTTTTGGCCAGGATCTTTTTCAAACGACATCCTCGTATCTTACCCATTTTTCATCGCCCGTAATGATTAGCTTCAAAAATGGATTGATTTCGTCGCGTTTTATTAGCATTTCGCAAATGGAAGTTCGGTCGATCAAAATTTTTTCCAGCCTTACGCAAATGGCTCCAAACTGTTTGGTGATGGATATTCAGTTCCTTAGCAATGTCATGGCTACTTATGTGTCGGTCTTCTTCAATTTTTTGTAAGATTTCATCGACTTTTTCAGTGATTGGTCGACCCGAGCGAGGTGCATCTTTGACATCAAAATTTTTCAGAACGACAGCGAGCGAACCATCTCTTGGCTGTGGCTTTTGATAAAGTATCTTGACCGTAGATACCACAAATTTTTCCACGAGCCTGCGATGCATTCTCATCTTGATCGTAGTGATATTGTTAAATATAACAAATTTTTTCAGAAATTTCACTCATTTTTAAATGAATACAACTTTTGACACGAATAACGAAATACAAAACTGTCTGTATGAAAATTGTAGACTGAAGTGTCACCTTTCAAACGTATGTCAGTTTGACTCAATCTGATTAGTATTGCCCGATATACGACAACGAACACCATCTAGTGACAAAAAAAGGTCAATGCTTTTTAGAATATCCAATATTAAGTTCATAAAACAAAAATCTGGTTATTATATATTTCAATTTGCCGTTATTTTGTTTTCAGTGCGTTAACTTCATTCTTTGAGTAGTCTTGATAAGATATCAATGTTACAAAACATTTATAACTCTTCTTCAAGGCAGTCATCTCGGACGTCTTCTCTTCAAAATTTTTATAGCGGACCACTCTGAAGTTTTATCCGGTAGACCACACTAATTTTATGCGGATGATCTCAAATTATATCATGTGATAGCATCCCAAAGTGATTCTTTGTTCCTACAAGACAAAATAAATACTCTATTAGAGTGGTCCACCATAAATTTTCTATATCTGAATCTTAAGAAATGCCAGGTGATAAGTTTTTCACGGAAAAGTACAATTTTATTATCTGGTTATCACCTCAACAATACAACGCTTTCTAGAGTTTACAGTGTAGTAGATCTTGGATAAGAAGCTCCGCTTTATGTTGCACTTCGATGAGGTTCTCTGCAAAGCTTATAAACGATTAGGTTTCATCAATTCAAGAATTTGTGGGTAACGAACACATCTTTAGTGTGCCCAATTCTGAAATATGCTTGTGTCGTTTGGAATTCGGTCTTTGATGTTCACTCAGAGAGGTTTGAGTCCGCTCAGAAATAACTCTTACTGTTTGCTTTGAGATCCCTCTAGGAACCCAAATTCATTGTTTGTGGCAAACATTAAAATTAAAATTAGATGAATAAACGAATACATAGAGAATAAGTATAATGGAAACATACACGTCAACTATTACGCTCTTCCCTTTCCTATTCTCAACTGTGAACGTGACAAGACGTGTAAGGAACTTGTAAGTTGGATCTAATTGAGTTATTATATTAATAAACTTATTTTCATACCACGAAAATATTGTTATTTTCTGTTAGTGTAACATAAAAATGGTACCGAAACCAAAAATGTTGCTGTTCATCGCAAAAAATGTTTGTGAGCAAGGGTGCGCATATGCATTTTAATACCAAACATAACAACAATCAAATTAAAAAGGTACAAAGGCAAATCAAACGCCATATTCACTGCCCATCCATACATTATTTCATTGGCATTTCAACTGCTTGCCTACTTCACATACCATCGATTTGGTCAAGTGTCAAAAGCTTATCAAAGTGACAATGGCGAAAGTGGAGGAACCAAAAGTCAAAGCGCAAATTGCACAATGCAAAGGGCAATTAACAAAGACGAGAGCAGCAGAAAGGATCTTTAGACAGGGAAGCTGTAAAATTTAGGTTGCAATATCTCGAAAAAATATTAGGAAACAAAAACAATTGTACATTAGAGCTATCTATTTTGAATAGTGGAGACGATGAAAATACAGGTTTGAAGCTTGAAGAAAGATGCTTAAAAGTCATTGCTGAACTACGAAATATTCAACAAAGATCAATGTCACCATAAAACGTTGATTCCGGCAATTAGAATGCAAAAAGTGCGATGAGGTTACCTCATATTGATATTCCCGTATTTGATGGAAAGGAGTACACGAAATATCAAACCTTCATTGAGCTCTTCAATGCTGGGATCGACCGGTAGAAAAATTATTTTATTTGAGAAAGTTTATGAAATGCAGCCACTAGTGAGTTGTATAGCAAAGCAATAAAATGACCGAAGGATAGGTCTGTTAATAAGTTTTTAGTAATTAATAGCCATATTCATAGTTTGCTAGATTTTTCACAAATAGTGAAAGAGACTGCCAGTAACCTACGAGAGTTTATCTCACACGCCCGTCAGCATTTAGGTGCCCTTGCAACTTTGGGGCAACCCACGGAACAATGGGATATGATAGTGTTACCAATTTTACTAAGGGAAATTGATCAATTGTCATGGAGAGCATATCACAGTGACCGAAATGAGAGCAAGCTACCAAGCTTAGATGAATTCTTTGTTTTCATTGAGCGAAGAGCTAACAGTTTCGAAGAAAGCCAAAGGAGTGAAGGTAAGAGCTTGACCAATAATCATATCTTTTCTAATAATAAAAACAAAGTTATCAACCTAGTGAGCAAGCCATTATATTCTTGTAAGTTTTGTTCAGATGCGTCACATAAATTATTTCAATGCCATGCATTTATGAAATGTTCCTTCCTTGTAAGAAACGAATTGCTATTAAAAAAATATTTATGCAAAATATTTTTGAACAATCACAATATAAAATGAAAATTTTATTTTAAATGTTCCCAATGCAGCAGCAAAGAGCTTAACTTATTGTTGCATTGCAATTTAAAAGAACCAAACATTTCACTGCATAACAATATCAACGACTCTTTAGTGCTACTTTCGACAATCAAAGCTAAGATTTTATCACAAGATGGTAAACATCACATAATTGCTCGAGGATTGGTGGACAGTGGCAGTCAGGTGTCCTTCAAACCGAAGATATTGTCGAACTGCTGCAATTAAATACCTGCAAAAATAGCCTTAACGTTTCGGTATAAGGTCCACGAAGCCAAAAAACCACAGAGACCGCTTATATAATTTTAATGTTGCTTCAAAGCAATTTTAAATGCTAAGTGACATGCTCTGTTGTCGAACAACTCACTACAAAATTACCGCAGCAAAAGTTAGATTTTCAGAGTGTCACCCTTCTTGAATCGGCATATTTATCTGACCGCGATAAGATATCAATGTTACAAAACATTTATAACTCTTCTTCAAGGCAGTCACCTCGGACGTCTTCTCTTCAAATTTTTTTTTATTTACTGGGTGACATATCTTTTTTACTATCTGCGAACATATTCTTTAAAATATAATAAAATTCCCGCAGGGGGGATGCTGGCCGACAGGAATAATCTTGGAGGCTAGCATTTTTTGGTGAGTTCCGCTCCCACGTACCCGAGGAAATTCCCGCAGGGGGAGTGCCAGTCGACAAGAGCACTCTTGGAGGCTAGCATTCTTTGGGGAGCGCCGCCCCCACGGACCCGAGGATATGGCGGGCGCCGTGAGGTTCCCTCTTGGGATGACAGGTAACGACCCTGATTGGATCTGGACTACACTTTGGACAACGAACTGGAATTGATGCTGTGGGCTGGCGGATATGATGGTTTGGACCTAGTTGCTTTGCACAGTAGCGCCGAGGTGCCACACGTGTGTGAACGGCTCCAATTCAACTATCATACCGTCTCCGTCTTGGTAAAACCTTGGCAGGCCTCGGAGTACGTTCGAAGTTCGCACCATTGGTTTGGCGGTGTAGGTTCGGTTGAGACGGACTTCCGATTAGCGCTGGTCTGGCTCTGAGCACTAGTCCTCATAAGGGCTTGTGCCAACCCTCGTGTGCTCTGCAAAGATAACCATGGGAACAAAAAGGCGACTTCACACACGAACCGAGAAGCGGCTCCGAGGGGGATCCAATAAATCTAGAGCAACCAAAAACACTTAAAAAAGTTCAAAAAGAACCCAAAAAAAGAAATCAAAAATAATAACATCGACGACGCAACCAGCGGCTGCAGCCACGATGTTAGCAGTACATCGAGAGCGGTACTAACGATGACAAAACGAGGATTAATACAATGACAGTGAAGATGGACGAAAAATGGAGATCAGCAGACAGTCTAGTCCAAACTGAGATTTCTGCGGCGTTTGGGCGCAGCAAAAAAATGATGCGATCGCCAGAGCGTCCTATAAAGGAAAAGCGGGAAACTGCAGGACGCTTCAGGTGTTCGAGCGGTGGAGGAAAATATAAAGAACATCGAGAATTCGATGGTCACTGCTGCGATCGGAAAGCGGGCGATGTTCTGAAAAGAATCCAATCTGCATGCGACGCCCCAAAAATCAGCAAAACAGTAAAGATTGGGTTCCTTCAATTAGAGGAACTCCTAGACCACATTGGGCATTTCGGAGGAGCTGGTTAAAGGCTGAAGACGAGCAGAAGGCTAAAGATGTTTTGGGGGCGAATTCTTAAGGCCAAGTGCACATAGTTCCACCATCAAAAATGGCGTCTAGCCCAATCGAAGGAGATCGGGATAAAAGAAGGAAGGAAGAAGCACTTGATGGGCGTGGAGCACCAGATCATGGGTTCCAGACAGTACTTACAAAAGGAGCGAAGAAAGCCGCAAAGAAACTCCTTCTAAAAGTGCCAGAAAGTAAGGTTCGCACGGACGCCCAACAAGAAAAAAGACCTGATGTAAAACAGGAGAGGAAGCCCCGACAAAGACCACGGCATGCTGCTTATAAAACTCCAAGATGGCCGATCCTACGCGGAGGTGCTGCGGGACATTAGGGGAAATGTAAGGCCCGAAGACACCAACACGACCATTAAAGCAGTACCATCGACGCGGTCGGGCCACATACTGGTCGAATTCGGAGCAGAGGCGTCAGCATTCTGCGACGCAGTAAAGAAAGTCCTCGGCAAAAGTGCAACTATAGCCTCGCTTGAGCTGATGGCAACGATCGAAATAAAAGACATTGACTGCGTGACGGATCTGACCGAAGTAGAAGAGGCCATCAAAAGGGGGTTCCCTAGCGTGGGAAGGATCAAAGCGAGACTGACAACAGAAAACAACAGGGGACAACGCATGGCCATATTTGACTTGACCGAAAAGGACGCCTGAACAAGGGCAAATTAAGAATAGGGTGGGTTGTCTGTAGGACACGGCGAAGAGCAACGCCTCTTCAATGTTTCAAATGCCTTGGCTATGGTCACACCGCACAAGTATGCAAAGGATCCGATGGGAGTTCCCTATGTTACAAATGCGATGAAATGGGACATAAAAGAAAAGAGTGCACACTGTATTCTGTGCAAGGATGCTGATCCAAGACCTGATTTTGGACACGTCTTGAGATCAGGAAAATGCCGGGTTTTCCAGGAGGCCCTAGCCAAGGCAAAATCAGAGCTTGGATGATCCGCATCCTGAAGCTAAACCTACGCCGCAGTTCAACCGCCCAAAATCTGCTTGAGCAGTTTGCAAGGGACATGAAAGCCGATTTCTTGCTGTTGAGTGAGCAACACCATGATAGAAGTTCTGTATTACGGTATCCTGAAGAAACTGTTACTGCCGCCATCTGGGTTCGGAACAATGATTTCCAAGCGAAGAGTTGTAGACGGGGGAATGGTTTCGTGTGGGTTTGGTGTTCAGGGACCACCTTCTTTAGTGTGTACTCAACGCCGAATGAATCGATATCATCTTTCCAAGCCAAGCTTAATGCTCTGCAGGGCGCTGTCTTGAACGCAGAGGGCAACGTGCTCATTGGGGGAGACTTCAACGCTAAAGCAATCGAATGGGGCATGCCTCAAACAGATCTGCGGGGGAAACGAATCCTGGAAACAGCGGTCAGGACGGCGCTCGCCGTACTAAACACCGTAAAAACGCCGACTTTCCGCCGTATTGGCTGTGAGGGAACCATACCGGACGTGACATTCGCCTCAGAGTCGTTAGTACGGAGGATACACAATTGGAAAGTATTAGAGGACTACTCAGTCGGTGATAATCAGTGCATTCTGCTTGCTATCAGTGATGCTGTCTCCCGACGCGCATGCTCTCGGCTTTCTACAACTGGATTTAGCATCGGAAGGATGGACGTCGAGAGGTTCATCGAGGTGCTCACTGCAGGGAGCTTCGGAGGGGACCAAAGAATTGGCAGCTTAAGACGTGGTGAACTCAACTTTGAGCATCATTACGACTGCTTGCTGTGCTTCTATGCCCCGTCGAAAACCCCGGCACGGCAAGCCCCCAGTGTACTTGTGGCCAACTGAAATCGCTGAAAAGAGAAGGGAATGTCACAAGCTTCGACGTGAGGCTCAACGGGCGCGGAACCGTGATGAGGTATGCAACCTGGTGGCAGCATATAAGTCGACCAGGAAATGCCATCGCAAATTGCTTAACAATAGCAAGGCTCGCTGCTGGCAAGATCTAGTGGGCAATGTGAACCAGGAGCCGTGGGGCCTTGGCTACAAACTAGTTATGCGGAAGCTTGGCGCCCTACGGAAGCCTTGCATACATGATGCGGAAAAGATGGATGAGATAGTGCAGTTACTCTTCTCGGGTGTCCACTCTGCACATAGCTGGAACTGAAGGAGGCAGTCCTTTAATTGAAAGCGAGGAGGGCTCCAGGTCCAGATGGTGTTCTGGCTGAGGTGTTGCTGATTGTCTATCACCATTGTCCTCAGCAAATTCAACGCTTGCCTACGGGACAGGGTTTTCCCGGTACGATGGAAGTTGACGAGGCTTGTCCTAATCAGCAAGAGGAAGGGAAGTCCCGAATCGCCGTTTGCATACCGCCCGTTATGCATGCTAGACACTGACGTGATTTGTGCTGCTTGGGACCTATCTCCTTGGCAGTACGGTTTTAGAGCAGGACGTTCTACTATTGATGCGATTGCAAAGGTGGTCAGCGCGGTCCAAAAGGCAGAGGCATATAGTCGCACCAAGCGACGGATCGCCCTGTTGGTGACACTCGACGTCAGGAGCGCCTTCAACTCTGCTAGATGGGTGGATATTCTGGATATGTTGAGAAACCCTTTTCAAGTTCCAGAATATCTAATGCGGCTTTTGAGGGACTACCTAAAAGACCGAAGCCTGCTCTATGACACGACACAGGGCCAACGAAAGATGGCGGTTACATCGGGTGTTGTCCATGGATCTATCCTTGGCCCGGACCTGTGGAACGTGTCTTACAACAGACTACTGAGGCTGGAGATGTCAGATGAGTCCCGGTTGATCGGCTATGCGGATAATGTTGCGGCTCTGGTCGCTGGACGCACCGTTGAACAAGCGCAACTTAGGCTAGGTATAATAATGCGCCGGGTGAGAGACTCGACGACTGCTCGCGGGCTCAGTTTAGCACTGAAGAAAACCGAAGTGATCATCTTGACAAAAATTGAATCCCTAGAGTAAGGATGATCAGTATTGGAGACTTGCGAATCGAATCGAAACCAGCGGTGAAGTACCTGGGGCTACTGATCGACTCGAAGATAAATTTCTTTGAGCAAATCAGGGCGACGGCTGAGAAGGCTGCTTCGGGAGTATCGGCTCTGAGTCGACTTATGGCCAACGTAGGGGGACCCAGTCCATCAAAAAGACGCCTCTTGATGAGTGCTGTAGGGTCAGTGCTACTGTATGGAGCAGATGCATGGGGCAACGCTCTCAGTAAGGAGGTTTACCAAAAACGCCTAGGCCAAATTACAGAGAAGAGGATCGCTGAGGATTGCATCTTCGTATCCAACAGTCTCTGATCAGTCAGAAAGTCATTGCAGGCGTAATACCTGTCGGCTTCCTTGCTAGAGAGCGCCGCTCTTTTTATCTGCGTCGAAACGGAATGATGGTAAGTTTTATGAAGTTCTTGCTAACATATTGAAAAAAGAAACTTGAGCCGTGAAATTGGATGTTCAACAGTAACCAACCCACCAAAAGTAGTTGCAACTCGAGGGTGTGAGCAAGTTGGGCAGGTGAAATCGCCAAAGAGAGGACAGTTAGTCATAATTCTTGGATTATTCAATGCTTCAGGTGACACCGTAACTTCCGTAGTTATATTCCCTAGAGTCCATTTTAAATAATTCATGATACAAGGCCCTCCAAAAGGGTCACTAGGCTCAGCGTACCCAAGTGGATGGATAACAGAAAAGAATTCCTACAAGGCGATGCTGAACTTCATCAAATATGTGAAGCCATCAGCCATGTTTAATTCTATGCGACAATCATTCTAGCCACATAACAATCGATATTGTTTCGTTGGCTAGAGATAATCACATAACAATTTTAACGTTTCCACCACACTGTAGCTATCACCTTCAGCCGCTGTATGTTTGTTTATGGGCCTTTTAAAGCTCGGTGTAGGGAGGCCATGAATCCTGGTAAGCCAAATCAGTCGATTCCACGTCGTTCTCAAGAATTGGGTATCGCTCAAACGACACTGTGGCGTATTTTACGAAAAGATCTTGGCCTACCTGGTTACAGGAACAAATTGATTGAAGAACTAAAGCCACTTGATTATTCGAAGCGCCGAAACTTGTCCAATTGTACTTTGGCAAAGCTTGAAGAAAATGAAGAATTTCATCGAAAAATGATCTTCAACGGTGACGCTCATTTCTGGCTCAATGGCTTTGTTAATAAGCAAAATATGCCTTATTGTTCAGCAACAAACCTACATGTGCTTCTTGAGACACAGTTCCAGTCGCAAAAAATTACTGTTTGGTGCGGTTTTCATGCCGGAGGTGTGATTGTGCCGTATTTTCCCTGAATGAAAACGACCGTCATGTTACCGTCAATGGAGAGGTCTATTGTGTTATGTTGGAAGATTATTTGTGGCCAGAATTGGATGAGCTTGACATCAACGACATATTGTTTCAACAAGACGGTACCACTAGCCACACAGCATGCCTCACAATCGATTTATTGAAAGGCCAATTTGGTATCTCGAGAATGACCGCCTCGTTCATGCAATCTAACGCCATTGGATTTCTTTTTATGGGACTGTATCAAGTCACTGGTCTATGCCAACAAGCCAGCAACTTTAGATGAGCTCAAAGACAACATCCAACGCGAAATTGCCAACGTCCCAGTCGAAATGTGTGCCAGAGTGGTGGAAAATTTGGTCCAAAGAATCAACCGCTGTAAACGGGTTCGTGGTGGGCATATGACCGAAATCGAATTTCATTCATGTAATGTAATGCTTGCACTACACTCACAATAAATTTGAACTCAATACCTCAAATATTTCTATGTTTTAATAATATATTAGATAAAATTATATCCTTAATGGAAAACCCTTTAAATTGATGACATAAAATTTTGTTCTTTTCCTTTTTGTTATTTATTTAACAATTAAAAATACCTCAATAGGAAAGCTAAACTTTCTGTATTTCCATGAAATTTGTGTATTAATTTTCAGGAAACTTTTAGCTATGTATGCCTCATTTGTTCAGAAGGTATCATATTTCTATCCAAAACAGTTATTGTATAATCTATAAACCTGCACTCATATGTATGTAGACTACAAAGCTCAAAAACTCATTGTACTGTTACCACATGCTTAATACACTCTCATTTCAAAGCCATCATGTAAAATTGATATTAAATATAATGGTTTCAATTTCAAGAAATTCTGTTGCTGATGTCAGCATTTACGAGTATACGCTCACTGCTATATAATTTTCATATGGACTGACTTCCGATATGACTGCATGGATTTTGGTATTTTACTCACACACTATGCATTCGAGAAAGTTTGGGGTTTTAATGAAACAACACATTTCATAAATGGCACAAAAGTTTTTGCGATATGAAACCGCAAAGACAGTGTAGATATGCACGTATAGAATTTGTGTTAACATTTGCATTGGGTGGTGATTCAGTTGTCTTCTTTTGAAATGCAATCTGGTAAAATACAAGTATCAACAGATTACGGTCATTGTTATTTACTAATGGTTTTAAACAGAACTAGAAAAATTATCGACAAATGGGTTAATCTGAAATTTTCAGATTATGCTACTTTGTCTAAAATGCAAGCATATCAATGAATTGTTAAGCAGAAGTAGTATCGATAAGCACAAAATTATACATACTCCAAGAAACGTTTCCCCCGGAATTTATTAAGCATATTTCTTATATACATGAATTTCGTTTCATATACCACACACAAAGGAGAAATTGAAACCTTGAAGATATTAACATTAAATTAAGATTCGCTTCAATTTCAATGATTTTCATAATCTAGGTATAATAATAAGGTTAACCCGTATCCTTTGTTTCTACCCTTAAAATTTTCCTTTGATCCAGACCTAAAATTTTCCATATTTCACGCTCAGAACCAGATTTATTCAGATATTGTAAACAAACATATAAACGCTAACTCACAGAATTCTTACATAATATTTGCCTGCAAAAGCGATTGAATTTCCTTTCGACTTAATATTTCTAGCACACGCAATTATTATTTGCCAGACCAAAAGCTCAAATTTTCGCCGCGTCTACAAATAAAGTTTGGAAATTCCAACGAAATGTTACTCTTGGTGTTGATTTTGGGTATTTCCATTCGTACTTGCTGACAATGGAAACAATTGATTTGTTAGTTACTGAGAAAAGGGAATTTAATTGATTGGCAGTACGGAGAAAAGGCGTATTAATTAAAATTGTTATACTAGGAAAAGTAGACGAGAGATACAGGAGAATACATTGATTTTGCAAATTAATGTGGAATGAAGTAGAATTTACTAGCCGATATAAAATTGAAATCTAATAGGTACATGATTTGAATCGCTTAATGGGAGTACTTTTGCCTTGTGATGCCTAATCTGCTGGTTCAATTCCAGCCCAAGTCTTTGAGAAGGTATGAATTTGGACGAATAAATGTATAGGCTACAATTTTATATAGTAGTTTCACAATGAGCGTGTGATGGGGAGAAGAGAAGGGGAGTGTTGTTTGACAGAATAATAATATCATCCATCGCACAACAATCCAAATCCGTGCCTTAGCGTTGAGATTTCTTGTTGGGGTATCCCATTCCACGACCGTAACGGAATTTGAGGTGATATGGTCAATATCACGGTTTAACCATATGATTATTACCTAATTTTTCAATTAGTCCCCATCAAAGCTGGCTGGGCTTATAGTCCGACAGCAGCTGAAATGTCCAAACTTGATGCCACCACCGAGGTTTGAACTTGGGAGCTGCGGTGGAAGCGGAGTGTGCCTTAACCCACTGCTCCACACGGAGACAGAATACTTGCATGGTCAATTTAAGGCCGCCTTTTTCTACGTCGAGCAGGAATTGGTTGATTTGGCTTAATATAATAAGCTTGTACATAAACATAAAATAAATTCGCCACAAGCTTTTTTACATCTGAAAATTCATGAAAACGTGTTTGGCAATTACACAATTTTTGTAAAATTTTACAGGATTTTTTTTCTTTGTGGTGATGCGGAGAGGGCGAGGATACAAGTGTAACAACTAAACTACATTAGGTATAAATTAATCCAGAGATCTCTCGTAACAAACCAAAGGCCACCTTTTTTGAATGGGCGATTAAACAGAAACATTGGTAATTTACCGAAGCCGATTTGACTATGGTTTTGATGCCTTAAAAGAGCCTACAAACTGTGTATGGCATTGATCCGATTTTTTTATTTTTTTTTGCAATTTTACATAAGCATTTCTCTCAATATAATGATGTACGAACAACTATATTGTGTCGATAAATTTATGTATCATACTGTGAATGATTGTATTAACATTATTTTAATCTAGTTTTGGGACGTAATAACACTGGATTGTGATTTAAGCAGCATGATTAAGTAAGTAGAATGAGCTCACAACCCTTACCCTAGATTGACGTCTGGACACATTAGAGCTGTCGTCGTCCTGGACCAACTGTCGAAGTTTCTGATAATAGAATCGCTTCGCAACCTTCATACAGCCTCTATTTTGAGTTTCTTAGAGAAACATGTAGTTCATGTATTCGGAGTACCGGAGTATGTGTTATCCGATAACGAAGTCCAATTCAAATCCATATAGATTTATTTATTTATTTCAAAATCAACTTACATCTAGTAGCCCAATTAGAAGTCAATTAAATAAATACAATATTATACAAGTGCAAAAAAGGGAAGAAATGAAAGAAAAAAGATTTCAATTCAATGATATCAAAAATTAAGAATTATAAGATTTTATAAACTTAACCTGTCATGAAACTTTTAAATATGCCAAGAGACTGTGGTAGAGGACCAAGCCTTCGCTGATTGTGCATACGAGGTAACGCAGGTAAGGGACAGGTGAAGAAGGTGTTAGTACGTGAATACGAAATATGAAATTGAAGCGAGAATCTATTAGGGCTAGCAGCGTCGAATGTATTAATTTCCCTGCATTTATTTTGCGGTAAACGACTATGACGAAGGTTGAACAAAAGAAATATCGTCTGGACTCGAGGGTAGGAAAGTTCAAACTATGTGGACGGTCATCATAAGCGGAGTAAGAAAGTTGAATTTGAAGAATAGAGACCGTGTGGATCTGCGTTGAACTGACTCAAGAGCATTGATGTGCTTCCTGTCATACGGACTCCAAATTACTACGTACTAGTGAGAAGTAATGACATATACACGAGGTGATATGTTGGAATGACTTAACGGATCGTAAAATGAATCCTGTTAAACGGGAGGCTTTCATAATAATTAGAGCAATGTGGAGATCAAATTTCGGTTTTCAATCGAAAAGCATACCAAGATTTTTAAAGGAGGTTACATTGGTCAAACGGATATCAACAAGCATATAGGTTGAGAGACGAGGAAATTTTTTACAGGCGAATGTCATCTGATGGCATTTGGAAACATTTAAGGGGAGATGGTTTGATTCACACTAGTCACTAAGACGTAGGGTTGGAACACTTTTGTGTGTGTCGAGTCGTTTGGTAGAAATCGACACTACCATAAAATAGCGTCGGTCGTATTATTTGTTTACAAATTAAATATCGATACGAAATAGACGAGAGATTATAAAAGGAAATAGGGAGGGAAGGATTCCAAAGGGATGTCCCTAATTGTATCGTATATGGTCACTCTAAGAAAACCTGTTTTCAAATATAACAGGCCAATTGAAAAGTCCCCGGTGTGATACACAGATGGCGGCGGTTGTATAGAATCCATATAATTTTTAGTTAGTACGAACCTTCAAACGATACGTGTCAAAATTTGACAGCAGTCCGACCATTAGTTTATGAGATATTGCGATGTGAGTGTAGCTAGTTTTGTCATTTGAAAAAAGATGAAAAAAAGGATTTCGTGTGCTGATAAAATATTGCTTTTTGAAGGGAAAAAATACAGTTGAAGCAAAATCTTGGCTTGATGAAAAGTTTCCGGGGTCGGCATCAGGAAAATCAACCATCATTGATTGGTAGGCTAAGTTTAAACCTGGTGAAATGAGCACCGAAGACGGCGAACGCAGTGGACGCCCAAAAGAGGCTGTCACCGACGAAAACATAAAAAGAGTTCACAAAATAATTTTGAATGCTTGATTCCTTTTTCTGGATACAATAATTGCCCGAGTTAACACTTATAATATTGATTTTTAATTTACGAAGATAGCCTGAAAGAGTATAAAGTGAATTTTTTAGTTTGACACAAATATTATAAGTATGACATAAAGTGTCAAACACACAAGTACCATCAGTACACAGGGATATTTTAGTGGTTATGAGCAGAGTAGCTAAATCCGCAGTAAAAATACTACAAAACAAAAAAAAAAACAATGTGGATGGTCATTGAGGAACTTCAGCTTCAATTAGACGCAGACCGGAAAAGTGATTGCCATTTTGACACTAAAATTTCTGCCCACTAGAAAGCGCATACCGGTCGTCCAACCACTCGAGAGCGTATGACAATTCGAGAGATAGCAGAGAAGCTCGACAACCATTCTTGCACTTACAACAGCTTGGTTGCGTAAACAAACTGGATGTTTGGGTTCCTCACGAATTTAAGGAAATCCACTTCACTGAACGTATTAACTCGAGCCTCGAGTATACTTGACGTCCTTACATACCGAGAAGCCAATTGTAACTCAGATCATTACTTGATCAAATAAACCCACGAACTCGTATGTCCAAAGCGTATTCATCG
Source organism: Odontomyia ornata (assembly GCA_963969285.1). Lineage (NCBI taxonomy): Eukaryota > Metazoa > Arthropoda > Insecta > Diptera > Stratiomyidae > Odontomyia > Odontomyia ornata. Next base: position 375,567,649 of record OZ017738.1, read on the forward strand.
AAGATTAGCCCGCTACAAAAATTTGACATTTAAAATTTCACGGAGCCCCTCGACAAACACCGGCTTCCATCTTATCAGACGCATCGCTGAAAACAAGCAACGAGCTCTGGATGGAAGTGAAAACAGTTATCAAGATCATGGCAGAATACACAATCGAACATCGAGCCCGGCGCAAGAGAAATTATTGGTTCGATGATGGATGCCAGATTGCGTTAGACAAAAAGAATCAGCCGTACAAGGAATGCGTAAGTAGGAAAACCAGGACGAAGAGAGAACATTATGAAAATCTCCGAAGAGTAGCGAATAAGATAATTAGAATTGAGAAAAGAAAATACTATGACGACCAATTGAGAAGTATCGATGTAAGTCTGGCGAGCAACAACACAAGACAAGCATACAAACCCTGAAACGTGGTTACCAGCCCAAAAGCACGCTCGGTCGTGATAATATCGGCAATATCATTTCTGATGTAGCCAAAATTAAGTAAAGGTGGGCATTATATTTCAAGAATCTCCTTAATCCTCCGCACAGCTCCAGAACATCGGGGACTATGAATGTTTCCGGAGAGCTTTCATTGGCTCCACTAACTCTGGACGAAGTTTGTCCACTATCAAAGCCCAAAAGAGTAATAAATCGCCGGGCATCGATAAGATTCTAGTGTAGCTCATCACATATGGTGGCAGCAGTATTCATGAAGCTATTCACAAAGCCAAATAGCACATATGGCAAAAAGAAAATATGCCGAAAGAGTGGAGCCAATCAATTATACTCCCTATCCAAAAAAGGTGACAGGCTACAGTACGAAAATTATAGAGGCATATCACTACTTTGTGCGGCGTACAAAATATTTTCTAAAATCTTAGAAAATAAAATCAGATCATACGCCAACAGTATTATTGGGGAGTATCAAAGACGTTTTAGAGCAGGTATATAAACAATAGACCATTTATTCACAGTTAAGCAGGTACTTGAAAAATGCTGGGAGTTCAACATAGACGTACACACGATTTGCCTCGACTTTAAGCAAGCATACGACAGTATTGATCGTAACGTACTGTACCAAATAATGCTTTGCTTTGACATCCCAGCCAAATTACATAGTTCGTCTTACCAAGATGAGAATGACGTCGACGACCCCCCAAGTCCGCATCAATAACCAACTCACCGATGCCTTCGACACAAATATCGGACTAAAGCAGGGAGATGGGCTGGCATCATTGCTATTCAAATTGGCTCTGGAATGGGTCATACGGAAGCTACCTGGCAAAACGCGAGGTACATTACTATTCAAGTCGGTCATTAACAACTGCCAAAGAAATTTTCCTGAAACTCGAAAGCGAAGTAAAACTACAAATCAATGAAAATAAAACAAAGCTCATGACGCAGTCGAGGAAAAATACCTCAAATAGCCAAAATATCACACTTGGCGAAGGCAGTATCGAAAATGTGGACGAATTTGTGTATTTTGATGAGCCGGAGGTCTCAACGGAAGCAACGGAAGCAGCAATGGGCTGGACACATGAATCGTATGGACGAACAACGGATACCCAAAAAGGTATTCGTGGGGAGAACTTAAGGCCGGAAACCAGTGGGGAAACCGAGGAAACGCTGGTCTGACTCGGTCGACGAAGACAGCTCATCGCTGCTCGGATTTCGGAATCGGAGGATGCGGTCAATGGACCGAGTCACTTGGAGGCGCTATTTGCAGGAAGCGAAGGCCCGAGAGGGGCTGTAGTGCTAAGAAGAAGAAGAAGAAGGAGTAGCCGCCCAGCGCTGTGTGGTCTCCCGCCAGCATTTGAACAATCAGTGACTCTACCCGAGCAACAAAGACCTCGACTGTGATGGAGTGTGGTTCTCCGCTAAAGTAGAGATTCTAGCCCTGTATGATGCTGAGAATTTGAGTCAGCTCCAACGTATATGATAGGTGTTGCGGTCCGCGAATGTTTCGCTCTGGCTCGAGTGTCGGATCTACCGGGAAATCTGAAGGATTTAGACCAAGTCCCACAGCGGAGGCGTTCGGGCACGTGCTTGAGGAAGGCTCTCCTTACCTTCCAGAACGGCTACCCGGATGGTCAAGCCCTGCAATAGTGCCATCATGTACTGCAGGACTGTCGTATCTACGGATACGTAAGTCCTCTACTCTCCAGCAGACGGTACTGCTCCAGCTCCTTCTATGTCGTCAAGGTCGGCTGGTAGTGACGAGCCACGGTTCCTGCGATCATTATACTTGGGCACCGCCCCTTGTGTGGTTGGTGTCTCGTCAAGTCTATGGTCGAAGTTGCCAGTTGTCGACAAAGTGGATAAGTACGGTTGTTCTGTAAGTGTTGAGGGAAGCAAGTTTCATGAAACTGATGGCCACATGGTAGCGTTCGCACTGACTCGTCATCATTTTTTGCCTGCCGGCAAATCACGCACAGCGCCGTCGGTCCCGCATCTGAACGTAAGCGATATTTGTCTGGCGTGCGCTTTGCTGACATTGTTCCTGAATAATGAAATTTACTCCTTAATATATATATATATATATATATATATATATATATATATATATATATATATATATATATATATATATATATATATATTTGACTAATTTTGATTCTAATTTCAAAATTTGTACAGAGGCCGAAAGTGGCGAGCTAATCGTAAACCTCAAAAAAAAAAATATATATATATATAGATCATGAAAATTCAGTCTTTTGATTTACTTTCCCCGTTGTAGGCAGGGACACCAATGGTGAGCTCTTCCTACATGTCACAGGTATTGCTCTCTTGAGGCACCGTAAATATCATAGTTCGGAAATGATCTCTTGTACGCTTGCGTTTGCCGGCCCAGGGTTGATTCCGACCCACAAGCAGCGCGTGCTTTATCATGGATAGTCACGGAATAGCTAAGCAGGCAATCAGGTGAAATCAAGCATCCATGTACTGGAAGACACTAAGGCACCGCTTGGTTTGGGGTGTATATCAGAAAATTATGAACAACTTCCGAGTACACCGAAAAATTTCTAATACCATTTGGCCTTGCTAGTCATACAATGGTGGTAGACCACCAATGTATAAATCAAAAGCAAGTCCAAATGATATTGATATCTGAGGATAACACAAAGTTCGGAAGTTGGGGCACATTTAGTGCAATATCCTTCAGTAGTAACCTACCCGCCAAAATTTGGACCCCTAGTAGGGTAGCCTAGAGACGATGGTGTGTCTCAGGCTCTCGACTGTTGAGAAAGCCAGACTTTTCGGGCCCCACGTTGGGCGCCATTTTGTAGTGAATTGAAGGGACTATCAATGTCCGAGGACTGCAGCGATGATAGTGGCGGGGTTTACAGCGGGCCAGAAAATAACAATATTAGTAAGTAGGGTATCAAATGTTACGCACTTATTGCGTTGTTATTTTGATACAAATGGTGTTTTCTCCGCAAAGGTCTTTCGAACAGTTTGCCTAGGCGACTGCTCGATTACTACATGTGGCAATCTTTGAAGGGGAAGAACCTCAATCTATATTCTGTTGCTTGTCGATTTCTCTTCATGATGGCTACGTCTTGCCCAAGTGAAAGACCCTTCACCGGCGCAGGTTTAATTATAACGGACAACAGAACCCAGGCCACTATAATCCAGGAGCAATACCATTTTAAGTAGAATCCTTGAAACATATAATTTATATAAGAATATATTCTTAAATACTTATGCCCAAAAGAAAGCAAAAAAATTGTTTTCACAAAAACATCCATCAATGCTTAACACATACTCTAAATTCTTTTCGTTTAAAAAGCCTTCCATCAATACTTTTCAATGGTTAACATATCACTCAAAACATTGACATTTCATTCCCCATTGAAATCTTTTTCTGGAATAAGGGAAATGCATGAGATCTACATTATATCCATTATTCAAAAAATGTAAATAGATTTCTATGTAAAGAACAGATGCATAAATGGAATTGAGGGAAAACTTTACAAAAAAATGAAAAATTGTAAAACTGTAAAAGTTGAAAAAGAACTTGTCGTTGACATACAGATCGTTGTCATTCATTAGAAAAAACTAAAAGAAAGTTCTAGGAGTTACGCTGTACGTTTCTCCACGACGATTTCCTAGCACAGCATGAAAATGGAAGAAAATAAATGGATGCTAATGCCATCATCCCCTCTCACTACACCTTTCTCCATAATCTAATTCAGTTGGTGAACATTTTCTGCAATTTCTGGCCAAAAAAGATTTGCGGTGGTGAAACTAGAGTTCTAAAGTTGCAAGTTGAGGATTCTCAAATCGTATCGTTGGTATTTAATGAGTATGTAAATTTAGGACTCCACATCTGACACGATGAAGATTCACCGCAAAAGGGGAGACTAGGGCCTGTTGTAGAAGTGAAATTTCTATAAATAGAGTAAAGTTGGTTTTGAAGTTGTCCGGGTTGTAAGTTTCGAAATTCTAATGAGATTGTGCAAAATGTAATCTGCAGAATGATGATGATTGTGGTGTGGTGGTGGTGTCGGTGTAATATTTCAACAGGAAGAAAATTTGTAAGACGAAGGCGACCGGTTAGTAAATGGAGATAATTTATATAAATGTCTTAAAAGCAGAGAAGAACCTGTGATTTGTGGATGGGTATGGTAAAAAGTTAATGCTAGAAAGAATGATTTATTATCAGAACTAGAAAAGACGCCGAAAGCAAGCGAGAGATTAACTGAAATCTTATCTTAATCCATAGTTAACCCTGCATGAAAGTAAAATTAATGTTTGGTAGGATTCAGACGCATACAACGAAAAAATGAGGAAACATTATTTATTAAGTCATTTCATGTTTCGTCATTTGCTTTCTCGTCAAAAGTGCTATATCTTAAACACGATACGAAACATCAATAACTCCCCCTTGAATTACGCATTCATGACCCGCCGATCAATTATCACCCCAGTAAAGTTGGTTCAGATAAGAAGAGTGCATTTTGAAATTTTGTTAAATTGCTGTGAATGATATTGTATCGAAACGCCAGCAATTATATTTACAACTGATAACGTAGGTCTATGAACAGAAATAGTCTTATTAATGGTTTGTAACGCTTTTGGAGGTCACGTTACGTTCCTACATCCATACATGGAATACATACTCGATATTGTATGCTTTCGTGATGCATTCATTGATTTTTTCAAACAGATACGGCATTTAAAAAGAAATTGATTTGTATTACTTACCAATAAGAAAAGACGTGTGGTTTTGCATGGTTTTAAGGAAATGCTTGATTGTAAGTCAACTGTAATAAATATGCATACACACATGTTGGCGGTTTGAGAGGGTGGCATGACCACATGTAGACATATTCTCGCGTGATAAGTGTAATATGAGTAGTAAGTTTATTTAAATTGATTGGCAGAAATTTAATATGCATTATGTATGTTCTTGTGTAACGAATGTGGTTAATTTGTCTGTATAGCAAGTGAAAGTGAACGCTAAAATGGCGACCTTCACCTTACTGCGAAAAATAAGCAACAGATTTCTTGGAAACTTTATCGAAATGCGCTGCGGAGACGAATGGGGAGTAAAATAAATTAAAGGCTTTGGTTTCATATAGAGGAAACTTTATTCAATTTATTATGCTAGATGTTTGGGGATAGCATTTCTGACCGATAGTTTAAAATTCATTTTAAACAATTTTTCCTTTTCTCGGCCAGAATAGTCGGTTAGTCCGCTCTTGGGTAAGATGCTTCTCAAGCTACACTTCAGCAAGATGGCCATGAAGCGAATATTGAGTGAATGCTCTACATACACACATTTCGGAGCTTCTTTTATATATTTTTTAATTATTATTGGACGAACACACACATAATTCCAGCCAAGCCCTTCGGTGTGTATGAATACACCGAAGGGCTTGGCTGGAATCGAACTCGCTCTTTAGGAAATACAAAACGGTACCTTACCATTGAGCCATGAGAACCCAATTGCACTATCAATCACAAAACTTCATTAAGATTAACATCTGGAGTATTTGTTGCCCTTCTACTCAGAAATAGTACAGGGAAAGAAACTCAAAAGTGGCGAAATCTCGCAATTTTTTCGTCCAGCATCGATTTGCATAAAAATTTGGGATTAGGCTCATTTCACCCTCTAGTTCATTTCCTATATCATGCCGTTCTACGTTTTTTGTTTTTTAAGGGTGAAAAATACCCCTAATTGTAAAAAAGTATAAAACAACATTTTAAACCTTAATATGGATAAAATTCGGTTTAAATTGGTTAAATAATGATTGTTTTATGCTTTAGGATATAATATAATATTTCAATACTCAAAAATCAACCCTTGCTAGAGCGTAATAAAAAAATAAATTTTTTTCCAAAAAAAAAAATTATAGTGATTTAATTCAAGAATCCTGTTGTTTAAAATATGTATTAAGTTCATTTTGCAACTTTTCAACCATTAAAACCTACCCTTTGTAGCATTACAATTTTTATAAACTAATTTAATAGATTTGTTCTATATAGAAGAAAAAGTAGAATTACATACAAAAAGTGCATTAAATTATCGAAATTTTCAATATGGAATAAAACTAAAACTCCAATATAACATGGAATAGTATGCCCAATATAACAAGGAATGGTATGCCCATTAAGGCACAGCCCCTATAAAACTGCCAATTTGGGTAAACTTTACAGCCGTCCATCTCGGAAACCTTACAAATATATGCAAATTTTTTTTAAGTAGAAATTATAATGAACCTTTGGCTATTGAATCAGTTCATTCTTTACATTATGCAAAAAGTTTGCTGCGAAAATTGCAAAACTCGGAAACTACTTAACGTACCGAGTTGATCTAAGCTATATTTGTTAGATCTAAATTATTTACATTGAATTAACTCATCAAAAATTTAAAAAAGATTTTTGCAAAAAAATCTTAGAACAGTTAACGTGACACATAAGGTTTTTTTGAAATCATCGATATTTGGAACGGAAAGGGAAACGTTAGTCATTGAAAGAATCCTGGTTAAAAAAAGTATAACTGGAGCCTAATTGGAAGAAAAGGCGATATACTGGATATCATAGACAAAATACAACGGGCCCAGGAGTGTCGAAAGGCGAGAAAAAGAAAATTTTAGACAAAAAGTTGGCTACTTTGCAGAATAAAATTCACATGAAACGCGATCAAAGGAAAACCTTGATTTTATCCACAACTTTGTCATAAATAAATCATCAGAAACCTTCACACAGGGCCAAATGGACCTTTTAAATAGGGTCTTAAAATATACGGTCACTAGCAATAATTTTCCAGCGGAGGACATTGTCATGGATATTGAGCCTGGAATACGATTCATGGATTCTGATGAAAAGCAGGTTGTACAGAAGAGAAAGGTGAAAATAATTGGGGCAGGTCGAGTAGGAGGAATAAACCAAACGCTGAACGGAAGCTGCTAAAAGAAAAACCAGTGTATTATTGGGTGTTCAACTTAATAACCGGAATTTGACGCTAGACGTCCGTACTAACAAATATCGTGAAAGCTCGAACTTTATATGTATGTTATTTCGAAGGTACATTTGACAGCTATCAAAATCAGTAAACAAAACAATTTTATCTTGTGTGAAAATAACTTCGAAAATTGGAGAAAAAAACAGCACTTGCGGGAGGTTCTGTTGGGTCATTTTTTTGCAAAGAAAACTGCTGCGGAAAGTCATCGTTTGCTTGTGGAAGTTTATGGCGACGATGCTTTAGCGAAAACACAGTGTTTTGAATGGTTTCAACGCTTCAAAAGTGCCGATTTTGACATCAAAGACAGAGAACGCCTAGGACAGCCAAAAAAGTTAGAAGATGAAAAATTGGAGACGCTACTCTATGAGGATTCGTGTCAAACGCAAGACGAACATGCCAAATCGTTGGGAGTGACTCAGCAAGCCGTTTCGAAACGTTTGAAAGCCACCGGATACATTCAGAAGCAAGGTAATTGGGTCCCCTATGAGTTGAAGCCGAGAGACGTTGAACGGCGCTTCTGTATGTCTGAAATGCTGCTTGAGCGCCATATAAAGAAATCATTTTTGCACCGGCTCGTGACTGGGGATGAAAAATGGATCCATTATGACAATCCCAAGCGCAAAAAATCATACGTGAAGCCCGGCCAGCCAGCCAAATTAACGGCGAAGCCAAATATCAATGGCGCCAAGGTTATACTGTGTATTGGGTGGGATCAGAAGGGGCCATTATATTATAAGTTGTTGAAATCGGGCCAGACAATCACAGGTGACCTGTACCGAACACAATTAATACGTTTGAAGCGTGCCATCATCGAAAAACGCTCGGAATATGCGACCAGACACGAGGCTATAATTTTTCATCATGACAACGCTCGGCCGCATGTTGCAAGACCCGTGAAAAACTATTTGGAAAATAGAGGATGGAAAGTTTTGGCCCACCCGCCTTATAGTCTGGGCCTTGCTCCGTCTGACTTTCATTTATTTTGCTCGATGCATAACGCCCTCATCGGAATACGCTTCACTTCAGAGCAAGGCATCCGAAATTGGATAGATTCGTTTTTGGCCGCCAAGCCGGCGCAATTTTTTTGGGATGGAATTCAGAAATTGCCTGAAAGATCGGGAAATTTTGTAGCTTCCGATGGACAATGCTTCGAATAAAATATATTGTAAGATTTTTCCACAATAAAGCACGAAATTTCGGTTAATATATTAATTTTTTTGAATGATTGGTATTGGTGGCTTCACTTCAGAGCAAGGCATCCGAAATTGGATAGATTCGTTTTTGGCCGCCAAGCCGGCGTAATTTTTTTGGGATGGTATTCATAAATTGCCCGAAAGACGGGGAAATGCTGAAGCTTCCGATGGACAATACTTCAAATAAAATATATTGTAAGATTTTTCCACAATAAAGCATCAAATTTCGTTAAAAAGTTCCGATTGTTAAGTTGTACACAACAATACAATATGTAAAGGCAGTATGATGATATGGTGCTTGAAAAATTGAATAGCGGAGATTACCACCAATTAAGAGCAGACCCCCTACCGGACTTGATAAATAGAGTGGAAAAAGCCCTTAAAGAATCGAAACCAGTAATTGGTGACATTAAAAAACTTACAGTGTCTAACCTCTGCCTACCAAGAACAAAATGTCTGCCCAATATCCATAAGGTGGGGAATGAATGAAGGGAAATTATCGCAGCGACTAATGCACCTACAAGGAACATAGCCCAATGGTTTTGAAAAGAATGCGCGCAACTTCCGTATAAATCTAGCACGCGATCAGTGAAGAATAGGGATCAGCTGGTGGAGAAGCTTCAAAATGTGAAAGTTGAGGAAGGCTATTTATTGATTTCCTATGATGTTAAATCACTGTTTACTAGTCTACCAGTTAAGCAGTTAAATGCTATCGTAAATTAGCAGCTGTATGTATGAATGAAAACTATTTTATTTTCAGGGACAAATTCTTCAAAGGGACGGTAGGAGCAGCTATGGATAACCAGCTTTCACCGCTGTTGAGTGATATTTTCATGGATTGGCTGGAGATCGAGGTGGAGACAAAAGAAATGGTGCCTAAGGTATGGGCCAGATATGTGGATGACAGTTTCACGATGGTAAAAGCTAATAAGGCGGAAGAATTACTACATGTACTCAATGGGATACACCCTAAAATAATGTTCACGATGGAAAAATAGAGTCAGGGCCAATTACCGTACCTGGATCTTCTGATTATAAAGACTCAAGGTGGATTAGAATTTGACATCTACAGCATAAGTACCCAGAGATTAATCTCCTGTTCTTCTAACCATTCTTATGGACAGAAAATGGCTTCATACAATTGTATGATCCATCAAATGATAACGGTATCGTTGAATAACCAGCGTCGTGAATGAGAAAAACAACACATCGTGGACATGGCTAGGAACAATGGGTACAGCAGGAATTCGATCGAGCAACGTATTCGAAACATGGAGAAACAACATAGGAAAAATGGACTCACTTCACTATTTCTTCAAGAACAGCGACAATTACGAAAATGGATGCCGCTCACTCATTCGTCAGCTACAAAAAGGTTGAAACGTATTTTGAAAAAGACAGGATACAATACGGCTAGCACTAGCAGAAAATACAGCGTTGAAACTATTTCTGGATTAACTAAGGATGGAAAGAAAAACGAGGAAAAGAGTGGAATCTATAGTATCAGCTGCCCAAAATGTGAAAAGGTATGCATTGGACAAACGAAACGCTTGGCAAAAACAAGATTCCAAGAACATATTAAGGAGGCTGAACAGATCATTAAAAAAGGTGGAATAGAAGCAGCAAGATCATCTTTAGCCGGACATATTATTGAGGAATCTCATACTATTCAATGGGCTAATCTAGACATAGTATAGGAAGTCTGGGGCGGGAAAAAGTTGGATGCTTGCGAATCTTTATGGATCTCGCGAGTCCCCAGTGAACAACGTTTAAGTACGGATCTAGGGAATGAATATAGTGACCTAATTAAAATTGTCAAATAACTAATTTTTTAAATAAAATCTCCATAATTATTTTACCTGCCATAGCTGCCCCGTAATTGCATTACAATTTTTTGTAATTCCCTGTAATAAATTTACATTTAACTTCGTTGTTAATTTTGTACCTGCCTCAGCTAACCCTTAATTGCATTATAATTGTATGTTATTTCCTGCGATAGTAGTTAAGGATATTTATGTTTATTACCTGATGTATCTTTTCTGCCACTAAATGTAAAAGGTTTAAATATTCGGATGATTATGAGAAGAGATGATAACTTACCGGTATCTGGATAGTAAATTTAATAATAAATAGCGCTTAAAAGAAGGAAATTTTATTTTTTCAGTATAGCTCCTTCATTTTGAGTGGTAGAAAGTTTTTCAAAAACGGTTTTTATATGTGAAGTAAATTCTTGAAAATCCCCTAGTTTTTAAATAGGGTGAGTTTAAAGGGCTCGAATAAGTTGGTGTTCGCTCCTAAATAAAGCTTTTAAACGGCTACATCTCGTCAAATATTTATTGTACAGAAAATCTACGCACAGAAAATTTTTTGTCATTAAAAAAGCTACAATTTGGCACTCCAGCATTTGTTTCGTATCTCCAATATTTTCGGTGATATTTACAAGAAAAGGGTAAAAAATAAAAAATCGTTTTCTATTTGAACTCTAATTTTTGTAAAATTAGGTATTTTAAATTGGTCAAACTTCTTGGATGTATTGCCAATACATATATAAAGAGAATCACAGAAGGGTGAAGATCAATTTTAATTAGGGGTGTAGTTAGCGGGTTGTTTTCCCTGATTTTTTGGTAGAAAAAAGTAGATACCGACCTTATCTGAGCATAAGTCGCTCAATTTTCATGCTGGAAACTTTTTTAAAGAAAGGTCCGATTATATACTTAAACAAAAGCTTCTATAAATTTTCCTCGTAAAATGCAATGTTTTCTCGTTATTTGACTTTGAATCTTTCAAATTTAGCATTTGACGAAAACATGCCGTATCTCGGTTCGTATTAGTCGTAGAAAAATTAAAATAAAATCAATTTTTTTCTAAAAATTCTAAAATTTTGCTCTCTACATTTTTTTTGATAAAATGCATATTTTACGAGTTATTCGCAAAAACCCCACTGAAAATGTTGTTTTTTTCGTCGAAAAACTAGTACTTTGAACCGCGAATAGCTCGAAAATGTTAGTTTTACGAAAAAAAATGTATAGAACATTTTTTATTTAGAATTACTATTCCATCGATTCCTGAGGTGGCAACCACCCCCAAGTTTTTAACGTACAGCGGTATGATATTAAAGATGACCCTAGGGCTATTCCCTACCTTCTGGGCAAATTTCAAGTAAATCCATGCTGGACGAAAAATTGTGAGCTAAAATGCTTAATTTCCTTCGAATTCCGACTCAAAAACATTTGATTGTGAGAGGAAGTAGTAATTTTTTCCTAGTTTTAGTCTCTTTTTCGACGTTCTGGGGCGCATAAAAAAAACTCTTGGCATGACATTCTATTTGATATTTTTTACGACTATTTCTAACAAAACAAATCGTTGAGGCCACCTCAAAGTATGTGGAGACTTTTAAATCCATTTAAATTTTTATAAGGTCAAATCTCTCATCAGATCAACACAACTAACCTTTCTAATTAGTTTGATGATTTTAGCCTCACTGTAATGCACGGACGAACACATGTGATTTGAATGGTGTAGCTCTTTGCAATATTCATTTTTAACAAAGCCTTAAAAAATCTGATGGTTTCAATAGTTTTTTATTTTTCACCGATTATTAATTTTTAACTATCACAGACTTGACAATAGTATCGTTTTTGAAAATTAAATATCCTATTGTTTATGATGATGGTGTTGAATTTTGGGATAAAGCAAAGGCCAGTATTGGCTCTTAGCCCTTTAGATATGTTGATTTTTATATAGTACGAGGCGTGATCCAAAAGTAATAATCGATTATTTCTAGTCCGCAGAAAACAAACAAGCTGGGTAGACAGACCTATGCTCATGTCAGAAGGGTTTTGTACTCAACTTACAAAATGCAGTAACTAGCAACAAATAAAATCGATTTTATTGGAGAAAATGTGAGCTTCAAGGATCATACTATTATTAACAAAGTTGAACGAATTTTGACTTCTGAGGTATTTGTTATAGTTATACCCATAAATATCTCCCTTGATAATTTTTTCAGATTTTTTAAATCACGGGTGTCCATTCGCGAGGGAGGAAACACATTTTTCATGTATTTCCCCCCCTCCCCCTTGTGCCCCCAATGAAGCAAAAACGGGCAGTTCAAGAACTGTTTTGAAAAGCTCTCATAGAGAACTTTCAGTTGATACTTATTTCGGCTACCTTTCATGGATTTTTGTTTCAGGGACCACTCCTCTGTACTGTAATCATCGATTCATTGCCTATTTTTCCGAATCCTAGAATGGTTACAAAGCCCTTTTGCTAGGAGCTCTCTCCTGCTTCTTCGCCTTTTTTCAATTATATGTACTCATCTTCATGATACCTATCATACCTGCAATTTTCATGCAAATCCTAGCAAAGCTGTAGTGTCTGAGTCGGTAAAAAGCGCATATGTTTCCATAGTAATACAGGGCATATTGCTCCATAGTAATACAGGAAAATTCAAATCGCTATAACTTCGTCAAATACTATTCGATCTTTATGAAACTTTCAGAAAAGATCAATCTTATCAATAGTCATCTGTTTTATTGAATTTAAGGGTACCGTTTAGATTTTATTCAAGAAAACATAAAATCGATAAATCATACTATTACTAACAAAGTTGAGTGAATTTCGACTTCTCATGCATTTGTTGTTGTTGTACTCATTAAGGCCTACATTCATGATTTTTCGGATGGAAGGTGCCCAATCGCGAGGGGGGGTACGCGAAAAATTCGTACATTTCTCCTTCCCCTCTCGGCACTCATAAGGCAATTTTAAGACTTGTTTTGAAAAGATCTCATTGAGACCTTTCCAATGACACCCTACTCGACTACCAATGGTGAAACGAATTTTTTGAGGGGTCACATCCGTATATGGAGAGACCCCCTTAAACCCCTTTGTAAAATTTTTCCACCCTTGAACTTTCAAGAAGTCACCACTTCTGAACTTTCTACAAAGTTTCATAGCTGTAGCCTCTATAGTTTCGGAGAAAAAGTGCTGTGACATACAGACGGACGGACGGGTAAACGGACACAGGTCGTGATTGCAATAGGGTTTTGTATTTTAGTACAAAAAAACATTTTTTCATTGGCTTGTATACCCACTACGTCAGCATAAAAAATAATAGGAGGGAGGTACATTCATTTGAATACGAACTGTCGAAGAGATAAGATCAATATGGAGATAAACAAAGTTAGAGCTGTCATCAAGTACCTCTGTTTGTAAAGATGGCTACCAAAGACATACACAGTGACCTGGTGGAAACATTGGGAACTCTGGTTCTCTATACTTGACAATTACTCACTGGGCAAAGGAATTTAACCTGGACAGAGCATTTACTGAATATGCACATACCGAAGCACGCCCATCAACGCCCCTCACTGAAGATAAGGTGAAAAAGTTTAAGATGTATTGGCAGATCGAAAAGTGACCATCATGCATGTAGTTGAGATTAAAAGGAACTCATATGGTAGCATTGAAAGTATTCTGTGACCAAATTGCAAATGAATTAGGTATCTGTACGTTGGATACCCAGAATTTTAACCGATCAACAAAAGTAGAAACGACTCAAAATATAGAGGATGAATATCGAAAAGTTCCAAGCAGATCAGAAAAACTTTTTACCAGGTTTCGTGACAACGGACAAGACCTGAATCCATCATTTTAATCCTGAAACCAAACACCTATCGATGACTTAGAAGCGAGTCCCTCACTGACGCCGAAGAAGTTCAAAGTGTCAAGTTCGGCGGGAGAGGCTGTGGCGTCCGTTTTAACGGATGCTTAAGGAATAATATTGTGGTACAATATTTCTAAACAGAGCCAAAAATAAGAAGATTGCTGGAGGCCATTAAGCAAAAAAATGTGAGGTGGAGTCGTGTTTCAGCAATACAATGCACCGGCTCACAAAGCTGTAGTTGCAATGGTTGCCATTCAAGACACAGGATACGAAATGCTCGAATATCTGCCCTATTCACCAGATCTAGCTCCCAACGATTCTTAAGTCTTTTTTGGCTTAAGGGGCAGCTTCGAGGCAAGAAATTTGAAGCCAATAGCGAAGTTATGGTCGCTGTTGAGGCGTTTGGGGAGAGTCAGTACAAGGAATTTTTAAAAGGAATTCTGGGTTAAGAAAATAACATAGACTACTCGTAAGTGCATTGAATTGTTAGGACTGTGTAGAGCAGGTAGCTTGACGATAGACAAACTGTTTACCGGTGCTTGATAAACGCTGGAAGTTCAACAAAGACGTACATTAAATTTTCGTTGACTTTAAGCAAGCATATGACAGTATTGATTGTACTGTACTGTACTGAATAATGCTTTGCTTTGGTATCCCAGTCAAATTAGTTTGCCTTCTAAAATGACAATGACGTCGACAAACTCCCATGTCCGCATCAACAACCAACTCTACGATGCGTTTGAGACTAATATCGAACTAAAGCAGGGAGATGGACTGGCCCCGTAGCTAATAAATTTGGCCTGTGGAATATGTCATAGGAGAGCTACCTGTCGATACAAGAGGAAAGCTACTATACAAGTCGAGCCAAGTGGTCGCCTATGCGAATGAAATTAACATTTAGTCACGGTCGTTAACAACCCCATATAATTTTACTGAAGCTCGACAGCAAAGCGGGGCTACGGTAGGGCTACAAGTCAATAAGGACACAACAAAGCTCATGACGTAGTCGAGGAAAAAAACAATACAAACTGGTCTTGAGGCGAATCATCGGTGCGAATTCGATACAACCATGAACTTTATGACGAACCAAAAGGTCTCAACGATTGCAAGACTGCGGAAGCTGCAATGGGCTGGCCACGTGAATCGTATGGATGAACAACCGATGCAAAAAACGGTATTCGTTCGGACAACTGAAAGGTGGAAATCAGTAGGGAAACCGAAGGAACGCTGGTCTGACTGGAAGACACTTTGTGGCGGACCAACCACCTATCCAACCCGCATGCTTGTCCGCCATATTCCATATTCATGGGCCGACGACATCGTGGGGACACGCAACTTTGTCGCCGCAGCAAACACGGGCAACTATTTTGTGCCCAGTAACCACTGATGGCACACATCTGCGCGTATCCAATATCTACACGACGACATATCGAACGCGCGTCATCGAATGTGCTGACGGATGTGCGACAAGGAGAAATATCGTTTACGATGCGTCGTCAGCATTATCAATGAATAAAAGTGGAGAACGCAAGCATCAAACATTCATTCGTTCCTTCATTCATCCATTCGCTCAGTCAGTCAGTCAGTCTCGCATCTTTGTCCACGTAAATCTCAACTTCGAATCCGAGACAACGTTACCCATTTTATCTTTTGTATTTCTTATCTCAATAAATTTATTTGTAGAAATTGTCATGTTTCCTTTATTCCGCACAGCAAACTTGAATGAAGAGAAGAGAACCTTCTTGGCGATAAGAGGCAGGTTTAGGGAATCACGAGACGGATATGTTACTGTACTTGCTGCTCCTTGTCATGATAAGCTTCGATGCATAAATGATGATAAGCTTCGATGCATAAATCTAGAACTAACCCTGAGAAAAGATTCTACGCACGAGCCTCTGCAAAGACACACAAGGTGCAATATTGTTCAGCCCTATGGATATTCAGGGCAGGTGGAAGCAATATTTCCAAAAACTTCTCACAGCGCCCACAACATTTACCAAAACTAAGAGTATTCCAGGGGTGAAGAATATATCTGGCAACGCTACCAACAGCAGAGGAGGTATAGGTAGCCATTCGTGGTCTCAAAATGAACAAAGCTCCTGGGATTGACGGAATATTTACAGAACTGCTCTTATTCGAAGGGATAACCCTACACTACTTGCTTCTTCAGTTAAGATGTTGCATCATACGGCCCTTACATAGAAAGAGAGACAGGCAACACAATGAGAATTGTAGAGGGATTGCTCTGTTGAGCACATCATATAAAGTGATGTCTAAAGTCATTGAACGAAGACTGAAGCTCTATTATGAACATTTCATTGGAGATTACCAAGGTGGCTTTCAAAGTGGATGGTCTACGATTGACCAAATTTTTTTTTTTTTTCTTTAGCACTACAGCACTTTTCGGGCCTTTGCTTAGAGATAGTTAGACTATCTCATTATCTTGATCGAATGTGTTGGCACTCCAAAAGCTGCGATACGTTCCGATTTTAAACCAGTACGTATCATAACTGAGCGGGCTTATAACTCGGAAACAAATCTCGTTATCACGAACGGGGTTCGAGCTAGGGATCTTCGGCTTACGTAGCGAGCACTCTAACTTCTACACTATGCGGGCTACATGATATTTTCAGTAAAACTGGTGCTTGAAAAGTGCTGGGAATATAATATCAGCTTTTCTTAGACTTAAAGCAAGCATACGACAGTTTTGTCAGATATGTTCTGTACAAAACAATGTTTGATTTTTGCTTCCCAATCAATCTCACCCGGATCTCCGTCTGTATGCCGCCCGTTATGCATACTAGACACTGGGAAAGTGCTAGAGAAACTTATCAAGGGAAGACCCATTAACGCGATTCGTGCTGCAGGGGACCTATCTCCTCGGCAGTCCAGCTTTAGAGCAGAACTCTCCACAATTGATGTGATTGCAGAGGTGGTGAGCGCAGTCCATAAGGCAGAAGCATATAGCCGCACCAAGCGACGGATAGTCCTGTTGGTGTCACTCGACGTTAGGAATGCCTTCAACTCCGCTAGAAGGATGGATATTCTGGATACGCTGGAAAACCTTTTTTAAGTTCCACAATATCTAGTGCAGCTTTGGAGGGACTACCTGGAGGGCCGAAGCTTGCTTTATGACACGACACAGGGCAATGAAGGATGCAAGCTACATCGGGTTTTGCCCAGAGATCCATCTTTGGTCCAGACCTGCGGAACGTGTCTTACGACGAGCTACTGAGACTGGAGATGCCAGATGAGTCGCGGTTGATCGGCTAAGCGGATGACATTTCGGCTGGATGCACCGTTGAACAGGCGAAAGATAGGCTAGGTATGCTAATGCGACAGTGGAGAGACTGGATGACAGCTCGCGGGTTCAGTTTAGCACTGGAGAACACCGAAGTGATCATCTTGACAAAAAGAGAATCCCTAGAGTAAGGATGGTCACCATTGGAGACATACTAATCGAATCGAAGTCAGCGGCGAAGTACCTAGGGCTACTGATCGCCTCGAAGACGAGTTTCTCTGAGCAAATCAGGACAACGGTTGAGAAGGCTGCTTCGGGAGTTTGGCTCTGAGTCGACTTATAGCCAAAGTAGGAGGATCCAGCACATCAAGAAAACGCCTCTTGATGAGTCCTGTAAGGTCAGTGCTATTATACGGAACAGGTACAAAGAAGATGAGCACTGAGGATTACATCTTCGTATCCGACAGTCTCTGATTTGGCGCTGAGAGTTATTGGAGGCGTTATACCTGCTGCTTTCCTTGCTAGAGAGCGCCGCGCTTTTTGCTAGCGTCGAAATGAGGATGCGAGAGAGATGGTTGTCCGCGAGGAGAGGCAGCAATCACTCAATGATTGGCAGCAGTCTTGGATGATTGCACGAAGGGAATGTGGAGTGCGCACCTCAACCCTAATATGAGACTGTGGCTAAATCGAAGGCATGGTGAGACTGACTTCTATCTGATCCAGCTTTTGAGCGGGCATGGGTGTTTTCAGTCTTACCTACACAAAATTAGTAAGTTACGGTCCCCCAATTGTCGGTTTTGACCAGGAGAGGAAGACAATGCCTGCCAGCCATTTTTTTGCGTTTACAAATGGGACGGGCTACATAGAGACGGGAGAGCTCACATCGGATAGTAAAGTCGCGGTGATGCTCGAATCGGTTGACAAATGGAACCAGGTGGCACATTATGCTCGGGTAGTCCTAAAATATAAAAGGGGCTCACAGCAGCCGGGGGCGTTGGGGCGGGGGGATCGCTTGTCTGGCAATTCCTCTTCCCCTCTCGCTAGAAGAGGGGTTCCCCAGCTTGAAGCCGCCTCACGGCGTAACAAAACGACCCGAAGCAATGTGTGAAACGGTTCCAAGCTGGGTTTTCGGGTTGACAGGGCAGGTGTTTAGTGGGTAGTCTAGTCGTTAGCGAGTATGGGAGTCCCAAACTCTGTGCGTAAATGGCATTCATCTCCCATCAAAAAAAAAAAAACTAGCGCGCATGACCAAGATTACAATTCTAAACACTGAGTCTCATATCAAAGTTAGCGGAGATTTGACTGAAAGCTTCCGAACAAACTTAAGCCTAAAAAAGAGAGATGGGCTTCCCCTGTTTTTCAATATTACTCTGAAACATGTGGTCAAGAAAACGCCAGCAGACACCACGGAGACGCGACTCTACTAGCGTTGCCAACGATTTTAACATTATGTCCAGATCAATTCCAGATGTGAAGTGAGAGTTTATACGGCTGGAGTTAGAAGCGAAAAAGTCGGCCTACTGGTCAATAAAACAAACTAAATTTATGCCCTTACCAAGGAAAGACATACCTGTACGAAAAAACCTGACCTTAGGAGACCACAACCTAGAAAACGTGGATAGCTTCACATACTTACGGAATCCATCTTGATAGAAAGGGTACAGAAAAGAACGATATGGAAAAGGATAAACTCAGCAAACAAAGCCTACTTCTCAGTAGTTCGTATGTTGACAGGGAAAATAAGAGTCGCTTTTTCAAGTCACTAATAAGACCTGCGCTGCTGTATGGATGTGAAATCTGACTTTTACAAATGTTTACAACGATGAGTTATATAATCTTCACGACGATCCACCTGCATCCACAAGCGTAAACTTACTTAGGTAGGACATGTGAAGAAAATGGAAGAGCATAGGCACCCCAAACCAAGGGTAGAGCGCAAGGGAAACGTCCAGCTGGAAAATTAGGAAGCGTGGGAAGATTCAATCGATGCTGACAGGGAATCATTGCTTGGGATTTCCACTTGGCGAACTACTGCAGGAGCTATGCCATAAATGATGCCGATGAAAAACGATTTCTAAATTGCACAATACAACAACAGAAATAGCAAATAGAAAAATGAACATTTTATGAGTAACCATGAGAATCGACAATAAAGAAAAGCCTTCCAGATATATTGTCTTATTACTTACATAACCAAAATCACTGTCTATTTCGGCCATAAAAACCGTCCCTGACACTTTTTGATCCATACTCTACACTTCTTAGAAGAGTTTTCTGACATAACCATTATTGATTCAATTCCGAAAATATAAATTTTCATTGTTAATAAATTGAACGATTATTATAAAAACAAAAAACTCTTAGAACGAACCGAACCATTCAGGATTATATAAAATATAGAGCACAATCCGTCTCGATTACGTCTTTTCACTTATCATCAGAAAAAGATATATGTAGGTACGAGTACATATAAAAAAATCGTAAAGCGTGAGAAAACAAACCGAATGGTTATGCACAAAACACAAGGAATAAGCCAGGCATAACGACATTCAGTCACGAAACCACAAAGGATATTTTCAAACGTCAACCGCAAACGTTTATAGTGTCGACTTCATGTTCACCCAAATACCAATAACTCGCGTGTCGTCTGTTTACAAATCCATTTCTGCTAAATGTTGTCTATCAACTTGTGTAACAAGGTCAATTAATAAGAAGAAAGTATCGTTATCCTTCATGAATAATTAATTCGTAAACCGTCTACTTAGTAAGGCACGCGGAGATTTTGGAAAGTACGTCCATTATTTCCTTAAATGAGTATCAAGGCACATGCAAATGGCCGCCTAAGTGTGGGAAAAACCTGTTAGTCGTGAGGGTATTAGGATTTTCCCGAAGAATCCTTGAGTGGGAAGGAAAATTGCTACTATGTATAATCCTGATATTATCATAACAAATAAAGTTCTCGTTTTCGAATTTCCATAGTGAAATGGCTCTATTAAAGATGAGACCGAATTCAAATTCTGATTAAATCTTCTAATCCCATAAGCACGTGGATTCGATTGAATTGGAACTTTGTTAATAAACAGCATTCGAAGGGTTCATTATCTTTTTCAATCTATTCACACCACTAACCTACTAAACTAAACAAACAAGCGATTAATTCCTCAGACAAATGGATACCATCTTTCCAACGAAAGTTCTATACTTTTATCCCCAATTGGTTTATATTAAAACTTATTTTCGGTCGAGTTAACATATCGCTGCCATTGTACGAGTATCTCCTCTGGGGCTAAGCTACTTAGTCGTTCGTTTCGTTCAGATTTTTGTGCTGGGCACATGTGGATGTGTATGTTGCGGTTGCTCCTTTATGTGTCTGTGCTAGAATAAGAACAACAAGATCTTATTCACGAGTGTTGTTTGTGCTGGGAGCGCTTTAAATAGATTCTACACTCAGGACGATGATTGGTTCAGTTTTCCAGCCATGTGTGCAATATCATCGTCTACCTTCCTTTCCAAAAGTTTTATTTTCTGCAAATTGGCGTTTCTTAAGTGATGCTGAAGATGACGAAATTATTAGGGGTATACGATTTCGAGCGCAGACAAACTTTGGATCTGGTTTTGATGGAATGGACAAGTGTAAAGGCGGAAATTAGTTTAAAAAAAAGTTTTTCATATGGAAGATATTTCATTCGCAGATGGAGGATGTTTTTTGATGGCTGAATCGAAAGAAGAATTGTTAGGAATAATTTAATTCTGTTTAATTAATTGAATTCAGAAAATGGTTCGATTTGTTTGAACGGTATCTTTAAGAAGGATTGTATTTAAATCTCTTCGTAACAAGTCATTCTGTCTTAACTAAAGTTTAGACAATTGCTACGATGGATAATGATAAAACAAGTTGGGTAGACAGACATACGCTCATGTCAGAAGGGTTTTGTACTCAACTTACAAAATGCACTCACCAGCAGCGAATAAAATCAAGAAACATGTCAAAGACGATTTTATTGAAAAAAATATGAAATTCGAAGATCATACTATTATTAACAAAGTTGAACGAATTTTGACTTCTCACGAGGGAAGAAACACATTTTTCGTGTATTTCCAGAGAGGGGGATGAAAGAGGTCCATCGCGAGGGGGGGTTGGTACGCGAGAAGTTCGTACATTTCCCTTTCACCCGCCCCCACGGTACTGATACAGAAATTTTAAGACTTGTTTTGAAAAGATCTCATTGAGACCTTTTCAACGACACCCTACTCGACTACCAATGGTGAAAAAATTTTTTGAAGGGTCACCTCCGTGTATGGGGAGACCCCTTTAAGTCCCTTTGCAAAATTATTCCACCCCTAAATTCACAAGAAGTCACAAAGTTTCATGGCTGTAGCTTCTATAGTTTCGGAGAAAAAGTGCTGTGACATACAGACGTACGGACAGACATACGGGCACAGGTCATGATTGCAATAGGGTTTTTTATTTTAGTACGAAACCCTAAAAATCTTATTCTAACTTATAAAGGGTTTTCCATTAAGGACATAACAATTTTATCTATTAATAAAGCACAGAAACATTTGAGATATTGAATTAAAATTTATTGTGGGTGTAGTGCAAGCATTACATTTTATGAATAATTTCGGTTATATGACCACTATGAGCCCGTTTACAGCGGTCGATTCTTTGGACCCAATTTTCCACACCACTCTGACACACATTTCGACCGGAACGTTGACAATTTCGCGTCAGATGTTGTCTTTGTGCTCGTCTAATTTTGCTGGCTTGTTGGCATAGACCAGTGACTTGATATAGCCCCATAAAAAGGAATCCAATGGTGTTAGATCGCATGAACGAGGCGGCCATTCGGCTGGAATATTTCTTAAGATAACACGTTCGCCAAATTAGCCTTTCAATAAATCTTTTGTGAGGCGTCCTGTGGCTAGTGGCATCGTCTTGTTGAAATCACATATCGTTGATGTCAAGTTCAAACAATTCTAGTCACAAATAATCTTCCAATATGTGGGTTTGTTGCTGACCAATAATGAATATTTTGTTTATTAACAAAGCCATTGAGCCAGAAATGAGCTTCATCGCTTCGTTGGAGTAAACGCTCTTAAAGACTCAGAATTTGAATAATTTCCAAACGTTGTTGGTTCGTGAACTTTACCATGATAAAAACGTTAACTTTAGCTAACGTTTGACATTGACAGTTCCTTGAAACAGTTTAAGGGCGGTACAAAATTCTTATGTCTCTAATGAAAAACCCTATAACAGGTAAAACCAAGTGCATATTTAACTAGCTCGATTGGAAGTTTATAATGAGTTAGTTTATTAACCGCTTTTTGATGTTACTATAATTGAAGAAAATTCAAGTGATAGTAACTTCATTGCGTACTTGGATTTTGATGAAACCATCTGAGCATGAAAAGTTTCATAAATCTCCCTTCCTTTCGCACTCTTCAAAACTGATAATGCAGTTCGAAAATCCGGTTTGGAGAGCTCAAGATCGAGATGATTAAAACAGTAATTATTGTGACAGACGGACAGGCTGTTCATGATTTTATATGGCTTTATACAATACTAATAAACCCTCTGTATACTGGCAAGAAGTGGGAGTTTGAATGATGTATATCCCATGTACACATCAAGGATTCCAACAAGATCAACGCTACAATCAACTAACATAGTTATTTAAGGTTAATTAGCGCTGTAATAATTAGCCCATTCGTAATTAATTCGATTTATTTGATTGATTTATGAATTGATCAATCATTTTAATTCAATTCGCCACAAAGCAAAAATGCTTTGTTTCGAATACCACATTTTCATTTTTATCAACCGAGTAACCCATTATTTGTTATTCATTTTTTAGTTTGTCAAAACTTTGAAATAAAAGTTTATTCATTGTTCAATTGTTGGTTGGGTCGTCATATATTCTACGAATTCCTGTCCTAATATGTCTTGTTTCAATTGTTGGTTATTCAGTATCTCTGAATGGTTAAAAAGAAAGTAAAATAAAGTAAAATTTTTAAAGTTTATAAAAGAATAATAAAAGGGTCCCGGCGCAAACATTTGGAGGCCCCGTTGGGATCCACTTGGTGTTTGTTTTGTCGTACATAACTGAATAATTGTTCTTTCCCCGGTGAACAGGTCGTGATGTGCAGTGTGGTGTTTTGTGTAGTGTCGTGGTGTATCCACTCTTTCTGTTTCCGGTCGCTTTCCGACTACACTGCAGAAGCCTCAGCACCAAGAGATGCCAGTGTGGTCAGGGTGCTGCGTCGCTACAAAGTCATGGCAGGCTCGTTGAGGAGGATTATCGACCGTTTGGACCAGCAGGAGGTCACTCATGACCCTCCAACGAGGTTGGCAACAGCTGGATGAATATCACCTGTAAATCATCGAGCTCCATGACGATCCTGAAGCGTATGGTTTTAACGTGCAACAGCACATTCATTTGGAAGAGCTTACCCAAGATTGGGTCATTCGTCTGGAATCGAAAATGGATGAACTCAGCGCCACACCTGCCTCAACGACTCTGCCTGTGACTCCTCTTACCATGCCTTCGCTGAAAATAAAACTCCCTATCTTCGATGGGAACTATTTACATTGGCAACAATTCCACGACTTGTTCGTGAAAATGGTGCATAGCCAACCGATGTCCAAGTGCCAGAAGCTATGGTACCTCAAGACCGGCCTCACCGGAGAAGCGAAGCTTTTGATTCGAAATTTTATATTGTCGAATGACAGCTACGAGGCGGCTTGGACAACCTTGAAGGGTTATCCATTTTACTCTTGGGAAAGTAAAGCTAAAGAAAACACATAAAAGATTCAGATGGAAACGAAATTTTTGTTCAATATAAAGATTGAACATTGCCATTATACGTGAAATACAACATCATTCAAATGTTCTCCACGGGACCTCTTACAGGCCTCAATCCTTTTGAGGTAATTTTCAATGACATTTCGGCACATTTCTGGCAATATCTCGGCTATAACTCCACGAATATTGGTTTTCAATTGCTCAAGATTTTGAGGGTTGTTCGCGTAAACACCATCTTTCGCGTAGCCCCATACAAAGAAATCCAAAGGTTTTGTCGCAGGATCCTGCGGGCCAATTGACATCACTCGATCTCGAAATTACGCGTCCTGGAAATTTCTCTTGCAAAAGTGCTCGATTAGCCTGTGTTGTTTGGCTTGTGGCTCCGTCCTGTTTGAACCACATGTTCTCCAGATCATAATCTTCAATTTCTCTCCAAAAATAATCGGTTAACGTCCGTCCATAGCAGTCAGAATTGACTGTAATGGCTCTTCCTTGATCGTTTTCAAAAAAATACGGGCCAATAACACCACCAGACCATAATGCACACCAAACGGTCACTTTTTGCGGATGCAAAGGCTTTTCTGCGATTACCTGAGGATTTTGAGAGCCCCATATGCGGCAATTCTGTTTATTTACGTAACGACTGAGCGAAAAATGAGCCTCATCACTAAAGAAAATTTTGTTCGGAAAATCGTTATCATGTTCCAATTCGCATACATTCTGCGTTGTGTATGGTCTTGAGGCTTAAGTTCTTGAGTGAGTTGGACTTTTTACGGATGGAGATGCAAATCCAAATGCAAAATCCGCCACAATCAGCCGTAAGACGAGCCCAAATGTTGAGCACGTCGAGGAATCAACAAATTCGGGTCTTCCTCCACACTTTGAGCAACGACAGCGATATTTTCAGCAGAACGAATATTGCGATGATGCACAGGTCTTGCAATATCAATAACCGATCCAGTCTCTTCAAATTTTCTCACTGTGTTCGAAATTGTTTGCTGTGTAGGTCCATTATGTCGACAGTAATCGGCTCGTAAAGCCCTTAATGTTGATACAGCAGAATCACCATTTTTATAACAAAATTTAATAATTTTAACGCGTTCTTCGACTGCTAAACGATCCATATTTCTAAATGGCAAACCTTCAACTAAAAAAGAAAACACGCTTTGGATGACATTTAATTCTGACAGATGTCAAATGGCAGGGTTATACTTTCCTACCACGAAATGGATAACCCTGTACGACAACCGGCGACTATTGGTAGCGACGTTCATCAACAAATTGATGAGTCAGCCATCTCATGCTAATGAGACCACACAAGAGTGTCTCAGACGCCTGGAGAACCTGCAAGTGTCCACAAGGGACTGAGATCCGTTGCTGCTACATGTGCTCATCCGAAAATCGAATCCAGCGACTCACGCATCATACGAACAATCGTTATCTAACCTGCGCAAGCTACCACTCTCGAAGAGTTTGTTAGACTTCATGGAAACGCGTTTACAGGCTCTCGAGGTACTCGGCCATAAAACAAAGAAACCGGAGATCAACGATAGGAAAGCCACAAGTCGACCGTGGCCGCCACGACAGCCTCTCGGTGCTTAATGTGTGAGCAGGTTCACCCGCTTTACTACTGCCCGGATTTCCTCAGGATCACTGCTGCAAAGAGACTAAGTTTCCTGCGCGCTCAAAAGCTGTGCGTGAATTGCCTTCGAGAAGGACATCAGGCTTCCAGCGGCGCGCCCAGAATTTGCAAGCAGTGTTCCAAGAATCACAACACCCTGGTACATCTGCCTGGAGACACCAAGCCCAAACAAACCAAGACGATATCCTCGAGCACGACAGCCCCGAAACAAGACTTGAAACCGCAAACAAATGCAGAACCGCCATCGCTCGCTTTAACGACTCTGATGGAGCCCCCCCCCCCCCATGTACTTCTGAGCACAGCCGTCGTCAGGCTGATCACCAGCAATGGGAAGACGACGGATTTTTGAGCTGTGCTGTATCCGGGCTCACAAATAAACCTAGTCACCAAAAGAATCATAAAAAAAATGGGTTTATAATCGACACCGCACCTTGCCCTCTTTGAAAGGGTAGGCAGTAGCACTGAGAAGGCAAACCATAAGGTGAACCTCGGCCTAAGATCCAGATTATCAGGATATGCCGTGCAGTTGGAAGCGTACGTCATGGACAAAATTATATCACCGCAATCGTCTCAGAACTTGATTACATCAGGATGGCACATTCCCAAAAATATAAGGCTGGCAGATCCAGACTTCCACCGAACGGAGCGCATCGACATGTTACTGAGTGCCGAATACTTTCGCGAGGTCCTAGCCATTGGGCAAATAAAATTAGGCCCACAGCTTCCAGTGCTCCAGAATAAGGTCCTAGGGTGGATTGTAGCCGGAAGAGTGATCACACCTCAACTGTCTTCCGTGACATGCGGCATCCTGGCAGAAGATAACCAGCTTAATCAGCTCAGCAAGCGATTTTGGAAGGCCGAGAAAGTACAGGATCCGCAGCACAAGCTTACGTTAACTGAAAAGGCTTGCGAAGTACATTTCTATCAGACAATGCCAAGAAGTCCCGACTGCCGTTTCTTGGTTAAACTCCCATTCAGCAAGGATCCTGGGACGTTAGGTGATTCCCAAGCGGTGGCCACTCGCAGATTCATAACCTTGGAGCGTCGACTCGAGAGGAACCCTGATCTAAGACTTCCATACGAGGACTTCATGGAGGAGTATATTCGGTTTGGGCATATGGAGGAGGTGACGTCGCAGCAGCGGGAGGAATGACGATACTTCCTCCTACATTATTGTTTCCTGAAGCCTGACAGCAGTACAACTAAGCTGCGGGTGGTTTTCGATGCATCCAGTAAGACGACCACAAACGTTTCGTTGAATTATGTCCTTCATACAGGGCCTACTGTCCAGGATGACCTTTTTTTGATACTCCTGCGTTTCAGAATGCCTTGTTTTGTTTTCACCGCCGACATCGAGAAGATGTATCGGCAGATAATGCTCCATCCTGAAGACCGTCGGTACCATGGCTTAATTTGGAGAAATAGTTCAACGCAACCAGTGCGATACTATCAGTTGAAAACCGTAGCCTACGGCACGACGTGTGCCCCGTATCTAGCTACAAAATGTCTGCAAGTTCTAGCACATGAGAACCAGCAGAAAGGTCCCTTGGGCAGCAGCGCGTTGGAGACGGATTGCTATATCGACGACGTCATGACCGGGACAGACAGCTTAGAGGAGGCACTTATCAAACAGGCGGAGCTTTGCACCATACTCTCGAGCGTGGTGTGCCAACCATCCTCTATTGTTGAAGCAGATTAAACCTGAGGATCAACAGGTCCAGCTAGACTTCAGTTGTTTACACGAGGACTATATTGAGACGTTAGGGAGTCATCTGGCGTCCGAAGACTGACGAGTTTCAAACCCTAATCAACCTGGATCCAACCGATGCGAAGTTCTCCAAGAGGACGATGGCATCTGATATAGCCAGAATGTTCGATCCATTGGGCATTCTGGCTCCTGCGACAGTAACAGCCAAACTATTCCTGCAGGAATTATGGTGATTGGAATTGGATGGGGATGCAGCATTACCAGTAGGGATCCATACGCAGTGGTCCGATTTCCGCAGTGGTCTGCCATCATCGCAGCAGGCCCGATTTTCTCGTCACATCAGTACAGGCGAGACACCCGTGCAAGTACAGTTGCACACCTTTTGTGATGCCTCCGAGAAGGCATATGGCGCAGCGATATACATGCGGTCAACGCTGAGGAGCGGTCAAGTCGTCGTCAGGCTGCTGTGCGCCAAGTCAAGAGTGGCCCCGAGCAAGACACTTACTGTTCCGCGCCTGGAGCTGTGTGCGGCGAAACTAGGCGCTGACCTCACAAGACGAGTTAAGACAGCGCTCAATCTGCAGGAGGTTTTTCAGGCATTCTGGACCGATGCCGAGATTGTCTTGGCGTTGATCAACTCTACTGTATCATCGTACAATACCTTTTTTGGCAAACAGGGTCTCGGGCATACAAACCCTCTCAAGGCCGGGCCGATGGCGACACGTAGCGTCTGAAGAGAACCCAGCTGACATCCTGTCACGTGGGATGGCGCCGGCTGAATTGAGCCGCTGTAGTATGTGGTTGCAAGGACCACCATTTTATCCAGGAAAGAATCAGTTTGGCCTTCCGAGTATTGGAGTGGTGGCCCTTGCGACTTGGAGACAAAATGGACCAAGATCGGTACGGTAGCAGCAGAGGCTCCTGAAACACACTTCATTCAGCGGATCCAACACGGCAACTCCTTTAAAAGGCTGCAGTGCATAGTGGCCTACATGATGCGGTTTACCTGTGGTCTCAAGCCGGCAGTTAAGCAATCTCAACTGACAAATCAAGCGCCCACGGGTGATGAATTATCCAAAGCCCTGGAGATCATCGTGAGGTATGTACAATCACAAATTTTTAACTGCAAATTTTTGGACATCAGGTCAGGGAGGCAAGTCTCCAAGCCCAGCCCGTTGATGGGACTGGTGCCATTCCTGGGTCCAGAGGGCATAATCCGTGTCGGTGGAAGGCTGGAGGCTGCCAAGGTCAGATTCAACGCCAAACATCCCATTTTATTACCGTTCAAGCATCCGTTCACCAGACTGCTGATGATGGACATCCATCGCGACCACTGTCATCTCGCTACCAGTAGACAGCGGTTCTGGCCGATTCGAGAAAAACAACTCGCGAGATCGATCGTTCGAGGGTGCGTGCGGTGCACGGAGCCATGCCTAAGCTGTTTTCACAAATCATGGGAAACCTGCCGAGTGCAGGTATTCAGCCAGCCCGTCCGTTCATCAACTCTGGCGTGGATTTCTGTGGGCCTATGATGATCCATTACCGAGGTAGAGGTACCCGACCGCAAGAAGGGTGCCTAGCCATATTTTGCTGTTTCGCTACAAAGGCCGTCCCTCTAGAGCTAGTCAGCGATCTAAGCACAGAGAGCTCAGCAAGCGATTTTGGAAGGCCGAGAAAGTACAGGATCCGCAGCACAAGCTTACGTTAACTGAAAAGGCTTGCGAAGTACATTTCTATCAGACAATGCCAAGAAGTCCCGACTGCCGTTTCTTGGTTAAACTCCCATTCAGCAAGGATCCTGGGACGTTAGGTGATTCCCAAGCGGTGGCCACTCGCAGATTCATAACCTTGGAGCGTCGACTGGAGAGGAACCCTGATCTAAGACTTCCATACGAGGACTTCATGGAGGAGTATATTCGGTTTGGGCATATGGAGGAGGTGACGTCGCAGCAGCGGGAGGAATGACGATACTTCCTCCTACATTATTGTTTCCTGAAGCCTGACAGCAGTACAACTAAGCTGCGGGTGGTTTTCGATGCATCCAGTAAGACGACCACAAACGTTTCGTTGAATTATGTCCTTCATACAGGGCCTACTGTCCAGGATGACCTTTTTTTGATACTCCTGCGTTTCAGAATGCCTTGTTTCGTTTTCACCGCCGACATCGAGAAGATGTATCGGCAGATAATGCTCCATCCTGAAGACCGTCGGTACCATGGCTTAATTTGGAGAAATAGTTCAACGCAACCAGTGCGATACTATCAGTTGAAAACCGTAGCCTACGGCACGACGTGTGCCCCGTATCTAGCTACAAAATGTCTGCAAGTTCTAGCACATGAGAACCAGCAGAAAGGTCCCTTGGGCAGCAGCGCGTTGGAGACGGATTGCTATATCGACGACGTCATGACCGGGACAGACAGCTTAGAGGAGGCACTTATCAAACAGGCGGAGCTTTGCACCATACTCTCGAGCGTGGTGTGCCAACCATCCTCTATTGTTGAAGCAGATTAAACCTGAGGATCAACAGGTCCAGCTAGACTTCAGTTGTTTACACGAGGACTATATTGAGACGTTAGGGAGTCATCTGGCGTCCGAAGACTGACGAGTTTCAAACCCTAATCAACCTGGATCCAACCGATGCGAAGTTCTCCAAGAGGACGATGGCATCTGATATAGCCAGAATGTTCGATCCATTGGGCATTCTGGCTCCTGCGACAGTAACAGCCAAACTATTCCTGCAGGAATTATGGTGATTGGAATTGGATGGGGATGCAGCATTACCAGTAGGGATCCATACGCAGTGGTCCGATTTCCGCAGTGGTCTGCCATCATCGCAGCAGGCCCGATTTTCTCGTCACATCAGTACAGGCGAGACACCCGTGCAAGTACAGTTGCACACCTTTTGTGATGCCTCCGAGAAGGCATATGGCGCAGCGATATACATGCGGTCAACGCTGAGGAGCGGTCAAGTCGTCGTCAGGCTGCTGTGCGCCAAGTCAAGAGTGGCCCGGAGCAAGACACTTACTGTTCCGCGCCTGGAGCTGTGTGCGGCGAAACTAGGCGCTGACCTCACAAGACGAGTTAAGACAGCGCTCAATCTGCAGGAGGTTTTTCAGGCATTCTGGACCGATGCCGAGATTGTCTTGGCGTTGATCAACTCTACTGTATCATCGTACAATACCTTTTTTGGCAAACAGGGTCTCGGGCATACAAACCCTCTCAAGGCCGGGCCGATGGCGACACGTAGCGTCTGAAGAGAACCCAGCTGACATCCTGTCACGTGGGATGGCGCCGGCTGAATTGAGCCGCTGTAGTATGTGGTTGCAAGGACCACCATTTTATCCAGGAAAGAATCAGTTTGGCCTTCCGAGTATTGGAGTGGTGGCCCTTGCGACTTGGAGACAAAATGGACCAAGATCGGTACGGTAGCAGCAGAGGCTCCTGAAACACACTTCATTCAGCGGATCCAACACGGCAACTCCTTTAAAAGGCTGCAGTGCATAGTGGCCTACATGATGCGGTTTACCTGTGGTCTCAAGCCGGCAGTTAAGCAATCTCAACTGACAAATCAAGCGCCCACGGGTGATGAATTATCCAAAGCCCTGGAGATCATCGTGAGGTATGTACAATCACAAATTTTTAACTGCAAATTTTTGGACATCAGGTCAGGGAGGCAAGTCTCCAAGCCCAGCCCGTTGATGGGACTGGTGCCATTCCTGGGTCCAGAGGGCATAATCCGTGTCGGTGGAAGGCTGGAGGCTGCCAAGGTCAGATTCAACGCCAAACATCCCATTTTATTACCGTTCAAGCATCCGTTCACCAGACTGCTGATGATGGACATCCATCGCGACCACTGTCATCTCGCTACCAGTAGACAGCGGTTCTGGCCGATTCGAGAAAAACAACTCGCGAGATCGATCGTTCGAGGGTGCGTGCGGTGCACGGAGCCATGCCTAAGCTGTTTTCACAAATCATGGGAAACCTGCCGAGTGCACGTATTCAGCCAGCCCGTCCGTTCATCAACTCTGGCGTGGATTTCTGTGGACCTATGATGATCCATTACCGAGGTAGAGGTACCCGACCGCAAGAAGGGTGCCTAGCCATATTTTGCTGTTTCGCTACAAAGGCCGTCCCTCTAGAGCTAGTCAGCGATCTAAGCACAGAGACATTCCTCTGTGCGCTCAAACGTTTCATTAGTCGATGAGGACACTGCCGAAATCTATTTTGCGACAACGCCACTAACTTTGTGGGAGCTCACAACCAGCTATCAGAATCATCGTCCTCATTATATTCCAACGAAGCGCGTCAAGAAATAACGGCGTGCTCCAGCCGGGGATTCGACTTCCGTTTCATCCCTTAACGCGCGCCTTATTTTGGCGGCTTGTGGGAGGCGGCGGTCAAATCAGTCAAAAATTTGATCCGTCGAGACGTTTTGTCGGCGGCTCTCACCTACGAGGAGTTGCATACCTTGGTGATTGAAGTGGAGACTATCCTCAATTCTAGACCACTGACTCCGATATCAAACGATCCCAATGATTTGGCAGCCTTAACTCCAGCACACTTTCTCATCGGAGAACCCCTCACTGCCATGGTGGATGGTCGCACAGAGCCAGTCACCGGAGTTGTCCATGCCCGGTGGTAGCTAATCAATCACCTCAAACTCGAATTCTGAAGACGATGGTCGCACGAGTACTTGGCGCAGTTGCAGCATCGTGTCAAGTGGAAACAGTCACACCCCAATGCGATCCCGGGAACAGTGGTCATCATAAGCGAAGATAACACCCCATCGATGAAGTGGCCCCTGGGGCGAATTATCAAGCCGTACAAAGGCGCCGAAGGTTTCGTACGAGTTGATGATGTCAAAACCGCCTTCTGAACTTTGAAAAGGCCAATACACAAACTGGCTCCGTAACCAGTACTCGATGACGCACAGTCTAAGGAAGAACCATCACAAGCAAGTTCCCCCCACTTGACGAAAGAAGGGTCCCAGATCAGCGGCGACGACATCTCGACGACAAGGTGGCGATCGATGCGAACCAGCAAGTCAATTATGGCGCTCCTCCTGATGTGCCTGCTAGCTCCCATAGCGCACGCCTCTCCAACACAAGGCTCAACAACCAGATCCCACACGGGTCTGTATTTTCAACCATTAGGTCGAGTCTACTTATCTTCCAGCGAGTGGAAGTTGCTCATTTATTACGATATGGGAACGTATTGGCGGGAATTTGCTGTTCTACAGAACGGGCCGAACCTTGTGGACTCTTTCAACGACTCCACTCACTTCACTGATCTGAAATCGAGGAGCTGCGATGACAGTTACAAGCGCAAGATGTTTCATGGACCGATCAAGTGACCAAGACATCCACCAGTACACCATCGGCTGCCTAAGCATTCTCGAGTAACCAATTTTTCATTCATTTTTTAATTTGTCAAAACTGAAACAAAAGTTTATTCATTGTTCAATTGTTGGTTGGGTCGTTATAAATTCTGTGAATTTTTGTCCAAATGTGTCTTGTTTCAATTGTTGGTTATTCAGTATCTCTGTAAGGTTAAAAAGAAAGTAAAATAAAGTTAAATTTTTAAAGTCTATAAAAGAATAATAAAATCAAAGTTTGGGACAAAAGAGTCCCGGCGCAAATACCTACCAATCATTCAAACTAATTAATATATTAACCGGAAT
This sequence comes from Odontomyia ornata, assembly GCA_963969285.1. Lineage (NCBI taxonomy): Eukaryota > Metazoa > Arthropoda > Insecta > Diptera > Stratiomyidae > Odontomyia > Odontomyia ornata. Next base: position 375,601,037 of record OZ017738.1, read on the forward strand.
TTTTTAGCGAAATTTGATGCTTTATTGTGGAAAAATCTTACAATATATTTTATTCGAAGTATTGTCCATCGGAAGCTACAAAATTTCTCAATCTTTCAGGCAATTTCTGAATTCCATCCCAAAAAAATTGCGCCGGCTTGGCGGCCAAAAACGAACCTATTCAATTTCGGATGCCTTGCTCTGAAGTGAAGCGTATTCCGGTGAGGGCGTTTTGCATCGAGCGAAATAAATGAAAGTCAGACGGAGCAAGGTGCGGACTATAAGGCGGGTGGGCCACAACTTCCCATCCACTATTTTCCAAATAGTTTTTCACGGGTCTTGCAACATGCGGCCGAGCGTTGTCATGATGAAAAATTATAGCCTCGTGTCTGGTCGCATATTCCAGGCATTTTTCGATGATGGCACGCTTCAAACGTATTTATTGTGTTCGGTACAGGTCACCTGTGATTGTCTGGTCCGATTTCAACAACTCATAATATAACGGCCCCTTCTGATCCTACAAAATACACAGCATAACCTTGGCGCCATTGATATTTGGCTTCGCCGTTGATTTGGCTGGTTGGCCGGGCTTCACGTATGACTTTTTGCGCTTGGGATTGTCGTAATGGATCGATTTTTCATCCCCAGTCACGATCGGTGCAAAAATGATTTCTTTTCATGGCGCTTAAGCAGCATTTCAGACATACAGAAGCGCCGTTCAACGTCTCTCGGCATCAACTCATAGGGGACCCAATTACCTTGCTTCTGAATGTATCCGGCGGCTTTCAAACGTTTTTAAATGGCTTGCTGAGTCACTCCTAACGATTTGGCAAGTTCATCTTGCGTTTGACACGAATCTTCATCGAGTAGCGTCTCCAATTCTTCGTCTTCAAACTTTTTTAGCTGACCTGGGCATTCTTTGTCTTTGATGTCAAAATCGCCACTTTTGAAGCGTTGAAACCATTCAAAACACTGTGTTTTCGCTAAAGCATCGTCGCCATAAACTTCTACAAGCAAACGATGACTTTCCGCAGCAGTTTTCTTTGCATAAAAATGACCCAACAGAACCTCCCGCAAATGCTGTCTTTTTCTCCAATTTTCGAAGTTATTCATCGTGAAAAATAATAATGATGAACACAAGATAAAATTGTTTTGTTGACTGATTTTGATAGCTGTCAAATGTACCTTCAAAATGACATACATATAAAGTTCGAGCTTTCACGATATTTGTTAGTACGGACGTCTAGCGTCAAATTCCGGTTATTAAGTTGTACACCCAATATAAATATAAACTCGATGTTTTTTTACTAAAAATCCGGGTTTCGAATACAATATTGTTTCTTTAAAACTCGGTTTTAAAAACCCGACAAATACTAGTTTTCACGTGAAAATATTGGTCGCGATATCATGCTTCCGATCCAATTTCGTTTCCCAGATTCTCAACACATTTAGCTTACACTGGCCGGCCTATTTTAACAACCGGGTTTGTTCAGTGATTTTATATTCTAGAATTCAATCTCGTATCGGTTTTACTGCTTGCAGAGACGTTTGCCTTTTGCAATCCATCACCAGGCTTTATTGTAGGTTTAGAAATAATAATGAATTTTCCAGGGATGTAGTGCTACCCCAACTCCCGGGTTGGGAACAAAGTTTTACTATCGATTAAATTGCCAGGCACGGAAGAATCGATTTCACCCCTTTTAAGTTAGTAACAGAGCTAACAATATAGGAAGAGCATTCAAATATAAACGAGTCTTTTACTTTTGAAGACTTAGAAAGCGTGTCGAAGATAGGCGGAAGGACGAGATGGGTAGGGAGAACTCGTCTAGATGACTCAAGGCCAAGCCGACGACGGCCTGACCGGTTTGTTTAGTTGTCTTCACAATGAGCGAAACAGAGATTCATCCTTCGTTTGCGCAACGCATCAAATCAAGTTTTTAACGAACGAAGGCGTTAAACCAGCCGAAATTAAGAAAATAGACTTTTATGCCCACGAGTGAAAACATTACACTCTTGAGCAAAGAAGAAAGGGGGAGCCAGGCCCTTGTTAGCCGGTAAGGTATAACAGTTTTTTTTTTTGAGATTCTCAAGGAGTTTTACTCGTGAATTTTCTTCACGATCCTCGTACAATCACCGCTGTTTACTACTGTGAATTTCTTGACCAGGTTTGAGCTGCATATCAGTCAAAAATGCGCAGTAAACCCATCTGAGATGCTCTCCTCTTGCGTATCAATGCAAGACCCTACATTGTGGTAATAACCCAAAAATTGGATGAAGTTGCATTGGACTACTTGATCACCCTTTCGACACCCCTGACCTTTCACCTTGCACTTGGAGGGGACCGTTTTGTGAACGATCAACAGGATGAGCAGTTTGTGTCTATATTTGAATGCCCCTCGTGAAAACAGCGGTTGGTGTTCCTAAGCATTTTATGCTTTATATAGAAACCAGTAAGCTCAATGTGAATTTTCGTTAACTTTAAGCAAGCATAAGACAATATTACTGTACCCAATAATGCTTTGCTTTGGCATCCCAGCTAAATTAGTCCCTCTTACCAAAATGACAATGATGTCGACGACCTCCCAAGTCCGCATCAATAACCAACTCACCGATGCCTTTGACACAAATATCGGACTAAAGCAGGGAGATGGGCTGGCCCCATTGCTATTCAATTTGGCTCTGGAATACGTCATAAGGAAGCTACCTGTCGATACGCGAGGTACATTACTATACAAGTCGAGCCAAGTAGTAACCTATGCGAACGACATAACCATTTTGTCACGGTCATTAACAACTGCCAAAGAACTTATCCTGAAACTCGACAGCGAAGCAAAACTAGTAGGGCTACAAATCAATGAAAATAAAACAAAGCGCATGACGCAGTCGAGGAAAAATACCTCACACAGCCAAATATCACACTTGGCGAACACAGTATCGAAAATGTGAGCGAACTTGTGTATTTAGGCGCCAAAATAACGAGAACCAGTAATGAAAGAGTCAAAGTCCTCCGAATACAACTCTTGAATAAAATATTTTATTTAGTTTTGACGATCTTGAAGACCAGCTGTATACACCGGAAAACAAAACTCCAAGTATACAAATCTGTGATAAGACTTATGTTATGCGATTTGTGTGAAACATGGACCCTAACCCAAGCATCCGCAAATATATTGAACGCCTTTGAGCGACGATTCATGAGGCGAATAATGGGAGCGAAGCTAGACGGGAACCAATGGCGAATTCGATGCAACCATGAGTTGTATGAAATTTTTGACGAACCGGAGGTCTCAACGATTGTAAGACTGCGGAAGCTGCAGTGGGCTGGCCTCATGAATCGTGTGGACGAACAACGGATACCCAAAAAGGTATTCGTTGCGAGAACTGAACGGCGGAGACCAGTGGGGAAACCGAGGAAACGCTGATATGACTCGGTTGACGAAGACAGTTTATCACTACTTGGAGTGCAAAATCGGGAGACGCAGTCAATGGAATGAGACAGTTGGAGACACCTGATGCAGGAAGCGAAGGCCCGAGAGGGGCTGTAGTGCTACGAAGAAGAATGACTTTGATGGCCAGACCAAATTTCTGGATCACGTAGTTCCTATAATGTTCCGCGGAAGTGTGATAGCTAAGGCGTGATATGAAATCTTCTAAAAGAGGGACCACAACATCAAGAGGTAGAATTTCATCTTCCGATGCTTGAGGAGCCACTGTTGTTCAATCGCCAGTCCAGATTAAATCAGACGTGTTACAGATGTAGTCAGATATGTTACAGCTAATTCAGCGCAAACATTCTGAGTCTGAGGTGAACTTGATGGGTCAGCTGCACGATGAGGTGTTTTAGAAGCACCACTTATTTCTGCTTCGTGCCCATCGCAGCTGATCTCTTATTGGGAAGGAAATTATAAAGGTCCCCGCGGTTTCCTGTGAATGCTATGTATATAATGCTCTGTATGTTGTATATAGACTGGACTAGAGTAGTGTATTTCGATAAACGATTTTTATATAGCCGGCGTGAAGCGTCAAGCGGTAAAAGTAGTATATATTTGCATACGGATTATCTTAGATTGTCCTCGTTTTGCAGAGTCTTTTAGACCAGGAAAGCTTTTCGGAACATTTCCGTCGGGAACGTAACAAGTTAACCTACTAGGCCCCGCGACCACCTAATTGGATTATAAAAGATCTGCTGGGCCCGCTCCACGGCCCTTTTCAAATTACCGTCGCCGAACTCGCAGTCTTTAGCGGGAAAGCAAAATTCGATCGTTTTTAAAGGACCAGGCAGTAAGCGGGTCAAGAACCAACAACGTCAAGACCACCGGTGACGTCAATTGTTCTTCGGGTCGCCGTCACTCACTAGAAGAATTTGGTGCAATGTTAAATGCGACTTAGTCCATTGCAGTTGAACTCAACTGTTATGCATATCGGAAAAATAAGTCAACTTCTTCCTGCCTCAACGCATTAATGTTATGTATATCGGAAAAGCGATAGGGGAATAGGACACTGTTCTCTTCGATGAATCGATCAATTTGTTTATCATCTTGATGGAAACACTGACCAGGGATATAGGTATATAGCTGTTGCGATTTGTTGACTCCTTGTTAGGTTTTAAAACTGGGGCCATTTTGATGAGCCTACAGGTTTCGGGGATGTTACACGCTGTGGCAGCGTTATTGCACGCTTTGAGGAGATACTGAGGGTGGTTCACTGCAAGGATTCTCAGCATGCTATAATCGATAGAGTCAATATCTGGAGCAGTGAACTTTTTCTGAATGTTAAATACCTGCAGCTGTTCCTCAACTTTGAAGAGGCACTTGGCCTCAACGACAGTTTCAGTTTCAAAGGAGATGTTGCTACTGGGATGTTGTTTGCTTCTGATGTTTTGATAGAAAAGCAGATATTCTTCCTCGTCCAGCTGTTTGCACGGGTTTCAATTCTTGTGGTTTTTGATGTTGTTAATGAACTTCTTTAAGCTTTTGATGCTGCCAATGTCGTAGGCATTGAGAACTACTTTCTCCCAGCCTTTCCTTTCGGAGTCTCTTACCGCAGCATTCCACTCTAATCTTATACCATTCAGGGCAGACCTTCCTCTTCTTATTCGTAACGCTACAGCCCCTCTCGGGCCTTCGCTTACCGCTAATAGCGCCTCCAACTGTCTCGGTCAAAATTTCAAAACCCGAGTAGCGATGAACTGTCCTCGTCAACCGAGTCAAACCAGTGTTTCCTCGGTTTTTCCACTGGTCTCCGCCCTTCAGTTCTCCCAACGAATACCCTTTTGGGTATCTGTTGTTCGCCCATATGTTTTATGTGGCCAGCCGATAGCAGCTTTCGTAGTCTTATAATAGTCGAGACCTCTGGCTCGTCAAAAATTTCATACAGCTCATGTTTGTATTGATTTTGCATTGGCCCCCGTCTAGCTTCGCTCTGATTATTCGCCTCAGGGCCCGCCCTTCGAAGGCATTCAATATGTTTGCGGATGCTTGGTCAGGGACTAAATTTTGTAAACGTTTGAATTTCTCAAGCACGTTTTTTTCTTTTTCTACATTTTCACATTAGACCGATCGACTATTAATACTTGTTGCTAAATTTGACTTTCTTGCGAGTGGCGTTATTGTTGATGATTTGACTCAAATCGTTAATAATATCACCGAAGTTACCTTTAAAGGATCCAGCTTCGATATCATTCATAATATTGTTCCTATCTCGACACAACTGCCACATGCTTGAGACCAGTTTAATCGTAGTCTTGATTGGGAAATGCCCTCTGTTGGACAGATCATTTTTGGCCTCACTCCAAAACTGACGTTAGATAGGAAGCCATACGGTAGCAGCGCTTACTACCACACACATGACCATTAGTAGGCCGACTTTGCTGGCTAACTTACATGGCGGTAAAGAGTTTTGGAGGTGCCAACGAAAATTCGAAGTTTTGTACGGTTTTGAGGCGGATTTCTACAGTGAAATCCTGATGGCCTGCGGAGGACACGATAGCGCTCCTAGTAAAGTGAAAATTATTTCAGTTCTTATACCCGTTTAGTTTTTATCGCCTTCCAAAGTGAACTTATAGGAGTTTGTTTACATCTCAACGCTGAGCTATCAGTCGAAGGTGCAAAACGTGTGCTTCATTTGCTCGTCTTGAAAAGTGTAGGAGTACAGTGGGCTAATACAAGGTGAATTTATAGCATGCACGGAATGCGTTCCCTATGTTTTTTATTCGGAATATAGTATATATTACGAAATATAAGCATTTGCTAATGCCGCGGTTGGGTGACAGCTACCGGAAACTTGTCCATAGTAGGCCGACTAATACATATGCAAATTGCTACCATATGGCTTCCTATCTAACGTCAGTTTTGCCTCACTCCAATTGGTCAGCTCGAAAGGAATGTTAGAGACGGTAACCTCTGGCGAGGACAAAATCCATTTGCCATCAACTGTGATTCTTCTAAATGTTTGTAGAATCACGGTTGATAGCAAACAGATTTTGTCATCGTTCGACGTTACCGTGTCTAAAGTTTTTCGAATCACAAAAAGATACCCACAATGAAGGCATAATTGTGAAATTTATTTATCATCTTCATGGTCCTGAGGAGATGCAAAATATTTGTTGCAGTATGTGTTTATTATTAGTGAAAAACGAATGGACTGCTAAACTATAGATTTTAAAATTTTTACATTAAGGATATTAGTTATTTGTAAAGAAGATGTGCTACTACGGTGAATTCAAATTGAATTCGCGTTCAGGGAAAAAATGAATAAAATCACGTTCCATAAATCAAATCAGTTGAAAATCTAACTTTTATTGCTATTTTTATTTCTGAATTGCAAAATTATTAATAATTTCGTAAGAAATTCTTGAAGCATTCAAAACAACATCCTCCACTGTAACCCTTATATTGAGTACATCCTTTTCTATTGTACAATATACGGCGAAAAATAAAGTCAAAACAACAGTTACGATACACACACGGAAATCTTCTAAATCCCAAAGGGGCTCGGATATATTAGAATCGATTTTGGTACAGCGTCGACGAAAAACCGGGAGATGGTAGCCAGGCCAGGCAAGCAGGATGCCGACGAGAAGTGAAAGGAAGCAGTTAAGTGAGAATGAGTGACTGACTGGCACTAGAACAAGAGTTAAATGCGTTGCCTGGCCTCGTTCAAAAGTGAATGGGCTACTGTACGGATGAGAGGATGACGGCAGCACGACTTCCTCTGTCGAACTTAAAGTGGAATGCGGGTGGACTCGTGCCAGTCGTCGAAGCAGAAACGTATGTTGTTGGAACCAGTAGACTGTGCCGGTATAATGTGTAGTAGGACCACAAAGTGAAGCTCTCTCGCCATCGCGAGCTATAATTAATTCCAGGATGCCAAACAGCCGTCACTTAGCGAGTACAAAGGACCAGTGCATGGACATCACGGGTTAGGGGAAGGAAGGCAGGAAGCTAAGGGAGGCAGACTGTTGGCAAACATGGTTATGGCCCGTGGAGGTGGAGAGGTGTGCCGGTATCGGCATTCACACTACACTAGGCTGATGCGAATGTAAACCCTTTTCACTGCTCGTCGGGGGCAATCAAATACATCGCGACCGTGGCCGTCAAATTCAATGTTATCGGGCTAAGCCCCAGTTCAGGATGAAACATGCTCAGCGCTACGATGGAGATCAAATGAGCCGGATGTAAAATAAATCGAAAAATCTCATGCGAATGCCCTGGGGGAACTCCGGCATGGAGAAAGGAGAGCCAACGCAGCACAGATTCCATCGATTTTTCGTTGATTAGGTTGCTTCATATTTCAAGGGGCTCGGCACGGGGCTATCTATTCCGCTCCCTGTGCAATTTACGAAATTTAGGGGCGAACCCTTCCGGCACAGATTCCTTTACCATTGACCCTCCACTCTTGCGCCACCATGGTACCCACCCCGCCAGCATTCTACGACAATGAGTCTTTTACTTACCAGACGGCGGACTAGCGTAAAGCAATAAAACTACTCCAGTTGCTCGGACTGTGGGCTGCTGCAAAACGTCAAAAAAGCAGTGAAAAACACAAACAGCGTCGGAAGAGTCGCAACAGCTGCAAACAAAACACCCTCACAGGTCGCGACCGGAGAATATCCAAGCGAAAACGCACTTAAAAGAATGCACAAAAGAAATAAAAGCGACCGACACTGAAAGTTCACAGTTGATTGGCGGACATTTCTTCGGCCGAACGTGAATTATTTCATTGATGGGGATACGAAACTTTGAGGATTTCGACTGAACACAACAAATTGAGGAACACCACCCTTTCCACCGACAAACTAGTTAGCGGACGAGCGAAATGAACCCGACCATCAACGGAGCAAAAGTACTTCTGCGGCGATTCTGTTCTCGTCCAACGAGACGACAGTTGTTGACCATTTGACAGTGACATTTAGATAAGAGTGAAGCTATTGGCAACTGATTATGGTTTCATATCGGAAGACATGACGGGTGTTTCCGATTTTCCTTTGATATAAAAACAGCAAGCAAAATTGCCTAAGTAGTTATTATAAGACATGGAGCAAAGCTACAATAAATTAATCTTCATCACTATAGGCACTTGATTTTTTTTTGACTCGCAGAGCATATATTCGATATTTCACAACTTCTATGAAAGCAAATTTCGTTATGGACATGACATTATATTTACTTTGATTATTAATATATGCATTTCAACTATTGATTGCAAGAAAGATTCACAGTTCTTTAGATTTTTACTTCAAAATGCTAACTGAAATTGGTAATTATGGTAGCACTGTTTCTTCGGAGCACACGGTTTGAGGCTTTGTTGAACGCCATCGCTACCATAAAATTTTCTTATTGAGTGCACATACCTTTTATCTTGAACTAGAATATAGACAAGTTGAATTTTATAGTTGAGGAGATTTGCTAGGGAAATTATCTAAGAAACTACCCTTGTAAATTTTCCGCTTCAAATTTGAAATTTCCCATGTGGAAACTCGAATTTCGGATGATAACAAGGTTGGCAATATTGACATTTGAGGAGTGAAACCGTTTGATGGTAGGCATTAAAACTGACGTAAGATAAGGAGGACTGACTTGGCGACTGTTATAACGAATAAATGTGTCAAAAATTTTCTACTTTTGAAGTTAATAATTCAACATTTCTGTTTAATTATTGTTTGGTTTTTGTTCCGATTTTTCAATGATTATTGAAAACAGAATTTTCGCACGACAAATGAGTTTCTAAGAAAGTAAACCATATCCCAGCGGCAATATTTACTTCGAAACTGAATCTACTGTTGACCCCGAGCACATCTTCAAATTTGAGAAACTGTAGCAGATATTTGACACTCTGAACAAGCCCACTGCTCCAGATGTTGACTGTATCGATTTCAAGATGCTCAACATCCCTGCAGTGAACCACCCTCAGTGTCTCCACGAAACTTGCAGCAACGCTGTCATAGAGTGTAATATCCCTGAAGCCTGTAGGCTCAGCAAAACTGCCCCAGTTTTCAAGCCTACCAAGAATCAAGCAAATTGCAATAGCTATAGACCTACATATATCGCTGATCAGCGTTCCCATCACGGTGAAAAACAAACTAATCAAAATTAAAATTGATCTTTTCATCGAAGAGAACAATGTCCTGTTCTGCAAATCGGAAAAATAAACAACGTCTTCGTGCCTTAATGCATTAATTTTAAAGCTTGCTATAGAGTTAAAAGCTTACGCACATTTGAATTTGAAAACGGTTAAACAAATTTTGATCAACACTGCCTTTAATACGCTATATATTAACTGAATAATTAAACTCTGACTTCTGCAGAGCGTATGACTTACTTGGCTTAAAAGTTAATTCGAACAAAGGATAAGCCATTATTATCTCTAGACACAAACGTCCACAACGCTCCTTAAAAATCTATGGAGTTCAGATTGCTTGGCAAAACAGTATCCAATGCTTTGGTAGAACAATTGGCAGATGCGGATCCTTTAAAGAATAGAGCGATTAGAATGTTGTACAGGCCCATGAATAATTTCAAACCTAACATCGCCCTAAGTCTCTACAAAACACATTAGGCCGAAACTCTAATATAGCATTACTACTTTTGCAACGCACGCAACTACTCCTTTGACCGTATCGATTCCATATAAGCTAAAGTTCTCAAGCTGTATCTAGGCCTCCCACGCAGTACTGCTTATGTACATGCTTTCAAAATGGCAGGAGAACTTATGACCATAGGCAGAGCTGAGCTACTCACCGCAAAGTGCAAGTGCTTTTACAACAACTTTCCCAGCACGGAATTGGAGATTTTAAACCCATCAGCCTGCAGTAACGCATTAGTATACCGTATATTCAGGAATAAGGTATTTCTTGAGGCTAGCAACCCTGTCTATAACAAACATATATAGCAAACGGGAGTTCAATTGAAGGGTAAATTTAATAGCTACATTAATGACCTGTAGAGAAACTTACATCTCGTCCACAATACTGACGGTGCTAAAAATATATCGGGAGTGGGTGGAGCCTTCAACAACCTCACAAAAATGAAGCAAGATTTTTCGGCTTTGAGGAACGCGGCTCAGGTTTAAATACAGAACTGCATGCTATCCTTGTAGCCCTAAAAAATTCAGTTGTTACTACATCCACCAGCATTTATATTTTCTCAAATTCTAGAGCAGCACTATTAAACTGCAATCATAGCAGAAGTCATAAACGGGCTTTTGGCAAGTAATTAGAAAATATCCAGACACTGTTGCAAGTTCCGGCGTACCGGCATTCTCCCATTCGTAACTTCAAATTGCCGCCGTAACATCTCCATCTTCTTTTGGGCACATATACCCTTTTCTACGGTAAATTTATTTAATTTTACTAACATTTAACAATTTCCCCTATAATTTTTACTTCCCCATCATCTTAATCCTACCCTTTTCCCTTATTTTTAATTACAAAAAAAAAACATAGTATATAATAAGAATTTTAATTTTCCCACTAACAACATTCCGTTCATTAATTCCCACTAACAAAACTTCATTCGATACATTTTCCCTAACAAAATCTAATTCCTTTCTTCATACTAACTTGTTCTATTCATTAGCTCCCACTAACAAATTTTATTTTTTCATACTAACGAAAATTCATTCACGGTTAACCTACTAATAACTTCCATTCCCACGCCCATCAAGAAAGAGTTGAAGTTGCTATTTCGATGAATGGGAAATCAACAGAAGATGGCTCCGTTGGATTCTCGACCGGGGATCTGCTGGGACTCTGGGTTCAAGTTCCTCGAGCGCACGGAAGCACTCTTTTTGGAGTACCGGCAAAAACAATTGTTACCGTATATATATATATATATATATATATATATATATATATATATATATATATATATATATATATATATGATAATTTGCGTCTAGTCAAACGCTTCTTTGATTATGCAAATTGCCATATATTCAAAATGGAAAATGTTGCGTTTGTCGGTACGAAAAAGATGTGTGGGTAGCGGAATGGAGGTGTAATGAACTTCGGTTATGTTACCCAGATGCGGCAGCGGCAACGAAAAATGAAAGGATTGCGGGACCGGATTCGCTGGAGGTGAAATGTGGGTTGGTTCTTGAATTGGAGGCAGTCAGTGTTGGACTTTGGGAATAAGAGGGATTTGATTTTGTGAGACGAAAGTGGGATCGTGAGTGGGCGAACATTTTTGAATGGAATTATTAGTGTCGGAAGTTTTGGATTGGAATTCAGTAGAAAAAAATCAGAAGTGAAAGGAGTGAAGCTAGAAAGACATTGTAAGCTAACCACCCATATTGTGGTGTAAGAAAAAAAATTTTGCCGCTAGTAGACGGAGCGGAGGAAACGGATAGGGCTGATGAAAGTGGCCGTTGCGTTTTTTTTTGTTTTAGTGATTTTAACTTATAATCTAATTTTCAGTGACCCCACGCTTCTTTTGTTGTATTTCACCTTTAATATTTTATAAACTATAATATTGTCTCGTGTTATTGGTTCGCGGCCTATAATTTTAATGTTCCGGGAAAGTGAAAACGCAATATCTTTTAATTTAAATTAAAAGAGTTTATTTAATTACAAAAGTACACAATGATCAATTTAACACTTTCACTAATTTTAATTTTCACTAATAAAATTCTAACACTTGTCCAAAAATTTCTTATCGCAATTGTCTTCTAAATCACTTCACTATTACGAAAATCACTTCCCACACACTATCGCAGTCTTATCGCGGTCGAATGAATGACCCCATTCATTCAGCTCGCCTTTATATAGGGTCTCTAATCATTCAACTCAGTTCTCGTACAATGGTGAATAAGCGGGAACATTCCAGCATGAATGGGCAGTGACTCACTTTCAGATGTTGATAATGCTTGTTGGGTTCTCGTGGGTTCGAGTAAATTCATTTGTTGACGTTCTTAATGATTGTGAAAACAATTGCGACAGTAGCTCGCAGAATTATTTGTACATGTATTATTTTCGCCCCGAAAAGATGTGTCGCTATTTGTAGTCAATTCTCCCTGGGTGTAATATGGGGCAAAACGGTCCAGATGCACGATTTTCATTTTAGCTCTCGGCTTACGACGTTCCTGTATTCGGTATACGACGTCGTTGATTCGCTTTGTAACTCGGTATGGTCCCTCCCAATTATGTTGCAACTTTGGAGACCTACCCTTTCGCCGTTGCGGGTTATAAAGCCACACCAAGTCATCTTGCTGGAAGCCAGTAGAATTAGCCTTTAGATCATACCTGGTCTTCATGTAGCCGATTCGAGGTGTTTTCGCACTGTCCGATGTATCTGGTTCAACCGTTGTCTTAGATCACTTGCGTACTCCGAGACCGTTTGGGGTTTCTCAGGGGGTCTTCGGAACTTTATATCAGCTGGCAAACGAATAGTCTTTCCAAAAATGACTTTGGCTGGGGCTTGGCCCGTCGATGCATGTTCAGCGGCTCTATACGCCATTAAAAATAGTGGGATATGTCGGTCCCAGTCCCTTTGGTTCTCGTCAACCATTTTGGCCAGGTGTTTATTGAGCGTGCCGTTGAAACGTTCGACCATTCCATCGGATTGGGGATGCAGCGGTGTTGTCCTCGTTTTCCGTATTCCGAGCAGCTCGCACATTTCGCCAAAAACTAGTGACTCAAAGTTTCGGCCTTGATCCGAATGTAGTTCGCCAGGTACGCCGTACCTACTGACCCAATTCAACACTAGCTGTTCAGCTACAGTAGTTGCTTCCTGGTTGGGAATGGGGTAGACCTCGGGCCACTTGCTGAAATAATCGGCTACAACCAGCGTGTATCGATTTCCCCATTCAGATTCAGGAAAGGGTCCTGCGATGTCAACAGCAATCCTTTCAAACGGTACCCCCACGTTATATGTTTGCATTTGTCCTCTCAGTCGTCGCTTTGGACCTTTGACGGAAGCGCAAATTGTGCATCTGCGACACCAGTCCTCTACGTCTTCTCGAGCGTGAAGCCAGTAGAATCTTTCCCGCAATTTAGCTAAGGTTTTGTTAACACCAAGGTGGCCTCCCGAGGATCCTTCATGCATTTCCTTAACCACATCGTGGATTTGGCTTTTGGGTAGTATAGTTTGCATCCCATAGGAGCTGCCATCCGCCGTTTCCCATTTCCGCTTGAGTACGCCACCCTCTAGCTGAAGGGAGTTCCATTGTGCCCAATAGCTTTTCAGGGTTGCGCCATGCATTGAAATGTCCTTCCACTCCGGTCGCCCAGTTGTCTCCTTCCATACGAGCAATGGTCCAATTTCTTCATCGGCTAACTGGGCATTTCGAATCTCCTCCACCGACCAACCTTCATCGAATCCGGCCGTTGTCACTTGCAGATCAACGGTCGGCTCCTTTTCCTCAATCCGCCAGCAATGCTTGCAGTTAGCTGGACATGGATGACGAGATAGGGCGTCAGCATTTCCATGAACTCTGCCCTTGGGAAGTAGTTGGGGCCTCACTAGGTCTGGTCGGATAGTCGATCGGGTTGCACCAGTGTCGTTTGTTATGGTGCAATGTTCTTCATCAACTTGACCAGGAAGGCATCTGTCTGCTTCTCCACGATGTTGCCTTGGCACGGTGAAGGGGGTACTGGGGATGTCGATCCTCCTAGCTAACGTTTGCCCCCCGAAGTTAGCCCTTGCTGTTTGATGGGCCTCCATTCTAGGCTCCTGATACGGTCTGGATCTCCACCATCCTGGACAATAGCTCCGTCTTTTTCGCTTCTTGGAGTCTCTTTGCAGGTGCCCCTTCTCGCCGCAATCCCAGCATCTAGACGCGCCATTTACCTGCCGCTCTCGCTCATTTTCCACGCGCTCACACTTGCACTCGTTTGCCATTACCTCATGGAGCCAGGCTGTGCTACGAGTCGTATTTTTCGCTGCCTCATAGTTCAGACTATAAACCAATGCATCCTTAACCGTTTGCTTTTGAGCTAATCGCACAGCTTGTTGCAATTCCTGGTCCTTTAAGGCGCTGATGAATGCTTCTGTCGCTGCATCATCTCGATGTTCTGGGTCGTAAGCTGGATAAGCCAAAAGTGCCAGTCGCTCAATGTCTTGGGCTAGCTGCTGTAAGGTTTCGCCAGACTTCTGCATCCGATCCCGTAGCTGTGCCCGATAAATCTGCTTCAGATGGTCGCCTCCATAACGCATGTCGAGCGCATTCATTATAGCATTCGGGTTTAAGTGTAATTCAACGGGGATCGTCTGCAACAGCTCGGCAGCTGGGCCTCTTAGAGCAAGAATCAAGGCAGTTGCTCGTTCCTGCTCATTCCAGTGATTTATGCGAGCGGCTGCTTCAAACTGGGTTTTGTAAATAGTCCAGACCGTTTGCCCGTCGAATATTGGTGCTTGCGCATTTCTAGATGAGCTTTGCGCTGCGGTTATAAGTGGGGCTGGTGAGGCGGTTACTACTGCCTTCGCTGCTTCCAAGTCCTTTTTCACTTTTTCCATCTCATGGTTGATTCTCTCCTCGACCTGGCTGATCTCAAGGTTGATTCTCTCCTCGACCTGGTATACCTTTTCCTCGACGCATTTAATTTGGCTTTTGAGACTACTGAGCTCCGCTTTTATTTCGGTTGACTGTTTTTGCAAATCCGCCTTGATTTCAATCGCTTGTTGGTCCATTTTCGCTGATTGTTCATTTAGCTTCGCAGCTAAACTGGATGTCTGTTCATTTAGCTGCGCTGATTGTTCATTTGCGCTGATTGTTCATTTAGCTTCGTTGATTGTTCATTTAACTTCGCTGATTGTTCATCTAGCTTCGTAGTTAAATTGGACGACTGTTCATTGAGCTTCGTAGTTAAATTGGATGACTGTTGTCGATGCTCTTGCTGCATCAGCATTAACATTTGCATCAGCGCATTTTCTGGTTCCTTTGGTTTTTTTGTTTCTGCTTCACCACCTTCTGCGCCTTTTTCTGCATCTGAGGGCTCACCCGAATCCAGATACGCGCCTTCCGATTCAATTGCGTCACGCAAGCGTGCAATCAGTGTGGCCTTTGTACCTTGCGTAGCCATGTTTCGCTGTTCCAACTCTTCCTTAAGCTCCGACATGGTCAATTCATTAATTTTTAAGTTTAAGCTTCGTGGCATTTTTAATGTTTCTTTAAATTTTCCTATTGTGCACTATAAAAATGTTCAAATATTCACTTTCAAAATTTTTCTTTCGCACTTCTTGACACCACTGTCGCGTGTTATTGGTTCGCGGCCTATACTTTTAATGTTCCGGGAAAGTGAAAACGCAATATCTTTTAATTTAAGTTAAAAGAGTTTATTTAATTATAAAATTGCACAATGATCAATTTAACACTTTCACTAATTTTAATTTTCACTATTAAAATTCTAACACTTGTCCATAAATTTCTTATCGCAATTGTCTTCTAAATCACTTCACTATTACGAAAATCACTTCCCACACACTATCGCAGTTCTTATCGCGGTCGAATGAATGACCCCATTCATTCAGCTCGCCTTTATATAGGGTCTCTAATCATTCAACTCAGTTCTCGTACAATGGTGAATAAGCGGGAACATTCCAGCATGAATGGGCAGTGACTCACTTTCAGATGTTGATAATGCTTGTTGGGTTCTCGTGGGTTCGAGTAAATTCATTTGTTGACGTTCTTAATGATTGTGAAAACAATTGCGACAGTAGCTCGCAGAATTATTTGTACATGTAATTATTTGTACATGTAACAATATTTTCCAGTAGTGTTTTTATTATATTCCTTATATTGAATTGGCTTATGCTGGTATATTTTAGCTTATTTTTTAGGTTGTTTTAAAATTTCGAAAGGGGTTTTCAGTAGTTTCTTTTTGATATTGTTATTCTTCATATAATTTGATTTGAATTATAATTTATGAATTAAATAAAACGGCCATGTCGCATTAAAAACCATATTTTTGATTTCTTGCAATGACCTCCTCCTTTTCCCTTCGCGTTAGTGTTCTTATGTTGGGTGGCTCAGCACGAGCAGAGGGTGTCACGGAAGTCGCCGCAGTTGCAGACATTATATTTAAGCAGATCGGTGTGTAGCCCTGGGTGGCATACTGAGGCTGGCTAGCGCTCAGTCGTGTCGTGGGTCTTCCGGGACACCCTCTGCTCGTGCTGAGCCACCTTACATATAATAACTAACACAAAGGGAAAAGGACGGGAAAGGAGGAGGTCATTTCAAGAAATGAAAAATATGGTTTTTAGCAAGACATGGCCGTTTATTTAATTCACACAGAAAAAGAAAGCATTCTACCAGTGAAATTCACAAATTTTAACTCCCCTTTTAAAATTCATGCAAGCAAAATCCGTTAAATACAATTTAATTAAAAGAAAAATATTAATTTGAGATAATTTTTATTTTAGCTTAGGTTAGGTGTTTGGCGGTGCGAAATTGTTAATTCGAGGAGAAAAGATTCGGTTTTGGAGTTTGAAAGGACTAATTTTGATTTTGTGAAAAAGTGTGGTTTTGAATTGAATTGAATTACAAACGTGGGAATTGAAAAGAAAAACTAGTAAAATTTTGCTTGTGGCTTATGCGAGTGAAGTTAACTGTGGATTTAAGAGAAAATAGAAACAGTTAAGTGGAGTGAACCGGGAGTAAAAATAATCCAGCATAACTCAAATCCGAAATTGTGTGGAAAATAAAATCAAAAAAACTTATATTGCGGATTAGTATTTTAATTGTTGTATAGGG
This sequence comes from Odontomyia ornata, assembly GCA_963969285.1. Classification (NCBI taxonomy): domain Eukaryota; kingdom Metazoa; phylum Arthropoda; class Insecta; order Diptera; family Stratiomyidae; genus Odontomyia; species Odontomyia ornata. Next base: position 375,618,203 of record OZ017738.1, read on the forward strand.
CAGTTCAAATTGAAGTAGGAAAATGTCCTGATTTGATTTATGAAAAAAAAAACGAGAAGAAAAACAAAACAAGTTGAAGTAGCAGGAGGATGCTCCTGCCAGAAGGGTGTTGTAAAACAATTCTTAAATCAAACAATAAATCCTGCATATCAAAACTTGACTAATATACAGATTCCATTAATTGAGCTCGAAAAATTATTATGGTTATTATGATTTTAAACTCGCCACTATTTTGTTTCAAGTGTTGTGACCCCGTCGCTTGATTAGTCGTGATAACAAATGAATATTACAAACCATTTCTAAAATTTTTAATAAAATTCCTAGATATTTGTAGTGTCTAGGTCCGTTGCAAACGTGTATCTCCCTAGTATCACGTGTTAATATTGTTGTAATTGTTAGATATTCAATCGGCTGCAACTTAGCTGTTTATTGTTCAGAAAACTTAAATTATAGATTTTGGGAAATTTAAGGGTCCCATCTTGATTTTATAGACAAAAAAGCAAAATTTACGAAATGTACTATTATTAACAAAGTTGATCGAATTTCGACTTCTAAGGTATTTGTTGCCCTTGTGAAGGCAAAATTGTCAGTTTAAGTACTGTTTTGAAAAGCTCTTATAAAGAACTTTCATTTGATATTCATATCGGCTACTTTTGATGAAATTTTTGTTCAGCGGCCACTCCCCTGTACTGTAATCTCCGATTCATGGCCTACTTTTTCGAATCCTAGAATGGTTACATAGCCCATTTGCTAGGAGCTCTCTCCTGCCTCCTTGACTTGTTTCACCTATGAGTATTAATTGTAGGTACTCATCTTCAGGCATTCATTAAATTGAATCAAGTGTTAAAAGCATGCGCCTTAAACGTTGAAGTTGCGGCAAAATACATCAAAATTATTCAATCTTCGCATTTAAAACAGCCACTATTTTGCTTTATGATTACTGAAACACCTAGCTGAGCCAATTCTCAAAGAAATTCATGATACCTATCATTCCTGAAATTTTCATGCAAATCCTAACAAAGCTGTAGTATCTGAGTCGGTAAATAGCGCATATTGTTCCATAGCCATATGTTTCCATAGTAATACAGCACATATTGTTCCATGGTAATACAGGAAAATTCAAATCGCTATAACTTCATTAAATACAATTCGATCTTTATGAAACTTTCAGGACAGATTAATCTTATGAACAGTCATCTGTGTATTTCATTGAATTTAAGGGCAACGTTTAGATTTTATTCTAGAAAACGTAAAATTGATAAATCATACTATTACTAACAAAGTTGAGTGAATTTCGACTTCTCATGTATTTGTTGTTGTTGTACTCATAAAGGCCTACATTCATGATTTTTTTCAGATTTTTCGGGACACAAAATTTTCGTACATTTCCCCTTCCCCTGCACCCCTCGAGGCAAAATTAGTTATTTCAAGACCTGTTTTGAAAAGTTCTCATTAAGACCTTTCATTTGATACCCATATTGCCTACATGCGATGAAAACTTTTTTTTCAGGGGCAACTCCCCTATATGGGGAGACCCCCCTTAAAGACCTTATAAATTTTTTTTCGTGTTGAAACTTTGAAGAGGGCGTCACTTCGCACCTACTTACACAATCTTATGTTTTTAGCTTATGTAGTTTGCGAGAAAAAGTGGTGTGACACACGGACGGATGGACGGACGGACGGACAGACGGACAGACAGGATGCGATTTTAGTAGTGTATTGTCAAATGATTTTACAATCCCCTAAAAAGGAAGAGGAAATTTTCCGTGAAACACTTTGTTTGATCTGCGAAGTGGTGAAAAAAAATTCAATTTGTTGAATTCGAAAGTATCCTATTGGATGAAATTGGAAGGATAATGAATTAGTGAAGAAAGTGTCATCAGCGTCTTGTGAAAAGTGGCCGTTCAGTGTTTTAATTTCTGGACTTTGTTAACATTAATTTTTCAATTGAAGCTTGAGTTTCAGGTGCCCCGAATTCCTTTCTTTTGTTCTTCGCCGAGCGCTCGGAGTTCAACAAGTCAAAGTCAAAAGCACTTTATTAAATACTAATCGGTATAAATTTTCAAATAATATAAAGCAAACCCCAAACAATAACAATACAAAAACTTAATGGCCCAAATGGCTCTCATTTAATTAAGATTATTACATATTTTGAAATTCAATTGGAAAAAGGAGAAAAAACCAACCTGCACTATCCTAAAATTATTTATAATTTAACCACAACAGTGAACTTTGATCCTACACCTTATATGTTTTAACTTAATTCTAATAAAATTCAATCAATAACTTTATCTTATACTAAAAAATTCTATCACAATATTCCTAACCTACGTGTTTAATCTTATCTCTAACCTAATATAATAAACATAACATATACCTAACCTATCCCTAATTTATAACACAAATAAACAACAATAGTAAATGTAGCAATAATGAGCTGAAACTCAAAAACTAAGTAACGAAAAACACCAAAACTGAAAATAAACACGAATAATTTAGACATCGTTATTCAGCCACCAATATCTAGATTGCCCCGTCTCAGCTCGATCAGCTTCAACGAATCTAGCAAATGAGTATCTCCATTGAAATTGTTTGTCTCGTGAACTCAAATTTGGAGGATATTTTATCTTCTTATTGGTGGCCCGTCGATATATGTGATATATAGTATGACTAAGACGCCATCAGAATCAAAAAAATTTCGATTCATGTCCAAATACACGAATGCTTATGGAGGAACGAAGCCAGTAGCGAGGCAAGTCGCAATATACCCGTCTGTAGGGTGGAACGGCTGTGAAATCCAAGGATTTTCACTCACAGTCACAGATCTTGCGATATGATTCCGAAGAATTTTTAATATGAAGATATTGACTATCGTAACTTCAGCAGTTTGATAAATTCTTCTATTCGATATACAATGCTTCCAATCCGTCTCAGGCTTTCTGTACAAAGCAGTACATGCACGAAGACATTTCTTTTTGAAAACTCTTAATTTTTCCATAGTACTAGCACTCTGGTTGTACCAAATCTGACATCCATATGTCAAAACTGGTCTAACCAGGTCCTTGTAACAGATAATTTTGACCTTTTGATCAATGTATTTGAAATGAAAGAGTCTTCGTAGGGCCATGACTACTTTTAGTGCCTTACTGAGCATGATTTTGACATGTTCAGTACTGATCGAGATGAGACGACAGATACTGATCGAGATTAGACGTTAAAATCAAAGCTATTCAATGGCTTGCGAATGAAGATTGAGAAGAGCAGAGGGGCAGTAACTGTTCCCTGCTGTAGACCATTCAAGACCTTGAATTCGCGCATTGTTGTCAGGTTTCCATCAGTTACAACAAATGATTTTCCGTCTAACATATTGCACATCATGGCGACAAGGTGTCTGGGGAACTTGTCCTAAAGAAGTTTAAAAACTAGTCCATCTAACCACACCGTATCAAAGGCTTTCTCCATATCAATGAGACATGCTCCAACACATTGTCTATCATTTAGTTTCCAACAGATGTCTGAGGTTACTTTCGTTATTGCATGTGTGGTCGAATGCCTGGCACGAAAACCAAATTGGCAATTCGGCATCAACTCATATTCCTCAATGTGGGCGTTTAATGCTCTGTTGAGTATCACTTCAAACACCTTGCTGATGTTAGGCAGCAATCTGATTGGGCGATAGCATGAAGATTCTTTTCCTTTCTTCAAGATCGGAAATACCTTAGCCTTTTTCCACTCATTTGGGAAATATGAATTGTTCAACATGTTATTGAACAATATGCAATAATTCCTATTAGCAACCTCCCGCAAATGTTGGAGAATTACATTGGGAATACCATCAGTACCACATGATTTCTTGTTGTTTATCCTGAGAAATATCAAACACACGTCTCCATAGCTGACAAAATAATCAATAAGGTTCAAGCTCGGTATGAGGTCAGATGTTAATGTTTCATTGAAATGAAGAATTGATTGGCCATTCAGGCTTGATTTGAAGTCGGAAACTTTTGCTTCAACGACCTCTGAAAATATTTCATTCCCTCTCTCAGGGTTTGGTAGATGAACCAATTCAAAATGTGTTTCAATCAGGACAAGTTTATGCAATCCCTCACATATAATCCTGTTTCCATTTCTATCCGGAGTCGTACTATCAATTTCGATACCAGCCCCATCGAGAAGATTTATCTCATCACTAGTGACTTCAAGATTCGATACCTTCACTCGAGACTTCTTACGGAATATGCTTTTCACTTTCGCGAAAACGCCATCTGGGTCCTGTGGGCGAATACCCCTCAATTTTCTCGCCCATTGATTGCTGACCTCACTCCTGAAGTAAGAACGGATTAAGTTCCGGACATTCTTCAGGTGTAATTTCAACAGAGCCAACGAGGGATGGTTGTAGTCCAAAACTCGTCGAAAAATATTGCTGACTCATGTGGGAAGAAGGCTTTTCAATCTGTTCAACCTTCCGATGGTTGGTGTTTGTTATCTTTCTATATTGTTTCGATGTTTAATCTTGGGAACGACTTTCTCAATTGTTTCCAACGTCATCTTCTCTAACTTTGACAAATAGAGATCTATTTCATCGTTAGTTAGATTCCTGTCATTAGGAACCATTGAGCAAGAGGTACTGGTACTCCCGATTAAACTTCTTTTGAAATTTTCCCCAGTCTGTTTTTTGAAATTCAACCGATGATTTTCATGTTGAACTGGAATGAGGAAGAAATCATCACTTTGATGATTGATTTTCATTACAGTTGCGTTATGGTCGCTATCATAAGGAAGCACACTATCATAAGGAAGCACATGCAACGTGTTCAATTCAAGTATTTCAAACAAGGAATTGAGCTCTTCCTTGAGCTTGAGAACAGTTCCACCAGTTGCATAGGCAGAGATAACGAAGAGGTTATCCCCACCTGGCAGTGAAATTTTGATAACGGACACTTCAAGAGATTCACAGCTTTTGAATTCGACTTTTTCAATATTTTGGAAACAATAGGGTCTTCGAACCAATATCCCGGTGCCACCTTCCCCATCACCTATAACCCTATCGTTTCTTACGAATTCAAAATCCTTGAATGTCATGGAGTGCCATGAATTGAGGTGGGTTTCAGTAAGAAGCATGATGTCAGGCATTTGCTTGACAAGGAACTCCAGGAGACAGTCATGTCGATGTATACTCACAATGGAGTTGACATTGGTCGAGATGAGACGAATCCTACTGGATGACAACTTATTTTGAGGCATTTGAGAGCCCTAAATCCTGAAAAACAATGTTAATTTTAGAATCTTGTTTATCGATTCTCTCCGATAAGGAATTTAATTGCTGATAAATTTTAAGGAGCAGCTCATTATTGCCACTTACATTATTTATTTTATTTACATTGTCTGCTGGTCCTCTCGCAGCAAGTGCAAATGACACCCCGGGCTTGACGAAGTTGGTAGGTATCACACTGCGGTGTGCTTGACTTTGTTTTGGAGTGAATTTTACCTTTGCATCTTGATACGGGGGTATCCTCGATATGATGCTGGATGACCAAAGACACCGCAGCTCACACAATATTAAAAAGGTATTGATGCAGTGGGAGAAGTCGATATCTTTGCTATAGAAGGTATCAAGAACGGCGCCATTGTATGTACATACACAACCTGAACAGAAGACGTTATGTACATGATCGCTACAACACTGAAACGTGATTGGACAAATATTTGCCAAGAAAAAGCCAGTGGCTCCCCGATTGCATCTGGAAAAGAGCCCACCATTTGAAGAGTGAAAAACCATGGTTTCATTATCTGCCTATAAGCAGCCTTGCGATCAAATTCACTAATAGAATCCTTGTGAACAAGGGCTACAACAATCTAAGATTGTACACAGCTAAATGTGTTGATTTGGACGTGTGCAATTAAGTTGACAACCTAGATCACAAATGACAATAAATTCAATTGTCTCGATACTGTAGGGGATCTTCTCGTCAAGAATAACATAAATCTGATCATGGAGTTTTGAGCCTACATCGATGCCGCTAAAATTAGGATTTAAGTCTTTGGTGAACAAAGAATTTAAGTCTCGGGTAAACTCGGGTTTAATTCTCTGGTGAACTCAGGTCCTACGACCAACCCCTTTAAATATTGGACCCCCATCCACATTGAGAATGCAAAGCTTGTAGATGTTTCTGTTGTTTTCTCACTTCAGAAATCATAGTGTAGTCACTGTCTAAGTTCTTTTTATAAAAGTGATCGCATATTACACTACATATTTTGAATTACCTCACCGCGTACACCCTGTAAGATTATTAGTCATTGAGGTCAAGTTTATCTGCCAAGTCACACGACACAGTGAGACTCAGAGAGTGTTTACTGGTGTACTCGTATGTTCATAGGTTTATTAAAGCCTGGCTTCGCCTTCATAATTGTGTTATAATATATAGGCTGATGCTGCTTTGGCTGTGATTTTCACACCGTTTCTTGCCCAATTGATTATTTTTTATTCTCTAAATTTTTGACATTTAAAAGACAGTTAAGGTGCTTCCTCCTTCCCTCTCCTATAATTTTTAATACTAAGATTTCCCAATCCCCTTCTTACTAACAAGTAATGTATAATAGTGTGCCCTCTGTGGGCCCGTAAGCCATTCAGCCCCGCCCTGACGGAGCAAACATATAGAACCCACTTTTCATTGCCTTAATTTCTGCCCAGGCCATTTTTAGACCGGAATTTTCTCCAGTCGTCACGTAATTAAAGAAGAAAGAAGAAAACGTTCCCAAGAAAACAAGTCACCTGAGCAGTTATCAAGGACCAATTAATCAGTATCAACAAAGAACGTCATCTTTATCTTCAAATTATAGCTATATGCCAACAAAGCAGCCAAATGATGGTAAATGGTGTCACATTGGGCTTCTTCTTCTTCGTAGCACTACAGTCTCTCTCAGGTTTTTGTTTCCTGCAAAAAGCGCCCCCAACTGTCTCTTGGGTGAAAAGATTATTGAATGAAATCGTACCGGATCAAGTGAACGAACAAACTTTGTACATCGACAACGAAAGTGCGGTGAAATTGATTAAAAATCCGGTGTTCCATCGTCGAACAAAGCATATTGATGTGGCTTATCATTTTATTCGGGAACAGCACGAACGAAAGGAATTGGCAGTTGAATCAATCTCAAGTCATGATCAATTGGCAGACGGTTTGACAAAAGCATTACCAAAAAGTCGATTTGAATTTATATGGCAATCATTGGGCATGACAAATTGAATTTTACTTTTTTCATTTTGATTATATTTTCGAATTCAATCAAGATTTTTGTTAATGATTCATTCAATTATTTTGCATTGGCCCTTATGGCAATAGTTTTATTGGAACATAGTTTTTGGTTTATCTGGTAGTTAACAAAAGGTGGGAGTATTAAAATGTATCGATTTTATAGTTTTTGTTAACGTTTAAATATTCAAATATAGGATTCGTGGCGACACCACATCGCACGGTCATTCTGCAAAACACTAATACATTTGACAATCATTGCATTGTAATTTTTGTACAGTCACTTCACTTCACTTTTCATACAGCATTCATTAAATTAGCACGTATAAAATATAGTCGCTTGCTTGTTTCATTTTTCTTTAATTGTTTTTTGCTGCGGATACATCGGTCAAAGGTAAAATCTCAACAGGTTATGGGCCCAGACAACGCAAAATAATTAGGGAAAAGAATTTTTGGTGAGCAAAAATTGAGGGTGACGCAATAGTTGATACGATTGTGAAATTCACTGACACAGCACAGGCAAACGCGTGCAGCGGTACGAACGTTCTGGAACAATTGTATTGTATTGAACAGAGCAGCTGAGCAATTGGTGTTACGTTTGGATGAAATTTTGCGGACAAATCGTTGAAATTTATTTTATTTGGTCAAAAGGAATAAAATAATAGCGTTGCAATGGAAACCGAAGTAATTAAAATTGACAAGTTACAAGATATTAGTCAATGGATGACGTGGCGATTTCAAGTGAAAGTATGTTTGAATGCGGCTGGTTATTTCGATATTGTTGATGGAACAAGTAAATCGCCCGTGGCAACAACAGAGGATCCAAAGGTGAAGGAAATTGCTGAATGGAAACAAAATGATGCTAAGGCTCAGCGGATCATTGTTACATCGATTGGACGAAAACCAACACAGCTCATAGTACGTTGCAATACATCGGCTGAAATGTGGACAAAATTGCATGCTGTATACGAGCAAAGGCACGTTGCTGGTAAACAATTGTTAATGGAACGATTTTATTCATACAAGTGCAATTCATCGGACAATATGGCTACAAATATTGCAAAATTGGAATATTTGGTGCAGCAAATACGTGATGCTGGCAATGTAATTTCGGATGAGATATTGATTTCGAAATTAATATCAAGTTTGCCGGATGAATATAGTCATTTGAGTAGCGCTTGGGATTCAACGGCAACAGCTGAGAAAACATTGGATAATCTCACACAAAGATTAATGTTGGAAGAGCATCGCATCAACACATCAAAAGCTGAACGTGGTGAATCGGCTGAGAAAAGTGAAGCATTTTTCGCAAAACGGGATGGCGATAAAAAGAAGAATAAGAAGAGTCAAGGTGAAAAATCACAAAGCAAACAAAAGGGTCGTTGTTTTAAATGTGGTAGCGATCAACATTACAAGCGGGATTGCCTTGATTTGAAGCATTCCAAAGGTGACAAAAGCAACAAAGATGAAACTGAATCGAAGGCGTTTTTGTGTGAAGCGAATGAATCAATTTTAAAGCAACAACAACGGGATTCTTGGTTTGTCGACTCTGGTGCAACATCTCATATGTGTAATCGAATCGATTGGCTTGAAAATTACGAGAAATTGCAAACACCCATTCCAGTTACCATCGGCGATGGATCGAAAATGACAGGCATTGGACGCGGCAATGTGAAAGCATTAGCATTCACAGGTGAGAAATGGATTTCAAAAACATTAGTTAATGTTCTTTTCGTACCGGACGGGTGCGTGAATCTTTTTTCATCAAGTAAAGCGTTGGACAATGGTCACAAGTTGAAAGCTGATGCGGATTCATTAAAATTCTATGATGAAGACAAAGTGGTAGCGATTGCATTGCGTAGAGGTGGTCTATGGCAAATGATTATACAACCTATTGAAGCATCGGAATGTGAAAAATCAGCGGCACATGTGGCAATGAAAACACTCACATTGCAAATGTGGCATGAACGTTTGGCACATCAGCATGTTGCATATGTACGAAAAATTTTACGAAATCGGAACATTGAATTCATCGATGAGGATTTTGATTGTGATGGATGCGCATATGGCAAGCAGCACAGATTGAGTTTTGAATCACGTGTAGAAAAGTCAAAGGCATGCGGTGAAATAATCCATGGCGATTTATGGGGACCATACGATAAATCAATTGGTGGATCGATATATTTTGTTGTATTCAAGGATGATTTTTCACACATGCGATTCATTTATTGTTTGAAAAACAAGGCTGAAGTCGTTGAAGGCTCAAGACGTTCATCAAGTTTAGTGAAAAACAGTGGGGCCATCAAATCAAGGCATTTCAATCGGACCAAGGAACGGAATGTGATAATGCTGAAGTGAACCATTTTCTTGAGGAAAATGGAATTCAACATCGTCGATCTGTCAAATACACACCGGAACAGAATGGATGTGCAGAACGTGAGATGCGTACGATCGTTGAATCAGCACGTTCAATGATACATGCAAAGGGTTTGAATGAAAATTTGTGGGCGGAGGCTGTAAATTTGGCCGTATATGTCTTAAATCGCACTGGAACGAGCACGGTGAAGAATAAAACACCATATGAATTGTGGTGTGGTAAACCGGCACAGGTTGAAAATCTTCGTTCGTTTGGCACTGGTGTATACGTTCATGTACCGAAACAAAAACGTCGTAAAATGGAACCAAAATCAAAGAAATGTATTTTCGTTGGATTTGACGATAATATCAAAGGTTATCGTGTTTATGATCCGGATACAAGGAAAATCGAGGTGGTTTGCGATGTGAAATTTTTATCGGATGAATTTAATACAATAAAAATCTTGGCACAAGTACACGGTGGTCAGGAAAAAGCGGTACAAACGGATGAGAATGAGGATGAGCTCAAGCCTGAGCAATCGAATGTTGAACAAAATAAAGCGGAGTCAAGTGATGCATCAACGTCAACCGCAACGGCAGCAACGGCCGAACAACAACAACAACAACAACAACAGGAGGCAAGAATTGTCAAGCGTGGAACAACGGGTTTGACTGATATTGATGAGGACAATATACTTGAATCGCGTACACGTAATCGAAATCAAACGACATTGGTTGCAATGGCACTTATTGCAATTGATGATGAGCCTCAAACGTATCGGGAAGCAGTTGAATCACCGAACAGCGATAGGTGGTTACAAGCAATGCAAGAGGAATACGATTCACTGGTGCGAAATAACACATGGAAATTGGTCGAAAAACCACACGATCAAAAGGTCATCGATAATAAGTGGGTTTTCAAGGTGAAAAGTAATCCGGATGATTCAATTGAACGATACAAAGCGCGGTTAGTGGCACGTGGCTTTAATCAACAGCATGGAATTGATTATGAAGAAACGTTCAGTCCGGTGGTGCGTTTTGATTCAATTCGGACATTATTTTCAATTGCAGCGGCAAAGAAATTGAAAATGCGACAATTTGACGTGAAAACAGCATTTTTATACGAAGATCTACGTGAAAATGTGTACATGAAAAACCGATTGGATTCAGCGATGATACAAACAAGGTATGCAAGTTACGTAAAAGTTTGTATGGCTTAAAACAAAGTTCAAGATGCTGGAATCAAAAGTTTAAGGATTTCATCGAAGAATTCGGCTTTAAATCATCATTGGATGATCCATGTGTTTTTGCAAAGTCAAATGGGAAAACCACAGTTATTTTATGTATTTATGTTGACGATGGCATGATTTTTGGTGACAGTGATGATGTGATCGATGAGATCATCAATCATTTGAAGCAAAAGTTCGAGATAAAAGTAATCGACGCCAGGTGTTTTCTTGGTATTGAAATTGATCGTTTGAACGACGGATCGATTTTTATACATCAAACGGCATATGCACGCAAGGTTATTCGAAAGTTCAACATGGAAAATTGTGTTTCAGTGGGAGTACCAAGCGATACAAATCAAAAATTATCGCAATACGATGACAGCGATCCATCGAATTTTCCGTATCGACAACTTGTGGGCAGCATTATGTATTTGGCAATGGGAGCACGACCTGACATTTCGTATGCAATCGGCGTGGCCAGTCGTTATTTGGAAAAACCATCGATCACTCATGTGAATGCGGCGAAGCGTATTTTGAAATACATAAATGGTACATTGAATCGTGGTATTTTGTACGGCTCTACAACGGGTGAAATTACATTCAATGGATACAGCGATTCGGATTATGCTGGCGATCTTGATACACGCAGATCGACAACTGGTTTTATTTTTACTGTGAATAATAGCGCCATAACTTGGTGTTCAAGGTGGCAATCAAGTGTATCGAAATTAACGGCTGAAGCTGAATATATTGCTGCTTCTGAAGCGGCATCCGAATTGATTTGGGTGAAAAGATTATTGAATGAAATCGTACCGGATCAAGTGAACGAACAAACTTTGTACATCGACAACGAAAGTGCGGTGAAATTGATTAAAAATCCGGTGTTCCATCGTCGAACAAAGCATATTGATGTGGCTTATCATTTTATTCGGGAACAGCACGAACGAAAGGAATTGGCAGTTGAATCAATCTCAAGTCATGATCAATTGGCAGACGGTTTGACAAAAGCATTACCAAAAAGTCGATTTGAATTTATATGGCAATCATTGGGCATGACAAATTGAATTTTACTTTTTTCATTTTGATTACATTTTCGAATTCAATCAAGATTTTTGTTAATGATTCATTCAATTATTTTGCATTGGCCCTTATGGCAATAGTTTTATTGGAACATAGTTTTTGGTTTATCTGGTAGTTAACAAAAGGTGGGAGTATTAAAATGTATCGATTTTATAGTTTTTGTTAACGTTTAAATATTCAAATATAGGATTCGTGGCGACACCACATCGCACGGTCATTCTGCAAAACACTAATACATTTGACATTCATAGCATTGTAATTTTTGTACAGTCACTTCACTTCACTTTTCATACAGCATTCATTAAATTAGCACGTATAAAATATAGTCGCTTGCTTGTTTCATTTTTCTTTAATTGTTTTTTGCTGCGGATACATCGGTCAAAGGTAAAATCTCAACAAGTATCCGTTGTTCATCTAAACGATTCATGTGTCAAGCCCATTGTAGCTTCTGCACTCTTACAATCGTCGAAACATCCTGTTCGTCAAAAATTTCATTCAGCTCATGGTTGTATCAAACTCGCCATTGTTCCCCGTCTAGGACGCTCCAATTATTCGCCCCAGGACCCGTCGCTCAAAGGTGTTCAATATATTTGCGGATGCTTAGGTTAGGGTTCATTTTTTGCACCCATAGCATAATACAGGTCTTATCCCAGATTTGTAAACCTAGAGCTTTGTTTTCCTGTGCATGCAGTTGGTCTTCAAGATCGTCAAAACTGAATAAAATATTTTATTTGCGAACTTTATTGCATATTTCGTCTCTTTCATTACCCGTTTTCGTTAGTTTGGCGCGCAAATACACAAATCACTCACATTTTTGACACTGTATTCGCCAAGTGTGATATTTTATGTATTTGAGGTGTTTTTCCTCAACTGCGTCATGAGCTTTGTTTATTTTAATTGATTTGTAGCCCTACTAGTTTTGCTTTACTGTCGAGTTTCAGGAAGAGTTCTTTGGCAGTTGTTAATGACCGTGACAAAATGTTGATGTCATCTTACATAGGCTACTACTGTGCTCGACTTGTATAGTAATGTACCTCGTGTTTCGACAGGTAGCTTCCATATGACGGACTCCAGAGCCAAATTGAATAGCGATGGGGCCAGCTCATCTCCCTGCTTTAGTCCGATATTTGTGTCAAACGCATCGGTGAGTTGGTTATTGATGCGGACTTGGGAGGTCATCGACGTCATTGTCATTTTGGCAGGATGGACTAATTTGGCTGGGATGCCGAAGCAAAGCATTATTTGATACAGTACGTTACGATGAATACTGTCGTATGCTTGCTTAAAGTTAACGAAAATTCACATTGAGCTTACTGGCTTCTATATAAAGCATAAAATGCCTAGGAACGTCAACAGCTGTATTCACGAGGGACATTCAAATATAGAGACAAACTGTTCATCCTGTTGATCGTTCACAAAACGGTCTCCTCCAAGTGCTTCCTTGAGAGGCCCAAACACATGGAAACAGCAAGGTGTAAGGTCAGGGCTGTAAGAAGGGCGATCAAGTAGTCCAATGCATTTCATCCAATTTTTAGGTTATTAGGGCTACATTGTGGGGTCTTGCATTGATACGCAAGAGCAGAACGTCTCAGGTGGGTTGACGGTGCCTTTTTGACCGATATGCAGCTCAAACCTGTTCAAGAAATTCACATTAGTAGACAGCGGTGATTGTACGAGGATCGTGAAGAAAATTAACGAGTAAAACTCCTTGAGAGTTTTAAAAAACTATTGAACCTTACCGGCTAACAAGCGAGTTTTGGCTTTTGAAGAGCCTGGCTCTCCCTTTCTTCTCTACTCCATAAAGGCCTTCTTTGACACAGGAATCACTCGTGGCCATAAAAGTGTAACCTCCAAATTTCGTCTTCGTTCATTAAAAACTTGATTTGATGCGTTACGCGACCGAAGGATGAACCTCTCTTTCGCTCATTGTGAGGACAACTAAACAAACCAGTCAGGCCATCGCGTCGTCAGCTTGGCCTCGAGTCCTTTAGACGGGTTCTCCATTACCCATCTAGACGCTCCGATTATCTTCGATATGCTTTTTAAGTCTTCAAAAGTAAAAAACTCATTTATATTTGAATGCCCCTGGTATATTGTTAACTCTGTTACCGAACCCTACTTACATATCCACTAACTTAAAAAGGGTGAAGTTGATTCTTCCGCGCCTAACAGTTTAACCGATAGTGATAACTTTGTTTCCAACCCGGGTGTGTAGCAGCCTTACATCGGACCATTTCATGTCCTTGATTATCGACAAAACTTTCAAAGTCTATATGAACGGAAAAGAAACGCAAGCAATAATCAACTACCTTAATTCAGCCTACACATTAAATCCGGACATCGAAGAAGCACTGCTATCACCGTTTGTTGATTACAAAATTTGGAGACTGGCAATAATAAAAACATACTAAGACGTTAAACCGAACAGAGACATGCAGAAAAGGAAAGTGGTATTCAACAGCCCTAACGACAAAACTTAGGGGGGAAGTGCTGTAGCGGTTGTCAGACTTCACAAGTGTCATCTGGAAGACAAAGAGATTTAAAGGTTAGAAATACCAATGCCCTTTTATTTGAAAGATGTAATGTAAATAATTTATGTATCCTTTGTTCTGTTCTGATCAAGAGCTTCTGGAGAGTAGAGGTTTTTTCTTCGAACAAAGTAAATTTAAAGATTAGCAAAACACATTTTATTTTATTTATAGTAGGGAAAAGTTCTGTACGGTAGGTAAATGCACACGGAGCAACTTGTCATTTATCATCTGGGCCCAGTCGACTCCTGAACGTGTTTGTAGTAAACGCTGCAGCTTTCGGCTTCTACATCAGTAGGCTTTGAACTAAAAGTAGATTAAAACACGTATAAACGGAATGGATGACAGAAACTGTCACGTAGGAGACCGCATGGGTGTCAGGCGGCTGGTGAAATCAACCCTGTTAGTATAAGCTTGAGAAAGACGAAACGAAATAAAAGAAATTATTCTATTATACATTGAAGTAACAGAAAGCAGGGCAGTGTTTCGTTTGGATTTAGTAGGTGTTTTGTCTACTAACATGAAAATCCATGGGATTGTTTGATCCACTAAAGCAGATTTTGGGATGACGAAGAATTTACCACTTAATAATGCAAGGTGAGTTGCTCGGCAACAAAAGCTCCGTGATTTCCCTTTGGTGTCAAATTTGTGGTAATAATTTAGTGTTTCAAGACTAGGAGAAAGTGCACCTAGAGGTCACCTGAAATGCATTCGCTGGCTGTGATTTTGGAAGTCTCTTGCAATACAACCTCATTGTTACTTTGCAGCAATCAATTTGCAAGTACGGACGCATTGATTACGTTCCTGCCGAACGCTGATTAAAGTGATAAATAAAAGGTACGTAAATCTCTTGTTGTACTTGCATATAACCAAAGTGAAATTGCTCTTGATTAGTGGGGGATCTTTTTATTACATGGACTCGCATGAAAATATGACTGCATTTCGCCAGGTCTTTGTATGGAATAAAAATGGTTTTGTTGAAATGATAAATACCGGTGCTGGGCGTAAACGTTGCGTATCATGCCGGAATTTTGAAACGAAAGTATTTGGGTCGATATTTTGATCTGAATTGTCAACGAAGTAGCTTGGTAGCTTTTATGTTGTGCTATAAACCATTTCCACTGCTGAACATTTGATCTCTTCTTTGTGGGATGATCAAAGGCTGAGCAAGACTGTGGGTACTACCTGTACAGAGTTTTAGTCCTGGTGGCATATTAATGCTCTGTTTGTGGAAAGATAATATGCCGTCTTATGCATATGCTTACAACCGATTAAAATTGCCAGCGTCTTAAGCACTCAAATTGGTTGACGCAGTCAGTCGTCGCAATTTTTGGTGTTCCAAACCGTGCTATGCAGTGGTAGTAAAAATTATTCGTGAATTAATTATTCTGAAATGAGGACCCACATTTGATCTTTGGCACTGGATGCATGACCTGCACGGCAATCTTGCAATATTCTTGTGCTCTTTAGCCGGATGATTTTGGCTAGAACTAAATGGCTTGTGGTTTTTGTGCCAAAATGCGCTGGCTGATGAACAGTGTCGAATGCCCGAACCAAAGTGTCGGCAGTATATATGGCCGCGTAGCTCCTACTGATACATCACAATAAATGAATTTTCCATGAAATTTGATCCGTATAAATTAAAGCAATGTGTCGGAATACAGCAATTTTTTTTTTAATTCATCATCGTTTTGTTGCTGCATTGCTACATCTTTCATCATTGCGAAATAATAATAAACCATTCATATGTCCACAAAGTGATCATGACAGAAAAAGAAAGGAGTGACCAAAGCACCGTTGTGCAATTTCTCCGCTAGCGTCGAAAATTCGGCTAAAGTATTGCACCGAGAAAACCAAGAAAAAAAGGCTAATCCGAAAAGTGAGAGATGTCTTAAAAAGAATATAATCAGCATACGGGTCATCAAAAATCAGCAATTGTATGAAGAATGAGCTCTTAAAACTAGATAAGCTCCTAGACCGCATAGAGAATTATCAGAGGAGCTGGCTAAAGGCCAAAGAGGACCAGGAGGCCAAAAATGAGCGCAAGGCTAAAGAGTTACTAAGAGCTAAGCCTAAAGGCACGCACAGAAAGCTCCACCATCAAACATCATTAAAAGAAAGGCATCTAGCCCAACCGAAGGAGATTGGGATAAAAGAAGGAAGGAAGAGGCCTTTCGAATATTAGATCAGGGGTTCCAGACAGTGCTGACAAAAAAAGGAAAGAAACTCCTGCAAAAAGTGTCAGAAAGTAAAGTTCACACAGATGCTCAGCAAGGAGAAACAAGTTGAGTGGACAGAGCTACGCTCATATCAGAAGGGTTTCATACTTAGCCTAAAATATGCTGACATTCTATTGCGCAACAAATATATTCTTGCTTTAATAGAAAAACTAGTGTTACTCTATTTTAACCGGTCTACATTTTGTTGCAAGATTGCTAAATTCATTGACTAAGCCGAATCTTAAATGTATTTTTGTTATTAATCTCATTCAAAAATTTGGAGAAATTGTAATCAAAAGCGTAGGATCTGGTTTGATAGAAAGCCATGTAGAAAAAAAAACGTGCATAATTGTTGTAGAATATGAGGACCTTGTATAAATTTTACTGGCGGAGATATTAAGTTTATAAATCGTACTATTATTGGAAAAGTTTAATGAACTTCAACCTCCAAATTATTATCATTAATAAATTCAATCAAGTTTTAATATCATCTAATAATATTCTCATTTAAGACGACCACCAACATGTTTCACGATTACCAGTTTCACCCGTTGAACAAATTTTCAAAGATATTCATGATACATTTCATTCCTGAACCATTAATGTGAACCTAGTGAACCCGTAGTGTCTGAGTCGGTGAAAAGCGCATATTGTCACAAAGCCATGTATTGTTGTTCTATAATGGGAAAATTCAAACCACTACAACTTCGTTAAATACTATTTGGCCTCTCAAATCTGATAATGTCGTTTTAAGACCTGTTTTGAAAGATCCTCAGTGAGACCTTCATCTGACCATTCCATTATCTTCGATGAAAAACTTTTTTTAAGGGGCATACCTCTATATGGAGAGACCCACATAAAACTCTTTGAAATTTTTTTCTACCCTAAAACATTCAAAAAGTCATAACTTTTGTCCTTCCTACAAAGTTTCATGGCTCTAGCTTTTATAATTTCGCTGAAAAGCTGCTGTGACATACAGACGGATGGACGAACGGACAGGCAGACACAGGTCATGATTTCATTAGGAGTTTTTATTTTAGTAGAAAGCCCTAAAAAGACCTGACGCGATAAAGAAGAGAAAAAAGCTACGCCAAAAACCCCACCAGCAAGCATGGCTCGTAAAACCCCAAGATGGCCGATCGTACACAGAAGGGTTACAGAATATCAGGGAGAATGTAAATTTCAAAGACATCAACACTGCTATTGAAGCATTACAACCAACCCGGTTGAGCCAAATACTGGTCAAATTCGGAGCAGAGGCCGACAATAGAGAAGCATTCTGTGACACATTTATGAAAGCCCGCGGCAAAAGTGCAACTGTAGCTTCACTTGAGCCGATGGCAACGATTGAAATAAGAGATATTGACTGCATCATAGACCTGGTATAGGTAGAAGGGGCCATCAAATAAAGGCTCCCTAGCGTGCGCAGGATCAAAGCAAGACCGACACTAGAAAAACATAAGGGGCAACGCATAGCCATTAGTGACTTGACCGAAAAGGTCACCGAACAATTTCTGAATAAGGGCATGGTAACAATACGGTGGGTTATCTACAGGATACGATGAGGAGCAGTGCTTTTCCATGCCTTAGCTGTGGTCTCCATATGGTACAAATGTGGCGAAACGGGGCACAAGTGAAAAGTATGAAGAAAGGTCGCTGTATCCCTTGCAAGAATGCTGATTCACCCCGCAGGGGGAATGCCGGTCGACAAGAGCTCTCTTGGAGGCTAGCATTTTTTGGGGAGTTCCGCCCCCACGTACCCGAGGAAACTCCGCAGGGGGAATGCCGGTCGACAAGACCACTCTTGGAGGCTAGCATTCTTTGGGGAGTTCCGCCCCCACGTACCCGAGGAAATTCCCGCAGGGAGAAAGCCGGTCGACAAGAACATTCTTGGAGGCTAGCATTCTTTGGGGAGTGCCACCCCCACGGACCCGAGGATATGGGGGGTGCCGTGAGGTTCCCTCTTATTGTATCTGGACTACGCTTTGGACAACGAACTGGAATTGACGCTTTGGGCTGGCGGATATGATGGTTTGGACCTAGTTGCTTTGCACAGTAGCACCGAGGTGAAACTCGTGTGTGAACGGCTCCAATTCAACTATCGTACCGTCTCCGTCCCGGTAAAACCTTGGCAGGCCTCGGAGTACGTTCGAAGTTCGCACCATTGGGTTGGTGGTGTAGGTTCGGTTGAGACGGACTCCCGATTAGCGCTGGTCTGGCTCTGAGCACTTGTCCCCATAAGGGCTTGTGCCAACCCTCGCATGGCCTCCCTGCTCTGCAAAGATAACCATGGGACCAAAAAGGCGACTACACACACGAACGGAGATAGCGGCTCCAAGGGGGGACCCAATAAAATGGAGCAAACAAATGAAACCACAAGCAAACAGGACGCTAGCACGGAGAACCCTTTCATGCAAAAACCGCTGTTGGCAAGAACACCGATTAAACAAGTCACCGATTGCGGGGGGAGGCAGCAAACCCCAGAAACACTGTCAAAGTCAACATCACAGGTTAAATCATCGGAGACAGACCACAGACGGACTAACGAACGAAAGAAGGCAGAGTGCGTTGTGCAACCTGGCATCATTGCGGCCTTTGGGCGCAGTAGAAGGACTATGCGCACCCCGGAGCGCCCAGTGCAAGACGTACACAATCCGGATCAAGCTGCGACACCAACGGAGCCCAGTGTAAGACTGGGGGAGGGAGAAGTTTTGCCGTTGGCCGACGCCACTTCAAACGCGACCCAAGCGATAGAAGCAAAAGGGCTAGGAAAGGGGGGCCTCTCCCAAGAGGTGGCGCCAAATAACACAATCGCCCTTGACCGCGCCGAAGAGGAGCGGCTTACTCGGAAAGCGGGGACTCTCGTCAAACAACTGAGGGCTGCCTGCGAAGTGCAGAAAAACATAGGCAAGAGTGTCAAGAATGGCATTCTTGAACTGGAGGAGCTTTTTGGCCGCATAACGCACTACATGCGGAGGTGGCTTGCAACCGAAAAGCACCAAAAAGACACGCTCTCCCTCGAGGCATCAGTGGGCCCTAGCAGCAGCAAAAGAATGGCCGGTAGCCCAATTGAAGGCGACCGTGAGAAAAGGAGGAAGGACGAGACCATAAACGAAGTTGACACTCCAGGCGAGGAGTTTCATGTGGTGCGAAACAAGGCAGCGAAAAAAGCGGCCAAAAAGCTACTCCTAGAAAAAACAGACAAAGAGCTCAACCACGAAAAGAACAAGGAACCCCCCGATATACCGCAGAAAATAAAAAGCAAACCGCGGCGCAAACCCTTGCGAGAGGCACTGCTTATTAAACCCACTAAGGGCCGAACCTACGCAGATGTCCTCCGTGAAATTAAAGGAGCGGTCAAGCCAGACGACACCAAAACTGCCATCAAAGCAGTTCGACCAACCCGGACCGGTGGCTTGCTGGTGGAATTCGGGCCAGAAGCCACAAACAAAGATGCATTCCGTGACGCGGTTCAAAAGGTTCTTGGAGATGCAGCAACGGTTGCCTCGCTTGAACCAATGGCCACCCTGGAAATCAGGGACCTCAACTGCGTCACGGACAAAGCTGAAGTAGGGGATGCCATTAGGAGGGAGTTCCCCAGCTTAAGTGAAGTCAAGGCAAGATTGACACGTGAAAACACAAGGGGGCAACGCATGGCTATTGTCGAACTAGCTGATAAAGACGCCCAGCAAATCCTGGCGAAGGGCAAAATTAAGATAGGTTGGGTGATCTGCAGGATACGGAGAAGAGCGATCCCTATCCGCTGCTTCAGATGCTTCGAATACGGACACACCGCATATGGCTGTAGGGGACCCGACAGGAGATCTCTGTGCTACAAATGTGGTGAAACGGGGCGCAAAAGGAAGGAGTGCACGAACGAGGCAAAATGCATTCTTTGCAAGGATGCTAAGCTAGCACCCGGCGACCTCAAACATGAGCCGGGGACAGGGAGATGCTGGGTTTTCAAGGTGGCCCTAACTAAAGCCAAATTGATACTCAAATGATCCGTATCCTGCAGGTCAATTTGCACCGAACCACAAACGCCCAGGACCTACTTGAGCAGTTTGCGAGGGATAAGAAAGCTGACCTCCTGTTGCTGAGGGAGCAACATCATAACAAGGACTCGCAAGCGTGGTACCCTGACAAACCTGGTACCTCGGCCATCTGGGTTCGAGACAGCGCCCGCCTTCAGGTGCAGGGCCATGGACGCGGGGATGGTTTTGTGTGGGTGCGGTGTTCAGGGATAACATATTTCAGTGTTTATCTGACGCCTAACGAGGCAATGCGATCCTTTCGAACCAAACTCGATGCCCTGGAGGACGCTGTCTCGAACACAGAGGGCCACATGCTGGTCGGGGGAGACTTCAACGCTAGAGCCATCGAATGGGGTATGCCACAATCCGACCCAAGGGGAAAGCAAATCTTGGACATGGCGGCCAGAACAGCGCTTTTTGTCCTAAATACTGGTAACACCCCTACTTTCCGCCGCTGGGGTTGCGTAGGAACCATACCCGATGTGACACTTGCTTCGGAGTCCCTGGTACCTAGAGTACACAACTGACGAGTACTAGAGGACTACTCGGCTAGTGATCACCAGTATATAGCTGTTGAGATTCACGACGGTGCCACTCTGCGTGCATATGCCCAAACTTCAATCCTCGGATGGAGGACTGGGAGGATGCTCGTCGAGAGGTTCACTGACGCGCTTACGGCAGGCGCACCGTTGCTGGGAGCTCCGCCAGGGAGTGGAGGGCCTACAGCCAAGGACTTGTTGAACTCAACTATGAGTACCATCATAGCTGCTTGCGAGTCTTCCATGCCCCGTCAGAGACCCCGACATGGTAAGCCTCCAGTATACTGGTGGTCAAACGAGATCGCCGAACAAAGAAGCGAGTGTCACAAACTTCGGCGAGAGGCCCAGCGGGCGCGAACACGGGAGGAGGCAGACACTAGGCTAGCAGCATACAGGTCTGGCAGGAAATATCTTCGCAGGCTTATTAACAAGAGCAAGGCCCGATGCTGGCAAGACCTCGTGGACGATGTGAATAGGGATCCGTGGGGCCTTGGCTACAAGCTGGTCATGGGGAAACTTGGTGCCCTACGGAAGCCTTGTATACATGACGCGGAAAAGTCCGTGTTGACGCTGTCCATGGTGAAACAGCAGTCGAGTGCCCACTCTTCACACAGCTGGAACTGGAGGAGGCAGTCCTCTCCCTGAAAGCGAGGAAGGCTCCAGGTCCAGATGGTGTTCCAGCTGAGGTTTTGCAGCTCGTCTATCACCATTGTCCTGACTTGCTGCTCAGCACATTCAACGCTTGCCTACGGGACGGGGGTTTCCCGGTACGATGGAAGGTGGCGAGGCTCGTGCTGGTCAGCAAGGGGAAGGGAAATCCCGAATCGCCGTCTGCATACCGCCCGTTATGCATGCTAGACACGGCTGGGAAAGTGCTAGAGAAACTCATCAAGGGAAGACTCACTGACGCGATTCGTGCTGCTGGTGACCTATCTCCTCGGCAGTACGGCTTTAGAGCAGGACGTTCTACCATTGATGCGATTGCAGAGGTGGTGAACGCGGTCCAAAAGGCAGAGGCATATAGTCGCACCAAGCGACGGATCGTCCTGTTGGTGACACTCGACGTCAGGAATGCCTTCAACTCCGCTAGATGGGTGGATATCCTGGACACGCTGGAAAACTCTTTTCAAGTTCCAGAATATCTAATGCGGCTTTTGGGGAACTACCTAAAGGACCGAAGCCTGCTCTACGACACGACACAGGGCCAACGAAGGATGGAAATTACATCGGGTGTTGCCCAGGGATCTATCCTTGGTCCGGACCTGTGGAACGTGTCTTACGACGGGCTACTGAGACTTGAGATGCCAGATGAGTCGCGCTTGGTCGGCTATGCGGATGATGTTGCGGCTCTGGTCGCCGGACGCACCGTTGAACAAGCGCAACTTAGGCTTGGTATGGTAATGCGCCGAGTGAGGGACTGGATGACTGCTCGTGGGCTCAGTTTAGCACTGGAGAAAACCGAAGTGGTCATCTTGACAAAAAAGAGAATCCCTAGAGTAAGGATGATCAGTATTGGAGATATACAGATCGAATCGAAGCCAGCGGTGAAGTACCTGGGGCTACTGATCGACTCGAAGATGAGTTTCTCTGAGCAAATCAGGGCAACGGCTGAGAAGGCTGCTTCGGGAATATCGGCCCTGAGTCGACTTATGGCCAACGTAGGGGGACCCAGCCCATCAAGAAGACGCCTCTTGATGAGTGCTGTAGGGTCAGTGCTACTGTACGGAGCAGAGGTATGGGGCGACGCTCTCAGCAAGGAGGTATACCGAAAACGATTGGCACAGGTACAGAGAAGAGGAGCACTTAGAATTGCATCTTCGTATCCAACAGTCTCCGACTCGGCGGTGAGAGTGATTGCAGGCGTGATACCTGTCGCCCTCCTTGCTAAAGAGCGCCACGCTATTTACCTGCGCCGAAACGAGGATGCGAGGGAGATCGTTGTTCGCGAGGAGAGACAACACTCGCTCAACGATTGACAGCAGTCTTGGAGGAATTGCACGAAGAGAAGGTGGACTGCGCGCCTCATCCCGGATGTGAGACCATGGCTAAATCGAAGGCATGGTGAGACTGACTTCTATCTGACCCAGCTTTTGAGCGGGCACGGGTGTTTTCAGTCTTACCTGCACAAGATCGGCAAGTCACGGTCTCCCGATTGTCGGTTTTGCCCAGGAGAGGAGGACAATGCCTGTCACACATTTTTTGCGTGTACCAAATGGGCCAGGCTGCGAAGGGAACTCTACAGGGAGACGGGAGAGCTCACCCCGGATAATATAGTTGCGGTGATGCTCGAATCGGTTGACAAATGGAACCAGGTGGCACATTATGCTCGGGCAATCCTAAAATATAAAAGGGACTCACAGCAGCCGGAGGCACTGGGGCTGGGGATCGCTCTTCTGGCAATTCCTCTTCCCCCCTCCCCTCCCGCTAGGAAAGGGACTCCCCAGCTTGAAGGCGCCCCACGGCGTAACAAAATGAGACCTGGCCCGAAGTAATGTGTCAAACGGTTCCAGGCTAGGTTCTCAGATTGACAGGGGAGGTGTTTAGTGGGTAGTCCAAAGGTACCCTCCATGGGAGTCCCACACTGCCAGACTCGGCGGGTATAAATGCCTTCACCTCCCTTCCACAAAAAAAAAAAAAAAAAAAGAATGCTGATTCAAGGTCGGATATTGAGCACGTCTTAGGATCAGGACAGTTTCGGGTTAGACAGGAAGCCACAGCCAAAGCAAAATTATAAAACCGATTATCAGTACCCGTATACCTAAACTGCAGTAAACCGCCAAAAATCTGCTTGAGCAGCTTCCGTGAGACATGAGAGCGGACTTTTTGCTGCTGAGTAGCACCACAAAAAAGTTCTGCATTATAGTATCTTGATGAAACTGATACTGCCACCATTTGGGTGCGGGGCAATGATTTCTGGATGGATGCCTTTGGATGGGGGGATAGTTTCATGTGGGTTCGGTGCTCAATAATCACCTTCCTTAGTGGGTACCTAATACCAAACGAACAGATATCATCTTTCCAAGCCAAGTTTAATGCTTTAGAGGGCGCTGTCTCAAAGGCAAACGCCAACGTGCTCTTTGGAGGAGACTTTAATACTAAAGCAATCAAATGGGGTATACCTTTAACAAATCTGTGGCGAAAGCGAATCCTAGAATTGGTGGCCAGGACTACGCTTGTTGTACTTAATAGCGGAAATACGCCGAGTTTTCGCCCTATTGGCTATGAAGAAAACATACTGGACGTAACATTCGCCTCGGAGTCCATAATATGGAGAATCCACATTTGGAGAGTATTAGAGGACTACTCAGCCAGTCATCATTAGTATATTCTGCTTGAGATCCATGATGTTGTCTCCCAACGTCCGTGCTCTTGACCTTCTATAATTGGGTGGAACATTGGAAGGGTTGACGTCAAAAAGTTCGTTCAAGATGTTAACTCAACTATGAGTGTCACCATGACTGCTTGCAGCGCTTGTATGCCCTATCTAGGACCCCGGCACGGCATTTTCCCAGTATATTGGTAATCAACAGAAATTACAGAAAAGCGAAGGGAGTGTCACAAGCTTTGGTGTGAGTTTCAACGTGTACGGAAATATGACAAGGCATGCAACCGGTAGCACCATATAAATTGGCCAGGAAATTCTTCCACAAACGGATTAACAACAGCAAGGTTCGCTGCTGGCAAGATCTAGTGGAGACTTGGCTATAAGCTAGTTATGCGAAAGCTTGGTGCCCTACGGACGCCTTGCATAAATGAAGCAAAAAGATGGACGAGATAGCGCGCGTATTTTATCCCGCCTGTATTGACACTGTCCACGGTAAAATAGCAAACAAATGCCCACTCTTCACACAGTCAGAACTGAAAGAATCAGTCTTATCATTAAAAATAAGCAAGGTCAGATGGTTTTACGGTTGAGATGTTGAAACTTGTCTATCATCATTGTCTTGGCATGATGCAGAACAATTACAACGCTTGCTTACGGGTTAGTGTTTTTCCGGTGCGATGGAAGATAGTGAAACTCGTGCTGATCAGCAAGGGGAGGGTAATTTCCAGATTGCCATCTGCATACCGCCCGTAATGCATGTTGAAAACAGCTGGACAAGTTCTAGAGAAACTCATCAAGGGGAGACTCACTGACGCAATTCGTGCTTCCAGGGACTTTTTTCCTCGGTAGTACTGCTTTAGAGCAGGTTGCTCCACCATTGATGTATGAAGGATGAAAGGTGCATCGGGTATCTATTCTAGGTCCAAATCTGTAGAACGTATCTTACGATGTGCTACTGAGGCTGGAGATATCAGAAGAGTCACACTTGATTGGCTATGCGGATGATGTTGCGGCTCTATTCGCTTGACGAACCGTTAGACAAGCCCAACTTAGGTTAGGTATGCTAATGCGGTGATTAAGAGACTAGATGACTGCTCGCGGGTTCAGTCTAACACTAGAGAAAGCCAAACTGGAGTCATCTTGACAAAGTAGAGAATCCGTAAAGTAAGCGCGATCAGTATTGGAGACAAACTAATTGAGTTGAAGCCAGCAATAGGGGAAGATGATTTCTTTGAGAAAATCAGGGCAATAGCTGAGAAGGCTGCTTCAGATATATTAGCTCAGAGTCGACTTATGGCCAATGTAAGGGACTCAGCCTATCAAGAAGACTTCTTTTGATGAGGGTAAATTACACGTAGGAAGAATGTACCAATGCAGCTCATTACGGATCTGAGACCGTGGCTCAATCGAAAGCATGGTGAGATTGACTTCTATCAGATCTAGCTTTTAAGCAAGCATGGCTGTTTTCAGTCTCACCTGCACAAGATTGGTAAGTAACGGTCCACCGACTATCGATTTTGCTACAATAGGAAGACAATACATGCCATACGTTTTTTGTGTGCCAAAAATGGGCCAGGCTGCGTCGAAATCTGTACAGAGAGCTGGTAAAGCTTACCCCAAAATAGTATAGTCATGATGATGTTCGAATCGGTTGACGAATGGAATGTCCTATACCACATTACGTTCGGGCAGCCCTAAAAGATAAAAAAGACACAGTAGCTGGGGACGTTGGGGCTGGGGGATCACTCGTCTGGCAATTCTTCTGTCAGTTGGCATTTTATTCTGGGTCTGAAGTTTAGTGTGGTCCTTTTGATAGCAGTTTTGCGCTTAAATTTCTTCCGTGCCTTCCTTTTGAGGGTCCTGGCTGATGCTTTGGACTATCCAGTGGATATGGTTACCATTTCTTTGTAGCGATTGCTTATCAAATGTATACCCTCCCTCTGGAGCTTAAAGTCGAAGCTAATCACTATGGTCAGCTAGCCACAGGAGATTTCACACAAATATTTGCCGGGTACTGAGGGCACTCCGTTATTTTCAACTTCCATATTATGTTGTAATTACCGTTAGGCTTTGCTGATCTCTTTTGCCTATCTGCGGGGTTCAATCAGTGAAGATCGTTGAAATGGTTTCCTGCAGTATAGTCACCCGGATCAGTGCAGCTAATATGCCCCTCGTTACATCAAAGTCTGCAACCTTAAGTGGGATCATTCAAAATTTAGTCACAGAAGAAATGTTTTCAAATAAGTAGTATGGAATGTTTTGTAATTAGTTTGAACGCGTAACGCAAAGTAAGCTTTCTTGAGGTAACATTTTGCTTCATTATCAAGTCAAAAATAATTTTTTAAACAAAGACTTCACAGTTTTGATGATATTTCAATTAAATTGTGGCTGAAAATTGAATTGCTTTCCCTCCTATAACTATCGCTATCTTAAATTGTAGCATTTTTTTATAGAATCAAAGACTTAGCATTAGTATCATCATTGAGCAAATAAACAAATGCATTCACTTTTAAAACAGCATGTACAATTTTTGATAAGATATAGTTGGAAATAGTATTATGTCTTCAAAGGCGAGAAAGTAGCAAATCCTTTGGTTGAATGTATAGAAATTCATATACGAGTATGTTAGATGCAGATGCACTTATATTTGTTTTTCTATCAATGAAGCAACTTCTTTGAGAAATTTTGTATCTGAGAGAAACTTTCTCTACTTATCATCACATCAAGGAAAAATAAAGCTAGATGTTATCGTGTCGCAAATTGGTGCCTTGAAGACAAACGTGAAATCCAATATTAGAAAAATATTATTTGAATCATTTTTGAATAACTTCTGCTTGTAGATTGCATGTCAACTGATTCCTTATTATGTTGAATGGTAAGATACGAAATATAAAGACATGGATAAAAAAGTTGTTTGGTGTTGAATGAGATTAAGTACGCGGAGATACGATAGCGAAAGTTGAATTGAAAGCTGCAAATAAATATTCTTATGACTGTTAACAGAGACAATTTGAAATGTCGAAGCGTTATATCAGATTTATTTCTTATCAACACTTAATAAATTAAAGTAGCATTTCATAATCGACGCAAACTGTCCTAAATAAACCCGAAAACATAAATCCAGCCTTCCCTACATTATAAATGATAAAATTGCCATTTTGTTGCAATATTATTAATATCATTGGGTCAACGGAGTCTTAACTCTAATTTTGTTATTCATTTTATTTGAAAACTTGCAGAAGATCTCATTAAAAGTGTAGTGTCTCTGCTGTGGAAAGCCCGATTGGTGGGAAAATTGTACATTGTTTTTATTGTATATCCTTGTATGGGAGACCCCCCATAAAATCTTTTGAAAATCTTTTCGACTGTGAAACTCTCATTAACCAGAAACTTCTGAGCTGGTCACAAGATTGAATGACACTAGCTTCTCTACTTCTTGAAAAAACTCGCTGTGACGCACTAACGGCCAGACAGACAGGTATCATTTGAATTTTTTTAATTGCAGCACTATAGCCCCTATTGGGCTTTTGCTTAGGGGTCGTTATCTTAATCGTATGTATTGGCACTCGAGAAGGTGATATGGTCAGTGTCCGTCCATTCAGCAGCGGTTATTTCTGATCTTTAACCTAAACATAATATGACTGATCTGGATCATCCAAAGCAATTCTCATTGTCAGTAATGGGATTTTAACCAGAGATTAAATTAAGGAATTGTAAAAAAAATTAGAAGAAAATTAGCGTTACTCTAGAAAATATGATTCAAGCAGTTCTCGATGGAGTGAATCATACTGAAGACATTTTGGTCATCACCATACATAAGCGAGGGAGATTTAAATAAGGTTATTTATAAAGGTTAAAAATAATAAGGGAATTAGGATGGAGTCCGGCGGAGCTCCAGAATCTTGCAAGACTTGCAAGACCTGAACATTAACCAGCAAGGAGGAGAAGCTTGTCCATGAGAAGAACATGGTTGGCTGAGTCAAACGCCTTTGAAAAGTTAGTATATATTACGTCAACTTGATTCTTAAGATCCAGAGCAAAAAACACAGAACAAACGAAAGACAGAAGGTTAGAGAGAGTGAATCTAGATAGATAGTTGAGGCAACAAATAGGACATAACTTATTGTAGAATGTGCGTTCAAGGATCTTTCTAAAAGAGGAAAGAAGAGCTATAGGGCGGTAATTTGAGATGTAAGTCTTATCTTTAGACTTGTGACAAACAATCTCTTCTTGAAAGTTGAAAAAGAACCGAACAACTGTCTACAGTTAAACAAAATTGACAATAGAAAACATAAGGATGAGGAGAGTATAAGTTAACTACAAATTCCGACAAATTGCAACAGAAGATGCCAGACACATCATATTCACCCGCACGGGAAAATAAAAGTGCACGATTGCAGTTTTAACGCTTCACCTGAAAAAGTTCACGGCAATCGGACTAATCTAAGATCTAGTTGTTAGTTTTTGCATTCGTTGTTAATTATATTCGGAATGATAAAGTTCAGGGTCCAGCCCTAGAAAAAAATTAACTGGCACACAACGTGGGGCCTGCTTTCCCACGTTTTAATTGAGTTAATAATTGCATTGATCATATTTTCATACAAACGAAGTCTTAATAGATCTTAACACTGTGCTGAGACTAGCCAGTGGTCCATTATTAACATTCAAGTGAAATCTCGGTATTGCCGCGAGTATAGTAAAACAATCGCAAAAAGTGAACCGACGCAAGATTTCCGTAAAAGGTCCAAGCTGGTGCATCAACCAAGTGCCTAAGGAAACGCGTATCAAATTAGGCCCCTCAGTAGCCAAGGAAAACATCACCACCAATATCCAAGGCAAACAGGACGTCCGTAAAGTGACCGCTTTTTTTATAAGAAAGCAGCCGAGAACAAAAGCAGAACAACTCGCGACGAGAAGCAACAAATTATGATCAAGTGTTACAAATCAAGATCAAAGATTACACGAAAATAAGGCATATAATTATATTAATATAAGTGAACTCTCATTGTAAATCTGACTATTTTCTTTCCTTAAACTTTCTTTCTTACTAAATAAAGTAAAGGAACATTAAATGATTAAATATAAATCTTTCCTAAAGAATCTGTTAGCGCAAATTTGCAATCTAACATTTAATTAACTTTTTATCTTTTGCTAAAATAAAAAGGAATCTATTCAAAATAAATATAATCCAACGCTTGCATATCCAAAAAAAAATTAAACTATTTTATGCATATCAAGGATTATCAGTGACCCAACCAGTGAAATTATTATGTGTTTAGTGAAGTGAAGAGTGAAATTGTTTACGCAAGGACCTTTTTTTCGCTTCCGAGTGTTTGTTGTTGTTCAAGGTTGTTTGAGTCCCTTCTTGTTTCATTCCGAGTGCTCTGTAAAATTTTACAAAGGGATAATAACTAAATCTTCCAGGGGAAACCTTTTCTTTAAAGAAAAAAATTCGACGCTGTGCTGTATTTTCCTAAAATTTCTAACGAAACTTTCACTAGAATCAGTTGTGTCCCATATTCGCATGGATATCCTTTTTAGGGTTTTGTACTAAAATACAAAACCCTATTGCAATCACGACCTGTGTCCGTCTGTCCGTCCGTCCATCCGTCCGTCCGTCCGTCTGTATGTCACAGCACTTTTTCTCCGAAACTATAAAGGCTACAGCCATGAAACTTTGTGGAAAGGTCAGAAGTGATGACTTCTTGAAAGTTGAAGGGTGGAAAAATTTTTCAAAGGGGTTTAAGG
Source organism: Odontomyia ornata (assembly GCA_963969285.1). NCBI lineage: Eukaryota > Metazoa > Arthropoda > Insecta > Diptera > Stratiomyidae > Odontomyia > Odontomyia ornata. Next base: position 375,648,510 of record OZ017738.1, read on the forward strand.
GGGGTCTCCCCATATAGGGAGGTGACCTCTCAAAAAAAAAATTTCAACATTGGTAGTCGAGTAGGGTGTCATTGGAAAGGTCTCAATGAGATCTTTTCAAAACAAGTCTTAAAATTGCCTTACGAGTACCGAGGGGGGCAGGGGAAGGGAAAATGTACGAACTTTTCGCGTACCCCCCCCTCGCGATTGGACACCTTCCATCCGAAAAATCTGAAAAAAATCATGAATGTAGGCCTTAATGAGTACAACAACAACAAATACATGAGAAGTCGAAATTCACTCAACTTTGTTAGTAATAGTATGATTTATCGATTTTATGTTTTCTTCTTCTTCTAGCAAACAGATGACTATTTATAAGATTAATCTGCCCTGAAAGTTTCATAAAGATCGAATAGTATTTAACGAAGTTATAGCGATTTGAATTTTCCTGTATTACTATGGAACAATGTGGCCTGTATTACTATGGAAACATATGGCTATGGAGCCATATGCGCTTTTTACCGACTTAGACACTACAGTTTTGCTAGGATTCGCATGAAAATTTCAGGAATGATAGGTATCATGAGGATGAGTACATACTATTGAAACAAGTCGAAGAGGCAGGAGAGAGCTCCTAGCAAAAGGGCTTTGTAACCATTCTAGGATTCGAAAAAATAGGCCATGAATCGATGATTACGGTATAGAGGAGTGGTCCCTGAAAAAAATTTGATGAAAGGTAGCTGATATGAGTATCAAATGAAAGTTCTCTATGAGAGCTTTTCAAAACAGTTCTTAAACTGACAGATTTTGCTTCAGTGGGGGCGTTGGGGGGGAATACATGAAAAATGTGTTTCCTACCTCGCGAATGGACACCCGTGATCTAAAAGATGGGAAAAAATTATCAAGCGAGATATTTATGGGTATAACTTTAACAAATACCTCGGAAGTCAAAATTCTTTCAACTTTGTTAATAATAGTATGATCCTCGAACATGACATGTTTCTTGATTTTATTCGTTGCCGGTTACTGCATTTTGTAAGTTGAGTACAAAATCCTTCTGACATGAGCATAGGTCTGTCTACCCAACTTGTTAATATCTACAAGATTTTGACCAATATTTGGGAATCTTGTCATTTTGCCAGGGATTGGTGCGATTCTTTTTCGGGTACCGCTTAGGCTCCACTAGGTCTGATAGGTGAGTCGCAATGATTTGCTGAGGTCTGAGGTGGTCATGTCGAATCCACGTAATCTAATTAGGCCTAGCTAGCTGGACGAAAATGGTTCTGTTGGCCCCTCTGTTCCCCCAGCTGATGTTCAGGCTTCAATCCCTGCGGGTATCCTAAGTAACAATGCCAAAAACAAACTTGCTCAGCTCATCACTCGACTCGTAACAGAGACCTTACAGTATCAAGGAAGGGAGTTGATTATCTCTTTAATGAATCCTGCGGTGGACATCAGTAATGAAACTGATGTTTCCATTAGAATCGGAGACGATGGGAACTTGGCCGATATAGATAAGCTCTCCAACGTCGTCAAAAGCCTCAGGGTTTCTTTCGGGCGATCCCGTGGAGTTCATTTCCTGGAAGAAAAGGGTGGAACGTATACTCAAGATATACTACCATATCAAGGGGACAGCCAAGTACTACGAGATTCTATCAGTGATCGGGAATAAGATTACTGGCCACGCTGATGTTGCATCGGAGTCCTATAATACACCCTTGAACTGGCCTAGAATCTCAAAATTTTTAACCCTGCACTACGCAGATAAGCGAGATCTCGGTACACTCGATTACCAAATAACGACTCTGGTACAGGGTACGAATTCGATCCAAGAGTTTTACCAGGGAGCTTATCAACGTCTTTCATTAATTCTCAACAAACTATCCTCAATGGAGCTGAGCAATAAGTCTGCTGACATTATAACCCAGGCCTATAGGGACAAGGCACTGGACACCTTCATCAAGGGGCTACGTGGTAACCTTTCAAGGCTCCTGAGTATTGTTGAGCCAACTGACCTGCCCCAAGTGTTGCATTTTTGCCTGAAATTCTAGAACATGGACTACTGGGTGCAGCATGCAAACAGCTCACAAAATCTATTACGAGAGGCCTACCATCAAAGCCATATAAATAAATGGACGAGCAACGAGAATCTGTGTACTCGCCCATGTGAGAAGCAAATTTGCCACATAAATAAGTTATAAATAACTTACGCTCTTGAAACTATATGATTCCCTCTGCTTCTCGTTCCCCTTTGTTTCCATACAGGTTTTTCTTTCCTCTCTTCAGAAGAATCACTTCCCCCACTGACACGCGTACACACCGACCAAATTTCATTTCACGTGCACACGATCGCGCCTTCGTTATCATTCGTAAAACAGTTTGAGTACAACACAACAAACGACTCTCAAAGAAAACTCGAACGTCAACGCAAAAGAAAAAGGCGCGAAAAACGGCGAGAAAACTCATGTGTCAAAGCGGATGGAAAATTCGTAAATTTTTAATAAAAACAGTGATCTAAAGTGCCGATTTTGTACACGTGCTCTTCAAAATTATAATTGTTTTAAACGTGAAAGTGTTTTGGAGTGAGTGCAAAAACAAAAGCATATCACTTCAAACCCCAACTTCATACAACTTTAGCGAAGGTTGCTAATTGCTTTGGCTCTCACGACCAGTTGCGGGTCCAGTACTCTCTATATCTATGCCTACCACCAACAGCCAACACAGATCCCTCCTCGTAGAAGCCCGACCTCTCATCCAAAGCTTTTAATGATTCTGGCCCCGAGGCAAACATTCTTCCCTGAATTGGCACACCTATCTTGAAACTCTCAACTAGCACAGGCGAGTCAACAGACCTTTCACCAAAGACAACCTCAATTCTCTTATCCGAGGCAATTTTCATCTAAGCCGCAACCTAGGCCCAAACCTATGGACATCGACACCTCTCTGAGGACTAACGCAATCGACTACGCGAACTGACATCGTAATCAGCCTGTGCTACAGAAGCGCTCACGACCAACAGCACTATCCGCCACAAAAATTACAAAGATTTTATCATATAGAGACCGATAAAACCGACAAATCACCAGACGAATACGATACGACGCAACAAGATGAGGAACACGAGCAAACGTTAGACAAATACATCGACGAGATAGATGGCGAGAATGTCGACGAGGCAGAAGAAATGGAAGATATCTATTTTTTAGTATAATGCGCTCTTTGCTCCCCTACTTTGAATACAAATTAAGGAGCGGAGAGGTCTTAATGTTTCTAATCGACACGGGCTTCAATAGAAATTATGTCCAGTCAAGACATATCAAATATCCTGTACCCAACGAAAAGAATTTCTGTACAAAATCTGTATGCGGCCTCATCAAAGCCACTCATCATTCATACATTCGACCGTTCGGCAACTGCACAAACAAATTGGAATTTTTCATATTAACCTTTCTTATTTTCTTTGACATGATCATCGGGAACGACAGCCTGAAAAGTCTGAGAGCCATCATCTACACCAATGATCGTCCCAAAAAACTGGATTCATCCGGAGAAAAAAAAAAATGGTCACCGCTAAATTCGGTAACCATCCTCGACAAATATCCGATCTCCGAAATCAATGAGGTTCGCGCCAACCTCGGCAGGAACAGATTCTTCTCAGTCTTTGATCTCAAGAGTGGCTTCCATCAGATCCCGCTCAAGGAGATCGACATCCCAAAGACCGCTTTCTCTTAAAAAAATGGGAAGTTCCAGTTTCCTCACTTACTATTCCGTCTTAAGAACGCCCCTTCAATTTTCCAGAAAATGCTAGATGACATTCTATGCAAACATATCGGGAAAATATGTCATATCTACATTGACGACATCATTGTTTTTGGAAGAGACGAGTCCGAGCATCTCGAAATATTCTAGACACTGCGATCAGCCAATATGAAAATCGACTAATCGATTTTTTAAAAGAGCAAGTAGAATTTTCGGGATACTTCGTGAGCAAGGAGGGCATTAAGACCAACCCTAGTAAGTTTAAAGCCATTGTTGACTTTCCCTTGCCAAAAACACTCGAAGACCTGCGGTTCTTCTTGAGGATGTTTGGCTACTACAAACGCTTTATCTAAGACTACGCTAGGATTGCCAAGCCCCTGACATTCCTTTTGAGAGTGGAAGATGGACGTGTGTCCAAAAATCTCTCCAAAAGCAAACCTGTTCATCTAAATTCAGCAGCAATAAAAGCTCTTAGTGACCTCAAGAATGCACTCACCTCTAAAGACGTTATCTTCATACACCCAAACTTCGAGAGAGAATTTGAGCCCACGATCTACGCCTCCAGCTACGCGATTGGAACCGTCCTCTCTCAAGGAAGCAGACCAATCTTCTTTCTCTCACAAACACTAACGAAAACTGAAGAAACTTACGCAGCAAACGAAAAGGAGATGTTTGCCATTATCTTTACGAGTCCCGAAAGGTAAAGATATACACTGATCACCAACCATTTACCTACGCTCTAAGCATTAAAAACACGAACGCTCAAATGAAAATGTGGAAGGCTGCGCTCCAGAAATATAGCTACGAGCTTAAATACAAGCCCGGGAAGGCTAACATCGTGGCTGATTTATTGTCAAGATCTCCCCAAGAAACCCAGATAAACTCCATGACATCAATAGTTGATCCCAAGTGTGGAAATACCCGTCAACGTTTTCCTTAACCATCTTATCTTGAGATTCGGAGAAGAAGATAGTTAACAAATCATCCATCCTTTCGAAAATTATAAACGACATGTCTTTATGAAACCGCAGTACTCTGACGCTAACCTGATAGACTTAAAAGAAAATTTTGTTTGAGGATTGCTGGTTGTCCTAAGTGAAAGAACTACATTGTTCTTTCACCCGAGCATTTTTGCTATCAACATAATAGCATTATTCGCTCGATGGACTTCAGCTGGTTCCAGCATATAGGCTGTTTCCATTAAAAATCTCGCAGTTTCGTACGAGGTGACCGATATACTCCTCAGGAGCTGCCAAATCAGTCACCTCGGGGCAGCTCGACTGCGGGGTTCCAGATGACTACGAACCCATATATATATATGCTGCAGCATGGCAATGCTGCAAGCTCTATCGAGCAGTAATTTCCACATTTACGCAGTGGTGGCGATGTAGTTCTTTCACTTAGGACAACCAGCAATCCTCAAACAAAATTTTCTTATAAGTTCGCCACCACTGCGTAAATGTGGAAATTACTGCTCGATAGAGCTTGCAGCACTGCCATGCTGCAGCATATATATATATGGGTTCGTAGTCATCTGGAACCCCGCAGTCGAGCTGCCCCGAGGTGACTGATGTGGCAGCTCCTGAGGAGTATATCGGTCACCTCGTACGAAACTGCGAGACTGATAGACTTACTTAAAAGATGCTTAAGCCCAGGCACCATAAATGGGCTTTATACGAGCAAAAAAATAATGGGAAAAATCCAACAAACATACCCTACCTATTTCAGGGACGACCGGATTTTCTTCACTCAAAAATTAGTCGAGGGCATCTCCACCAAAGTCGAACGACAAGAGAAAATCCTTCAAGTCCACAAACGTGCCCACCGGAATACAGGGGAGAGCAGACTACAAATGATGGAAAATTTCTATTTTCCGAAAATGGCAGCGAAGATTAAAAACCTCGTCAATTGCTGCAGAGTCTGTAAGGAGAACAAGTACGAAAGGCATCTAAACAAAACCTTCATAGATCCTACACCCATAACATCCTACCCAGGGCACACCGTTCACATAGACATCTTCTCTACGGAAGAGAAATTAATGTTAACCGCTATGGACAAATTTACGAAATTTGCGATGGCTAGGCTTCTGGCATCCAGGTCTATAGAGGACGTAAGGCAACCATTGCTGGATATACTCTATTTCTACTGTATTCATGAGAATTTTGTGGTCGATAACGAAAGGTCACTAGCTTCAGCTACAATCAAATCCCTATTAAAAGATGAACAAAAATCAAAGTATACCGGACATGGCCTTACAAAAGTGAGACAAATGGGCAAGTTGAACGATGGCATTCAACTATCCTGGAAATTATGAGATGTCTCAAGAAGCAAGGACCATCGAGATCATTCGAAAAGCTTCTGCAACATGCCAGCAATGGGTACAATCATACGATCCACTCAATTACCAATACAAAACCTGTCGAACTGTAACTCGGGAGGGTTCCCAACATCGAATTGGAAGAATTTGAAAGGATGCGACTGACGAACATTGACAGACTTAAGAACAAACAAGAGATCCACATTAAACACCACAAAAGCCATAAAAGACTACGCTATTGGGGCCCACTGTATTTGTGAGACAAAATAAGAGAAAGGGTCCAAAAGTATCACCTAGGTTGAAATAAGGAATCATTACGGGAAATAGAAACACCATCATCCTTACTGAAAGCGGTCAAATCGTCCATAAAAGTAATATTCGGAATTAATCTCCATTTCAGACTCACCTTGCAGATCATACTCGTTAAAGTGCAAATCCTGGACTATTCAGAATTGTAGATCATATCATTCTACACCAGACCAACGAAGATCCAAAACGGGAATTTCAAAATAATGCATATCATAGACATTGAAGAATATGAACGCTTAATACAAAAAAAAGAACACCTTCTTAATGTTTCGGGCATACAACACAGCTCAGTAATACCCCTTTTATCGCATGAACTACAGAAAATCCAAAACCTGATAACGAATTTTAGAGTAATTTAGTAATTTGAGTAATTTAGATTATGCCATACATTGGGCCAAACTAGGTATCGTAAATTCTTTAATTTTATCAAAATCAGAAGTAAAGCTTGATACAAGCATCCTTGATACTGAAATGATGCCATATTCAACCGTAGAAGAAGCTCTAGATTTTGCAGAGATTAAAGTAATCACAAACGGATATCTAATTGGGTATATTTTGAACTTACCGCCAATAAATAAAGAAGCTTTTGAATCGATGACAATAAAACCATTTCAAAGAAACTCAATTCTAAAAAAAATTCCCTTCAATAATATAATTTAAAAAAGACAATGTAATTTTTGGCATCAAAGTAAATTGTAAAAAATTTAACCAACTCACTATATGCAAACATGAATATTTGGTAGCAACACACCGTGCATCCCGAACCTCCTGAAAAGCCTACAGTCGACTTGCAGTAAAATCAACAGCAGTGGCATCTCTTCGATAGAGGAAATCTCAGCCGCAGTTGTTCTGCTCAACCAATTCTTCGGAACTCACAACACCGAGGATACTTCCCGCAACCTCGATGGAACGTACCTTATCAAATTCGAAAACACCACGATTTCGATCAACAACAAATCCTTCATCGCCAAAGAAGTCCCTACAAGTTTTGTCAGCAATTCTGCAACCAGCATCCGACGAAATCTTTCAAAAGCTAACCGACGAACCTATGCAGGAAATAAACATCGAAAACATGCAAGAAATAGAGCTCTTACAATATGAAAAGAAGGTGCATCAAGTTTCAACATCAACATTAACGGTAGCACTCATAATTATCCTGGCCATACTTGCGTATCAAAAACTTCGTGCTAAGAAGAAAGCCACCAATGTTCCCAAGTTACCCGATAATTTAACGATAGCTGCAGCCCCCAACATCCCATCAGCAACGATGACCTACCTGCACACAGGAAGACCTCAAACTATTAGGTTTAACGGCCTTCCCTACTTCTAAAACAATTGAGGATAATTGTATTTCACGGGGGAAGAGTTCACGACAAATTCCGACAAATTGTAAGAAAAGACGCCAGATGCATCGCATTCACCTGTAAAGGAAAATAAAAGTGCAGCATTGCAGTTTCCACGCTTCACCTGAAAAAGTTCACGGCAATCGGACCAATCTAAGATCTAGTTGTTCGTTTTTGAGTTAGTTAATTATAGTCAATAATTTTGTTTATTTAATATCCGCAGGCCAATTCTCTATTTCATCGAAAGGCCGTTGGGCCTTGCTTCGTTGTGTAAGCAGACGCGTTTCGACTCCTTAGAGCCATCTTTAGGGGCTGAAGATGACGCAAAGTTGTCAGAATGCGTCTACTCACATAATAAAGCAAGGCCTGACGGCCTTTCAAGAAAAAATATGCTTTAAGAAAAGAAAAAAGGATACCATGAGGGTTGTTGCCAGTACTAATATCCACCTGATTACTTCAGTTGGAATGATATTGTAATATATCGGAGGGGATGAAAAGACGTCTTTACTCCATGGTGGTCGCAAGCGGAAGAGGCCGAGCACACGTTTATTACAATTATATTATAGATAATTCACAATAGTAATATATGTTACAATAATATCCAATATTATAGTACAATAAAATAATATAATAATATCCAACAACCTCTTCCTTAAATTGTTTACATCAATCCTTACACTATTTTCAGAGTGATGAGGAAGTATACAAAGTTTACAAAATATATTTCAGAGTGTAAATTAATCTCCATACATACATTTTACCATAATTACTTTAACTGATTTTAATTCTAATTACATGTTTCATTTCAATAATAAAAGTTTAGATCTTTTCATTTATTCAAAAATCATAACTAGTATTTTATTTTTGACCTTTCATTTTCTCTATGGCTTCTAATAATGCTACTCTACGGGCTCCAGGGGGTTACCAAGGATTCCACTAAACCAAATCGACGAAAAACTTCCCTAAGCTTATCTATAGTGAATGAAGACGTAATGAAAAAGAGTCCACTATTAATTCAATATAATAACCTTTGATTGGAATAATAACCTTTGATTGGAATAATAACCTTTGATTGGAATATTGGCGCCCACGGAATTAACGTTGCCTTTTCTGGGCTTGCCTGATATTTTTGACATGGACTACAATTTCTCACCAAATTTTCAATTTCGTGATCCATTTTTGGCCACCAAATGTATGAGCGCGCCAAAGATTTAGTTTTAACTATACCGAAGTGTGACTGGTGTAGTAAATCTAAGACACCACTCCTTAATTTAGTAGGAATCACTGTGCGATATACCCACAAAATGCAATCTCTCTCTACTGTTAGCTCTGAATGCCTGGTTCTAAATGGCTCAAAATCTTTGCCGTCCAATTTTTCCAAAGTTCCATCTTGAGTACAACTTAATACCTTTGCCAGAATTCCATCCCGTTTTTTTTCAATTCCTATGGTTTTATAATTTAAATTTAACGGATTAATAAGCCCTACATAATCTGTGTAATTTGGTTCTGGTTTCCCTTCAGTAATTTCTGATTGAGGCGTCCTAGACAAACTGTCCGCCTTATTTGAGGAGCCCTTTACATATTTGATATTGTAATCGAATCCCAAAAATGTAAAGGCCCATCGTTGCATTCGTGATGCAGCCATTACGGGAATGCCCTTATGTTGACCGAAAATAGCCAAAAGTGGCCTGTGATGGGTTTTTAATACGAAATGCATGCCCAATAAATATTGTTTCAACTTCGTTACGCTAAATATTATTGCGAGTGCTTCTTTTTCAATTGTACTGTATCTTTTTTCAGCGCTGTTTAACGCTCTTGATACAAAGGCAACGGGCTTTTCACTTCCGTCATCAAACACATGCAATAAAACTCCAGCGATCGCTAAATTAGATGCGTCAGTCGACAAAACTGTCGGTAGTGTAGGATCAAAGTGAACAAGCGTTTTACTCGAACAGATTTCCATCTTCATTTGTTCATAAGCTTTCTGACGCTGGTTTGTCCAGTCAAACTCAACACCCTTTTTTAATAAGTCGTATAAAGGAGTCATTTTACCAGCAAAATTCTGAATAAAATTTGAATGTTGGTTAACCAGATCAATAAAAGCTCTCAATTCGGAAACATTGGATGGTTTGGGTGCATTCAAAACAACTTTAATGCGTTCCTTATTATTGGAAAGACCTGTTGCGTCAATATCAAAACCTAAGTACGAAATTTTCTTTTTAAAAAATTCGCACTTATCAGAATTTAACCTCAATCCAGCTTCTCTGAGACGTTGCAGTAAATCTCTTAATGTTTTGAGATGGACTGACAAGTTTGGTCCAGTGATGACAATATCATCCTGGTAGCAAAATACGTTTTCAAATTGTGATAAAAGACCTTCAATCGTCTTTTGAAATATTGCAGCCACTGTTTTGACTCCAAAAGGTAACCTGGTCATTGAAAAAATTCCTTTGTGAGTGCTCCAGGTACAAATTTTCTGAGATTGTTTGTTCAAAACAAGCTGATTATAAGCGTTGGACATATCGAGCTTTGTCCTTGCATTGAAGCAAATATTTGTGCAATACGTGGCAGAGGATATTTAAAGTCCTGAAGAAATTTATTTATGGTTGTCTTATAGTCACCACAAATTTGAAGCTTGCCGTTTGGCTTCAAGATTGGAACAAGAGGTGTGCCCCATTCAGAATCATTAGTTGGAACAAGCATCCCGGAACTCACTAACTCAGAGGAGGAAGAACACACCAGTTTGACAAAACCTGACCTTATGTGGCTACAACCTTGAAAATGTGGATAACTTTGCATACCTTGGAGCCAACATGAATAGAAAAGGCGCCGAAAAGGTGTGATAACCTCGCTCTTGGCACTCTACGCCACTGAAGCAATCAGCAGATCCCTACGCCACTGACGCCAGCCAGCCGATCCCTCTACCCTACGCCACTGACGTCAACAGGTAGCAAGCGAACTAAAACTTGGATCGCTGCCACTGAAAAACGTGGGTGAAGAGAAGATTTGAAGAAGGTGAAAAAGTTGAATTTAGTGGTAGAAGTTTTTATGTTTATATAATTTCGAACGAAGCGAAAAGGCTTCAGAGTTAAGGAAATAGCTACCTGGAGAAGCGCTACGCCAGCTTTGCGTATTTGGAAAAAAAGGAGCAGAGGAAAGTTTTCGAGGGCGAAGTTTTTGACGTGTTTTCCCAAAAAAAGGAAGCGTACAAGTAAGTTCGATAAAATTGCGTTAAGTGTTCAGTTTTTTTTTCTTCATTTCGCAATTATTTAGTTTCTTTGTTCATTCGGGCAAAAGTCAAGCAAGCGCAGAGGTCAAACGCTTGGCCTTAGTTACACATGCAGTGAGAGAAGTAAAAAAAGCTGAAAATTTTGTCAATGATCGATTGCGTCCCCACAAAATTCCATTTGACTCGTGACCGCGTTTATTCAACAAAAAGCAGTTTCGATTGCAGTCCATCGCCACGATACAAAAGTGATCCAAGAAGCCAGTCGGAATCCTTTATAATTTGCAAAGATATTGAAAGTTCACGCTACAACAAGGTGCCCTATGATTTTTCCTCGCTGTAGATGGAGCGGTCACATCACTCAAAGTCCAGGGAAAGAAGGTTTGTGGAAGATTAGATTAATAAATGAGGCATGAATAAAAAAACTTGTTCTGTGTTGTATTGGTTCATTTTATATTTTACCGTGGCTAAAAGAGAAGATTTGTTACTTTTATGCTAGTAATCATGGGTCCTTTGTGAGGATACAGTATTCAAAAGAAACCCATTGGTTATGTTTAATATACCAAGAGAGATCGAATGCAAGATGAACCAGTATAAGCCTAAATAGTTGGGCCCCATTGTTTTTCAACGTATATTATTTTTAGCATTTAGGTCGTAGAATACTATAAGTAGAAATGCACAGAAATATAACTGAAGAAGGAATGAGGAAATTATTAGTTTAAAATAGATTTAAGACAAACCTCTATCAGTTAGATGAAATCGATACGGGTCAAACAAATGTATCCTTCAATTATTTTTTCTATCAAGATAAATAGAATTCCATAAATACCGACATCTAATGGCAATTATTATATAGCTGTAAATCCTTCTTCTTCTTCTTCTTCTAAGCACTACAGCCCCTTTCGGGCCTTCGCTTCCTGCAAACAGCGCCTCCAACTGTCTCGGTCCGTTGACCGCGTCATCGCATTCTGACTCCGAGCAGCGATGAACTGTCTTCGTCAACCGAGTCAGACTAGCGTTTCCTCGGTTTCCCCACTGGCCACAGGCCTTCAGTTTTCCCGACGAATACCTTCTTGGGTATCCGTTGTTAATCCATACGATTCATATGTCTAGTCCATTGCAGCTCCCGCAGTCTTACAATCCTTGAGACCTCCGGTTTGTCAAAAATGTCACACAGCTCATGGTTGTATCGGATTCACCATTGGTCCCCGTTTAGCTTCATTCCGATTATTCGCCTCAGGACCCGTCTCTCAAAGGCGTTTAATATATATGCGGATGCTTGGGTTAGGGTCCATGTTTCACACCCATAGCATAGCACAGGTCTTATCACTGATTTGTATACTTGGAGCTTTGTTTTCCTGTGTATGCAGCTGGTCTTTAAGATCGTCAATACTGAATAGAATATTTTATTTGCGGGCTGTATTCTTCGGCGTATTTCGTCTCTTTCATTGCTCGTTTTCGTTATTTTGGGTGCCTAAATACACAAATTCGCTGACATTTTCGACACTGTATTCGCCAAATGTGATATTTTGTGTATTTGGGGTATTTTCCCTGGACTGCGTCATGAGCTTTGTTTAATTTTCATTGATTTGTAGCCCTTCTAGTTTTGCTTGGCTGTCGAGTTTCAGGAAAAGTTTTTTGGCAGTTGTTAGTGACCATGACAGAATGTTGATGTCGTCCGCATAGGCCACTACCTGGCTCGACTTGTATAGTTATGTACCTCGCGTATCGACAGGTAGCTTCCATATGACGTATTTCAGAGCAAAATTGAGTAGCAATGGGGCCAGCCCATCTCCTGCTTTAGTCCGATATTTGTGTCAAAGGCATCCGTGAGTTGGTTATTGATGCGGACTTGGGAGGTTGTCGACGTCATTGTCATTTCGGTAAGACGGACTAATTTGGCTGGGATGGCAAAGTAAAGCATTATTTGGTACAGTATGTTACGATAAATACTGTCGTATGCTTGCTTGAAGTCAACGAAAATTTGGTGTACGTCTATGTTGAACTCCCAGCATTTTTCAAGTACCTGCTTAACTGTGAACAATTGGTCTGTTGTTGATCTACCTGCCCTAAAACCACCTTGATACTCCCCGCTAAAACGGTTGGTGTATGATCCGATTTTATTTTCTAAGATATTTGAAAATATTTTATACGCCGTACAAAGTAGTGATATGCCTCTATAATTTTCGCACTGTAGCTTATCGCCTTTTTGGTGGATAGGGAATATAATTGATTGGCTCCACTCTTTCGGCATATGTTCTTGTTGCCAAATGTACTGGATGACTTTGTGAATAGCTTGATGAACACTACTGCCACCATATTTGATGAGCTCCACTGGAATCTCATCAATACCCGGCGCTTTATTATTCTTGTGGGCTTTGATGATGAAACAAACCTCATCCAGAGTTGCTAGGGCTCTCCGCAGACATCTATAGGCTCCGATGTTGTGGAGCTGTGCGGAGAATTAAATAGGTTTTTGAAATATGATGCCCATCTTTCCTTAATCTTGATTTCATCAGCGATTATATTGCCGCAGTCATCACGACAGAGCGTGGTTTTGGGCTGATAACCACGTTTCAGGCTTTTCACTACATTTGTATGCTTGTCTTGTGTTATTGCTAGCTAAACTTACATCTATACTTCTCAATTGGTCGTCATAGTATTTTCTTTTCTGAATCCTAATTATCTTATTCGCTACTCTTCTGAGATTTTCATAGTGTTCTCTTTTCGTCCTGGTTTTCCTACCTACGTATTCTTTGTACACCTGATTCTTCTTATCTTACGCATTCTGGCACTCATCATCGAACCAACCATTCCTCTTACACTGGGCTTGATGTCCAATCGTCTGTTCTGCCACGGTTCTAATAGCCACTTTCACTTCCATCCAGAGCTTGTTGCTCGTCTTTAACAATGCGTCTGATAAGATGGGAGCCAGCTGGTTGTCGAGGGTCTCCGTGAAATTTTCGGCCACATACGCCGTTTTGAGCCTTTCGATGTGAAATTTTTGTAGCGGGCTGGTCTTCGCTGAATATGCCTTTGACATACGACATCGATACGTTAATTTGATCAAGTAATGATCTGAGTTACAATTGGCTCCTCGGTATGTACGGACGTCAAGTATGCTCGAGGCCCAACGTTGTTGGTTCAGAACATAATCGATCTGGTTTTGTGTGTTGCCATCCAGTGATACCCAGGTCATTTTATGAATGTGTCGATGTGGGAAGCAAGTCGAACGTATGACTAGATTTCTGCTACATGCAAAGTCAATGAGGTACTGGCCATTGTCATTTGTTGCATCGTGGAGGCTATATCCTGCAGCCGTTCCCCGATGAGGTAGCTCATTGCCAACCTTAGCGTTGAAATCACCCAGAATAATTTTTGTGTAGTTTGTGGGTAATGAGTTGACCAGTCTTTTCAGGTGATTGTAAAACGATTCCTTCGTTTCTTCGTCTTTTCCTTCGGTCGGGGCGTGAACATTAATCATCCAGATTTGAAGAATTTCGCTTTTATACAGATTGCACACAACCGTTCATTGACATCCTTAAAATCAATAACGATTTGAACTTCCTATCCACAATGAAGGCCACTTCGAATTCTCGTTTTCCAGTGGGCTTCCTACTTTTGAATATTGTGTGCGATCTCATGTCGTGAATTCCAGTCCAATTCGTTTCCTGAACTGCCAGTATTTTTAATTGATATTGACTGGCCTGTTGTAAAAGGTCCTTAACAGCGCCAAGGTAATTCAGTGATCTGGCATTCCAGGATCCAATGCCATATTCCTTTTTGCGTTTGCGAGGTCGCTGCCGTGAGTCCAATCCATTCCAAGGCCTATCTGCAGGTTTCGAAACAATTAATGGTTTTCCAGGGACGGGGAGTTAGCCCGTCACCCAACCTCCATTCCGGCGGCATGGTTATAACGTTGATTCCGTTATCAGGTGCGGGAGATTCGCCTTAACCCTCTTACGTCCTTACAAAGGAGGTGTAAGTCGGATTTAGTAGCAGAGCTGTAGATGTATTTACAGTTATGAGCATTTCTCGACATTTAATGCTACATTATTTGGGAACCAGTAAACTCAATGTGCACCCCGAGAGCATTTACTACCATTTAGTTGGGGGGCTTAGGATGAGGAATCATGGAAGCTATGGGTTGGGGAAACATGGGGTTCCCTCCTCCTTTCTCAAACGGGCTTGGGATCGTCTATGGTGGAGTTGTAAATCCTACATTACGGAAAACCAGGAAATTGTACTCGGATTTCAAGCAATGGAATTGGCTTTATTGTATTTTGATCAGTTTTAGAAATGCAAAGCAACAATTTTCAGAGGACTATAAGATTAGTTAGTAAGTCTCTTTATCTGTGCTATTTTTATTATTGATTGTATATTGAAATCAGAAAGACAATAATAATAAATAACGAATAATACATATAAATATGGAGGTATGATACTAATCATAATAATAAATAATGAATAATCCCAATAATAATAAGAAATAATACGAACCATATTAATAAAAAACCGATAACAAATGGTAAGAAATAATACAAACCATGTTAACAAATAATCAATAACACAAATAATAATACAAAATAATACGAACCCTATTAATATCCAACAAATAATAAAAACAATAATAAGAAATAATACGAACAATATTAATAACTAACGAATAATGTGAACCATGTTAATAAATAATAAATAATGCAAATGATAATAAGAAATAATAGATATCTAAATAACAAATAATAACTAATGATACAAATAATAATAATAAGACATGCTACCACCAGTAATAATAAGTACTAACCAAATATGATAAATTTAAGAAATGTTTTATGACATAGGCACACCGACCCCTTTTATCAACTTTGGTTTGATCGATCATAAGGAATGGTTCATTGGCAAAGCACGTCATTTTGTTTTTTTTGCTTTTAAAATTCTCTGAAATTAATCCCCAAACACAAAACAATATAATTTAAGGAAATGGAGCTTAAAATAGAAAATCAAGGTATAAAGACACTACACTCAGAAATATTAGAATATATAGTTCGTTTGTTTTTAAGTAATAAAAATATGAATTGCTGGACTGCTAATCACGTCTTTACTCTCCAGTAAGCCCATTCTCTTCTAGCAGGATAATGCAAACGAGAGGGTTTCAGTAAACCGCGAATGATCGGTTACGCATTGCGGTCGGTTACGCATTGTGGTCGCTTACGCATTGCGGTCGGTACGCGGTACCATAGTTTGTATTTGCTTGTTTTCATTAAAGTAAATTTTTCCGGTTTTGAATTCGAGAAGTGTATTTTGGGCACCGCGTTGGTAGTATTCAGGAGCACGCATGTTTCTGAGCGGTTGTCTTGTTTCCTTTTCCGCGGAACGAACTTGTGTAACTTAAAATAGAATCGTTGTAAGTTGTTCGACGCGCGTTGAATTTGCATTTTAACCGGTGGCTGAGTGCTGTAACTCGGACTTAGTCTACTCGCGTAAGATTTGCGACCGAAACTCGTCTCCGAACTGGCTAATTGGCCAGCAACAACCTCGAGTAGACTATGAGTGCCCGGACTTGTTGGCTTGATGGGTACAGTCCGTTGTCACGTTCCGAGACTTCACGTCTAGAACCGATGCGAGGTCGCTTCAGATTTATTTCAGGAAATTTCGAACATACGAGACGTGGTAAATCATTACAAAGGACGTGATTGGATCCCGCATAAATGCCGAAAATAATATTTATTAGTCTGTACTTACCGTTCTGAGGTCCAGAGTTTTGCACAGGCAAAATATGTTCCGAATTTACAAAACACTAGTCAACCCTGTGCTGTTTTATGGGATTGAAACATAGACCCTAACAAGTAAATCCAAAAACGCAGGGGATGTACGAGGTGTGCTCAAAAAGTATCGCGAATTTTGAATTTTCGTGGGTTACGTAAATTCGAATTTCGATTTTTTTGTGGCGTTATGTTGGTACTCATGTCTGTCACTTATGCCGACAAGCTCCGCCATTTTGAATGTTCACTTAATTGGTGATAGCTGCTTTACTTGCACGTGTTTTCAATCGTCTTCGATTTTTACTTATTCAAAAAAATGGATCAAAGAACGTGTATCAAATTTTGTGTGAAAAACGAAATTAAGTGCGCGGATGCATTCCGAATGTCGACCGTGGCATACGGAGAAGCTACCTTGGACCGAAGCAACGTTTATCGGTGGTATAAAATGTTTTTAGAAGGCCGAGAAGATGTGAACGACGGAGAGCGTGCCGGACGCCCGAGCACTTCAACAACAGACGAAAAAATTAATGAAGTGGAGAAAATGGTATTGGCCAATCGTCGAATCACCGTTAGAGAAGTTGCTGAGGACCTAAACATATCGATTGGCTCGTGCCATTCGTTTTTTATCAACGATTTGGGCATGAGACGGGTCGCCGCAAAATTCGTACCAAAATTGCTCAATTGCGACCAAAAACAGCAACGCATGAACATTGCTAATGAGATGTTAAACTCTGTCCGCGACGAACCAAATTTGCTCCAGAGGGTCATAACTGGTGACGAATCGTGGGTTTATGGTTATGACGTGGAAACCAAAGCTCAATCATCTCAATGGAAGCTGCCGCATGAACCAAGACCGAAGAAAGCGCGCCAAGTTCGGTCGAATGTGAAAGTTTTGCTGACAGTTTTCTTCGATTGCAGGGGCGTGGTGCATCATGAGTTCTTGCCACAGGGAAGAACGGTCAATAAGGAATATTACCTGCAAGTTATGCGCAATTTGCGCGAAGCAATCCGCCAGAAACGCCCGGATTTGTGGGAGAACAAAAATTGGCTTTTGCACCACGATAACGCCCCTGCTCACACATCGTTGCTTGTGCGCGACTTTTTGGCCAAAAACAACACACTAATGATGCCGCAGCCACCGTATTCCCCAGACCTGGCCCCCTGTGACTTTTTCTTGTTTCCTAAACTGAAGAGGCCCATGAAAGGACGACGTTACGCTACGCTTGACGAGATAAAGACGGCATCGAAGGAGGAGCTGAACAAGATTGGAAAAACCGTTGGCACAAGTGTAAAATATCTCATGGGGATTACTTTGAAGGGGACAAAATAGATATTCATGAATAAATAAATAATTTTTGAAAAAAAAACAAAATTCGCGATATTTTTTGAACACACCTCGTATTTGAACGCAAATTACTCCCGAAAATCTACGGCTCAGTGAAACAAGGAACAGAGTTGATGAGTTATGTGAATTATTTGACGGTCCACCTCTTTCCTCTCGTGCAAAACTACGTAAATTGCAATGAGCGGGCCATGTAGAACGAATAGAAGAAAACCGGCAACCCAAAAGAAGCGGCAAGACCGAGGACTCGACGGGAAGACTTAATAGAAGTTGACAGCCGATCCTTGTTCGAAGCAAACAACTGGCGGACAAGGTCGCGGAACCGGATGAGAACAACGAAGAAAAATCATAACAGACAACCTTCACGACTATCTTTGATGAAAAATCATATTTTTATTTAAATAAGGAGATCTTTCAAAGTAAGAATAAATGGCCGCAAAACTTACATTTGACAGAAATTCGGTTAATTTTTATACTGGCTTCTGAGAAAATTTGTCTTGACATTCAGATGAATTAACAGCAACCACCTTCCAAATATTGTGAAAAATTTTCTAATAAAGTTCTCACAAGGATTTATTTGCTTGAGAAACAGTATGACGCTTCGGATTAAGCAAAGAAAACAGGCCTTATCAACAATTTACTATTTACTTTTTACACCTAATCTTAAACATAATTTGTAAAGTGATTAAAGTTACTGAACTGATCAGCTTACCATTCAAGTATGTCAGGTGATTCACCCATTTGTGCCATTAATTGCAATATTTGTAAAGAGCCTGAGTCATCGCGTAACAAGCTCATGGAGTGTGATGGTTTTTGCCGTAGATCATTTCATCTAAAATGCCTGTCGATACCAGCGGTATTTGCTGATATACGTGCTAAGTTCTCGCGTAATATCACATTCAGATGTGATGAATGTAGTGGTGTGTCACTTACAGCTACTATTCGACTGTTAAATGATAACACTAAACTACTTCAGGAAATCAATGCGCGCCTTATTACGGATCCAATTGCTATGAAATCAACAGAATCACCTCACGCTTCTTGCCAAGCATCTTCACCTCTCTTATTGACTGATTCGATGCCAGCAAATAACAAAGAAAATGTTGAACCCAGCAAGGGGGCTATTCCTTAAAATTTACCACCTAGACCGACCTCCTTGCCATTTTTGGCTGCTACATCAAGTGAAGCAGCAATATCAACTCTTCGATCTGTTGATGGTCAACTGGAACCGGACCAGCAACTGCAACTGGAACTGGATCAGGAACAACAGACTCAAGGTTCACATCTCTCTGCTTTCCCTTCTAGCACGGAGCATTCCTACCGTACACAAGAGCCTGTGTGTCGTCCTACGTTTCTGCCAACTCGCAAGCCTACTCGCGTTGTTTCTCCACCACTCCAAATATTTGTGTCGTGACTGGCGTATGATACTTCAGAGGAGGAATTAAAGGACTTCGTTTTGAGTGGGCTGGGTAACCGACCAAATACATTTTCCTACAAAGAACTAACGCAACCAAACTTGACTAATCGTATCGTTGCATCGTTCAAATTAACTTTGCCAACAGACTGTGATGCAGTACAAAACAGCAATTTCTGGCCTCCACGCGTCTTAGTTAAGCCTTTTGCTTCAAACTCCAAAAGAAATTTTCAAACATTCAAACCAAAACTTCAACAACATTAGCTTCTAGTCATTCTTCCTTTAATCAGCCTAACTTTATCACTAAGCAGAATTCATTTTTCATTTATTACCAAAATGTACGTGGTCTAAGATCTAAGCTGAAGGATCTTTCGTTTTCATGCTTTCCCTCCTGTGATAAAACAATCTGCCTCACAGAAACGTGGCTAACTGACAGTTTTCATGACGCCGAGATTTTTTCCAACCATTTTTTAATAAGGCGAGATCGCGATCGACAATTATCAAATAAGAGGGATGGTGGCGGTGTTCTTATTGCCTACCATAATTCCCTATCTGGCATTCCTCTCTCTGATCTTCACTTTTCTCCTCCTGTTGAATGCGTTGTCGCTAAGATATCTTTTTTACCTGCTCGTCCTCTCCTCGTGGCTTGTGTATATATTCCTTGTAGTTCTCCATATTCTGTCTACGACACTTCCTTTTCAGAATTTTCCTCATATTATTTGACTCGTTTTTCTAGCTACCCTATTATACTGTGTGGTGACTTTAATCTTTCCTCTCTGTCCTGGGTTGGAAATCATGTTTCAGGTCCCTCACACGTCTCGCTCTTAATTTCTTCCTTTATGTCTTTATGTTCTTTCTCTCAATTTAATAATTTATCCAATATTAATGATCGCTTCCTGGATTTAGTCCTTAGCAACCTAGATTCTTCCTCTCTGAAGCATTCTCCTGTTCTTTTTCCGTATGTCCCCCTCGAACCTCATCACCCTCCGCTTCGGTATGAAGTGTCACTTGATCGAACCAGTCCTAAGCGTATATAGAAAAAATGCACTTTAACTTCTACAAGGCAAATTACTCCCTATTTTCTAATTCTTTATCCGCTGTTAATTGGAATACCTTCTTTCATGGTCTTGATTCAAATGACGCCTGTGAGAAATTTTATGACTTCCTCAACTCTGTCATATCAGCAGCAACTCCCTTTGCCTGTGCTCGTGACTCCCATGGTACACCCTAGTTGAATCACAATGTGATTTGTGTCCTGAAAGAAAAGGATCGGGCTCGTCGTATCTTTCTACGTTCCAGGTCTTCTGAGGATCGTGTAAACTATACTCAGTTTGGATCTTCTGCAAAAAGGGAAGTAAACTTGGCAAAAGCTTCTTATTTCAGGAGTATCGAGTCTTCGCTTAACTCTAACCAATCCAAGCCATTTTGGAAGTACATCCGTTCTCTTAAATTGTCGACTAAAAATCCCTCCTCATTAACCTTAAATGGGCAGCTCGCGTCATCTCCTCAAGAAATGTGCGAACTTTTCTGTAATTATTTTTCCTCACTTTTCAATCTCTCTACCACGCCTGCGCAAAGTTCAACCTTCCCTGCTTATCATCAACCCACTATTTCCTCTATCACTTGTTCTTCTGTAGAAATTGAAAATCTTATCAATACTCTTGATGTTTCTGTTGGTGCTGGTTCTGATGGCATTCCTCATTTCTTCGTTAAACTTTTATCATCCACTTTATCTGTTCCTTTAGCTTTACTTTTCAATATAAGCTTATCTACTGGCCTATTCCCTTCTAACTGGAAAAGAGCTTTCCTCCTCCCTATTTTTAAGAAAGGTGACGCCTCTCTGGTTTCAAATTATCGCCCCATCTATTTATTGTGTTGTTTTTCCAAATTACTGGAACGTATTGTTTACTCCAAACTGCTTGCGGCTGTGGAGGGTAAGCTGATTCCTGAACAGCATGGTTTCATCAAAGGTCGTTCTACTATGACCAACCTTATGGAATTTACTACGGTTGTTGCTGGAGCCTTTGAGAATCGATTTCAGGTAGAAACTCTGTATCTTGATTTTTCTAAGGCCTTTGATTCGGTCAATCACCATATTTTGCTCCAAAAAATTCATGCACTTGGTGTCGTTGGCAATTTGTTCAAGTGGCTCTCCTCCTACCTTTCGAATCGAATATGTCATGTTACTTTCAATGGTTTTACCTCTTCTCCTTTTGTCCCGTGTAGCGGCGTTCCCCAAGGGTCCATTCTCGGTCCGCTTTTATTTGTCATCTTTATCAATGATCTGCACTCAGTCATTAACTCCTCCTGCCTTCTTTATGCAGACGATGTGAAATTATTCAAGGTCATATCCTTTCAAAATGACCTTGACATACTGCAAGCTGATCTAAATTCCTTGGACCTTTGGTGTCAATCTAATGAGCTTCCTCTTAACGTTTCTAAATGTATACATGTATCCTTTTTCTCCAAACCTTATCCATTCATTGGTCATTTCTTCATAAAAAATAAAAGTCTTAGCACCGTGACTCATATCAAAGATCTTGGAGTCACCTTTGATATGATATTATTTCCAGAGCATCACGTGTATCTGGATTTATTTTACCTCACTCCATCATATTTTCTGATCCCTTTTCTTGTATTAAATTATTTGTAAGTTTAGTTCGTTCTATCCTTGAATACTGCTCCCCAGTCTGGTCTCCTCATTTCGTTTACCTTAAATCCTCGATCGAATCTGTTCAGCGTAAGTTTACGAGAATTTTACTGTTAAAATTTCGTATTCCTTATTGTTATTATCATGTTCTTTTGTCTATCCTTGGTATTCCTTCTTTAGAACACCGCCATATTTATCTGGATGAGTGTTTCCTTTATCGTCTCTCCCTTGGTTACCTTAACACGAAGTTGGTAGCTGAACTCCCGGTCAGAAATGCTGTCCGTCGTACCAGAAGTTCCAAAATCTTTGATGTTCCGTTTGCCAGGAGCGTGACTTATTTTCACTCTCATCTACCAAGGATTACGCGTAAACACGATGATCTTCAGCTTGGATCTTTCCCCACTTCTTATCTCCATTTAAAAAAAAAAAACTTCTGCACTCGCTAAGCTTTGAATTTTTTCTTATATGTTTTCTATGTCTCTCTATCTTTCACTGTTATTACTATTTTTGTAATTGGATTATATGTGTAAAATAGCAATGAATAAATAAATAAAACGTTTTCAAACGGATAACCTTTTTAAAAAGGTCTATCCCGAAAATTTTACAAAACGAAGGATTCTACTCCATTTTAGAACTAGTATCAAGACTATTAATTCAGTAATTAGAATAGGGAATTATCTTGCGCTTTGCAGTTAACCTTAAATATTGTTTCTAGTTTATGCTCAAAATATTAAATTAAAATTTCTCCACTTAACCTAATTGTTGTTTAAATTCATAAAAGTACTCCACTTCATCACTCCTTACATCATTATTACCAATTCAAGCATTCATCCAACATGGTTTGTTTGCAGGTTTTCAAGTGCTTTAAAGCAAACAAAAGAGAGTATACTGGTGTTCAGGCTCTATTAAGTTCAAATTTAGTAAGGGTTGAAAAGTCATGATATGTTACATCAGCCATATTAACCTCTCCAACAAGGCGTGATTGTATTTTGAATTGTTCCACGGAGGATGTGGCTCAATCTGTGTCGGGTCGCATGACGCCGACCCTATCATGCTGGAATACTGAGTATTGAACAAATTCTTCCATATTCGGTCGCTGAATTAGCCGTGTGGCGGCTCAATTTCTATGTTTACTTAGCCCGCTAACAAAAACCTAATGACTCTTGATGAATAGTCCACTAACGAGAGGTAATTTCGACTCAAATTACACACTGAGAATTTATTGTACATACATACACACGCCCGCCAGGAGATGACGCCAGTTATGATAGAATAATGTCAGCCCTCAACTGTCAACTGTCCTCTATTGAAATATTTGTATATAAGAGGGATGATATTAATGTGAAGCCAATACGAAAAGTGTTGTCGCTCTTTTTGATAGTGTTGAACAGCTTTTATGGTAAGCTTAAATCAAATTGTAAATTAAATTACAATTATTTTTAAGGAAGTTTGTTTATATTAACACCTGTTTTAGTTCTGAAATTCTATTGATTCTTTTTAAAGAACTTTGTGGAAGGTGCTTGGCAAAACTCTATAAAAATCCCGACCTGCCAGTCCGTCATTCGTCCCTCGATTTATTCAATCGCCATAGGAAATTTTGA
The DNA here is from genome assembly GCA_963969285.1 of Odontomyia ornata. Taxonomy (NCBI): domain Eukaryota; kingdom Metazoa; phylum Arthropoda; class Insecta; order Diptera; family Stratiomyidae; genus Odontomyia; species Odontomyia ornata. The sequence continues at coordinate 375,672,212 of OZ017738.1, forward strand.
AGGTATTACATAAGCTGAGCTTTTTTAATTTCTGCCACAGAATCATAAGGGGTGACTTTTCAGATTTTTAAGAGTATAATAGGTCTCCTTATAGATGAGTGCTATGCTTAGACTTTTCATCAGTGGTATATCAAAGAAATGAAAAAGAAGAATTGTGGAAGAAAGTCTCTATGGGTAAAACCACCCCAGAAGTTAGAATTTACTACTCAAACTCATTGATATAAACGAACAACTGATACAGAACTTATCAATCATATAATCAAAAAAAAGTCGGTATTGGTAACCATAGAATACATATAGAAGGAAAGCTTAAAAAAAATTCATTCAATTGGCCCGAAGGCCTTAAAATCCACGGCTTACAGCGATAGGATATAGTACCAAGCAATTCATAGTACCCCAAGCAGCATGGTTAATTTGAGTGAGATGCAATTCTATGCCGGTAACACTCCATTGAAATTTCCCTTTTTCTTTTGGCATCAGCCTTGCATATTGTTGTTAACGTCACAGTGAACCTATATCAGCATGTACATTTTGTATGTGATGTAAGTTTATAAGCATGAAAATTTGGTTCTTTCTGGCGACATGGCGTATGCACAACGTCGTCTATAAATTAAAATTATGATATCAGAAGGACGCCATCATTATCACCGTCATCATCAACATCAGTTGGATAAAGGATACAAACAAGCACAAATTAACTGCTCCTTCTGCTGACATTAATAGCGATACAAACATGTTATTGTAAGAAACACAATGAAGATGCTATCGTCCATACATTTAGTGACATCTTATTGTTCGCATTCCTATTATCCTTATTATATGATGGTGTCACACATGAAAAGATTTGATGGGCGATATTCAATGGAGAGTTTTATTTGATGTTCATTACAGTTGACCTGTGATGTTTGATGTGTCGTTGGCATCAAAGTGAATGATAAAAAGGCGAAGGCGCTTCAATTGAATAATAGAATATTTTTGTTAAAGAATAATGTTGAAAATGTTAACCTGTCCGTATACTGGTATTTTTCTAAAAATGCTTTTATCTCGTTGGGGAATTTTCTTTGAAATATTTACTATATTTATTAACAATCCTTTCGAAATGCCTACGATGTAAATGAAATCATGCAATTTTGGGGTTGTGTCAATTTTTCCCACTTAAATTTCAATGCAATAATCTTTCTCCGCTCTCGTTATTACTACCATAGTAGCATCTGGTAATGACTGACGTGGGTAGGGAAGCCGTTTTGCTAAGAAAAATTTTAGCCCATTTTCCTTTTTTTTATGAAGGAAATCACTAAGAACTGAATTAATTGGCTTCAAAGCTGTAAACATGAAATTAGCTAATTTAGGTTCACATAATTTCAACCCACTTTTTGCTTAAATATTTCAGCGGAAAAATATATTTAATGTGAAAAAGAATTGATGTTCTTTTGATATTATTTAAAAAGGAAAGAAAATTAGATAGATTTGGCCTTACAAAGCAAATAAAAATATGTCTAATTTTTAACCGACTTCCATAGGAAAGGACGTTATCAGTTTCATACCTTTATTTTTTGCCTTTTTTAGGGTTTGAGCAGTCACGGACTTGTTTGAAGTTGAAGAGACTAACCCCAGAAAACTAAAGGGAGCAACGCATGCCCATCATTGACTTGACCGAAAAAGCCGCTGAACAATTTCTGAATTCGGGCGAAGTAACAAAGGAATCGATAGGAGTTCCCTATGTTACAAATGCGGTGAAATATGACATAAAAGAAAAGAGTGCACAAAGGAAGCATACTTTATCCTTCGCAAGGATGCTGATCCAATACCGGATCTTGAGCAGGTGCCCAAAACCTGCTTGAGCAATTTGCGAGGGACATGAAAGCCGACTATTTGCTGCTGAGTGAGCAGCATCATGATAAAAGTTCTGAATCATGATATCCTGATGAAACTGGTACTGCCGCAATCGGGTTCGGAACAGTGGTTTAAAGGTAGAGCTGTGCGCTGCCCAGGGACCAACTTCTTTAGTGTGTACCTAACGCTGAACGAACCGATATAATCTTTCCAAGCCAAGCTTAATGCTTTGGACGGCGCTGTCTCGAGCGCAGACGCCAACGTGATCATTGGGGGAGACTTTTTTTTTTTTTTTTTAATTACCTCCATTCCCTACCACTCTCTCCATCACTCTTTCTTCGTCGCACAACGCTCGTGCGATCTGCATTCACATTACGTCGCTTGGTCCTTTGTGCCACCCAGACAATGTTTAACACATCGGTATAAGGGGGCACACAATATAATGTGAACTAGTCCTTTTCGTGAACATCTAGTCCAAAAAATCATGATCAGCTCTCAGAGATAAAAAAAATTCAATATCATACGACGCATTCAAAAAAAAACTCTGAGTAACTGTCACTTCAGTATCTCGCCGATAGGGTCAAAAAGAACGCCCTAAGATACTGGGCTTATAAAAGCAGAATTACAGGTCCACGCTTCAATCAGTACTCATTAAATGCTCCCTTAGTCTTTTCTTAAATACCAAAAGTGAGTTTGCTTCCTTAACAATTTCTGGTAGATTGTTATATATACGCAAAGCATCATTCGTTGCATCGTTCTTTAGTCGATCCGTTCTGGCAAAAGGTATTACGAATTGATTTGCATTCCTCGCATTATATGGGTTGATCTGTGATACCTTAATTAATGGCACTCGTTCCGATCCATTAGTTTTTAAATTTCTGTAGATAAACTTCGCTTTCTCCATAATAATAATTTGACTAAAGGTTAATGATTTTGCCAATTGGTAAACCAAACTAGTTTGAGTAAGAATTGGCAGCTTCAGAATGTTTTTATACGCTTTGGTCAGCAGCCTGGATATACTGTTTAAATGTTGCTTCGCTGATTGACTCCAAATAAGTACTCCATAATGCAATTTCGCCAGGACAAACGCATTTAGAACCAGTTTCTTGATGTGCATTGGAAAATCCTCATATCTTCTTAACAATCCTATTATTGGGGCTAATTGCCTTCTTAAGCTATTTATGTGTGGTAACCAGGTCATACGATGGTCTATGATAAGACCAAGATATTTTATTTCTAGCACTCTTTGCAATTTTTCGCCGTTAATATTTAGTTCGACATCTATGTCTCCTTTGTTCTTTTGCTTAAAAACAATATATTTTGTCTTTGATGTGTTCAATACTAGTTTGTTTCCAATTAACCACTGATGGAATTTTCCTAGATCGTCGTTGATAGTGTTCTCAATGGCAGTTTTGTCTCGTACTGAATAAAGTAGAACTGTGTCATCAGCATATAATGTGTGATATCCCGTCAGCCCACATGTATTTAGATTATTTGTATATAGCAGGAACAAAGTTGGGCCCAGTATTGAACCTTGGGGAACTCCTGTTTCCGTAGGTGCATGGTCGCTCAGTACATTGTTTATTAAAGTTCTCTGCGATCTTCCCTCCAAGTAACTCTTAAACAACTTCTTAGGACTACCCTGAATACCATACGATTCAAGTTTACGAAGCAAGAGATCATGATCAACTGTATCAAATGCTTTTTTCAAATCCACAAAAATTGCGATGACATAATCACCTCTGTCAAGTCCTAGATTGATGAAACGTGTGACAGAATGTAGGGCATCCAAAGTACTCTTGTTCTTTTGAAAACCAAACTGATGTTGGCTTATGATAGAGTTTTCAACTAAGAATGATGTTAATCGATTGTTTAGTATTTTTTCAAATATCTTACTAAATCCCGTCAGCAGCGCATTCGGACGATAGTTATTCGGGTCAAGATGATCACCACCCTTAAATATAGGAACTATTTTTGCAAGTTTTTCTTCTTCCGGAAAAGTCCCATTCCTAATATGCACGTTTATAAAATTTGCCATAATCTGGGCTATGTCCTCCTTAATTATACTAATCTCATTCATCGTGATGCTATCAATGCCTGGCGCCGTATTCTTTTTCAATTCATTGATTACATTTAAGACTTCCCTTTTATTTGTTTGATGAATGTGAAAGATGGAATTTATTGCGATATTTGTATTATTTACATTGCCTGCTGAACTGGCAACGATTACTTTAGTGATTCTTCCACCAATTGTTGAAAAAAAATTATTCAATGAGTTCGCCGCGTCACGTGGACACGATGTGTTAGAGGGCCCATCAGGATTCAGTTGAAAGTTTTGTGATATACCCTGGGTTGAAGAGTTATCCTTTACCTCATTTATTATTTTCCATATTTCGCGGGAGTTGTCAGCCGCTGTTTCCATTCTTCTTGAGAAATGTAAGAATTTAGCCTCTTTCACCAGTCGTTTCGATTCTTTTTTCGCTTGCATATACAGAAACTTGAAAGCCTGGTTTCCACTGTTCTTCCTGTAGTCCATGTATGCCTTCCTTTTTTTAATACTTGCATCAATTACTTTTTTCGTTATCCAAGTCCGTTGTCGACACCTGATTTTTTTCTCAATTGTAGAACTTTGCTTAGCATTCAATGCTAAAGCAATCGAATGGCATGCCTCAAACAGATCCACAGAGAAAACGTATCTTAGAAATGAAGGCCAGGATGGTGCTCGTCGTGCTAAATACCGGAAGTGTGGCAACTTTTCGCCATATCGGCTGTGAAGGAACAATACCGGACGTGACATTTGCCTTGCAGTCCTCAGTACGAAGGATACACAACTGAAGAGTACTAGAGCTCAGCTAGTGATCTGGCAGCTCAAGATGTGGTGAACTCTACTTTGAGCATCATCATGACTGCTTGCAAAAATTCTAATTTTTTTTTGCTGAGCAGCAAGGGGAACGGAAATCTCGGATCGGCATCTCTTGTCGCCCATCATGCCTGCTAGACACGGCTGGGAAAGTGCTAGAAAAACTCATCAAGGGAAGATTCATTGATGCAATTCGTGCTGCTGGAGACCTATCTCCTCGGTAGTACAGTTTTAGATCAGGACATTTCACCATTGATGCGATTGTAGAGGTGGTGAGTGTGGTCTCAAAGGCAGAGCCATATAGTCGCACCAAGCGACGGATCATTCTATTGGTGAAATTCAACGTTAGGAGTGCCTTCAACTCCGCTAGATGGGTGGACAATCTGGATACACTGGAAAACCCTTTTCAAGTTCGAGAATATCTGATGCGACTTTTGAGGGATAACCTGAAAGACTCAAACCTGCTTTACAACACAACTCAGGGCCAACAAATTATGGAAGTTACACCGGGTGTTGCCCAAGGATCTATCTTTCTTCCAGACCTGTGGAGTGTGTCTTACGATGGGCTACTGAGACTGGAGGTGCCAGATGAGTCTTGTTTGATCGGCTATGCGGATGATGTTGCGGCTCTTGTCACTGGACGCACCGTTGAACAAGCTTAACTTAGACTAGGTACTCGCATGCTAATACACCGAACGAGAGATTGGATGACTGCTCGGGGGATCGGTCTAGCACTGGAGAAAACCGAAGTGGTCATCTTGACAAAAAAGCGAATCTCTAGAGTAAAAATCGAGTCTATGCTAGCAGTTAAGTACTTGGGGCTACTGATCGACTCGAAGTTGAGTTGTTCTGAGCAAACCAGGGCAGCGTTTGAAAAGGCTGCTATTGATTCTGAGTTGACTTCTGCTCAACAAAATGGGACCTAATCCATCAAAACGACGCCTCTTGATGAGTGCTGTAGGGTCAGTGCTTCTATACAAAGCAGAAGTGTGGGACTACTAGAGGGATATTTGACCATTCTAGCCGGCCAAAAGTCAAATTTATTGAACTACCTCCAGGTAAAAACGAATGGCTCGTTATTGAAGGTGAGTAGTCTCTCTAAGCCCCGCTCTTGTTCAGAGATCACCATCACACGTAGTTCAGCCATGGGTTGGCTTGTTATCAGAAGTCGTTTCAAGTGTTAGTTGTGATTTGTTTCCTTAGTAAATGAAGTTATTAACAAAGTGTCTTGAATTTTGACATTGGTGAGTTGAAACCAACATATGCGTCTTAATTCTAAAATATCAGGAAACTGCCTTTATTTTAATATATGTTTCATAAAAATAGCTACCGCGACATTTTTTTTGCGCTGTAGAAACCATGTACTTATTTTAATATTTATATTTAAAAATTTCATAAAATCTGAGGGTTTTGTAATACTGCTGGATTCGATAGGGTTGTCTTGCGATTACTGAAATATAGTAGACTATCTATACTCTCTAAGCTATCATTGACCAAGGGCTACCTCAGACCAACTTTTGATATATGGGTGTTGAACACCCATATATCAAGCTGTCCAAAAAATTAATAAAATAAAATTTGAGTAGGGATATTATCTTTTTATTTTAGATGCCTCTGGCGTACGTAAAATAACTCGCCGAGAAATATTTGATGTCATGAAGACTCCAAATGAATTGATTATGTTGGATTCTTATACAGGGGACCAAGGAAATAAAACGCAAGTTTTCGGTTTTCAAGTCAGAAATCAAACAAAGACGGCTTGAAATCAAGAGTATAACTTTTTGAAAAAAATTATCGGAATTGATTAAATAGAACGTTTGAAGTGCCGAAAAAAGTTTGAAGCCTGGATGGCCAGAGAAGTTGCCAGCCTAAGGTGCAAGAGACACAAAACTGAGGGGCTTCGGAAATCTGATAGTCCTAATAAAATTATTTATGCAGCGCAAATACAATTGAGGGCCACCAGAAAGAAAGATGCATCAAATATCCTGAAGTAGATATCGGAAAATCAGGATCGCGTGCATAAATATGTGAAAGCTGTCAAGTGCTCGAAATCAACTCAGCAGCAGAAGTTTTCTGGAAAAACCCTCAAAATATTTGTGAAAGCCAATCTTACGGTGACTTAATACGAAATAGTCAGGGAAACAAATGGAAACTTTCCATGTTATTCCATTCGGCAAAAATATAAAAATATGTGTTATCCTCCAAAAGAATCACTTCAAGTATCTGAAGATTGTGCAGAAGTTGAGTTGCAGGCCGTAATCGATCATACTGCAGACCGACTTTTGAATGAAGTGGTGACTACGCTGAAGGAGGAAGAACGCAATACCCTTAATATGATTTGCAAATGGGGCTGTGATGGATCGCAACAGTCACAATACAAACAAAAATTCGAAAGTGATAGTGCTTCAGACTTCCACATTTTCCTCAGTTCTTTTGTACCTTTACGTATAATGTATGGCACCAATAAGATTCTGTCCTGAAATCCAACTCCATCATCTCCGAACAACTGCTGACCTATCTGTATTAGATTTGTCAAAGAATCTACGGATGTAACGAATGAAAAAATCCCACATATAGAAAATGCGGCAAATAACTTAAAGCCTTTTTCAGTGACACTAGGTTCTAGAAATTATAAGGTAAAATGTAGCATGCAGCTCACGACGGAAAAGTGTGTAATGCTGCAACAGCGACTAAATCTTCGATGCACAGCTACATCTGTGGCTCTACATTATACATGCAAGGATTGGGTTTTTTGAGACTTTGCTGTATACGAGGTGTGACAATTGAGTAATGAGAGTGATTCCATGAAAACCGTATATTTAAAAATTATTCCACAACTCTGCCATTCCGTTCAAAGTAGTCCCCTTGGGCAGCTAATCAACGATTCCAGCACGTTTTCCATGCTTCGTAACATTTCTGGAATGCTTCGGCTGGGATGTCCGCGAGTACCATCGTCACGGTCACCTGGATGTCCGTAATCGACCCAAAATGGGTTCCTTCGACCAGCGATTTTGTTTCAGGGGACAAAGAAGTCACAGGGTGACATATCGGGCGAATAAGGCAACTGTTACAACACGGCGATCCCTTTAGAGGCCAAATAGTGGGACACTCTGGCTCCTTATAAAGGTTCTTAGGAACCATCTTTGCGTACATCTTTTTCATCCCAAAATCGTCGGTTAAAATTTGTCTGTTACACGGTTCATACCCAGTTCCGAAGCCAACATTCGAACTGTTAAACGCCTATCTTCACGGATTAGGGCACGCACATGCTGCGCATTTACGTCGGTCCGCATCTCGACTGGTCTCCCGCTCCGCGCCTCCTCTTCCACACTTTCACGCCCCTCCTTAAACTCTTTATGCCATCGAAACATCTGAGCACGACTAAGAGCACTATCACCATCCACTTTTAGCGTACGTTTCCGAAGCTGTTTCGCCTAATCTGGCGCAAAATTTTATCGCGTTGCTCTTGATTTCGTTTCTCCGTTTTCGTGACGAGCACCACCAACACACGTCTATTCAACACGACATAGCAGGTGAACTAACAAGCTAGAGCAATGGTAAATATATCAATGAAGAGGAAAGGATACCGAGGAAGGGGAAGGGAATTTCAAGGTCGCAGATTTACCACAAGCGGGGCAATAAAATCGGTCTCATTACTTAATTGTCACACCTCGTATAGCGTATAACCTTCCTGTAATGGATTTAATTGCAAAGTCTGAATTAGACAAGTTACTAATTAAACAAAATAAAGGATGAATCCAAGGTGAATTTAAAAGGAAATTGAGGCTTAAGATCGACTATCTTAAAGCCGGTTTTGGCAACTCTAATGATGAGAATACTAGCCGCAGATTCTTCAATGATCCTGAATTGGCGGCAGAAATAACGTAAATTGACGTAAACCTTATCAAAAGATTTAAAATCATTCTAGAATGCATATCGAGAGAGAGATTTGATGTTTATACGAAAGGAACGGCAGAACTATACCTAAAATTATATAAAAGGCATCCTATGACTCCAATTTTACATAAGATTTTAATTCACGGCTCAGAAGCAGTACAACATGCACTGTTGCCAATAGATCAGCTATCGGAGGAAGCAGCAGAAGCAAGAAATAAACATTTTCGTCAATATCATCAAAATTTCGCAAGAAAGTCTACCACGATCGACTGTAATATAGATGTCATGTTGAAATTGCTATTTACATCAGATCCTTTCATTTCAGTGGACAGGAAAATAAAAAAAAAGTAAAACACCATTACGTCTGGAACCTTAGAGTTATTAATTTGCGAGGATGAAAATTTAACTGCATGAAATTAAAAAAAAAAATAAGAGTATCTACTTATGATGTATGTACATTTCTTATATGCAATATAAATAAAATTCTGTTATTAAAATATTATAATATAATTAAAAATGAATCAAGTTTAAATAAATTGTATTCGTCATAATTTTCAAGTTAATTTTGTTTATTTTAAGATATTTCTCTATATTTTAAGTTAATTCTGTATATTTTATAATAATATAATATAGTCTTTTTGAGTTAAAAATTGTTTTTTATTTTAAATTTAGCTATGTTCAAAGGAAGTTTATTGTTTTCAATCGATTTGAAGGCATGAATAATTTTGGCCGGCTAGATTTACGAAATATCTCTCTGGGGCGACGCTTTCTGTAAGGAGGTGTACCGAAAACGCTTGGTACAGGTATAGAGAAGACGAGCACTGGGGATTGTATACTTATATCCAACAATCTCTGACTCGGTGGTGAGAGTTATTGGAGGCGTGATACCTGTTGCTCTCTTTCCTAGAGAGCGCTATGCTATTTACTTGCATAGAAGCGAGGACACGATGTTGACGGTTCCCCATGAGGAGAGATAGCGCTCACTCAACCATTGGCAGCAGTCTTGGGTGAATTGCAAAAAATCTGAGGAAAATCGAAGACAAAGGCCTTTATAAATACAAGGCTAACAAATACCTCAGAAGTCAAAGTTCAATCAACTTTCTCAATAATAGTACATTTTATGAATTTTATGTTTTCACCTATAAAATCAATGGGTGCCCTTTTAAGTTACCGAAAATTCGTCCTAGATTATTTGGTATTAAAAGCATGTTTCCGAAAATTTTCTACAAATCGACAATAAACAGCCAAGTTACAGTCAATTGAAAATTTATCAATTACCTATAACAACAAACATATAACATGTGATATTCTGGAGAAACGCATTTTCAATGGACGTAGACACTACAGATATGTAGGAATTTTGACAAAAACTTTAAAAATCTTTTGTAATATCTATATGTTATCATGACTACTCAAACTGTGAGGGTATCACACCGAAAATAAAATGGCAGCGAATAGAAATACATAACCGTATATTAGAATTCCGAGCTCATTTTGAAGAATATATAGTATGTATGAGTCAAGTTTTGATATTCAAAAGACGTTGTTTGAGTTATTAATTATTTTACAATACACTTCTAGAAGGGGCACTCTCCTGATGCTTGGACTTTTTTTAATGAAACTGGATTTCATGTCGATTCTGCTTAAGTGTGAGTGGGATAGATAGTGACGCTACTTTGATCCAAATCTGAGGTGGATCGACGCATCATTTCGACTAGTGCGAGTGAAACAGATAGAGACGCCACCACGAATATTGCAGTACGTTACGCTCTTTTGTTTACTGCACATCTTTCTGTAGGTATCCGAAATACGTTTGTATTTTCAACTGTGGCTTTGTTTATTAAATTTGATTGGCATCGTAATTTGGATCTTTTTGCCTCATTTCTGACAACTCTAGATTCGTTTTAATGATGATCCCGTAGCTGTGTAGTATACGTTTTATCATGCCATATCGATACATTCTACATTTGTACACCAATATCTTATTTATGTTGAATGCTTTTTCTTCTTCGTAGAAATGCAGCACCTCTCGGGCCTTTGTTTCCGGCAACAGGCGCTTTCAACCGTCCCAGTCGAGTCAGACCAGCGTTTTCTTGGTCTGCCCACTGGTCTTTACCTTTGAGTTTTCCCTACAAATATCTTTTTGGGTATTCGTTGTTCGTCCATACAATGGGCTTTTTCAGACGCAGCGTTAAAAGTGAGCGTTAAACAGGTTATATGGGCAAGAAGAGTGAGAGGCGTTGAGGGGACCTGATGGTAAAAACAAGCCAACATTTTGTAGGGCGAACGAGCGTAACGCACATACACAAACGCATTTTGTTGATCATTTGTTGGGGAAAATTTTATACAAACGCCGGTAATCATTCCGAATTGAACATTCGGTGAAGAAGGTAGTCGTCATGAAACAATTGCCTTTCTTTAATTTGCGTGTAAAAATGGATGCGTGGACGCGAGAAGCTACGCGTTATTTAATAAATTTATAAAACCGGAGGCCATGTTCAATTTCAGGAAACAACACGACGAATATCACGATTTCAATAAAGTTAAATTGCCTATTGTAAATCCATAGAAAAATTACAGTACGCATGATCTTAATTGAATCACAATATAATATGCCAGTTGACAACACAACAGGAAAAATATGCGACTTTAAAGGGAATTCAAATTTGGAATGTATTTTTCAGAAAGCGGAAAAACACGGAGGTTCTAATAAATCCAATAGAAGTTTGAATCGACAAACTTTAACAATCATAAAATACATTTTGATTCCAGTTTTTGTTACCCCGTGCACAATTCAAGGCTAAAAAATCAATTCTCAATCGCTTATCTCTCTGTCTTCGCTTTCATGTTGTCCGCACGACGTTTAACGATCAAATGATCCTTTTGACACATACACTCGCAAGACGTGTATCGTATATAAAAATAGGTTGGCTGAACTATGCAACGTGTAAACATAAGGGCGTAAGCGCGAAACCTGTTTGGATATGGGTTTTTACCATTCCCGTGTGAAAGAGCCCAATTGACGTGGCCAGGCCATTGCAGCTTTAAGGGATGCATCAGACTACGACTATTTAGCCGCACTTCTGTCGCAAGTTACACATGGTTAAATGGAAGCCCGCACACTGCGATTTTCGACAATTTTGTCCAGGTCGGCAGTCGCAGAAATTTGCGATTTTTCCTAAAACCAGTTTAGTAGGTAGTTTTTGTGATACTCGCGCAGGCGCACATCATTTGGACATTTGGCGCTGACGTGCACGGAAGTTTCTTGCATAGCGCACAAATGAGTTAGGCGTATGTGTTCCTGGCAAAGACATACCTTCAAATGAGCATATTAGTTCTGCGCATGCCTGAAGTTCCTTTGCAAAGCTTGTCGCAGTGTGTTCGTATTTGCGTCTGAAAATCGCTGGTTACGGCAGAAAAATCGCAATGTGGCCGAACCCTAAGGGTTCGGCGACATTGCGATTTTACTGTTCAGGCATGCGCAGAACTAATATGCTCATTTGAAGGTATGTCTTTGCCAGGAACACATGTGCTAGCTCATTCCTGCGCTATGCAAGAAACTTCCATGCACGTCAGCGTCAAATGTCCAAATGATGTGCGCCTGCACGAGTATCATAGAAACTACCTGCTAAACTGGTTTTAGGAAAAATCGCAAATTCCTGCGACTGCCGACCTGGACGAAATTGTCGAAAATCGCAGTGTGCGGGCTTCCATTTAACCATGTGTAACTTGCGACAGAAGTGCGGCTAAATAGTCGTAGTCTGATGCATCCCTTACAGTCTTACAATCGTTGAAACCTTCGGGTCGTAAAATTTTCATACAGCTCATGGTTGCATCAAATTCACCATTGGTCCCCTTCTAGCTTTACTCGGTTTGTTCGCTTCAGGATTCGTCTCTCAAAGGCGTTCAATATATTTGTAGATGCTTGGGTTAGGGTCCATGATAACACGCATAGTATAACACAGATCTTTATCTGGAGCTGTATTCTTCGGTATATGTCGTCTCTTTATTACCGGCTCTAATTTTTTGGCGCCTAAATAAACAGATTTGCCCACATTTTTGGTACTGTATTTACCAAGTGTGATATTTTGTGTATTTGAGGAGTTTTATTCCCATTGATTCTTTTCTTCGTATCATAAGCTGTTTTATATTTTTCTATTATTAAATCTTCATCCAATATAATATTGTTTGTACTTAGTTCACCATGAGCGTTACTAATATTAAAAGGAGTGCTCAATTGTATTATATTTTTATAATAAAATGCTAATTCATAAAGTTATCTTACTACAATATTCTTCTTATTTTTGGAAAATCGGCTTTAAAATTGCTTAATCTTTTAATTATTCTTGTATATTCAAAACTCCTCTCACCTATGAAATTGGTTTTTTTATATATATGTTTCTTTATTAGAATATATGCGGTACAGAGATCTTATAATATGCTGACAAGTCACTCCACCATCGTGTGAATATTACTTAGAACTATAAGTAGTATCGTTTTTTTAATGTGAATATTCTAAATAGAGGGAGATTTTGGCAAAAACCTCTTTTGAACTTCTTATTAGCTTAACATAACTTAAAACCGATGAAGCTAGGTTAAGGCCAAAATGATAGCTGGTAGCAATAGCTGGTTTTCAGTTCGCCAGGGCACGAATTAGCGGATTGGGCAAGTCGTTTGCTTTCGCGATTAATTAATCACGGTACGATGCACCAAGTTTATAATTTGCACTAACTCCAGCAAGGCTGTGTAGTTTATTAGAAGAAAAGTAAAATGGTTTAAAAAATAAAACTGAGTGATGTTAAAGATCGGGGAACGACTGGAGGATATAGCCTCCACGATGAAACAAATGGCATCGGCCAACGTGTAATTGACTTTGTGTGTGGTGGAAATCTAGTCATACGTTCGACCTGCTTCCCACAGTGACGCATATATAAAACGGCCTGGATGTCACCAGACAGCATCACACAAAATCAGATTGACCATTTTCTGATCCAACAACATTGGACCTGGAGTATAACCGATGTCCGTACATACCGATGAACCAATTGTAATTCGAGCGATTACTTGGTCAAATTAACTTATCTATGTCGTACGTCACAGGCGTATTCGGCTAAGACCAGCTCGCTTCAAAAATTTGTCATCAAAAGGCTCGAAACTGCGTCTTTGGTGGGAAATTTTACGGAGACCCTCGACAACCAGCTCCCATCGTATCAAATACATCGCTGAAAACAAGCTACGAGCTATTGGCGCAAGTAAAAGCAGCAATTAAGACCGTGACAGAACAGATGATTGATCATCAAGTCGAGCGCAAGAGAAATGATTGGTTCGATGACGATGCGTTAGATAAAGAGAATCAGGTGTACAAAGAGTACGTAGCTAAGAAAACCAGGACGAAGCGGGAAAATTAGGAAAATCTCAGAAGAGTAACGAATAAGATCATTAAAATCAAGAAAAGAAAATACTATGATGACCAAGTGCGAAGCATCGATGTAATTCTAGCGAGCAACAGCACAAGACTAGCAAAAAAGAAGTGAACAGCCTGGGTCGTGGTTATCAGCCCAAAACCACGCTCTGTCGTGATGACATCGGCAATATCATCGCTGCTGGAACCAAGATTAAGGAAAGATGGGCATAATACCTTCCGTATAGCTCTAGAACATCGGAGCTTGGAGCTTATAGATAATCCCGCAGAGCTTCCATTGGCACCACCAACTCTGGATGAAGTTTGTTCCAACATCAAGGTCCAAAAGGATAATAAAGCACAGGGCATCGATGAGACTCCAGTAGAGCTCATCAAATATGGCGCAAGCAGTGATCAAAAGGCTATTAACAAAGTTATCCAGCACATTTGGCGATAAGAATGATTGGAGCCAATCAATTATATTCCACGTCCACCAAAAAGGTGACAAGTTACAGTGTGAAAACTATAGCGTCAAAGATCTTAGAAAATGAAATCAGATCATGTATGTTGATAAAAGTCGACTAACATAAATGTTTCTCAATTTTTAGTCATAATATTTTCTTTTCTTAACTCTAATAATCTAATTCAATACTCTTCTCAGATTTTTACACGGTTCTCCCTCTGCCCAGGTTTTCCCACTTAAATACTATTTGTACGCTGGATTCTTTTTGTCTGACGCATTTTGGCGCTTATCACGGCACCAATCGTTTCTTTTTGACGCGCTTGATGTCCGATCATGTGTTCTGCTACAGTTTTAGCGTTGAGTATGCTATGGTTTTAGCTGCCGCGTCCACTTCCACCCACAGGTTATTGCTTGTTTTTAGCAATGTGTCTGATAGGATGGGAGCCAACTGGTTGCCGAAGGGTTTTGTGAAATTTTTCACCACAGATGCCATTTGGAGCCATTTTATCTCGAATATTTGCAGAAGGCTGTTGTTAATTAGTAAAACCAAATATGAATTTGAATGGAATAGGCTACTTCACTCGGTAGGCATTGTCATAATTTTAATATGAGAATACTTTTCTAGACCATGACTGCAAATGTTAATTTGACAAGCAAAAACTAAATGATTTCAGTGAGGGCTATCTACAATATTCACTTTTGAAACAGATTTTGGGTAACAGTTATTTCGCATAACTAAAATTATAATTTATAATATTCAGCAGTTCAAACATTTAATCGTTTTTAATCATGGTTGAAACTGAGCTTTTTGATTGCGTAACTTTTTGATCACTGTGCACATGCCTGTAATTATTTCACTTGATGGGAGAAGGTTCCCTTGTGACCGGTCCAGACTTGCGCCATCACCACGTTTGCTATTATAGCAGTATTTTAAGTAAAACTTACGATACAATGTAGTCATCATACGTGCGTATATGTGTATGTGCGTATATATATATATATATATATATATATATATATATATATATATATATATATATATATATATATATATATATATATATATATATATATATATAAGAGTATATATACATACACACACACACACATATATATATATACATACGAGTATACGTCATCATATTCTATGGCACAGCGTAAGCTGGCCAGTTGCCAGTTGATCACTTCCAGCACGGATTTGTAGTCAGCTTTTATCGTGTCTTCTCATCGAGCGCTCGGTCATCTACCTTATGCTCTACTCTTTAATGTTCTATTAGATGGGCGATTTTCTTCCAATCTTTCTACATGGCCTGCTCATTGTAATTTGCGTACTTTGTTTCACTGGGCTGTAGATTTTCCGGAGCACTTACGCCTTACGTTCAAATATGTCCACGACCTTTTGTGGATTCGCTCGTTATGGTCAATATTTCACTTCCATATAACAGCATAGTTTGACTATTGATTTGTAAATACGGAGCCTATTTTGCCTGTGCACAACTCTAGACCTTCGTATGGCAAGTACGGAGAAATAGGCTTTATTCACGCCATTTATGTGGTATTCAATACCATGCCTTTTGGCGCCACTGCCATTTACGTTGACTGCTAGATAAATAAAGTTCTCTACACTTTTAAGGCTATAGTCTCCTACGATCAGGTTATGTCAGACTGGAGTGCTCTTTCTGGTTTAGGTTTTGAATTTAGTTTGAGTTTTATTGACTCGTTGGCGGAATCAGTTTGCTTCAGACTCTAAGATTAGATTATTTTTGCCCTGATTCCTTTATAATGCTGTCCAGGACTTATTTTTACCCTGATTCCTTTATAATGCTGTCCAGTAGTTTATCATTTCCATTGACCTGGGAGTTTATGTTCAGCATGTGACTTTAGCTATGCAGACTGGTTTTGTTGGGACGCAAAAGTCAAGTATTATTTTGTACAATGCATTTATGTCAACACTATCGTATGCTTCTTTGAAATCTACAAAGAGTTGATGCACGTTGTATTTTAATACTACCATTTTTTCAGGTGCTCGAAAAGCGGTACCACGGAGTATATTTGGCCCATTGTATACCATCCACTTCTGAAGTCTCCCCGATACTCTCCTATAATATTTTCATGGTACGATTTTCTTTCTATGATTTTGGAGAGCACTTGATTAGACCTAAATAGGAGAGCGACGCGTCTATAGTTTTCACATCTTTACTTGTCCCTTTTTTTGTATACAGGACATATTATACCTCTTTGCCAGTCCTCTGGTAACTGCTCCTCTGACCATATTCTGCATATTAGTTGATGCAGAACTTAGATGGAAACCCCCGTTCTAGAGCAGTTCTGCTTGTATTCCATCTAATCCGTACTGCTATATGCACTTTGTCTCTGATTAGTGGTGAAACTGGGACCTTTTGCAACATTTATAGAATAGCAAGTCATAACGCATACAAACAACGTACCATTGACAAACTTGTAACCACAGACATCTTTTGGAAATTAAACAACATAGAATGTGTTGGAGCGTGTCTCACTGACTTGGAGAAAGCTTTCGATACGGTGTGGTTGGATGGACTAGTTTTAAAACTCCTTCAGGACAGGTTCCGCAGGCACCTTGTCGCCATGATGTTCAATGCGTTATACGGGTAATCATTTGTTGTAACTGATGAAAATCTAACGATGATGCGTGACTTCAAGTTCTTGAATGGTCTACAGCAGGGAACAGTTACTGCGCCTCTGCTTTTCTCAATTTGATTTTAACGTCTCGCCAACGCGATCATTAGTAGATGATGATCTGATCATTTATACGGCAAACCGAAAAGCTACAATAGTTCAGAAAAATCTTCAAAAAATGTTGAATGATGTGCAGCTCTTCACTGACAATTGGCGAATGAAAATCAATGCGCAGCAGAGCGAAACAATTTTGTTTCAGGCAACGGTGCAGGGGCCCGTCAAGACCTGAAACTTAATTGGAAGAATTTCCACATCATGGCTAGTGAGGGTAGCTTAAAACGGGTTTCACATAAATTCTGTGTTCAATACCTCGGTGTTCATCTCGATCAGTATCTGTAGTATACTAAACATATCAAAGTCATGCTCAGTAAAGCACAAAAAGTAGTCATGGCCCTTCAATGACTCTTTCATTCCAGATACATTGATCAAAAGGTCAAAATTATCCGTTACAAGACTTGACTAGACCAGTTTTGACATATAGATGTCAGATCGGGTACAACCAGAGTGCTAGTACTATAGAAAGATTAAGAGTTTTCGTACATGTGCTGGTTTGTTAAGAAAGCCTGAGACGGACTGGAGGCACTATATATCGAATAGAAAAATTTATGAAACTGCCCAAGTGACAAGAGTCAAAATTATCGAGTGTATTGAAACTTCTTCGGAATCATATCGCAAGGTATGTAACTGTGACTGAAAACATGTGGATTTTACAGTGACCTTATAGATGGGTATATTGTGACGCGCCTTACTATTGGCCTCGTTCCTCCAGAAGCGTTCGTGTTATTAGACATAAATTGATATGTTTTTGATTCTGATGGTGTTACAGTTATATATCACCTATATGGATGGGCCACCGATAAGAAGATAAATAATCCTCCAAATTTCAGTTCACGACACCAACAATTCTAATAGAGATAATAATTTACTGGATTGGTTGAAGCTGATTGAGTTGAGACGGAGCAATCTAGATATTGGTGGCTGAATGACAATGTCTAAACTATTCGGGTTTATTTTCTGTTTTTGTGTTTTCTGTTACTTAGTTTTTTGAATTCGACATTCGACAGTCAACGAGCTCTGCTGTGTATCTTCTCGCTGTGCTTTGAAATCGACTAATTACCTAGTATCTTTATTTAATTCACCGCTGAAGTTCTTTTGGTTAGTGTCTTTGGGTGATCTTGTTTCTACCGCGTTAAGATATTGTGTCTCTGCTAACAGTGATAGTGTGGTATCTGAAATTTAAATTTACTTTTCTTAATCCTATACAAATTTTTCTTTGTTCGCATTAGAAGCAAAAAGCTTCAGTGTCATCAACTCGCGATATTATCATTGTGTTTCTATACATAGTGGTGTCACGGTGCACGCCAATTGGCAGGATAGATGGCGCTGCGATGTCGATTTTAGCATTTCGAGCAAAAGTTTCTTTCCGCCGATGTGTCTTAGATGGATGCATGTCGCTTTGGCGAGCTTCAATGCATCGTTGGCTAATGATCAAATCTGCTATGGAAGGAAATGAATTTTATCGTAGTTAATTGCAACGTTGCAAATGATGTTCGTGGGCTCTCTTGAGGAATATAATATTTGCGATAGGAATGTTGAATGAATGAATGGAGTTGCTTTAAAAAAAGTAAATCAATTATAATTTCCAAATAAGGACAATTTGCTTGTCAGTTGGAAATAACTAACCCATTATGAATGAAGTAATTAATTCATATTATAATTTAAATCAAAATATTTGAAAGTAAATTTTAATATCTTTTTAAGCATGCCAACAGTTGCATGATGTAAAAGAAATAAATTATATAATTTTTCATGTACAATTTTTACATTGTATTCTATAGTTATTTTCCAGTAATGCAAAGCACATCTTTAAATACTAAGAGGGAGACCCGTAATCTCATATATCAATTAGTGAAAAGAGTTTGCTTTGTATCGCTTCATTATAGCAATTCCTTATTTGAAACATCTAGGAAATATGCGATACTTGTATTTTTGTTGAGTTATTGGAGAAAAGGTGTGATCAAGTGACTTTCAAATGCGAAAAGTTCACAATATCGGGATTGAACTCGAAGGTAGCGTCGATGCAAAGTTGCCTGGTTATCATTATCTTATGAGAAGCTGAGAAAATTATCATTGTTAGAGGCGACATGGCAAGTGAGAAGTAAATTTAAAGATATTTTGTGAGTATTCGTAGGAAGATATAACTTGTAATATAAATTTTGCAGCTGTTAATAGAAGTTTTACGATACGCGAGTAAATGAATTTTGCATTGAGTGTAATTCAATCTAGATATGTGATTTTCAGGTTATGATTATGAATGCTTAAAAATTCCTCTTATGATTTTGATTTGAAGAATTCCATACCTTACATAGATAGTAAGCTTTTGCGAATTAATTTCGAAATGTAAACACACATTTAATAAAAAAGATATACCTGACTTTGTGTCAGTTTCTTTATTTTGAGTAATGATGATTGTGATGAAACTTTTGGACGTTTTACTGCATTTTTTGAAACCACAGATTTTTTAAAAACTTTTTCACATTCGTAGTACAGTGTGATATGTTTTTGCCATTGATGACCTGCGAAGAATTCTTTTAAAAACAACCGATAATCGATATTCAATAAAATGACCGAGACATCATGGGTACACATTATCTAGTGAGTAGAGCTATCCAATTCTAAATTCTACGAATAACCATTAAGTTTTCACGAGATATTTTGGAATATATTCCACAATCAAATCTTCTTTGAGAACCTAGTTACAAGCACAAAAATTGTTGATTATAATGGATGTCATCCTGCGATGCATTTTAGAAAATTCTACCATTGTAACACAAAAGCATAAAAATGTATTCTAAATAAGTAAACAATCAACTAATAAAAGGGAAAAACAAAACTAAAATTGGTACACAGACCGGGTATCGAGCCCACACCCCCTGGTTGAACCGATCGCGCACTATGAAAGACTTATTTATGGCAAATTTTTAACAACCCACAATCAGAAAAATAAAGCACCCTAACGATTTTGGCTACCTTCGAAATCGCTTTCCACAATCAAGATGCCTAAATGAAAAGCGTCTAAATGTGGGGAAAATTCATGGTGTCTAATGTTTCATAGGCTTCACCGTTAGAAAGTTTTGAATAAATGCAATGTACTGAAATGGGTCATTACATCTTTAAATTTGAAGTGAGAAAGTGTTTAACTGTGAATTCATTAAAGGAAAGGCTTAATTATCAAATTTTAATTGTATTTTATTTTGAAATTTTTATGTAGATTTTTTATATAGAAATTCATATATAGAATCACCTTCACGGTCATACGTTTGGTTTTTCCTTGAGTTATTTTGGAATATCTCAGGACAAGAGAACCAATGTCTAATTAAAGCGTATAGGCATTTCGCACTCAAACATCTTGAAAAAAATCCCATTTTCTGGGTGAGGATCATTTTTAAAGCCCTGCATTAGAAAATATGGCCATAGAAGGGTATTGAAGTAAAATGCATTGCTAACACCTGTCATTCGTAGCGTTTTTTCAAATAGTGAGTATGTTATGGATCCTTAGTGTAGTTTTGAGTTGGAAATTGCAAAGAACAATATTTTGAGAAACCTCATCCCATTCATTTTAGAGAAAAGCCCAAACAAAGCTTCATTCATCCAACTTTAGCCGATTTAAATTTAAATAACCTGTCATCTCAGCTGTTTCCTCCACTTGAAGTGCGAAAAGATCCGAAGGATGAAAGCCATCTTCGGAATGTTAACCTTCATTCAAGACCTAGCATACTAAACGTACACCCATCTCAGTTTCCATCCCCAGACCGCCGCCCAACAAAAATCACTGAGGAAAAACAATCAATTCCAAAAGCATGTTTTGTTTCTCTAAAGTATTACCGAATAAGGAAAAATAAATCGGATGTTGAAAAACAAGCAAGAAATTTGTTGAAGGATAAAAGCCAAGAGGCTCAGCTTTTAATACGTTCCCAGCTTTCCCACAAGCCTAATGCCCCTATGGATCAATGCGCAAATTTTTTACTTGAAATACTACTATAGGCCCCCTTCCCTTTACAGGGAATTTCTAAACATGGAATTCAGTGTTCCTTCAGTCAGGACTATTCTGCACTGGTATTCAAATCTTCGCTTAAAAACTGGTTTTGTTGATTCTATAAAAGACCTGCTTGAGAAAAAATCAAAGGAATGTCTAGTTTAGATGGGCAGTATGTTTTACTTTTTGACGAGATATCAATAAGAATTGCGCAGAAGACATTATTGATGATTTTTGTGATTTGGGCGGCTTAACAACGCAGCATAAAACACTCTGCTTCTAATTTTGAAGCAAGGAATTGGGTACATTGTTGGCTCCCAAAATGGAAATTCACTGGTTTTTATTATAATAACAACCATAAATTATATTCTCAGTGTCGGCTTCGATGTATTAGGAACGGTTTGTGATCAGACCGCAATAAATCGACGATTCTTATACTTACCTAGGTCCTCAACTGAAATTCATACTTTGCGAGAGAAGGTAGAGGAACATACAACTGTTTTTACATGTTTCAATATCTTAAAAATTTAAGGAATATCCATCTGAAAAATGACATCAATTAATATAGTAAAATCTTTTCATGGAGAATTATTCGAAAGGTGCGTGAATTGGATAATAATGTTATCACCACTATTTGTAAATTCACGGACATGCATATAAAACCATGTAACTTCGATAAAATGCCAGTAAAACTAGAAATGCAAGCCCTTAGCAATTCCGTATTTGCAACGATTTCAGCCGCTGTTGAATCAGGATATTCCAAACGTAATGACGATCAAGAGGGATGTGCTGGTTGCACATCTGTACTCGTTGTACGGCCGAATATTTATTCAAGTAGTCTTTTCATATTCCAACAGTAATGTCTGTTAAATATTCCACATCACTTATGGTTGTATATTATCCACCTATTCCATATGCACTGCAACTAACCACCTCAGATCAAGATTTAAATGATAGTTAAGTAATCGGTGATGTTTCAAAGCCAAAGCATTCCAAAGCTCTAGTTTAAACCTGAAGCTTTGTTTTCTATGATTTAATCAGTTTGCCACCTAATTTCTACTGATGTGTACTATTTTTTCATTTATCGAGCGCAGATTTTTGGCATTGGGGCTAATTTTTTGAGTTGCATCATGCTTATAGCTTTTGTCACGCAACCATGCACCCCAACGTACTTCGCGTGATAGTTGAGTTTCAGCTCCAGAAATTATTAGCTACATACTACATATACCTCTTCCTTTTTCTCATCGCGCAACACCTTATCAATGCTTTCATAGTTTGTGCTTGTATTTCCTTTGACACAGTTAAAACCTTCGTGAAGATCATGTTAGTTGCCTTATTAAACCCAAAACTTTTTATTGTGATCAGCCCATCGGAGGGACTACGATTCTCACAAGTTTTAAACGCATGTTCTGTGAAATGGATAAGGCCTACAGAGGATACCACATTCACAACACGTCTTGCACTTTACTATGATTCTCACAAGTTTTAAGCGCATGTTCTGTGAAATGGATAAAGCATACAGAGGATACCACATTAAAAAAACGTCTTGCACTTTATTCCTAGTGGTATGGGAAAACGTGCTTTTTTTAACGTAGAGCCCTTTAAAGTATTTTATATACTCAGGCCTCCCGAAATGCCTCTGAGGTTGTTTTTTTTATTAAAAACGTTCATCAGCTTATTGCTTATAAACGAGTCCGAAAGGTCGATTATATCGTTTGTAGTTGCTCGAGAAACTTGCTGTAATGCAAAAATGGGCACACGGATGAGCAAACTGATATTCTCAATTTTGTTGAAAAAATAATTTTTATAAGCCCCCTATAAAACAAGATCATCGAAAGAACAATTTTCGAAACCTTCCTGACATCGAAATTACAAGCTTGAAATTAATGCATAGTAACAATTATTATCGATTTGACTTTATCATTGATTTTTTGCAATTTACCGATTGCAAAATATAGTTATGCTCGACGAATAATTATATTTACCATTGCTTGAAAATAAACACAAGTAAGACTTAACGGGTAATTAAAGAGACGAAATACGTCGAAGAATACAGCTCGCAAATCAAATATTTTATTCAGTATTGACGATCTTGAAGACCAGCTGCATACACAGGAGAACAAAGCTCCAAGTATACAAATCTGTGATGAGACCTGTGTTATGCTATGGGTGTGAAACATGGACCCTAACCCAAGCATTCGCAAATATATTGAACTCCTTCGAGCGACGGGTCTTGAGGCGAATAATTGGAATGAAGCTTGACGGGGACCAATGGTGAATTCGATACAACCATGAGCTGTATGAAATTTTTGACAAACCGGAGGTCTCAAAGATTGTAAGACTGCAGAAGCTGCAATGGGCTGGCCACATGAATCGTATGGACGAACAACGGATACCCTAAAAGGTATTCGTTGGGAGAACTGAACGCCGGAGGCCAGTGGGGAAACGGAGGAAACAAGACAGTTCATCGCTGCTCAAATTTCGGAATTGGAAGACGCCGTCAACGGACTGAGACAGTTGGAGGCGCTATTTGCAGGAAGCGAAGGCCCGAGAGGGGCTGTTGGGCTAAAAAGAAGAAGACTAAGCGAAAATCACTCTTCTCAGAATTAATTTTATAACTTTTATGAAACTAAAAATTCATTTCTAATTAACTTTCAGTGTGTACGTATTTGACGACTATGATTTGTTCTTAAGTAAATTAGTTTATTATATTCACGAGACAGGTGGTACCAGCGAAACCCGTAGATGCTAAAAATTAATCAAATAAAGTCACGAAAAGAAAACTTGATTTTTATTTTGAAAGTTAAATAAGACAAAACACTTTAAAAAGTTTAATTGGTTAATGCTGCAACAAAATTTTTTGATACCAAGTGATACATTTTTCGTGCAAAAATCGACGTACCATTATTATACATTAAAATAAAAGCAATTATATTTCAGTCCTTGCAACCATGAATCAGCATTCAGCTGATATCCCTTGACATACCATATAAAGCAAAGACATACATTGATGTAACAATAATTTAGGAAAAATATTTAAATGAATTTCTCACTGATCGTACTTGAGTGTTTATTTTTTATTTCCAAGTGTTTGTCAGAGTCAAAAAGTCTTTTCATTGCAATTTATTCAATGATAACTTTAAAATCGACAAGAATAAAACCTATGGTTGTAATTTTATTAACATCACTATTTCTAACTCAAATATGTATACTTGCTTAGTTAGATATTCAACGTTTACAAATATGATTACACTCAACAATCTAGTTTCATATTTATTATTGTTTAGAAAAACACATAAAAAGAACACTTAGCGATAAAGAAAATCGATTCGTATATAATGGATTTATAATCTTTCAAATTCTTTAAAAGTATAAATTCTTATATTTCACACAATAAAATTGTGCACTTCCATTCATAAAATGAACACACCCCAAATTTATGAATGGACACACAAAATCGAAAACATGTGCATTTATTTACAATCTTCTATAATCGCGAAGAATGAAATAATCTTACGACTAGCTTTAGCCCTACATGGTGGTGAATCTTCACACAAAACGCATAGCGAACATACATCCATCCTACATAATTTATTCGCTGGGATTTGCCAATATGTTGATATATGTACATCATATATCTCAAAACTCATAACCACTTTCAAAGCAGCTTTAAAAGTTTCTGTACTTGGATTGGATTTTCACTAAAGATATTCTACCTCAGACATTTACCAGCGATACGTGCGCCACCAGAAACATGGGTTCCCCCAATGTGGAGTTAAAATGTTCGCTACGGTGACACCACTATGTATAGAAACACAATGATATTATGGGGATTGTTATTAAGCTATGCGCGATCCCCATGAGAAAGAAAGAATATTACTTTATTAAACACAAATATAACTTTATTCTAAAAACTAATAAACAGAGTTACAACTATAGAAATTGCATGTAGTGTAGGACTACATGTTGGCGCGCGCGACTTGACTCGTCGGAGGTTGAGAACCAAGTGAGCGTCTCGTTGACATGAGTTGTGAAATTCACTAACTCACTAACTGCTTGATGCGCTCCTTGCGGTGAGCATGTGGACGCCACAGTACTCCCTCCCAAGTGACATTTCGATGAGAATGTCACGATCCAAAAATGGCGTTGAAAAAATGCCGTAAATGAGGCTGGAGCAATGGCGGGTTGCGTAGCACGTGTTGAGAAGATGCGCTTGTCGTGAATGTTGCCGTGCGAGGTCGGGCATGCGACACTGTGCGGGGTCGGGCATGCGACACGGTGCGGGGTCGGGCATGCGACACTGTGCGGGGTCGGGCATGCGACGCTGTGCGGGGTCGGGCATGCGACACTGTGCGGGGTCGGGCATGCGACGCGGTGCGGCGTGTTGGCGGCGCAATCGAACATGCGATCGAGGCGGTGTGACGTACACATGCGAACGCGGCGTTTGTTCGGGCATGCGTATGGGGGTCGGTGCGTGATCGGGCATGTCGGGATTGCATGCGGCGTCTTGCGCTGACTCGTGAAGCTACGACCTGCGGCGATAATAAAAAGATGGCGAGCACATGACTCGTGTAACAAAAATGCGAACAAAAACGTGAACAAAAACGGGGTCACCACTATGGGGATTGTTATTAAGCTATGCGCGATCCCCATGAGAAAGAAAGAATATTACTTTATTAAACACAAATATAACTTTATTCTAAAAACTAATAAACAGAGTTACAACTATAGAAATTGAATGTAGTGTAGGACTACATGTCGGCGCGCGCGACTTGACTCGTCGGAGGTTGAGAACCAAGTGAGCGTCTCGTTGACATGAGTTGTGAAATTCACTAACTCACTAACTGCTTGATGCGCTCCTTGCGGTGAGCATGTGGACGCCACAATATTATATTCAATAGTGATTTAATTATTGTGAGCTCAAGAATTTTAATCACTACCAGTGTCTTGGTTAAACTTTTTGCCGTGGCTTAAACCATTTCACGAATTTCCCCTTGGATTTTCCTTTGCGGAGTGTTTGTGGATCATAATTTTAGGTCCGTGTTATAGCTAAGCAAAAACTTTTTAGACTCTTTAACTCTGCATACCCTTAGGCGTTAATTAATTGTCTGAGATAATTTATCAAAGACTCACCGCTATATATTTTGTAAATTTATTGATCTATTGCTGTAGTGCGTGAGTTTGTGCCTGTGCTAAGCTCTATCTTTTTAATTGCATTATGTCTATATGCATGGCTACTACTTGCCTAGATAGGCCGAATAAAACCAAAATGGTGACGTGTTTTGGCCTTTGTGGACTAACTTTCCACGCTAAATGCGCGAACTTAACTGGCCCAGTGGCTGATAATATTATGCGAAGCGGTTCTGGGGTATACTGGTATTGCGCTAGGTGCCGCAAATATACTATATCATCATTTGTGGACCGGCTTCGGTCAGCTAATGCTACAGTGGAGTCCCTTTCAGCTTCATTTTCGAAAATGCAGGAGAAACTTAATGAGTCTAAAACTTCTTTAGCATCTCTTGTTTCAATTGTGCAGGCGGAGTTATCGTCGACCTGCCGGATGAATCAGCAACTGGAACAGGGTGTTACTTTCCTTCCATCTGAAAATGAGCATATTTTACAACAACACCAACCTGAGCTTGCTGTACAACAACAGAAACCTGAGCATGCTTTACAACAACAGCAATTGCTCCTGAGTCTGCCGCAGAGTGAGGATCAGCTACAGCAGTTTCCGGATCAACCGTCTTCACCTCAAAATTTTCTGCTGTACTCTCAGTTACTTTCGCCCGGGGTGTATGATGAGCTGGTATCGTCACGCCGTCACAGCATTATCAAAAATTCTACCGTGTCACCTCTTGAACAGCAGCGGCCTCTTACGCGAAGTGTGCTTGCGCAACAACAGCATGCTTGTCATCAGGAGTCAATTCCGGCTACAATTAATAAAGCTACGGTCCTGCAACTTAATAGTCGCATGCAGCAGTCTATCTTACCCTTACAACAGCAACATAAAATTCAGCCTCAATCCGAACTGAGCCTAACACAATTAACGAATCTTCAGCAAAATATCGTTGTGTCTTCAGCACCACAAAACTCTACAGAGAGTGTTTTAGCTGATAACGGAGTATTACGAGCAGTTTCCCCACCTCTCCAGTTGTTCATATCAAGGCTCGCCTACAACACAACTAAGGATACACTTACCAACTACGTAACATCGAAGCTTGGCTACACGCCCAGTATTTTCAGGTGCGTAAAGTTAACAAAAGACAACCTTCCTGACCAGGTTATAATTTCTTTCAAGCTGACAGTTCCGGCTGAAC
Source organism: Odontomyia ornata (assembly GCA_963969285.1). NCBI lineage: Eukaryota > Metazoa > Arthropoda > Insecta > Diptera > Stratiomyidae > Odontomyia > Odontomyia ornata. The sequence continues at coordinate 375,699,737 of OZ017738.1, forward strand.
TTTCGAGACTACTCAGTTCCGACTTTTGGCCAAAGGGCACACTTATTAAAACATTCGATACAATGCAGCCCAAGCGGCGATTTCGTCCCGATAAAGGTTCCAAACAACCTCAACAACCATCAAGGATCATCTAACTCTGAAAGTAATTCTTCATTTCTTAATCGTTCATTTATTTCTATTTACTATCAGAATGTTCGTGGCTTGAGAACCAAACTTGAGGACTTACTACTCGTATCCCAATTAAGTAACGATTCTGTTATCTGTCTAACTGAAACGTGGTTAAATGAGAATATTTCAAACGCAGAAATATTACCTGACTATTTAGTTTACCGTTGCGACCGTGACCTTAACGTTACTAATAAATCTGATGGTGGGGGAGTCTTGGTTGCAGTCTGCAAATCCCTCAATAGTTCACTTTGTGCTGACTTTAAATTTGCTCGAGCTGTTGAGTGTGTAATTGTGAAACTCCCTCTTCCTCATAACTCCTCATTATTAATTTCCTCTGTGTATATTCCTTGTAATTCTCCCTTAACGGTGTACAAAGCCTTCTTCGATGAACTCTCTGCCTATCTTCTTGCTCGTCACCCACATTCTAAAATTATAATTTGTGGGGACTTCAGTCTACCGGCAGTGGAATGGGACCACTTAACAACACCTGGTATTTCCTCAACAAATAATCCTTCTTTGTTACTTTCTTCCTTTCTTTCCCTTTGTTCTCTTTCACAGTTTAATCACATCCGTAACCCTAATGGTCGTCTTCTGGACCTTGTCATGTCAAATTTTCAAACTAGGTGTCTATCTATAGCTCCCGTTTTACATCCTTATGTTCAACCTGATCTCCATCATCCACCTTTGTCTCTAGCACTATCCGTTGATACCCTTAAACCCCAGAGTACTGCCTCAGTTTGTCGTTACAATGTCTTTAAAGCAAATTATGAGGCAATCAAAACCAATCTGGACTCGGTCAACTGGTGTACCTTCTTCACTCGTCTTGACTGCGATAGTTCCTTGAACAAATTTTATGATTACCTGAATAATCTGATTGCTCTTTACACTCCGCTCCAAGCTCCTCGCAATGCGAAAATGAAGCCTTGGCTTACCCGAAGTGTTCTTCGTGCCTTAAGAGCCAAAGATAAGGGGCATAGGCACTACAAATTGACCGGAAGTGATGATGCTAGGCAAAATTTCTGTAGATTGCGCTCTTTGGCTAAAACAGAGATCAAAACGGCCATGAGAAACTATTTTAGCAGCTTAGAGAGTTCCCTCCTGACAAATAATCCTAAACCCTTTTGGTCTTACATCCGATCCCTTAAATCTTCCTCTTCCATCCCGCATACTGTCAAATGGAATAACACTGAAGCCTCCTCCCCTCAGGATATTTCTAACCTATTTGCCGAATATTTTTCCTCTACTTTTTCCTCTTCTGACATACTACACTCCCCTATAAATTCAATTCAAACTTATCCAGCATCAAGTACATCCTATTCCACTGATCCTTCTTGAAGTTGAATCCCTTATTAACTTGCTCGATTCGAATGTTAGCCCTGGTCCTGATGGATTACCTAATATATTTATAAAGTCACTTTGTTCCTCTTTGTGTTTTCCTCTTTCCCTTATATTCAATCTCAGTCTTAGTACTGGCATCTTTCCAACGTACTGGAAAGATGCAAATGTTGTTCCTATCTTTAAAAACGGCGACCCATCATCTGCCTCAAACTATCGTCCCATATCACTACTCTCCTATTTCTCTAAGCTGCTGGAACGACTTGTGCACAACAGGCTTCTTGAGTCCCTGAGTTCATTTGTCACTCCACAGCAACATGGATTCTTAAAGGGTCGTTCAACTTCTACGAACTTGGCTGAGTTCGAAGACTATATTGCTAGAGCTTTAGACAAACAGCTTCAAGTAGATGCAATATTCACGGACTTCTCAAAAGCTTTTGACTCCGTGAACCATGTTCTGCTCTGTCAAAAGTTAGCTTTGCTGGGCATATCCGGTTCCCTTCATTCTTGGATTTCATCATATTTATCCTACCGTTCATGTCGTGTCAATCTCTATGGCACATTTTCCTTTCCATTCAATCCTACATCTGGTGTCCCTCAAGGGTCAATCCTTGGACCTCTTCTTTTCGTACTGTTTATCAATGATCTTCCTTCTGTAATTTCCTCTTCTTGTCTCCTGTATGCTGATGATTTCAAGGTATTCCGGACAATTAGATCCCTTGAAGATTGTCAGCAACTCCAAATTGATCTTTTTAACCTGTATAACTGGTGTAATGTAAACTCCCTTCGTATTAATGTTTCCAAATGTTTTAAAATGACTTTTACTTTGAAAATTGTCCCTTTAATTTTTAATTACACCTTATGTGATGTTGTTCTCTCCTCTGCAGACTCATGTAAAGATCTTGGTGTAATATTTGACCCCAAGCTTAAATTTGATGTCCACATTTTTAGCCTAATTACCAAGGCATCAAAAGTTTCGGGTTTTCTTATGCGGCATTTGCATAAGTTTGCAAATATTGCTACCGCTGTTCGCTTGTTCACGTGTCTTGTCCGCCCGCTCCTTGAGTACTGGTCAGTGATGTGGTCTCCAAGACATTTATATCTTATGAACTCAATAGAAGCTGTTCAGCGTAAGTTTACCCGTATTGTGTTTTTCAAATTCAACGTAGCTTATGAGCCTTATGAGCGTCGTCTATCCACACTTCGTCTCCCTTCTCTGTCGTCCCGTAGAACCTTCTTAGATCAATGTTTCATTTATAAGTTGTACCACCAACAAATTGCCTCCACCCTAAGCGCAGACTTGCAATACAGACTGTATGCACGGCCTAGCCGGTCTAATCACATTCTCGAGGTTCCGTACGCCCGAACAGATTTATATTTTAACTCAATTATGCCACGAATCATCAGAATGCATAACAGCCTCGAGCTTGGCTCTCTATCCACGTCCTACTTTGTTTTTAAAATTAAATTAAAGAGGTTACTTTTTGCGAATAGTGATTAATGTTCCTTAGCACTAAATTTTACAAACTTTGTTCTTGACTCTATCTTCATTTCTTTCATGTTTTAGATTAACTCTTTTCTGCTTGATTTGTTGTATTGATTTGTCTTACTCTGAATTATATTTAACTATATTTAATTGTCTAAGTCTATTTTGTAATTGGATTTCTGTCTGTTAAGTAGACTTGAATAAATAAATAAATAAATAAATAAATACAGTTCATTAGTGCTACATTTCGTGTTGTTATTGCTGTTTTTTTATGTTAAAAAGTAGGGAAAGGATTCATTATTTAGGAGAGGTATATGTTATGTTTATCAGCTAAGGCTTAGCGCTAACGTTTAACGCTTAGGTTAGGAATATTGTGTGAGGATTGTATTAGTACAAGATAAAGTTTTTGATTGAATTTGACTAGAATTAGATTTTAACATATTAGGTGTAAGATGAAAGTTCACTGTTGTGTTGAAATTATAAATAATTTTTGAAAAGTGTTGGTTGGTTTTTTCTTAATTAATTTGATATCGTTGTTTTTAATTAGATATTTTTGATTGATAACGTATAAATTTAGAGAGCCATTCGGGCCATTAAGTTTCAGTATTTTTATAGTTTAGAATATGCTTTATATTCTTTGAAAATTTATAACGATTAGTAGCGAATAAAGTGCTTTTGACTTTGAGTTTGGAAAGATCTATATCAAATTTTTGTATTATTCTGAAAGATAGACTCTACTTTCTCATTATACTCATGCTTCATACAGTGATGCATCAATTACAACTATAATATTCTGTTTTCTCAAAATCATCAGAAAATTGATGAATCATGAAGCATAATACAAAATTTCAGCTTACGAAATTATAGTCATTCTACAGTGATAGCTAATGATCCTTATTATTCTTATACCATTCCAACTCGGCACTTCTAAAATTCCAAAATACAGACAACATCATATGAAAAGGATTAAATTAACCCCTACTTAAACAGAGATCAGCAGATAATGATGAATTTGACTTTCATCCTCCCATCCGCATTTATGTAAATGGAATGCATCATGGCACAGAATAGACTTGACTCCAATGTCAACATTGACTTTGCTCTTGAATTACGTATTGTCGCTGTGCAATGAGCATAACACCCTCTAATTTCCGCGTTAGAGGGTAGCAAGAACATGGAGGGAAAAGCGCATACTGTGAACAGCAATTATTTTTGGGAGAGTTCTTAAAAATTATAGGATTCGAAATTATTCGTTTATTAATGTGGTTTTTACAAAAATGCAATAATAATAATTCCCCATGCAAACGTACGAGCATGTTAATTGAAAATTAAATTTTGTTCTCGAATTAATTGTAAGAATTTTTAATTACCTTACCATGCTTTTTTCATTTGGTATGAATAATTAAAATTTTAAAAGCTTATTTGACTGAAGGATTTTTTTGTTTATATGCTTCATTCAATATATTGATTTGATGTCAAGTCAAAAGTCCATATTGAATCAACTAAAGGAACATTTAGAAAATGATCTTACAACATTGATTGAAGTCTTTTGCGATAAAGTCGTGTCAAAGGACTTAGGAAGTTTCCTTCACTATAATTTATCATTATGATTAAAGCAAGTAGACGATGCATCCTCATTTGGTCGCATTTTACGTCTAGTATTCATAACATTTGGATTTGTTCATAATATACGAGTAGAGAAAGTAGTTGCCGGGATGAAACGCCGAAACAATATGAAGATGTAATGATTTTATCGTGTTCGTTCGAAGTTTCCCAAAGGAAATCTAAACCAACCTCTGATCGGTTATAGACGTGAGGTCTCGATATATGCCGATAGACTATACCCTATAAGCCAACTAGTCCGAATACCTATAGTCTATCCCAAGTTGACTGCTGGAAGGCTAGCTATTTTGTAGAGAAAATTCGGTTGCAGGTCCTCTGCAAGCAGACTAAGTGCGAATACAATTTCTCAACCACCGATTCAAATGCTTGTTTAAAACGCGTTCCGAAAATTTCCCGAAGATAAGTTTCGCTATTACTTTAACATGGCCTTCGCGAGACTTTCAACCAATCGTTGGTAGCCAAAAGCGAAATTTGCACGTTCCCGATCTAAATACCAACGTAGTGCCGGATATAAGTTATTGTAATTCTAACCGAAACATTCTACGCTAATAAAACATCGAGCACAAACTATGTTACTGTGTAACCGAACCAAACAACTGAAGCGACCATTCGAGGATTGTTAAAGTCCTGCCCATTCAGCGACATAATTACCTCCCGTTCCTGCTTCACGCTGAAAAAACTAACTACTGAATCAAAAGATAATGGTTAAGTTATTGATTCATAGTTTTGATATTTTTTGATTATGATTTAATGCAACGTTTAATCGAACACATACTGTGAGCGTCAAAAGAAAGTGTACACCTATGTGTAGCATATTCAAAACACCTATGTATAGCATATACAATAACCATTTCTGCACCAGCTTTGACTTGTGCTTTGGGTCGTTGTCCTGCTGGAAGACCCATGATGTATTTAACCCTACTTTTGCAACACTACGTAGTAAATTTTCTTTCAAAATGTCCAAGTAATCATTTTTATTCATTGTAGTGTCAATAAAGACCAGATTCCCAACGCCTGATGCCACTATACACCCCCAGACCATAACCGAACCACCACCATACTTTACGGTTGAGCTTATGTTCTTCTGATCAAGTTCGGCGTTCTTACTTCTCCATATTCTGGGTGATTTCTTGGAACCAAATATTTCAAATTTACTTTCATCACTAAAAAGTACGCTTTCCCAGAATGATATATGCTCTTTTTTATACTTTTTGGCATAAAGCACCCTGAGTTTCCGATTCTTTTCAAAAATGTATGGTTTTTTATGGAGTACTCTGCCATGTAACTCATTCTTATTAAGTATTCGGCGGACAGTACTTGCGCTGAAACTGACCCGAGAATCTACTGTTATGTTTTCCGCGATTTTCATTGCACTCACTGCTGGGTTTTCTCGCACTTTCCTCACAATAAATCGTTCATCTCATACGGACAACTTATTTGGCCTACTGGAACGAGGCCGATCACTTACGTCTTTGAACTTCTCTAATTTGTCCAAAATTTGTTCACGGTGTTATGGCTTCTACACACCCCTTGTGATATTTCCCGTAACGATTCTCCTTGCGTTCTTAATTTTACAATAAGTTTTCGCGTTTCAATTACGCGTTGCTTACCTATTTTAGATAATAAAGAATCTGGATCGTTCTATGGTTCAAATAAAATTACGAATGATTGAATTATCGTATCACGTCAACCAAGTTTGCATTTTTGAAAAACTATAAACTGAATCTAACGGAAGTTTTCCCGTAATTATATTTTTCTGCAGAATTTCAAAGCCCCTGAATGGAAAAAGTGTTATGCTCGACCAGTAATTTACTTTCTCTCGGTGAAGTAAATACCAATCCCCGTTAAACTATTGTTAACAATAAAAGCGACATTGGAATACACCCACATCACCAGCAGGCGCCCAGTGAGGCTGATGGGTAAGTACCCTCTTGGTTATTCGATACAAAGTAGTCAAAGTATATAAAATTATTGTTGTCTTGAGAGTTTTCAAGAATGTTAGATGGATGTTTGTGAATAGCGCGATTGAACGGGGATTGAATCATTCAGCTTTGATAAATCTAATTGAATTTATTAATCCTTTCGATTCATTTTTGTTTGAACACCTCAAATGTACTCTACTTTCAGTTGATTGGGTATCGTTTTAGAGTTACTATTGTGCAATAGTAATGTGATGAGCAGCCTAGAGCCTAGAATTTGTTCGTTTACTTTTCTCTATGGAGAAAATAAATATTGTAAAAATATAATAGAAGAAAATTTGTATTTGCGACTTTCCGTCCACGACAGTAAAAATAAATTTCCAATGAATTGTTAAACATTAAAAACTCGGTCTTTTCATTTCGTTTTACCTGACCAGATATAGAATCCGCAACGATGGCAGGCTCCTCCTATATCATAGGCTAGCCATCGGGCGTACTCCTCCGTTTTTTGTTGTTTAACAGAGGCTTTTGCCGGGTAGAGTGGCCCTCCGCTCGCATGCCCTTTTATGGTTAGAGTTATGTGATTCCATCACATAATTGTATAACATAAATTGGCCACGTCCATATTCCTCATTTGAGTGGAAAATTCATGCAAATTATGTTTGTATGAGTTTTCCACTCAAATGGGAAATATATGGCCACGTCTACGTTTGGATCTTGATCCGGTTGGGAGGGTGCGAGGGGGCATCACCTCCATTTGGATGATTTGTGGGTCATAATTGCCGTCGGTAACGACGAAAACCCCTTAAGTCCGCCTGTCTTGCCCAGGTCCAGTTTGTCCTTTGCGTCAGCAATTTCCGACTCTTAGTTGGTTACCTCCGTTTCGACTTTGGTCGACATTTTATTTGACCCCAGAAATACGTGGATGCGAAATTCTTCTGTAGTGGGTCCTTGTGCTGGGGGAAAGAACCTACCTCACGACACCGCAACGCTAGCCTGCCAGCGCATTCACGCGTCCCCAGACAAGGCCAATCTCGGCGGATACCAACATCCTCTTCCGCTGAGGCAGCAGATCATCGCTGCAGTCCTTTACGGACAATTTTTAGGGTTTTGTAAAATAATTTTACAAAACCCTACTAAAATCACGTCCTGTCTGTCCGTCTGTCTGTCTGTCCGTCCATCCGTCCGTCAGTCCGTCCGTCCGTCCGTGTGTCACAGCAGTTTTTCTCGGAAACTACTTTAGCTAGAAACATCAAATTTTGTATGTAGGTGCAAAGTGGTGCTCTCTTCAAAGTTCAACTACAAAAAAATTTTATAAGGTATTTAAGGGGGGTCTCCCCGTATAGGGGAGTGACCCCTTGAAAAAAATTTCATTGAAGGTAGCCGATATGGGTATCAAATGAAAGGTCTTGATAAGAGCTTTTCAAAACAGATCTTAGTTTGGCAAAATTTGCTTCGAGGGACGCACAGGGAGGGAAAATACACGAAAAATTTGTGTCCCCCCCCCCCTCGCGATTGGACACCTGTGCTCCGAAAAATCTGAAAAAAATCAGGAATGTAGGCCTTGATGAGTACAACAAATACGTGAGAAGTCGTAATTCACTCAGCTTTGTTAGTAATAGTATGATTTACCGATTTTATGTTTTCTTGAATAAAATCTTAACGGTACCCTTAAATTCAATGAAATTCAATACCTGAATCCTGAATGTTTCATAAAGATTGAATTAAATTTAGCCAAGTTATAGCGGTTTGAATTTCCCTGTATTACTATCGAACAATATGCGCTGCATTTATTACTATGGCAACATATGGCTATGGAACAACATGCGCTTTTTACCGACTCAGACACTACAGTTTTGCTAGGATTTGCATGAAAATTTCAGGAATGATAGGTGTCATGTATATCTTTGAGAATCGGTTCAGCTAGTGGTATCAGTAATCGTAAAACAAAATAGTGGCTGTTTTAAGTGCGAAGATTGAATGATTTTGAGTTATTTAATCCCAACTTCAACGTCGAAGGTGTATGCTTTGAACACTTGATTCAATTTAATGAGTGACCGAAGATGAGTACCTACAGTTAATGCTCATAAGCGAAACAAGTCAAGGAGGCGGGAGAGAGCTCCTCGCAAAAGGGCTTTGTAACCATTCTAGGATTCGAAAAAATTGGCCATGAATCGATGATAACAGTACAGGAGAATAGCCCCTGAAAAAAAAATTCATCAAACGTAGCCGATATGAGTATGAAATGAATGTTTTCATGGGAGCATTTCAAAACAGTTCTTAAAGTGTCAGTTTTTGCTTCAGTGGGGGCACAGGGGGGAAAAACATGAAAAATGTGTTTCCTCCCTCGCGAATGGATATCTGAAATAGTTATCAAGGGAGATATTTATGAGTATAACAATAACAAATACCTCAGAAGTCGAAATTCGTTCAACTTTGTTAATAGTAGTATGATCTTCGAATTTCATATTTTCTCCAATAAAATCGTCTTTGACATGTTTCTTGATTTGATTCGATCTGGTGACTGCATTTTGTAAATTGAATACAAAACCCTTCTGACATGAGCGTAGGTCTGTTTACCCAACTTGTTCCTACCTACTTCACTACAGATTGTTGACTTTTTTGTACCTTGTAATTGTGCTTTATTCGTTTGTTGAGCTTTTTGTGTGGCTATTTGTTTTCGTTCTTGGTTGTTGTCGTTTCTTTTCATCACTTTTGTTTTGTTGACGTTTGTTAATGTCCGGATAGTTTCCTACATATTTTGCATTCGGAGTTTCATCTCTTCATTTTCTCTGATTACTCTTTCTAATTCTTCGCTTGAAAGCGTAATGCGCTTGTCATGCTCTAAGTTTTCTTGGTCGTTTTTTCGTTTCATGAGTATTTCATTATTAGCATTTAAAATGCCATCGAGCATTTCCATGCCCCGTTCAAAAAAACCTTTCTTCTTTTCTTGAACTTTTTGAGGCTTCCTCACAAGTAAAATCGGGATACTCGATAAATTGTTCGAATAATTCGACGATGTAATGAGTTTTTTAGAAAATTAGTTTGGATTTGACATTTTAAAAATTATTTTGAATTAATAATGAGTGTTAATAGTAATCTTTATTGATATTTTGTTATAAAATTCTAGAAAATAGCTTATTTGGAGACCTGAATCTACATTCATTGCTGCCATATTAAAGTTCATTTAGCATTACTGAATTATTTTAACTTTAACGCTTTTTTTTTATTTACATTTTTGAAAGGAAACATTATAACAAAAAAACTTTATTTTAACTTAAAAGTAACTTAAACTATCAGATTAAAACTTAAAAATAAACTTAACTTATTTAGACAACGCTGAAGAGGCTACTAAGGCGCGATGGCTGTCATTCGTTATCATTTATCGATTGGGTTAGGAGTAGCCAGAGCTTTAGCAATGAGTTTTTCTCTCCTTCTAGTCACGAGATTTTCCACATGACTAACTCTAGCGGACGAATGCAATTTTTTTGCAGAAAAGTAAAAAGGTTTGTCTAGAGTCATTTTAAGACATCCGTTTTGCATGACCTGAAGCTTTGCTTTCAAATAATTTGCACATGAGCCCCACGCAGAAGCTCCGTATAGCATGATAGGCTGTTTCATCAACTTACCCAAAGCTGGCAATAGACTTATTGGTCTATAATGAGAAGCAATATGTATGTGGGCCCCTACCAGATTTACGAAGCGGAATAACGATTGCATGCTTCCATGCAACTGGGAAGTGAAAGTGCTCGAAACAAGAAGAAGTTCCCCTTTTCCTCATTGCTCATTGGAAAAGGTCTTCGTGACTTTCAAAGTCAAAGTCAAAAGCGCTTTATTCAATACTAATCTCGTGTTAGCTGCAATTGTCGCCTTAGGGAATTCCGCACTTTTATTGGCTTTAACGTTTCAGTATCGAGCTTCGAATAATTGTATGCTGGTTTCTTTTTAGGAACGCTACTTTATTCTGCCTTCCAAATGATTTCATTTCTGTATTTCGTTATTTATTTTATCCACTGAATTAATGGAGTCAAAATAATGCGAATTCAAAGCGATGCTGTTGTTTAGTTGCTCCCTAAAATGAGACCAATTAGCCTGTTTATAGGAAAATACATGTTTAGTCTTGTTCTGAACTTTATAATTTGACTGCAGTTCAAAAATCACTGGAAAGTGCGGAAATGAAAGTGCTTGGAGAACACGAATATCTGATAGCTTTGTGGTACCATCACTTAGAACAATATCCAATACTGATCCTGTTCCCTTATGGGAAAAGAAGGTGGATTCATTGGGTGAGTGGAGGAAAATTTTGGTTTCCACCTATAGATCGTGGAGAACCCAATCACCACAGAGCAGATATCGTTCATTAGTCATAACAAACCTTTTTATTTCCCCTTTTGAATTGGAACAGCTTAGTCCCTGGAAAATAGACCCCAAATATTTTGACTTTCACATCTTCTATTAAAACTCCAATATTTTCAATGGAAGATGAGTCGAAAGATGGTAACACGTGATGTTTTAAGGAATTTTTAATGGCAATGGTGATTCCTCCACCATTATTGTTAATTCCATCCTTCCGCTGGATTGCATAAAGAGGATGTGATAGCTTATCGCGCGTTCGTAAACATGTCTCAGTTATTATGAACAAATCAGTATTGTTACTCGTGGCAAAATTAAATTTCTCTATTTTGTTTATTTTTAATACTTTGCGTATTCCAATATAAAACTTTGAAATTATAAATTATAAACAAACTTAAGCGCTAGCTTAACTATAACAATGTATTGATCTACCTTTGTTTGGCATGCTGAAAGATTTGCTATAAGCTCTTGCGAAAGTTGCAACAAGCTTTCTGGTGAAAAAAGTTCGCATCTTTTTGTATTGAATTTGAACGCTGTATTTAATGAAGGTGTAGCGAATAGTCAAATAAAAGAGACGCTTCGTTACAAAATATTTTTTTATAAATAACGATGTACATGATACGCTGGTTCGGATGGAATTAACTATTCTACCATTTACATATAACATAAGATGTGAATTTATTTCCAGCGGTTCATATTAGTTTTTGATTTTAAATATTTGACAACCTTAATTGTTACAGCCGCGACAATAACTCCCATTCAAATTCAGTGTCACATATTTGATTGACAATTTAAATTTTCATTTGTAGTTTTTAGGGTTTTGTACTAAAATACAAAACCCTATTGCAATCACGACCTGTGTCCGTCTGTCCGTCCGTCCGTCCGTCTGTACGTCACAGCACTTTTTCTCCGAAACTATTGAGGCTACAGCCATGAAACTTTGTGGAATGGTCAGAAGTAGTGACCTCTTGAAAGTTCAAGGGTGAAAAAATTTTTCAAAGGGGTTTAAGGGGGGGTCTCCCCATATAGGGAGTTGACCCCTAAAAAAAAATTTTCACCATTGGTAGTCGAGTAGGGTGTCATTGGAAAGGTACCAATGAGATCTTTTCAAAACAGGTCTTAAAATTGCCTTATAAGTACCGAGGGGGACAGGGGAAGGGGAAATGTATGATTTTTTCGCGTACCCCCCCCCCCCCCTCGCGATTGGACACCTTCCATCCGAAAAATCTGAAAAAGTTCATGAATGTAGGCCTTAATGAGTACAACAACAACAAATACATGAGAAGTCGAAATTCACTCAACTTTGTTAGTAATAGTATGATTTATCGATTTTATGTTTTCTCGAATAAAATCTAAACGGTACCCTTAAATACAATAAAATTTAGCAAATGGATGATTATTTATAAGATTGATCTTTTCTGACAGTTTCATAAAGATCGAATAGTATTTAACGAAGTTATAGCGATTTGAATTTTCCTGTATTACTATGGAACAATGTGCCCTGTATTACTATGGAAACATATGGCTATGGAGCCATATGCGCTTTTTACCGACTTAGACACTACAGCTTTGCTAGGATTTGCATGAAAATTTCAGGAATGATAGATATCATGAGGATGACTACATACAGTTGAAACAAGTCGAAGAGGCAGGAGAGAGCTCCTAGCAAAAGGGCTTTGTAGCCATTCTAGGATTCGAAAAAATAGGCCATGAATCGATGCTTACAGTACAAAGGAGTGGCCCCTGAAAAAAAATTTCATGAAAGGTAGCCGATATGAGTATCAAATGAAAGTTCTCTATGAGAGCTTTTCAAAACAGTTCTTAAACTGACCGTTTTTGCTTCAGTGGGGGCACAGAGGGGACGGGGAAATACATGAAAAATGTGTTTCCTCCCTCGCGAATGGACACCCGTGATTTAAAAAATCTGAAAAAATTATCAAGCGAGATATTTATGGGTATAATTTTAACAAATACCTCAGAATTAAAAAATTCTTTCAACTTTGTTAATAATAGTATGATCCTCGAACATGACGTGTTTCTTAATTTTATTCGTTGCTGGTTACTGCATTTTGTAAGTAGAGTACAAAACCCTTCTGACATGAGCATAGGTCTGTCTACCCAACTTGTTTTGTTTTGGGGCCAGGATATGTTTTTACTATTGGTCGTGGGCTACTGCTTGTTGTCGATTGGTTCCGAGGAATTAGTTCTAGATTGTTGATTGTTACTGGTGGGTCTGGACGTGGTTCGTTATATTCCTCTGAATTCAAGATAAATGCTGGCTTTAACCGCTCGACTGAAACGTCAACTTTCTTTTTCTTATATAATCGCTCTGAAGGACGGTTTATCACTTCAAATGGTCCAGAATAAGGTTGTTGCAGTGGTTTTTGGACAGCATCACTCTATGAGAAAACATGTGTGCATATTCTCAAGTCTTTGTGAACGAACATTTTGTCTGCACTATGATGCTCCGCAGGTATCGGTCGTAGACGATGTATGTCTCGCTTTAATTTTTCTATGAACAACATAGAACTACCTACATGCGTGTCTTCAACAAAGAAATCACCGGGCAATCGCAGTGGGGTACCATACAACATTTCCACTACAGAAAACTTCAGATGTTCTTTTTATGCTGTCCGCAAACCGAGAAGGACCGTTAGTAATGCTTGCAACCAGTTTTTGTTTTCATGGCACATTAACGCTGCTTTGAGGCTTCGGCGCCATCGTTCGTCCTTACCATTCGATGCGGGATGGAAGGCAGTAGTTTTGATGTGTTTGCATCTTGTCAGATGAGATAGATTTCAAAATAGGATGGAGTCAAATTGTTTACCTCGATCTGTAGTTACAACACAAGGTGTTCCAAATCCGCTGATCCAGTTCGTGTAGAATGCAGAAGCCACTGTATCAGCTGTGTTATCCTTAAGTGGAACAGCCTCCGTCCACCTTGAAAAACGATCGGCCATTGTCAGAAGATATTTATATTCTTGCAAGGTGTTAAGCGGTCCTACGATATCGATATGAATGCGATCGAACAGTTTGTTAGGAGATGCAAATTGCAATGGAGGTTATATGACGCGACGACTAATCTTCAATCGTCGACATTGAAGACAGCTTCGGGACCAAACTGCAATATTCTTCAACATTTGAGGCTAAACGTACCTTTTTCTAATTAGTCGGCTGGTTACACGGCTGCTCGGATGTGATAAGCGATGAATAGAATCAAACGCACGTCGTCGAAGTATTTTGGGAATATACGGTCGTATATCTCCTGTTGATGTGTCGCAATATAAAATGTTGTCCTGAAATGTCATCCGTTTTAATTTTAGTGATGTTGTTTTGTTGAGGATATCCTTTAATTCTGTGTCCGTAGCCTATTCCACTGCAATGTCGGATATATCCAGCGTTGCAACGGTCCATACAATATCTAGTCGAGACAAAGCATCCACAACGGAATTTTGATCTCCTTTTATATAAACTATTTCCTTTGTAAACTGCGAAATGTAATTTAGTTGTCGGGCTTGATGAGGCGATGCTTTACTGGAGCTTTGTACGAACGCAAATGTTAGAGGTTTATGGTCTGTTTTAATCAGAAACGCTCTTCCTTCTAGCTTGTCTCTAAAATATTTTACAGCTGAATAAATTGCTTGCAATTCTTTTTTGTAAGTGCTGTATTTAATTTAAGCATCGCTGAGCTTCTCTGAGAAAAAGCCTAAAGGTTTCCACTGACCTTCGTCAAAATGTTCCAGAACTGCGCCAATTGCCGTATTTGAGTGCTAATAATGCATTTGGAGCAGGATGCGTGAGAAGCGTAGCTGTTTGCTGCTTTCAAATGCTTTTTCAGCTTCTGCGAACCACTTAATTTCTGTTTTGTCGTTTCGTTTGTTGCTCACGATGAGCGAATTTAGTGGCATTAAAATTTACCTGCTCCTTTTAAAAATTTCTTATAGTAGTTGAGCATGCCCAAGTGTCTTCTTAGTTGGACTATTGTTCGTGGCTTACTATAGTTCTTGATAGCGTCAACGTTGCTGTTTAGTGGTTGGATACCATCTTTGCTTAGCAAATATCCAAGATATTTGACATCCGGCTTTCCAAACACGCATTTGGTAGTATTGATGTGGATTCCATATTTCGTGAGCCGCTCAAAGAAAACTCTTACGTGTTGTTTATATTCTTCTGGATTTGATGACGCGACGAGAATATCATCCAAATATCAATAACACTGATGTATCTTTGAAAAGTTTGTGCAGCATTCCGTAGTCCAAATGGCATATGCAAAAACTCAAAGAGTCCAAAGGGGTTATTCCTGCGGTTTTTGAAACATCCTCTTCCGCAACAGGAAATTGATGATACGCTCGAATTAGATCAATGGTAGAAAATATAGTCTTACCATGAAGGTTGTGCGTAAAATCGTCTACTCCAACGATTGGATAACGGTTGGGTATTGTGATTGAATTCAACCACCGGTAATCTCCACAGGGCCTCGATTCTTGAGATGTTTTAGTACAAGATGTACTGGGATGGCCCATTGACTGCTCGACGGACGGCATATTTCTATTTGAACCATGTGCTTAAATTCCTTTTTCAGCATACTTCTCCGGTGCTAAACGATGAGCCTTTTCTGCAACTGGAGGTCCATTTGTTTTTAATAAGGCACCTTACTGGATGATCTTTGTCTTGTTTCTTAGTATTAGGGTTAACTAAGCTGGGATATTCGGCCAATATACGATAGAATTTGTCCTTTATGAAAATTGTTTAAACTGTAGCCATTTCTTCTGCTGTTATTTCTGCGATGGTCTCCAATTTCGTTTCGCTGTCTATAAGTTGCTTCCTACTACACGTCGGCAATACAAAATATCCACTTCAACTCGCGTCTTAATCCTAAGTTCAACGAAAGTAGACGTTCGTCGTAGGTCTTAAAAGGGTACTCCGTTTGCGGCATATATAGTCGGAAGCTTCCTTATTTTTCATTTTGTCACATGGAATGACTGAGATGTCGGCTCCATTATCGACTAAAAATGTGATGCAGGTGTATCTATCTGCAACTATAAGACCGTTCTTCAACGAGTCGCTGACCGTTAATGATGACGACGGTGAAATTAGTTTTCCGACGGCTTTAAAAAGTAACAGGCTGGACGACATTTTCGGGCTTTTTCCCCAAACCGTTCATGGTAAAAGCAATTTCTGTTTTTCGAAGACTTCCCTTCCGAAGAATTAAAACGCAGTCGTGACGTGTATCGTGATCGAAAACGACGCAGTTTCCATTAACATAGCAATATCGTCTTTCGGGGTTACAGACAAAATGGCGCAAATACGCGATGGTAATCTACGCAACCACACAGCGCGAATAGCATCATCGGGTAATTGCGACCCGGCAAGCGATCTCATTTGGCGGAATAATTGCGATGGTTTTTCATCGCCTAATTCTAAATCAGTTAGGACGCATGCTAACTGGTTTTTGGGGAGTCCGACTATCGCGAAATTAAACGTTTTTTAATGTTTTGTATATATTCGCGTCACCTACATCTCTCAAATGTCGGTCACTTGTTCATATACTTCACTTTCAATTGAAGCCACTACAAGCTGAAATTTTGAGGTATCGGATGTAACGTAATTTATCGCAAACGACACTACAACTTTCCCAAACTTCACGTCGGGACGACGCATAAAAAATGGCGGCAACCTTACATCGCGCAAAGATTCGACACGCGGCAGATATGAGATTCTTCATTCTATTTCACGGTTCACGTCACGCGCTGACTTGGGAGTTTCATCCGTAGACGGTATATCGTCTTTTTCAAATAATTTAGGAACTGCACCACTGGTAGCCATTATAGTAATTGTCAGAAGCTACTATGTTTTTAAACGCGGGGTCACCCCTTTGTAGGGAATAGTCAAATAAAAGAGACGCTTCGTTACAAAATATTTATTTATAAATAACGATGTACCTGATACGCTGGTTCAGACGGAACTAACTATTCTACTATTTACATATAACATAAGATGTGAATTTATTACCAGCGGTTCATATTAGTTTTTGATTTTAAATGTTTGACAACCTTAATTGTTACAGCCACTGCAAACGCAATGATGAAGTTGGTGCGTTGACGTTGTTAGTACTAACAGCTTTTGTATTTGATCAAGTCGCTGTCAATGCCATTGTAAATCACCACTGGCTTCTTGTCAGCGATTATACGCTTGGAAAGCTTTTGCTTGCTCTGTATATAATCCAAGCGGCTTTTACATGTGGGTGAACTAGCATAGTCCTTTTCACCACAATTGCAACATTTTATACGATCCTTCTCAGCATTAGTGAGTGTACAATCAGAAAAATTGTGTGCACCACTACATATCGTGCACTTTATAAGCAAACGGCAGTGGGAGCTTTCATGCCAAAAGCGCAAGCAATTTCGAGATTAGTTTTATTGAATATGAACTAATTTTTAATTCTTTTAAAATTGCTTCGATTGTGTCACGAGGCAAGTCTGGAAAAGTAATTGGTGGAACTCTCACCTTGAATTTCATTTTGCTGGGTGGTGACGATACGCTGTCGTTCCCATTGTCGATTTGTAGTTCAGCTAATGGTGCAAAGCGGTTGGACGACTACGTCGTCGCAGAATTTTCCGCCATTTTGAAGCTGTCCCTAAGAAGCATACTTTCCGGGGTTCACTTCTGGTTTCGCTTCCTGCTGTTAGCAGGATTATCTCCTTCCCCGTTTTTAAATTGGATGTTCGGAATAGTAAAGAACATATATTGTTCGAATTCACAATAACTGTAGAACTGTTTGTACCTAAAATTCACTGCGTATCACTCGGAAATTCAACTGCAACGGAAAATTATTTTGATTTTAAAAAATTCTTTACCGGAGCTTTCAAAAACACGTCTATACGCAACGAATGCTAGACGTAGAATTTATGTTGGGAGCTCCGGCCCATCTAGATTGCACCTGTATTCTATTTCATCATCATCTATAGATGAAAGTGCATGTGCATCATCATCTATAGATGAAAGGGCATGTGCATTTTTAGACGGATTATAATTTGACAATATTTGATTGAATGTTTTAAAAGTATCAACATTTTTATGTCTTTACCGGCAAAAGTCTCTGAACTATATTAAAAAATCGATTTTTCACCCATTTTCTTTGTATAATAGTGTTGCTTACACAATATTCCACGCGAAAAATGACAAGTGTTTCAATGGTACATACATGTGTCTCACTCAAATACATCGATTTTTCATACGAGTATGTCATTATGAAATGAATTTTAATATACATTTTTGCTTATTCTATGTACTTCTATTCTGTATTCAACATCGCTTACCGATTGTGGCTTGAACGCTACTGAAAGCTGTCTCAATCTGTAATTTTAGTTTTAATTTTTTAGTTATAAGTACTTATAGTGATGAAAGTAGGTTTTTTTTGAATTTATTTAATTTTGCTCCTTATCTCAAAGCTATTTAATCCATTTTCCTACGCAATCAAAAAACATGATTTGAGTCTCATACTGTGCAATAGATCATTTCCAAACCAACAATATCCTTATATCTATAAATAATTATTTTGCCTAATCTCCCTCCATGTAAAAAGTAGTCTTTAATATGTTGACAAAGCAAAAGTAGAAAATTTCCGGTTGAGGAACAACTTACAACCGCTAAGTGATACATTCTAGCTAAACTAGCTCAATACAACCACGAAACATATGGCACCATGGGAGCTGGAAGGGTGGCTTTGGTAGTACTGCAAACGAAAACAACGGACATATGTAATTCGATATTAGCACTCACGCACGAAGATGATTAATTGAGAATTTAATTAGGCATATAGATAGCGAGCACCACTAATATAAATTGGTATTGATTTTTCATTTAGGAGTGTACGAGGAC
This sequence comes from Odontomyia ornata, assembly GCA_963969285.1. Classification (NCBI taxonomy): domain Eukaryota; kingdom Metazoa; phylum Arthropoda; class Insecta; order Diptera; family Stratiomyidae; genus Odontomyia; species Odontomyia ornata. Next base: position 375,718,502 of record OZ017738.1, read on the forward strand.
GATGCCACCACGGAGTGTTACGGCAAAACTGACTTCAGGAATCTGATTGCCTATCTGTCGCTGGGTATGTAGGGCGCGCTCTCATCCCTCGTTTGATGGCATGTACTCTGTGCAACCGACATAATGCCAATCAGAGCATAATCCTGTTTGCTTGACCACAGTTCCGCAACCAGAACAGACCGCTCTCTAAGTCAATGCATATAGTGGCACTTAACCATTTTAATATGAGAATGCTGCACTTTTAAATCATATTGTAAAGATGGATAGACTTTGAGAGATGAAGGATTAGACATGTTGGGCACGGAGGAGCTTTTTAATCTTTTTACTTACAGAAATTATAATTTGTGCATTTTTCCATCAACCAACATCAGGAGCCAAATTGAAAGTCACTTCCTCTACTGCAAAAATCCTCCATACATTAGTTCCCAAGTGACTACCAGGAATCTATATCAAATTATTGTTTCCTTGTTCATATATTCACTTTTGATACTATATGTTGCCCTACAGGATTACACAAAAAGTTGACTTGCTACGCTAGTTGGTTGCCTGGTTCGTTGACTATTTCTGCTGGTGGTGGGTGGGTCACATTATTGGTGGACATTTGGTTTCCACTTCAAATTTTCACAATGGACTATGTAATCACACAAAGCTGAGGCTAGCCTCCGTTCTGTTTTACGTGCATTCATTTTCCACGGGAAATCTGGTGAATTTTACGCAAAATAAAATTCTGAGGCAGAGATTTTTTGCAATTAATTTAATCAATTTGACCCGGAGACAAAAATGAATTTACCACTTTTGAAATCCTGTTATTTTTGTAAGCATTATCTGCACGTTGCGAAGCAACTAACAATATGAAAAGAGATGTTATTAATTTAATATGAGTGCTTTCTTCCACTTTGATATTGAATTTTATATTCACTTGGGGCTGTATTTTTTCCTCCAGGGTATAACGGTTTTACTGTACATGTACTTTAAAAAATAATAAATTCAATATTTTGCTATACCAGCTGATTATTTAGATATTAAATCCGAACTTATTTTATAGGCTTTTTAAAAAAATGAAACATTGAATTGAAGACACACATAAAAAAGTACATACGCGACATATTATAACATTATTGCTTCAAACATTCCTTAAAATCAAGGTAAACGTTTCTCAAAAACAAAAAAAAAAACAATTAAATCTTATAATCTTCTCATCTTATGAGGGTCCCATTTAGTCGGCTCACCAGCTGTGCTTAAGTTCAAATTGGATTTCAGTTGCTAGAGAACAGAATATTTTTCTGAAAACTCACTGAAGCATTCACTATTTTCTCAATTAAAATATTAAGTCGGAGTTCTAACGTTAATTTGTTTTAATTAGAGAGATATCTTGTTTGTCACAGGAGTTAAATCTTCTCTTATCTTCAGTCTGACATTAATCGCTTCGGCAAACTTGCATTGATGCTATTTGCGCTTCATCGCATCCATGCGAGATTTTCCCATTGTATTTTCAAGGAAAAACATTCTCCTGGGGAGTCAATACACGTTGAAAATTTATTGATTAAAGATGACTATTTGCAGGCTATAATATGTATGATAGTTTTCGTTAATAAAGAGGTTATTTCACACATAGCCTTATATGTATAAACAAAAAATTATTTGATTATTATATCATTATTATAAAAGGGGATCCCAATAAGAGGTGTTATTTTGAATAGCCCGCTATTTCGGTAGATGTCACTTTTGAAGCTATCATTTTTCCACATTTGACAAGTAGAAATAAAAATAAATAAAAATGGAACGATGCATACCTCAGCAATTAACTATAAAAATTGTGAAAATTTGGCAGAGACGGTTCGTAAAACTCGAACATTTTTGCGTCGTCGTAAAGCACCTTGTCAGACAGCACTACGGAAATTGGTGGGAAAATTCGAGCTGTTGCGACAACTCGGTGATGTGAAGAATAAAACCCGTGCACGTCACTCAAGAACAGCCGAGAATATTGCTGCTGTAGCCGAAAGTGTTGAAGAAAACACAGGTTTGTCCATTCCTCGTCGTTTTTTGCAATTAGGCATTCCACAAACGTCATTACACCGTATTTTGCATAAAAATTTGGGTTTTAAGGCTTATAAACTTCAGCTAACACAAGAACTCAAGCCGGTCGATCATCAACAACGTCGTGTCTTTGCTAATTGGGTAGTTGAAATGCATGAAAATGATCCGGAATTTCATCGAAAAATCATCTTGAGTGATGAGGCCCATTTCCACCTCGGTGGCTTCGTCAACAAGCAAAATTGTCCAATCTGGGGCTCAGAAAACCCAAGAGTTATTGTTGAAAAGCCTCTCTATCTTCAACGAGTGACTGTTGGTGCTGTTTATGGTCCGGCGGAGTCACTGGACCTTGCTTTTTCGAAAATGAGGCTGGAGCAACAGTTACGCTGAATGAATTACGCTATCGAGAGATGATTAATGGTTTTTTATGACTGGGATTGGATCGTATTGATCTGGACAACGTTTACTTTCAACAAGACGGCGCTACGTGCCACACAAACCATTGATCTTTTACGGGAAAAGTTTCTGGACCGTGTTATCTCTCGAAGAGGTGATCACAATTGGCCACCGAGATCTAGTGATTTAACACCTTGCAACTTCTTCCTTTGGGGCCACGTGAAAGAGAAGGTCTACGCTAATTGCCCGGCGTCGATTCAAGACCTCAAAGATGGAATTCGTGAAGCTATCGAGGACATAGGGCAGCCACCTTGCGATTTGGTTATGGAAAATTCATGAAAAGGATATGGTCCTGTAAGCGTAGTCGTGGTGGTCATTTGCCTGATGTTATTTATCAGTCTCTATAATTAAATAAACATTTGATCATTTGTACAGAAAAAATAAAAAAATTATAAAATTTCCTTTAAAAGATCATCAGAAGAGGTGGAATAGATACAGCAAGATCATCATTAGCCAGACATATTATTGAGGAATCTCATACTATTCAATGGGCTAATCTTGACATAGTACAGGAAGTCCGGGACTGGAAAAAGTTGGATGCTTGCGAATCCTTATGGATCTCGAGAGTCCCCAGTGAACAACGGTTAAATACGGATCTAGGGAATGGATACAGTGACCTAATGAAAATCATCAATTAACTAATAATTTTTTTTGTAATTAAATCTCCACAATTATGTTACTTGCCATAGCTAACCCGTAATTACTTTACCATTTTTTTAATTCCCTGTAATAAATTTACCTTTAAGCCCTTCGTTAATTTTTATACCCTTAATTGCATTATAATTGTTTGTTATTTCTCGTAGTAGTACTTAAGGATATTTATGTTTATTACCATTAAATGTGAAAGGTTTAAATATTCGGATGATTATAAGAAGAGCTTCAGAATACTGCCACTGATGAAGAGGATAACTTGTCCTCGAAATACCGGTATCTGGTTAAAAACATTAAGAATAAATAGCGCTTTTAAAGGAAATTTTATAATTTTTTTATTTTTTCAGTATCATTACAGGTGCTATTACTGCCGAAATGCAAATCGTATTTGATCATTTATTTTAAAAACTGGCATTTTTCTTTTAATATCAAAATAACACCTCTTGCTTAGGTCATCATTTTCATGTAACAAATAACAAATTCAAAAACAATCAAGCATTCAAACTATAAGATGTTTAGCTCATCAGTTTTTGTATTCACTTTGGTAATAATTTTGTGTATTCAAATTTCATGTGAAAATTCATATTTTGGCCAGGAACCATTATACTTGTTAGCTTGATCATCAAATTCTGTACTCGTAGCTTTGCTTGAACTCTATGTGTAATTTTACCTCGAACTTCAAATTACATATGTATGTATGCTTTGCTTATGAACTACGCGTGTAACTTTAAGTTGATCATGTAATTTTGAATGGCAAAGTAACCATGCTTATGAAATATATGTTTAATGTTAAGTTTGTCAAGTAAGCATTGTTTTTGTATGTAAGCTTTTGTTATGAGAAATATAGTTCAGAGTTGTTAAGTAAGCGAAAGAGTTTTATTTTAGCGCTTGTGAAGCAAGAAGTAGAGAATCCTGCTCTCTTGTCTTTGATTGATTAATTAGCTCCAATATTAGAAGTAGAGAAAATTCAGCTTTTTAATATTTCAAGGAAATATATCCAGGTTCTTGTTTTCACCTAGCTTTAATATTAGAAGAAGTGCAATCCTACTCTCTAATATTTTAAGGAAGCTGAAAACAATTCAACGTGCTTAGGCAACAACTCAAGGTGCTTAGGCAACATATTTTTAGAGACCCCGTTTGTGAAAAAAGAACAGATTACCTTCTTGACAATGGAGTCTTTGGCAATCGAGCAAACTCGTCTCGGTAAAGAGATCGGCAAAATTATAAAAACGTATCATGAGCAATCACCTGATAAGAAAACGATTGCTTATTTACAAGAAAAATTGACGTTAATTGAAGGCCGTTGGGAAAGATTCGAAAGCAACGACAATCAGATACGAGAAATCGCTGGTGTGTCGCTTGAGCATCCCTATATCACTAAATATTACCATCGAACGGTCAAGATAGCTCAAGAAAAATTCAGATCAGAAGTTCAGTCGTTGATTAAGCATGTTAAAACGCAATCTTTCGAAGAACGTCAAACTTTTTCAAATACTAACTATCAAAGCCCCATCAAGGTGTCTACGAAAGTAGACAATACTGAGCTATCTCGGCTATTGAAGAAACATAAAGCTATGGTAGTGGCACTCAACCACTTAATAAGCAGTACAACTGCCGTTAGTGGCCAATCGATGGAGTATTTAAAATTAAATAAGGCAAAATTGCTAAAAGCATGGAGTGAAATCGAGCAAAGCCATTATTTAATTTGGGAAATCGCTGAAGATATTAAATCGTCAGGATACGATTCAAATCAAATTTTTGAGTCACAAGATCAAAGGGAAAAGCTTCTAATAGATTTGAATAGTTGTCTTGTGAAACCAAATAACACCAAGAACTCTACATAACCCACAAACGAGTCGCAATAAAAGCTTTCACAAATAGAATTGCCAAATGGAGAATATATAAAATGACCACAATTCGAAGATTTGTTCAGGCAAAGCGTTCATGATCAGCCTATTGGTCGCCAGAAGTTCTGGTACTAAAAGATGAACTTAACTGGGGAGGCAGCCAAGCTCATTATGTATTTGCCAATCTCAAACAGCAACTACATCGTGGCGCGGGATATGTTGGAGAATTGATATGCCAACAAGCGGTTGTTAGTTAACGCTTTGTTGGATAAATTAATAGTCCAACCAGCTATCAATATTAAGTCAGCAACAGCACTCAAATTATTACATGACACTACAAAAGAGTGTATGTTCACATTACAAACTATGGGAATTTCCGCAAAAGAACATTGGGACCCGATAATAGTACAAAAAAAAGCTGGATAAAACCTCTTATACACTCTATGAGCAAACATTAAAATCGCCAAGAGACCTATTGTCATTAGACGAGTTGTTAAAATTCATCGAGATGAGGTTTTAGACGTTAGAAACACTCATTCAGAGAACAAGCCCATCTAAACAACAGAGCAAACCAATTAAGCAAGCAGCATTGGTGGGAAACAATATGGAGCTACAATGCAAACTCTGCCAAAAAGCACATGCAATTTATTACTGCGATTCCTTATTAAAAATTTTCCACTGCAAAGCGGCTAGAAAAGTCCAAACAGCTGAACTTGTGCACAAATTGTTTGAAGAATGGCCACGGGAACAAAGAGTGCATGTCAAGAGGTTGTCAGAAATGTGATATAAATGAAATAACACGCTCTTACATAATCCAGGGCCTACGGCAACATCGACAGAAGCACAAAACACAAATCTGGCTGCCCAATTCAGTGAAACAAATGGATACGTGTTCTTGGGAACTGCGCTAGCAGAAGTAATAAGCTGTGAAGGAAAGCCCATCAAAGCACGAGTTTTACTTGACTCAGGCTCGCAATTGAATTTCATTACGGATAAGTTGCAAAAGAAATTAGGATTCGGCACAAGTGACCCAAAGATTAATATTTCGGGCATCGGCAACACACTAGTGAAAGCAAGTGATCGAATCAACAGTACTGTGAAATCAAAATGCAGAGATTTTGCTACGCCATAAGAGGTCTTCGCGATCATGGAAATCACAAATAATCAACCTCAATACTACATTGATTTCGGTGGCTGGAACATTCCTGAACATATTGCCCTTGCCAACCCAACCTTTAATAAACCAGGCAGGGTTGATATCCTTTTGGGGGCGGAAGTATACGGCGAAATAATGAGAAATGACCGAATTCGGTTGCTAGAGAAGCTACGAATTCTAAAAAATACCACGTTGGACTGGGTGGTTCTCGGAAAGGCTTCGAACTGTACATCATTTTGCGGGATCTCGAACATAAATTCGGAACGGCAACTAAAAAAATTCTAGGAGCTGGAAGATTGCTCCGGTCAAGTCATACTATCATCTACTGACAAAAAATGCGAGGAACATTTGGAAACTACAACCACTTGATACTCTAGTGGTCGTTTTATAGTTTTAATTTACCATTGCTGGGTGACTCTTCTTTACTTGGCGAATCAAAATCATTGGCATACAAGTGGCTACTCTCAATGGAAAGAAAATTATTCAAACAACTAGTTCTAAAAGGGTGATATGACCAATTCCTACAAGAATATGTACATCTGGGCCACATAAAGGAAGTTCTAGCATTAGACTTCAACGGTGCGCATTATTTTATACCGCATCATTATGTGCTTAAGCCCGACAGCAGTACCACAAAACTACGAGTGGTCTTTGATGCATCGACGAAAACAAAGAACAATTTGTCGCTTAATGATTTACTGCTTAAGGGACCAAAGGTTATTAGTGCTATTATTACCAGATTTCGCTTAAAGCGCTACGTATTTACGGCAGACATAGCAAAGATGTATTGTCAAATGGTGGCATAAGAGGACCAAAATTCCCAATTAATCATGTGGCGAAAGAATACCAATGATGAATTGAAATCTCATAAACTGTCCACTGTCACCTATGGCACAAAGTCTGCACCGTATCTGGCGATCAAGTGCTTGAAAAAAATTGGCCGAAGAAGGAGCCAGCCAGTACCCATTGGGAGCTACAGTGGTTCAGGAATTTTATGTTGACGATGTCCTAACAGGCAGCGATTATTTCAGCCATTACTGGCCTTGGCAGGATTCCATTGTCATAAGTGGTGCGCTAACCGTCCAAAATTGATTGAAGGCATTTCGAACCAGGAACTCGATATTGAATTGGACTTCATTAAGATGGACAGTGATACCATAAAAATACTAGGGGTAGTTTGGCAGCCAATCACTGACACGTTTACCATCATCACGGACTTGAAGGAACATCAAACAATTACCAAGAGAAATATTCTAGCTGATATTTCACAGATTTTCGACCCTTTAGGACTAGTAAGCCCAGTTATTGTAAAAGGGAAGCTGCTCACGCAAGAATTATGGCGATCACAAGTGGGTTGGGATGAAGAAATACCTGATGAACTTCAATCGATATGGCATAAGTATAGGCAAGAGCTGCCAGACTTGAACAAAATCAGCATCCCACGGTACATGTTCAGTAAAAATGGGACCATAGACACACAAATTCACGCTTTTGCTGACGCTAGTGAGAAGGCATACGGTACTTCAGCCTATATAAGACATTGCGCCAAGTCACGAGTAGCACCAATCAAACCCACGACCATTCCAAGATTAGAATTGTGTGCCGCACAATTAGCAGCCCAATTAGTCAGACAAGTAAAACTCACAACCAATAAAAAGGCGGGTGCAGTCTTCTATTGGTCTGACTCGCTCATTACGATCAGCTGGATTTGAGGGGATCCATCTATTCAAAAAACGTTTGTCGCTAACAGAGTTGCTGCCATTAAAGATTTGACGTCGATAAACGACTGGAGATATGTGCATACAAAGGACAACCCTGCTGATCTTGTTTCGCGTGGATTTTTTCCTGACGAACTGAAGCAGTTACAAAAATGGTTCAATGCTCCATCTTTTCGTAAACATCCAAAAAGCAGTTGGCCAATCGAACCTTATACGAACAACATTGCGGACGATGAAGCTGAAGCGATCAAGTGTGCTACCACAGCTACGGTTGAAGCTGATGTACATCCACTATATATGATTGAACACGGGAACTCCCTCCAAAAATTTATACGCACAATGGCATATATCAAGCGAGCAGCAATGCTATTCACGAACAGAACTTCAGATATAGGGGTGAACTTTCTGCCGCCTCGCGAATTGAATGACGCACTTTTAACGCTCACCAAGGAAGTGCAACGCAGCAGCTTTCATGAGGAGATTACCTTACTGAAGAAAGATGAAGAAGTTGCAAAATCAAGTAAACTTCGAACTTTAACACTATTTCTAGCTCCCGATGGCATTATCAGAGTTGGGGGAAGGTTACAGGCGGCAGAGGTAAACTACGACTCCATGTATCCCATCGTTTTACCGGGAGACCATTTCCTCACACGGTTACTCTTAACTCATATTCATCGAGAAAACTTACATGCCGGACCGCAAGTACTTCATGCCATAGCAAAGCAAAGGTACTGGATTCTGAATGGCAGGAATATATCCAGAACCATAGTGACAAACTGCGTATTATGCACTAAATTTCGATCAAGGTTGTTAAATCAACAAATGGGAAACCTACCAAAAGATCGAGTTAAACTGACACGGCCATTTTTAAACTGCGGCATAGACTTCTGCGGGCCAGTGTATACTCATTTTAAAATTAGAGGCAAAAGGCCTCAAAAGACATACCTGGCTGTCTTCTGTTGCTTTGCAACAAAGGCAATACATTTAGAAGTGGTTTCGGATTTGACTACTGACGGTTTCTTGGGAGCTCTTAAAAGATTTGAATCAAGAAGAGGCAAATGTGAGAATATCTACTGTGACAATGGACGAAACTTTGTTGCTGCCAGTAATCAGCTGAAGGATCTCGAAGCCATAATGACTCAACAACAGAGCATTGAGAAAATAGTCAACACTTGCTCCTGCACCAACACTCAGTTTCACTTCATCCCTCCCAGATCGCCACATTTTGGTGCGCTCTGGGAGGCCGTAGTGAAGTCAACCAAGTACTTGTTACAACGAACCATTACCTCTGCATCACTAACCTACGAAGAATTATGTAGGGTAGCCTCAGAAGTCGAAGCGATTCTCAACTCTAGGCCCCTTGCACCACTATCGTCTGACCCGAACAATTTGGCTCCATTGACACCAGCACATTTTCTGATTGGAAAGCCAATTGTAGGCGCTACGAATGCAGCCAGCGATACAACGAAAATGTCATTGGCATCCAGATGGCAGTTGATAAATCAACTTAAGAACGAGTTCTGGAAGCGGTGGTACATTGAATATTTAGGGGAGCTGCAGAAACGCACAAAATGGACTACTAAAAAAAAGGCATCAAAATTGGGACTCTAGTTACCATTAAGGAAAACAATTTGCTGTCTTTCAAATGGAAATTAGAACGAATAGTTGAATTCATCCAAGGCCCAGATGGGCGCATACGTGTCGCTGAAGGGCATGTACTGGAATCATACGACAATCCATCCATCAATTAGCTCCACTACCAATCGATTCGGATGAGACTTTAGAAGCAGCTGCCAAACCAATGGAGACAACCACTACCGTACTGCAGAATTTTAAAAAGCGTAAGGGCTCTCCCACGAGACTGAACTCACTGAAAACATGTCTACTTACGTTACTAGTTCTACCGCTAGTCATGCATCACATGACATCTGCAGACACGCCGCCAATCGAAATAATTGGAGTTGAAAATAATGGTGGCGTTTATTTTGAGAACATTGGGAATGGCCGGATATCCCCAAGCACATAGCTCATAGTCTTTCATCATTTAAAAGGATATTGGGAAACATTCAAAACTATTGAAGCTGGCATAACACAATTAGACAGGTTGAAAGACGCAATCACAAACAACACGTATCATGAAGCGATTGTAACGCAATATCGGTATCTACTGCAACTATTAAATCAGGACAACATCATTCTACAAGAACCTGCTAAATTGGACAAAAAAAAACCCCTTTTGATATAGTCGGCTCTTTGACAAACAAGCTTTTTGGGGGTTTGGACAACGAATGTGTGAAACTATCTCTAAAATTGAATCCAATGGAAATAACCTCAACGAACTGGTCAAGAAACATACATCGATTTTAGATGCGACGATCAATGTTATCAAAAGGTGTGAGTTGGAACGAGCAAATCAGACGAAAAAAATTCAAACTGCTTTTGATTATGTATACGAAAACAAGAAGCACTTCAATTCGGAAATCAAGCAGCAGAAGACAATTGAAGCATTTAACACCTGTCAGTACTCGTTATTACAATAATAACGGAATGCCAAGATATGCAACACTCATTGATAGAAGTAATTGTAGACGCCCATCATGAGTCTGTAAATCCCAATGCCATATCACCTCAACAAATCAAATCGCACATCACATACATAAAGGACAACTTACCTCTAGACCTGGAACTGTCGGCTTTTGGAAATGCTATCAAAGTTTCACGCATCTACCAAATGGTCAAATTACAGTACGTTAATGAAAGGGATTATCTAATATTTGCCTTAACATTGCCCCTATTGCTGCCAGTGAGACTTCATATTCTTCGATCATTGCCATTACCCACCATGATCAACAACACTTTCCTGTCGTTGTCATCGGCACCAGAGCTAATAATGGTGAACGTTTTCAAGGATCAATTCTACCCTCTGACGGTGACCGAACTTACGGAATGCCAAATTCCAGAAATCAACTCGTTCATATGCAGCGAACGTCGACCTATAATGCACAAAAGTGATAAGAACGTTGATTGCATTATCGAACTGATCTCGAAAAATAGACTGGCACCTAGTTGTGTCATCAGTCAGGACCATCGACGAAAGCTTTTTTCGCTAGACAAGTCGATCACGATTCACGATTGTATGCAACAAACAGGTTTTCCTGCAACACCTACAACGCAAAGGAATTCTTAAAATGCAACCGGGCTGTACATTGAAGGACAATGAGCTTAGTCTTCGAGCCTTTAACACTCAACAAACTTCGCTAAATGTCACATTTCACCCAGCTATTAATATATCTTTACAGATTTAACAGAATTCACCCGGGCATCACGATCGTTTAACCATCCTTAGATAAGTCGATCTACTGTGAATATCGAAAACTTAACCCGAACGTTGGATGAACTATCAACCAAACAATCTGAATTGCAGCATTCGGGATCCCTTAGTACACATACAATATCAGTGAGCTACATTGCCTTGGGAATCGTCCTTATCATAGCTAGTTGGCATCTATACACGCATGTGCGATCTGCGGGAAATGCTAGCGGCATCGAGAAACCAGTTCGAGCTCCACGTCAACATAACATATAATACTTCAACAGGCGGTAGTATGATAAGGTCATCATTTTCATGTAACAAATAAGAAATTCAAAAACAATCAAGCATACAAACTATGACATGTTTAGCTCATCATTTTTTGTATTCACTTTGGTCATAATTTTTTGTATTAAAATTTGCTGTGAAAATCCATATTTTGGCCAGGCACCATTATACTTGTTAGCTTGATCATCAAACTCTGTACTCGTAGCTTTGCTTGGACTCGATGTGTAATTTTACCTCGATCTTCAAATTACATATGCATGTATGCTTTGCTTATGATCTACGCGTGTAACTTTAACATGATAATGAAATTTTGAATTGCAACGTAGTTTTGCTTATGAAATATGTGTTTAATGTTAAGTTTGTCAAGTAAGCATTGTTTTTGTATTTAAGCTTTTGTTATGAGAAATATAGTTCAGAGTTGTTAAGTAAGCAAAAGGGTTTTATTTACAGCTTGTGAAGCAAGAAGTAGAGAATCCTCCTCTCTTGTTTTTGGTTGAATTAATTAGCTCCAATATAAGAGGTAGAGAAAATCCCACTTTTTAATATTTCAAGGAAATATATCTACGTTCTTGTTTTCACCTTTAATATTAGAAGAAGTACAATCGTACTCTCTAATATTTTAAGGAGCTGAAAAAAATTCAACGTGCTTAAGCAACAATTCAACGTGCTTAGGCAACACCTCTTATTGAAAAACCCTGTATAATGATTGTTTTTTTTAAAGGCAGATAGCTTTAAATTGAAATAAAACATAAAAAACAATAGATCTGTAAGAAGTATAAAAATAATAATACGCTCTGCTTTTCATTTTAGTGTCAATTACGAGTAATAATACAACTTGGATTGTGGTTGCAATCAGAATAAATTCACTTATTATGCAACTTTGATGGACCAGCAATACAACCAACTTCACTTAGCCTAGGTTTCTAGTGTTATGCTAAGATAAAGCGACAAAATTATTATTTTGTTACACATTTTAACACCTCCCCATAACAAAATAACAAAAATGAAAACTTGAACGATATAGGCAAAATACCTAACTTTTTCATGAAGTAATTATGTTTGATTGAGCCTAGGCTCTTAGTTAAAGTATCTGTATGCATTTCAGCAGTTGCAAGTTAAGAAATATTTATCACATTATCATTTACATCTTCTCTTACAAACTAATACCATATATCGATGATCTACGATGAAAGACTGGATTAGAGATCAGTTTCTGAGCACTTTGGCTATCATTAAACAAAGTGATGGGTTGTGAACTGCCTACAATTTCAACCAATGAATTTTTTAAGTGGATAACTTCTTTACTAGCTTCCGACATTGAAATATACTCGGCTTCGGTACTTGTATACTGCATTCAAATGAAATTACTGAGTTTGACAATGTGAAACAAAACCTTGAATATGATTTCCTATCTGTTGCATCGGAACCCAAGCTTGCACCTACGAAACCCTCAACAGAACAATTATCTTTTCTAAAAATAAGACTATAATTTTTAGTACACTTCAAATATTTTAACACCCTCATAGCATGCTTCCAGTGGGTTTCATTTTAGGAATTATTAAATTAACTAAGAAACTTTGTTGAAAATATAGTGTTGGGGCCGCAGACTCTGAGCCTGCAAGGGCCCACACAAATATTTGTTGAATATTCGTTTGCGGCAAGCGAGGTTAAGAAACCGGAACGACTAAAACACGCCCATTCCGTTCAAATGACTTGCAGAAGAGATTTATTACTAAAACAAGTTCTAAGTTGTACATATACAGTGGCTTACTTGGTATTTACTACATTTACGGTGGCATAATTGGTATTTACTTTATTTACAGTGGTTCGAATATAATTTAAAGATAATGCTCAGACATTCTGCCGGCTAAAATCGCTAGCGGTCTTCAACTATCTGGACCAAACGCCGTATATTGCGCCGTATTGTTTTCTTACATCGGTTATGTAATAATAGGAACAAGTCCATCTTTGCCTGGGTGAACTTCAACGACTCGTGCCAGGGGCCATTTGTTTGGGGGAAGTTCTTCTTCACGGATCGCAACAATGTCCCCACTCCTTACGTTTTCTTCGATGCTTTCCCATTTAGATCGATTCCAAAGATGCAAAAAATACTCGTCACGCCAGTGGTGCCAGAATTCGTCAGCGGTTTTTTGTACTCGATTCCAGCGACCGAGAAGGTTATCCGGAGTGCTTCGGTTATTGTTATCAGCCAACGCTACTAGTGACCGTCCTATAAGCAAATGATCCGGGGTAAGCGGATCAATCTCTTCTGAATCTAGCGCGTTACTGAAAAGAGGTCTACTGTTGAGACAAGCCTCCATCAATGACAGAAGAGTATTGAACTCTTCATAATTCAGTTTGCGATTGCATACTACAGCTTCCAGATGCTTTTTTAAGCGTTTGATGTTCACTTCCCAGATTGCTCCAAAGTTAGGCGATAGCGGTAGATTCAGATTCCATTTTATTCCATTCTCAGCTGAGAATGACGATAATTTATCCGTGAAGTTCTGTGATCTAATAAGCGCATCCAAATCCTCGAGCTTATTTTTTGCTCCGACAAAGTTGTTTCCACGGTCTGAAAACATCGCAGAGGGTTTTCCGCGGCGGAATACAAATCTTTTGAAGGCTGGCATGAACGTCTCGGTTGATAAATCGGATGCAAGCTCTAGATGTACTGCTCAAGAACTCATGCAGATGAATAGGACAGCATACGCTTTGTGAGGCACCTGTTTTGTTGTTCGCGTCGCACGTCCATAGATATTTCGCAGCATTAAGGGATCAGCATAGTCGACACCAGTATTATGAAAGGCGGGTGAAGCATTCACGCGAGCGGTTGGTAGTTCACCCATATTTTCTTGCATTGTACGTCCCTCGATACAATGGTAAATGACGCATTATCGGTACACATTTCGGATCATGTTGCGTGCTCCAATTATCCAATAATTTCGTCGTGATGCTGTTGCCATTAGAGTGGGTCCAGCGTGTAGAAGCTTTTCGTGGGTGTACTGCACCAATAGTAATGCTAGTCAAGTTTTATAGTGAAGAATTATGGGGTGTATCATTGCCTCATCGATGTTAGTCGCAACAAACGTATCCCATTTGGATGGATGTGCCAGTAGAGTACGTTTGCTGAATCGGTCCATGCGAAAATTTCCATATTCCAATTCGGCAACGATTCGATCACTTGTAGCATAAGCTTTGCCAGCATCACCGTAGCACAAAGCTCCAACTTAGCAAGCGTGGTTATTTTCATAGGTGCTACCTGTGTACGTGCTTCCAGTAGATGCATGGAAATCGTTTCATTTTTGGCTGCTCGCACGTAAACGGCTGCACAATATGCTTGTGTAGAGGCATCCGCAAGCCCATGGATTTAAAGTTAAGTAGCTGTTGATTTTTTTACCCAGCGGGGAGTTCGAAGATCCTTCAAAGATTGCAGTTTGTCTCGTATGTCTCGCCACTTATTTCCAAGGCCGGGTGAAAGACAACTATCCCATTCTAATTTTATTTTCCTAGTCTCCTGAATGAGTATTTTTATGGAAATAGTCAGCGGAGACAGAAGTCCCAGGGAATCAAAGATTCTTACAGCCTCTGAAGCTATTATGCGGTGCGTTGCTTCTTGATCTAAGACGCGTCTAACGCAAAAGGCAAAGTCATCACTGGTCGGATGCCAGTCAATGCTCAGAGTTCCAATAGCTTCCTCGGCATTTATCTGTTTCGGATCCAGCGCGCAATCATCATGTGAAATATTAGCGACAGCTTCAGGAGAATTCGATACCCATTTTCTAAGATGAAACCCAACAGACTCGAGAATTTGATTGATTTGTGAACAAGGTTCTGCAGTTTTTGCTATTGAATCAGCACCTCACATGCTTCAGGGTATGTTTCATAAAGAACTTTTGTTGCAATGTACGAAACTGGAGCGGTACCATATGTTACCTTTGCGATAATGATCGATGGGTTCTGCTACGCCTTTGCGCCATACGATACATTGATATTCGACGTCGTCGTCACTAACGCGTACCATTCGATACATTTGCCTAACATCAGCGACCAAAGCAATGCGGTGTAGTCGAAAGCAGCGTAAAATATCTCGCAATGACCTTTGGAGAACAGGTCCCATGTAAAGTGTTTCGTTTAAGGAGAGTCCTCCTTCAGTTCTACAAGACGCGTGAAACACAGTTCCAAGTTTCGTAGTTGTGCTAGATTCCTTGCGTATAGCAAGATGCGGCAGATACTTACAGCGAGCACATACAATCTCGTTTGGCGGTATCTTTTCCATGTGCCCTTGGTCAATGAAATCTTGCACGAAAGCAGTATACTGTTCCTTTAATGCTGGACCAGTTCCAAATTTGTGCTCTAAAGCGAGCACAGCGCGTGTAGCTCCATTCAGATTACAGCCCAGAAGAGGTTTCTTATCGTTGAATGGAAGTCGTACAACGTATCTTCCATTGCCGTCGCGTAAGTACGTCTCATTGAAATGTCGTTTAACCAGCTCATCTTGCGGCGCGAGTAATTTGGAAGCATTGTGTGACTCCAATTCAAAGCATTGTTTTAGCAAGCGATCTAGATCGATATCGCTTGTACATGCGATAATTCCGCGCTGGTTGTCTTGGTTCTCATTACTTTGAGCTCTTCCAGATACTCGCCATCCAAAGCGACTATTTTGAGCAATCGGACCACTACCACCAGTCGAAATACGTCCATCATGTTATACGTGCATGGATACGTCAGCACCCAATAGCACATCGATAGGCCCTGGAGTGTCGAAGCTAGGATCCGCAAGTTCAAGCATCTCGAACGGTTGATACTGTCTTTGATATAGCCTCTCAGTAGGTAATTTGCCCGTAATGCGCGATAATACTAGCAAATTCACAGTAATTGTTTCACTACTACATAAGGAGATCAATTAACAGCATACTTTTCCCCGTGTAGTGCCAGCCATTATACTCAAGAGTCCACTGATAGGTACTCTCGCATGTGTTCGTTCTGTTCCAAGTGCTTGTGCGCACCTTTCGGTAATGAAAGAAACAGGCGATGCAGAATCAAGTAGCATTCGTACACGGCCATGCATTTCCTCGACTTCAGCGATCGCGGTCGGTAACAAAGCACGGCGAAATGTACCTTCCTTGCTTAGTGTGGTCACCTTCAGTGATGATACGTTTGTAGCAACGTGTGTTATCAATTGCTGTGTTGTCTCGCTTGAGCTAGGTATGGCGGTGGCGGTTGCAGTAGCAATTGCGTTAGTCGTTGTGGGTTCTTCGCCAATTCGTTTTGGAGGCTTATTCACATGTAGCAACGTATGATGGCCTTCCTTGCATATTTCGCAACGAACTTTAGATCTGCATCCTCCAAATCGATGTCCACGGCTTAACCAATTAAAGCACATACCCTTACTGTTTGCCAACATCCCCCTAGCATCCACTGGCAGTGATTTGAATCCATCACATGCATATATGCGATGGTCTCCTTTGCAATAAGATCATGAGATTGCTGTTATAGCGTGAGATTTGAGCGGTGTGTGTATCCTCCCCTTTGGTTCGTATTTCACATTTGATTCTGGTTTCTTTGCCAACAAAGCAGAATGCGGCTTAAGCGCGATAGCGCGTGATTCCGTAAACGATAATAAATCACGTAACGTAGGTTTTTCATTATCAGCCGTTTGAAGTGAACAAGCGGTTCTCGTATGCTCATCTAGTTTCTCGCTCAACAGGTAAATAAGCCAGAAATCTCGATCATCGGCACCATCACCCCACGTGGAAATCGAGCGAGTTAAACCGCCTGACGTATGTATCGTGTAAACGTTGCAGGGAACCGGCGATATCATACTTCGTACATGGACCTTGATTCAAAAATGCGAAAATGTAAGCTGTCACAGCGTTCTTCAATTTCCCGTACGTTTCGCATAATCTCTGCCAGGCATCTTTGTAACTGGCGGCAGAAATCCCAAAGTGGCGGAGTCAATTTTCCGCGGTGCCTTCCTGCACGGCATCTTTCAGCAGTTTCATCTTCTGCTCGTTGCGCATATTGCTGTTCTCGACAATCGCTTCCCACGTGCTCCGAAATGATACCCAATCTTCTTGTTTTCCGCTTAATTTAATGGGCTCCAGCGTTGGTAGCTGTAGTGCTTGAATTGCACCTGTTGCCATACTGCCCGTAGCAGTTGTCAGAGTGGTTGGCGTCTGTTGTAGCTTCATGCTTGCGATCAATTCAGCATTTTGCAATAATAGTTTCTCGATCATGTCCCTCGACACAGTTGCAGTAAACGATGATGTGTCCTCTTGGCCGATCAACGACTTGATCATATTCTGCAGCGTGGAAGATGTTTTCACGTATTTTCCGTACAACGGCTGTATACATATGTTCTTCCTCAGCGCGTAGCTCATCTGCAGTTCCGAGTCCATCCGGACTGACAAAACAATGATTCGATCTTAAATAGCATCAAGACGCGTCCATACACTTTCTATGTCTTTTAGCACCCGCTCATACTCGGTTACACGTGAAACATCCAAGACATTTTCAGCACTTCGCGCACAAAATCTGTTCAATTTCTTTTCGAGAGTCAGACGATGACTCTTTCACTTTTTGATTGTGTCGAGCGCGATCAAGCGCACACTTAAATCAAGATGGCGAACTGACTCGGCGAGATACTAATTTGCAAATTTTCCGATATGAGATTCACTATCCGCCATCCGGTTCGACGGACCAAATGCTGGGACCGCAGTTGACCCGTGTAAAAGCAACTCTGAGCCTGCAGGGGCTCACACAAATATTTGTTGAATATTTGTTTGCGGCAAGCGAGGTTAAGAATACGGAACGACTAAAACACGTCCGTTCCATTCAAATGACTTGCAGGGAGAGATTTATCACTAAAACAAGTTCTAAGTTGTACATATACAGTGGCTTACTTGGTATTTGCTACATTTATAGTGGCATAATTGGTATTTACTTTATTTACAGTTGTTCGAATATAATTTAAAGATAACGCTCAGACATATAGGCTAACTCTTCCTTCTCTACTCACTACATACACATACTATGACATGCATTTTTGGTATCGTTGTAAATTATACTTTAGTTTTTAGTTTTAGATGTGACCACATAATAAATTAGACGTTTATTTAACGATGCGTTTCATTTTCCATGTAATATACATTATTATTTAACATTTTGGTGCCGAAACCCGGAAATTAGAAAGTGCCGGATTTTTAAATTGAAGAAACATTCGAATAGTGAATATTATAAGTTAAACAAACGATGGAAATAACGGCGCGTACAACGTATCGTGGTCAAGTGAAAAAGATAACAAATGCTGTGAACGGTTATTTAGCTACCTCCGAATCTAAAGTCTCTTTAGAAAACGCTTCCAAATATGACGACATTGAAGAGGAACTTAATTCTTTTATTCAAAGTTTTACCTCAGCGCATGATAACTTCGGCAATGCAAACCGTGAGATACAGGAGAAAAATCTTTTCAAGACGGAAGAATTTGAGAAAGTCGTCGAATATGAAGACCTTGCGGTCAATGCGTTATCGCGTCTGAAGTGCTGATTAGAAATTTTAAGGAAACGGCAAATATCAGCGGTTGTTCATACGGGAAATGTAATTCCAACAAGGAAGGAGGGATCAATGAGATTAGAACGATTAAAACTTAAGAAGTTTACTGGCAACCATTCGGAGTGGCTTCCCTTTTGGCAGCAATTCTACATTAACTGGTGCAGAGAAATTTCAGTACTTGCAATAAGTTTTAACGGGGAACGCAGAAAAAACTATTGTCGGCTTTCATGCTTTGGAAGAGTGCTACGATAGTGCTATCGCCCTCTTGCAAGAAGAGTATGGTGATACGCAATGATTGATTGACAACGTGTTCCAACAACTCATGTCACGAGACAGATATTGTAAGTCTACGTGGCTTATGAAATAATTTCATTTCATATACACGCACTTTGACTGCATTCAACGTCCCACCTAACAGTTATGCTATAATGCTGAAATCGATAATAATAAAAGCACCACCGAATAAATTGAGAGCTGGTTATTTTCGTTATCACGAATACTCCAAATCTATAGAGAACCGGCGAGCTAGTATAGATGCAGCCCCAACAGATTTCGAAAGCGATGACTATGAATCTGTTAACGGAAGTTCATCATCTTTCTCTCTGGATGGTGATAATCAAGTAAAAGGTTTACTTAAATATTTAAAACGTGAAGTAGAGTCACTGGAAAGAGAATCACCAAATAGAGCAATCAAGCATGTTTCACTTAACAAAATTAAGTCTTCAGTATCTACTGCTGCTGCTTTTGTGACTGTGAGCAATGCAATGAAGTGCCTTTTTTGTCTATCGAACGGCCACATCAAAAGAAATTGTGATGCTAAATTGTCGATTCAAGCTGCTTTCACTGTACTGGTAGAGGGCACGTGTCGCATAAGTCTAGAATTGCAATTATATGCACAAATTGCTCGCGTCGACATGCGACAACAACCAACGAGAATAGTATTCTGAACACAGAGACAGCACGGGCTTTTGTTCTTTCAAATGGTAACGAAAAGCTTCGGATTCGATTGACAATTGATGGTGGTAGCCAACAGACGTATATACGTCAAGTATTAGTAGATCTATTGAAATTACCAGTTGTCGGAATGGAGAAATGAGTTTAATCGCTTTCGGGAATGACTAAATTTCCGAATTTAAAATAATGCAAAAGGTTCTGGTGACGTTGAAAAGTCAGTTCAATCACGCGAAATCAAAATATCTGCTCAAGTTGTTCCAGAAATATGTGTGGACGTGCTTGAAGAACCTAGACATACGGGCAACGAGCTGAAGCAAATGATATTAGCGGATTCAAACGTGAATGGAGGTGAGCAACTAGATGGCCTAAGCATTTTGATTGGTGCTGATTTTTATTGGTCAGTGGTGACTGGTTAAATTAAAAATTAAACGAAAAACTGGCAGCTGTCGAGACTATATTTGGGTGGACGTTGCATGGTACTGTTAAAGCTCCGGTACCAGTGAACATGTGCACAATAACCATGTACTCTTTTAATGCAATCGATGAAAAAAGCTTCGTTAACTTGTGGACTCTGGAGCTTTTAGGAATTAAGTATGAAGCAGAAGAAGCCACAAACGTCACAGATCTATTGCAAGAAAGCTGTATTACGAAGGTTGGTTGCCAATACAAAGCTTTTTTGTCCTGGTAAACGACGGGCCATGCACGGGACTCTAATCGAGAAGGTGCATTAAAAAGGCTACGAAGGCTTGTTCATTGCTTATCGAGGAATCCAAACGAACTTCTCCAGTATAATAAAGTGGTCGAGGAGTTTATTAACGCATGGTTTGCTGACCCGGTTGAAGTTGAAGGTCAAGGTTCCAATCAATTTTATCTACTTCATCGTCCAGTCTATCGTTCGGATAAACAAACCAGAAAAATTCGAGTTGTATTCGATGCGTCGGCCCATGCACCAGGTATGCCGTCTCTTAACGACAAATTGCATACAGGAACAAACTTGTCACCAAACATTCTGAAAATACTATTGCAATTTCGTTTAGGCAGTAAAGGGCTCGTCGCAGATATATAAAAGGCCTTTCTTCAGATTCTACTTGCAGAAAGAGAAAGAGACAGCCACAGATTCTTTTGGTTCAAATTTAAAGATAACTCGAATGAGATTGATCTCCAGCGTATTAAGGTTTATCGCATTACTCGAGTAACGTTCGGAGTCACCTGCAGCCCACTTCTATTGTCCGCGACAATCAGGAAGCATTTGAATGACGAGATGTCAACATATCCTGAAACAGTGAAAATTCTGAAAAATTCCTTTTACTTGGGTGATCTTATCATAATTGTTCAAAGTATTTCGAGCATCCAACAAATCTACAACGATTCAAAGAAGATTCTAGCGAATGCTGGAATGAAACTTCGTAAGTGGGCTACCAATGGTAGGAAATAGCAAGATCCATTTAATGAAGAAATAATTACCAGCCAACAAAAGGTTTATTATTATTTGGCATACTTCTACCGACGAAATCTCTGTTTGCTTAAAGCCTGCCCACGAGTTCATCAAGACATCACCACAGCCAACTAAACGACGTGTCTTACATCTGCTATCAGCAGCAACTTCTAAACAGCGATGCTTGGTTTCATGGACCTGATTGGTTAAGGAGAAATTTCTCGGAGTGGCCTATTCACCAGACGGATGTGCAAAGAAATGATTGCAATATCATCAATTTGAAATTTTAAATTTCACGATTAGTACGCATCCAGCTCAAGACCGCGAGTCCAAGAAACCAATATTAAATTATGGAAAAATTAGTTCTTGGAACAGAATATTGCGAATTACATGCTATGTCGTCCGATTTATTACGCAGAGGAACTTTTCGAAGCAGAAAGATATTGGCTAAGTTTCATACAGTTTTCGTATTTTTCTGACGAAATTTGTCTTTTGCAGAGAGGCTAACCAATTGACCGTGCTTCAAATTTGTTGACACTAAGCCCCTTTCTAGACAACAAAGGATTACTACGTGTTGGCGGTCGTCTCCAATCGGTTAAGATTCATCTCTATCTCCATAGAAGTACGTAGAGGTTCACTTAGGGGCATATCGAACTTTTCTAGTAAATTTTCAATATATTCTTCTTTATCAAAAGATATTACATTTTTACTAATTTTTCCCAAACATTGCTTTCACTCCCAAACATTGTTTCAACTGGCCTAGATTCTAGATTTTGAATCTTTTGCTCAACTCATCTATTAATAAATCCAAGGCTGATTTACTGTTATAAAAAATAAAAAAAACACAACGGCAGTTATTACGTCAAGGTCACATACATCTGAATTCAATTTTACTGCTAGTGCAAACAAAAGCCTCAAGGTGGAGTATTGAAGCGAGGGGGAAAAAGTTTCATGATAATCTTTACCGGCTTTTTGAAAAAAACCTTTCGCCACTAACTTTGCACGATATTTCACATTGTTGTCGCTGTCATGTTTTTTTAACCACCCACTTGCATTTAACCACTGTTTTATTTTTGGGATGATCCACTTCCTCCAGGCTTCGTTTCCTTCACAAGAATTCAACTCTTCTTGCATGGCTGAACTGATTTTCAGGACCATGCAAAGCTTGTTCAATTGTGATGTGTCCTCCATCACTTCCTTTTTGACATTCTGTAGTACTCAAATTGTTTATACCACATATCTCTGGTTTTTTTCTAATTCTCTTTCCGGTTTTTTCAATTCCTGGGTTCACAGGTGTTATCTCTAAGTCTGAGGTGGTATTATAATAATTATAATCAGCACTCACTAAAGAATCTTCTAGATATGGTACAAAAGTGCTGTCATTGTCATCTTCTTCTTCAGAACCGGATGTTTCTGATCTGGTCTTCTGGTCATCTGACACATCTGGCCTAATCCCCCATGCAACTAGTAAAGGTTTACACTGCTCTACAGTATCAACTGTATTCTGGCCCGGATGCTCCATGATGATTATGTCTCTACTCATGGTCACAAAATTAGTATTACGATCGTAAACTCTATATCCCTTCACATTCTCAGCATAACATACAAGAATAAATTGCTTCGCCTTCTTGTCTTACTTGTTCCGTACTTCTTTTGGGACATGCGCCATGACAGTACTTCCAAATATACGTAAATAACTCAAGTTTGGCTTCTTGCCTGTCCAGACCTCATAAGTTATTTTATCAGTCAGTCCGGAAACTACAGATCTATTTCTTAGGTATACCGAAGGATTAACAGCCTCAGCCCAAAACTTTTCATCTAAGCTGGCATCAAACAGCAAGCATCTAGCCTTCTCTACTGTAGACCTGTTCATACGTTCGCATAAGCCATTTTGCTGTGGTGTGTAAGCATTAGTCTGTTGGGGGACTATTCCTTGCTCCGCTAAATACTTCTCAAACTCAAGGCTGCAGAACTCACCTCCATTGTTTGTTCTAATAGTTTTGATTTTCCTGCTTTTTTGTTTCTCAACCATGGACTGAAAATACTTGAATTTAGTTAACCTGTCATCTGTTGCTTTTAAAAAATAAACGAATCCCATCTTACTGTAGTCGTTCACAAACAAGACATAATATTTAGACTTTCCAAATGACAGGCATTCCATCGGGCCTCCCACATCCGCATGAATTAATTCCAGCACTCCTCCAGATTTCGAACAGCTTTGTTGATATAGTTACTTCACCTTGTTGCCTCCACAACAAACAATACAATCAAATTTTTCAATTTTTGCCACTATAGGGAAAGAAATTCCGTCTACCGCCTCTTTTATTTTAATTAAGCTGGCACTATTTATATGTCCTAAGCGTCTATGCGACACCCTGCTATTTTTCACAGTTGGCTTTACTACTAATGTCTCATCCGCTTCCATATATAATCTATACACGCCGTTAATCAACGCAGCTTCACCTACAAGTTTCTTCTGCTGATTATAGATGTAGCAAGCATTTTTCTTGAAAATCACTCTATTTCGATTTTCTAACAGCTGTCAATTCTGATACATACAGTACATTGGAAACTGTGATGTCACACTCGCTATCGTTCATGACTGTCACTTTGTTTACATCACCAGAACATAACACTGGCACGCTGGTCTGATTTGCAATTATGATTTCGCTAGTATCGATGTTCTATGATAGATTCGCGATCAAGTCTCGTCTCGCATTCATCTGTTTACTGACACCACTGTTAACATACCTATTCTTCTGGTTAAATTTTCTGGTCAGAAATATAGCACTTAAAAGATTTGATTGTCTTCTTTTTCTTTTATCCAAGTTTGGGCACTGATTTTTGTAGTGACCGGTTTGTTTACAATTGAAACACTTTATATTTTTGACATTTTTCTGTCTAACGATTATTTTATACCAAGTTGGCTACCGTGTTTGGTGCTGCCATGTTTGTGACGCTGTGAATTCTGAGATTTTTTTGCGAAAAATGCATTTTCATAGCTGGAGATAGTACCAACATCAGAAGACATTACATTAACTTAGTTTAGTTATATCTGCGGTCATGTCAATTCCCGAATCTTCTACGGCTATTATCATTGGAGCATACTTATTCGGTAATCTAGCCAGCATCAATGCACCAATCTACTCATCTATTATCTTGAAACCTGTTCCTTGCAGTCCTTTTCCCATTTATATAATTTCAGTGACGTAGTCCTTCATATGGTGGCAGAAGTGTTCATCAAGCTATTCACAAAGTCATCCAGCACATTTGGCAACAAGAACATATGCTGAAAGAGTGGAGCCAATCAATTATATTCCCTATCCACAAAGAAGGTGAAAAGCTATAGTGCGAAAATTGAAGAGGCATATCACTACTTTGTACGGCGTACAAAATATTTTCAAAGATCTTACAAAATAAAATCAGATCATACACCAACAGTATTATTGGGGAGTATCAAGGTGGTTGTAGGGCAGACGACAGATCAATTGTTTACTGTCAAGCAGGTTAGGAGTTCAACATAGACGTGCACCCAATTTTCGTTAACTTTAAGGAAGCTCACAACAGTGTTGATCGTAGCGTACTATACTAAGTAATACTTTGTTTTGGCATCCCAGCCAAATTAGTCCGTCTTACTAAAATGACAATGACGTCGATGACCTCCCAATCCCGTATCAATAACCAACTCACCGATGCCTTTAACACAAATATCGGACTAAAGCAGAGAGATGGGCTGGCCCCTTTGCTATTCAATTTGGCTCTGGAGTACGTCATAAGGAAGCTACCTGTCGATACACGAGGCACATTAATATACAAGTCGAGCCAAGTAGTAGCCTATGCGGACGACATCAACATTTTGTCACGGTTATAAACAACTGCCAAAGAACTCTTCCCGAAACTCGACAGTGAAGCAAAACTAGTAGGCTACAAATCAATGAAAATAAAACAAAGCTCATGACACAGCCGAAGAAAAATATCTCAAATACCCAAAACATCATACTTGGCGAATATAGTACCAAGATGTTAGCGAATTTGTATATTTAGGCGCCAAAAAAATGAAAACGGACAATGAAAGAGACAACATACGCTGAAGATTACAGCTCGCAAATAAAATATTTTATTCAGTATTGACGATCTTGAAGACCAGGTGCATACACAGGAAAAAAAAGCTCTAAGTATACAAATCTGTGATCAGATCTGTGTTATGCTATGGGTGTGAAACATGGACCCCAACTCGAGCATCCGCAAATATATTGAGCACCTTTGAGCGACGGGTCTGAAGGTGAATAATCGGAGCGAAGCTAGACGGGGACCAATGGCGAATTCGATACAACCATGAGCTGTATGAAATTTTTGACAAACCGGAGGTCTCAAGGATTGTAAGACTGCGGAAACTGCAATGAGCTGGCCACATGAATCATATGGACGAACAACGGATACCCAAAAAGGTATTGGTTGGGAGAACTGAAGGCCAGAGACCAGTGGGTAAACCGAGGAAACGCTGGTCTGATTCGATCGACCTTCAGTTCATCGCTGCTTGGATTTCGAAATTGGAGAACGCGGTCAATGGACCGAGACATTTGGAGGCGCTATTTGCAGGAAGCGAATGTCCGAGAGGGGCTGTAGTGCTAAGAAGAAGAAGATGAAAAGTAGATTGTTTACGATAGCATAGTCTGTGAACGACCATGGGCCAAGCAAGATGAGCCCCAACAGTCAACATCCAAAGCCAATATTCACCAAAAGAAGATTATGCTTTCCATGTCATGGTATGACAAGGAATAATCTACTTTGTGCTACTTTCAAGGAACCAAACTACTGAAATCGTGATGTTCCATCATGATAACGCCGGACCTCAAACCTTTTTGATAATCCGTCAAAAATTAATGGAGCTCAATTGGGAGCTGATGCCACATCCACCCTATAGTCCTAACTTAGCACCACAAGATTTTCATTTATTTTGCTTCCTTCAAAACCATTTGAAAAGTTAAACTTCCGATTCCGATGAAGCTTTTAAAAATGACTTGGATCAGTTCTTCGCTTTTAAAAAGCAAAGCTTCCTCGAACGTGGAATTTTTTAACTTACCGAAAGATGGCAAAAGGTCATCCAAAAAAATGGTCAATATACCATTGAATAAGATTTGTTGTTAATATAAATAAATTTACTTTGAAAAACATGAAAAAAACGACGTTAAAGCAGCCTTCTCAGCCGTTGCCCTGATTTGCTCAGAGAAACTCATCTTCGAGTCAATCAGTAGCCGCAGGTACTTCACCGCTGGCTTCGATTCGATTTGTATGTCTCCAATACTGATCATCCTTACTCTAGGGATTCTCTTTTTTGTCAAGACGACCACTTCGGTTTTCTCCAGTGCTAAACTCAGCCCGCGAGCAGTCATCCAGTCCCTCACTCGGTGCAGTAGCATAATAGCCTAAGTTGTGCCTGTTCAACGGTGCGTCCAGCAACCAGAGACGCAACATCATCCGCATAGCCGACCAAGCGCAACTCATCTGGCATCTCAAGTCTCAGTAGCCCGTCGTAAGACACGTTCCACAGGTCCGGACCAAGGATAGATCCCTGGGAAACACCCGATGTAACAGCCATCTTTCGTTGGCCCTGTGTCATGTCGTAGAACAGGCTTCGGTCCTTTGGGTAGCTCTTCAAAAGCCGCATTAGATATTCTGGAACTTGTAAAGGGGTTCCCAGCGTATCCAGAACATCCACCCACCTAGTGTAGTTGAAGGCATTCAACTACACTAGGTGGGTGCATATATGCCCTTGCCTTTTGGACCGCGTTCACCACCTCTGCAATCGCATCAATGGTAGAACGTCCTGCTCTAAGCCCGTACTTCCGAGGAGATAGGTCCCCAGCAGCACGAATTGCGTCGGTGAGTCTTCCCTTGATGAGTTTCTCTAGCATGCATAACGGGCGGTATGCAAACGGTGATTCGGGATTTCCCTTTCCCTTGCTGATCAGCACGAGTCTCGCCACCTTCTATCGTACCGGGAAAACCCCGTCCCATAGGCAAGCGTTGAGTGTGCTGAGCAGTAAGTCAAGACAATGGTGATAGACGAGCCGCAACACTGGAATACCATCTGGAACTGGAGCCTTCCTCGCTTTCAATGAGAGGACTGTATATTCCAGTTCTGGTTGTGTGAAGAGTGGGCACTCGACTGCTGTTTTATCATGAACAGCGTCAACAAGGACGGGATAGGCGGGGAAGAGTCCCCGCACTATCGCGTCCATCTTTTCCACGTCATGTATACAAGGCTTCTTTAGGGCACCAAGCTTCCGCATAACTAGCTTGTAGCCAAGGCTCCACGGACCCTGGCTCACGTTGTCCACTAGGTTTTGCCAGCAGCGAGCCTTGCTATTATTGATCAGTTTGCGAAGGCATTTCCTGGCCGACTTATATGCTGCCACCCAGTTGCATGCCTCGTCACGGTTCCGCGCCCATTGAGCCTCACGTCGAAGCTTAAGATACTCCCTTCGCTTTTCAGCGATTTCAGTTGAACACCAGTACACTGGGGGCTTGCCGTGCCGGGGTTTTCGACGGGACATAGAAGCGCAGCAAGCAGTCTTGATGATGCTCAAAGTAGAGTTCACCACGCCTTGAGCTGCCAGTTCTTCCGTCCCCACCGAAGCTCCCTGCAGCGGTTTAACCTGCTGTGAGCACCTCGACAAACATCTCGACTGCCATCATTCCGATGTCCCATCCAGTTGAAGAAAGCCGAGAGCACGGACATCGGGAGACAACATCACTTATCTCAAGCAGAATGTACTGATGATCACTGGCTGAGTAGTTCTCAAATACTTTCCAATTATGTATCCTCCGTGTTGACTCCGAGGCAAATGTCACGTCCGGCATGGTTCCCTCACAGCCAATACGGCGGAAAGTCGGCATATTTCCAGAGTTTAGTGCAACGAGCGCCGTCCTGGCCGCCATTTCCAGGACTCGTGTTACCCGCGGATCCATGTGAAGCATGCCCCATTCTATTGCTTTAGCGTTGAAGTCGCCCCCAACGACCCCTTTGCCCTCTGCGTTCGAAACAGCGCCCTCCAGAGCATTAAGCTTGGCTTGGAAGGATGATATGGATTCGTTCGGCGTTAGGTACACACTAAAGAACGAAACCATCCCCCCGCCCACAACTCTCCGCTTGAAAGTCACTGTTCCGAACCCAGATAGCGGCAGTACCAGTTTCGTCAGAATACCATAATGCAGGACTTTTGTCATGGTGTTGCTCACTCAGCAGCAAAAACTGCTCAAGCAGATTTTGGGCAGTTGAACTGCTGGATAGGTTCAGCTGCAGGATGCGGATCATCGGAGTTCTGATTTTGCCTTGGCTAGGGCTTCCTGGAACACCCGGCATTTTCCTGATCGCAAGACGTGTCCAAAATCAGGTTTTGGATCAGCATCCTTGCAAAGAATACAGTATGCCTCCTTCGTACACTCTTTTCTTTTATGTCCCATTTCACCGCATTTGTAATATAGGGAGCTCCTATTGGGTCCTTTGCTTACTTGTGTGGTGTGACCATAACCAAGGCATTTGAAATATTGAAGAGGCGTTGCTCTTTGCCATATCCTATAGACAACTCATCCTATTTGTACTTTGCCCTTGTTAAGGAATTGTTCGGCGTCCTTTTCGGTCGTCAACTATAGCCATGCGTTGTCCCCTGTTGTTTTCGAGTGTCCGTCTCGCTTTGATCCTTCCCACGCGAGGGAACTCCCTTTTGATGGCCTTTTCTACCTCTGCCAGATCCGTGCCGCAGTCAATGTTTCTTATTTCGATCGTTGCCATCGGTTCAAGCACGGCTATAGTTGCGCTTTTGCCGAGGACTTTCTTTACTGCGTCGCAGAATGCTTCTTTGTTGCCGACCTCTGCTCCGAATTCGACCAGTATGTGGCCCGACCGCGTTGGTCGTACTACTTTAATGGTAGTATTGGTGTCTTTGGGCCTTACGTTTCCCCTGATGTCCCGCAGTACCTCCGTGTAGGATCGGCCACCTTGGGGCTTTACGAGCAGAACCTGCTGCCGGGGTCTTTGTCGGGACTGCTGCACCTCCTGTTTTGCATCAGGTCCTTTTTCTGATTGGGCGTCCGTACGAACTTTACTTTCTGGCACTTTTTGAAGGAGATTCTTTGCGGCTTTTTCGCTCCTTTTGTAAGCACTATCTAGAACCCGTAATCTGTTGCTCTACGCCCATCAAGTGCCTCTTTCTTCCTTCTTCTATCCCGATCTCCTTCGATTGAGCTAGACGTCATTCTTTTATTGAGTTTTAATGGTGGAGCTATCTGCATGTCGCCTTTAGATTTCGCCCCAAGCGCCTCTTTAGCGTTCTGTTCATCTTCCCTGTGCAATCTAGGAGCTCCTCCAGTTCAAGGAGCCCAATCTTCACTGCTTTGCTGATTTTTTGGGAGTCGAATGCAGATTGTATTCTTTTCAGAACATCTCCCGGTTTTTGGAATAACCTTTGTAATGTGACGCCTACGCCCGGGAATTGAAGTGATTCCGATCCCGAACCCTTGCAACCGGCCAGATGGGTATGTCCTCGAAGTGTCAGCGGACTTCATCTGTCGTGCGGATATCGTTGCGCAGAAAATATTTCTTTTCCTTCCAAATATTTAGATCTGTGGATATAAATATTCGAAATATAAAATTAATCCAAACCCCGACACATTTCGAGACATATCCATCTGGAAATGCCCCTCCACCGTGGTCATCGAAAAACTATGCCACTGGCGACAAATGGAGAGGCACATTGCCGCCATGTGGCGTGCCATTCCACACACATCTGTTTTGTCCGATGTGACAACCGGCAAAATTTGACAGCCACATGGAGTAAAAGGAAAAGTGTCGGTAGCAGCAGGTTGGCGCGGTCCTAAATGTGGGTAAAACTAAATTAAGAGGTAAGTTTTTTCGTTCGGCTTACATCGACGAATGCCTTACCATGTTTTGCTTGCAGTTCATCGCTCCATAAACTGGATTGCTGACACAACCATTCAAGGTGGAAAATCATTACAAATGGCAGCCGAAAGACGTCCTAAAAGCGAACGATCGACTTTCTGCAAGTGGGAGCCTGCTGAAACAAAAGTGCGGATATCGCCTCATATGTGCGGTCAAGGAAGTATTATCTACCAGGTCAGACCGTTTTCAGCAAATATTACTCGCGCAATATCCTCCTTTATAAGGGTGCCAACATTTACATCAGCTTGAAATAATTCAGGTCTTGCTGCCTCCATTACCAGATGATACATCTAGGTCTCATTAGGTTATGTCGCATCGTATGGAAGCTAGTTTTGCGCCCAAAAGTTTCTCCATAATTTACCCCCGGTTCAAATAGTAAAACAATAGCTTATAGATTGAAGAAAGTATCCATGAACTCTGCAACATTAAATTAGTGAAGAGAGAATTGATTTCGTGCCGGTAATAATGTTAATATGTAAGATAGTATTGCTTAAGCATTTCAAATTCAACGCCTACGAAAGTATTGCAATGTTACGAATTGGAGGTATTCAGGCGTTAACTCAATGCCCGCTTCAAATTTTAAAACTTTTTGCTGTGAACGAAATGTGGTAAAAATATTCTTGCGTGTGCGTGTGAACTTGCCAGTTTTATTTGAATAAGAAATTTAATTGTGATTTATATAAAAATTCGAGAAGGCGATTTGTGTTAACTTCATTTTCGTATCCGCTTGCCAATTTTATGATGTTACAAAATCATATCAGCTTTTATGTTAGCGTTGGTTTTAACTTTTTCTACTACCTTGACGAAATGGATAGTCAGTAACGCGGAGAGATATATGAAAAACAACTCTGCGTAAATCTTTACTTAATAGAAGTGTCTACGAACATATGAACCAAAAGCAATACATAAAATTGATTTTTGTTAAACGCTAAGAACACAAAAGTCTATTTCATTTAGGATGTTACCTTATTTCGTCGAATATTAACGACTAGTTTCTTATAATTATACAGAACTATTTTGTATATACAAATTATTCAAATATGAAAAATATCATTTCCGGTGAATCATGACAATGCATTGTCGGACGAAAACTCATTTAAACCTTAGCGATTAAGGTAATTTTGTCATAATTAATACGCACTTGAAACTTTAACTTTCTCCTTTACGCGTGGATCCTTATAATCCAATGAACCAAGGTTTGAGATCTAAAAGAAGAAATAATGAAAAAGACACATCTTATCACTCCACCAACGAAATTTATAAATAAAATCCAAACTTAAACATTCAGAAAAATACAAAAAGGCCTAAAGACAAAATGAATTTTTTTAATCTCCCGCGACAAACAAGTATCAATGCAAAATAAAATTGTCCAGTGTAGAAGTTAATTTAATATAACTTGATATTTTTTTAAAAATGATGAGCAACATTTAAAACGCTACAACCTTTAAAGCTGTTGAAAGAATCAAAACTGATTACAAAATATTTGAATGCAAACAAGAACTTTCCAACTAGCTT
This sequence comes from Odontomyia ornata, assembly GCA_963969285.1. Taxonomy (NCBI): domain Eukaryota; kingdom Metazoa; phylum Arthropoda; class Insecta; order Diptera; family Stratiomyidae; genus Odontomyia; species Odontomyia ornata. The sequence goes on from OZ017738.1 coordinate 375,750,382, forward strand.
ATTACTGATCATTGCTACTTGATATGTGTTCACAATATTAAATAAGTCTGGAATAGTACTGAATTATTGCTTTCAACAAACGAAAAAATACTCATCAGGAAACTATTTTTTTTTTGTTTTTTTTTGTGAGGGCTGGATTGATTATTGATTTTTTTGTATGAGTAAGGAAAGAAATCCTGTGCCTTATGTTGATCAACACAGGCGAAAATTGAAATACCTGTCCAGGAAATTTTGAACGCATAACTTTAACAGTTTTTTTTTAAATTTGCAAAATCTCACTTGCTATGAGTAAGCAAATAAATTCAATTGAACAATCAAATCTGGTCTGCTTTTAGTTTCATGCATTGATCATTCCACTATTTGAAAATGGAAACATATTAAAACAATTAAACATAAATGCCCATTTAGATACATCACTTATCAAAGGAACACATTACATTATATTGGAAATATAAAAATTATTTGCATCGTTAACAACTTGTCACATAGGGAGAATTTATTTACTATACCCTAATATCAAATAAGCATTATATGTTCGCTATAGCAAAAAGGATATAGAAAAATATAAATACTATACAACTAAATATTCGATAAGAGAGGATATCCTCAAGAATAGTTTTGAATAAGCTTAAGAAATTAATTTTAATTTTTGCTGCAGGCAGTATGTAGATTGATAGAAAACTGTAAATGTAAATTAAAAGAACAAAAAGAAAAAAAACCCAATCCAATAGAAGATAAACGACGCCCTGTGCTCGAATTGACAGTATTGTGTAAGAATTTAATAGAAGTTAATATCGATGTTAATAAACAACATGAATTGCTAAAATTTAACCACGACTTTCCTTTTCAGCGGTTCTTCTTTTTCAGTGGGAAGAGAGAGTGCAGGGTAGGTATGCCGTCGCTAGGGTAGGGTTTCGACAAATCCGCTGAGGTCGGTTTCGAGTCGCGCGCGGTACGCGGTACCTTTGTTGTTTTGTTATTTTATTAGAGTAGTTTTCGTCGGGTTAATTTCGAGTAGCATATTTTTCGGTACCGCGTCGGAACTTCGGAAACGTGGAATGAAAATTAGATTTTGTATTCTCAACTGGATGAATGAAGAAATACGGAGTAACGTAAAGTAGGTTTCTTCTCCGTATGGTTTGGTTTTGATAACGCGTTTTAAATACGGGCGTGTTCAGGTGGCTGAAAATAATATGTAATAGAGCGTAACCCATTTGGAGACCCGCGACCGAAATCCTCTCCGAACTAGCTGGCCGACAAGCAGCCACTGCGTGAATGGGTTACGGTGCACGGATTGGTTGACCTGTGGTACCATCCGTTGGCACTACTCAGACTTAACGTCTAGGACCGATGAGAGGTCGGTTCCGCGTTTGGACTAAAAATGTTAAAAATCATTACACTTTTCTTCTTCGTATTGCTGGGCGGCAATTGTACTTTGCAACCATCCTTGGGAGAGGTTATCGCGTTCCGTTTCCGAATGAGTACTTCCGCCACATTTTCGACGTTGGTGAGGCAGTCGCACAACGGCGCTTTATTTGTCCGGTCACTCGTGGTTTTCCGTGCCGTAATCTCCTCATTGGCTTCACGATGTTTCTTTACTATGTCGGGATCTGTGACCCTTGCAGCGGTCGCTTCGGTAACGATCACAGCAGTGACCATCGAATTCTCGATGTTCTTTATATTATCTTCAACCGCTCGGACACCTGAAGCGTCCTGCAGAGTTTCCCGCTTTTCCTTAATAGGACGCTCTGGCGTTCGCAACATTTTTTTGCTGCGCCCAAATGCCGCAGAATTCTCAGTCTGAACCAGACTATCTGTCAATCTCCGTTTTTCTTCCGTCTTCGCTGTCATTGTGTTATTCGTCGTTTTTGTCATGGTTAGTACCGCTCTCGATATACTGTTAACATCGTGGCTGTTTTATTGGGTCCCCCCTCGGAGCCACTACCTCCGTTCGTGTGTGTAGCCGCCTTTTTGGTCCCATGGTTAGCTTTGCAGAACAGGGAAGCCATGCAAGGGTTGGGACCAGCCCTTATGGGGACAAGTGCTCAGAGCCAGACCAGCGCTCATCGGGGGTCCATCCGAGGCCTGCGAAGGTTTTACCGGTACGGAGACGGTATGATAGTTAAATTGGAGCCGTTCACACACGAGTTTCACCTCGGCGCTACTGTGCAAAGCAACTAGGTCGAAACCATTACATCCGCCAGCCTAAAGCATCAATTCCAGTTCGTTGTCCAAAGCGTAGTCCAGATCCAATCAGAGTTGTTACCTGTTATCCCAGGAGGGAACCTCAAGGCGCCCCCCATGTCTTCGGGTCCGTGGGGGCAGTACTCCCTAAAGAATGCTAGCCTCCAAGAGTGCTCTTGTCGACCGGCATTCCCCCTGCGGGAATTTCCTCGGGTACGTGGGGGCGGAACTCCCCAAAGAATGCTAGCCTCCAAAAGTGCTCTTGTCGACCGGCATTCCCCTGCGTATATTCAATTTGGCTTTGGAATATTTCACAAGAAAGCTACCTGTTCATACAAGCGGTACGTTGACATCAATATTTTATCCTGGTCGTTAACAAGTGGCAAACAACTTTTCCTGAAACTTGACAGCAAAGCGAAACTTATAGGCTACAAATCAATGAAAATAAAAAAACGCTCGTGATTCTGTCGAAGAAAAATATCTCAAATGCCCAAAATAATACACTTGGTGAACCAAATATCGAAAATACAAGCAAATTTGTATACTTAAGGTGCTAAAATAATAGTAATGAAAGAGAACAACTACGCTGAAGAATGTAGCTCGTTAATAAAATTTTTTATTCAGTTTTGACGGTCTTGAAAAATAGCTGCATACACAAGAAAATAAAGACCTGTGTTATGTTATGGGAGTCAAACATGAACCCTAACCCAAGCACCCGCAAGCATATTGGACGCCTTCGAAAGACGGGTCCCGAGGCAATTAATCGGAGCAAAGCTAGACGGACACCAATGGGGAATTCGATTCAAACATGAGTTGTATAGGATTTTTGAAGAGCGGTAGGTTCCAACGATTGTAAGACCGTCAAAGCTGCAATGGCCTACATGAATCGAATGGCGAAACAATGGATAGCTAAAAAATTATTCGGTGGGAGAACTGAAGGGTGGAAATCGGTGGGAAAACCAGGGAAACGCTGGTCTGACTCGGTCGTCGAAGATAGTTCATCGCTGCTTGGATCTCAAAATCGGAGGCCACGTTAAATAGACCGAGACATTTGGAGGCGCATGTTGCAGGGAGCAACAGAGCATGGTTTTGGGCTGATAACCACGTTTCAGACTTTTCATTATTTTGCATGCTTGTCTTGTTTTGTTCCCGCTAGAACTATATCTTTACTTACCCTATTTGCTACTCTTCTGAGATTCCCATAGTGTTCTCTCTTCGTCCTAGTTTTCCTACCTACGTTATCTTTGTATACCTAATTGTTTTTGTCTAACGCATTCTGGCCCTCATCATCAAACCAATCATTTCTCTTGCACTGGGCTTTATAATCGATCGTTTGTTTTTGCAACGGTCTTAATAACCAGCTTCACTACCTTCTAGAGCTCGTTACTTGCCTTTAGCGATGCGTCTGAAATTTTGGCCACAGACGCCGTTAGGAGCCTTTCGATGTCAAATTTTTATAGCGGGTTGGTCTTCGCCAAATATTCCTTTGACATACGACCGCGGTAGGTTAATTTGATCAAGTAATGATCTGAGTTAAAATCAGCTCCTCGGTATGTACCGATGTCAAGTATGCTCGAGACCCAACGTTGTTAGATCTGAGCATAGTTGATCTGGTTTCGCGTGTTGCCATCCAGTGATACCCAGGTCATTTTATGATTGCATCGATATGGGAAGCAAGTTGAACGTATGACTAAATTTCTGCAACATGCAAAGTCAATCAGGCGCTGCCCGTTTCATTTGTTTCATCGTGGAGACTTTATCCTCCAGTCGTTCCCAGACGAGATATCTCATTGCCAATCTTAGCGTTGAAATCAACCTGAATTATTTTTGTGTCGTATGTAGGCAATGAGTCAACTAGACTTTCTGGGTGATTGTAGAATATTTCCTTCATTTCTTCGTCCTTTCGGTTCCTGTTTTCGTCCATCCGTCCGTTCGTCCGTCTTTATGTCACAGTAGTTTTTCTCCGAAACTATAGAGGTTATAGGCACGAAACTTTTTGGAAAGGTCGAAAGTTATGACTTCAAAAATGATTTGGGGTGAAAAAGAATTTTAAGGGGGGTCCCCCCACATAGAGGAATCACCTTAAAAGAATGTTTTTCATCAGAGGTTGTTCAAGTGGGATGTCATATGAAAGGTCTTAACAAGATCTTCTCAAAACAAAAATTACTTTACCAGTGTCGAGAGAGAAGATAAGAAGAAATGCACGAAAGTTGTCCTCTAAAAGGAAGTATTTGCCGTTTGAATTTTCCCCGATTACAATAATCATATACGGTTTTTCTACTACGTGGGCTTTCCATCGAACCAGGCCCTACACTTTTGATTTTACATATTTTCTCCAAATACATAAAATGAAAAAAAAAAAGGATTTGGCTTATTCGATGATTTTAGCAATATTGCAACCAATGTTGGCCGGTTAAAATGGACTAGCACTGGTTTTTGTTTTAAAGGGAAAATATATTTGTTTTGCATGTCATTAAAGTTTTTCTGGAATTAAATCATTCAATCTTCTATACCTGCGTAGATTAAGTACAAAACCCTATTACCGATGCTCAATTTACATTGCTTGAGATTTGTCGCTAGCAGGTTGGAAAATCGTCGGTACTTGTGATATTTTTATTTCAGTTGACATTTTATGATTGAAATCTCTACTTAATACGTGCATTTTTGCAAAGGTCCTAGAAAATGAATACGAAACTTCATGTCTCGAGGGCGACTGAATCATCAACTTTATATTTTTCTAAAATAATGAGCTAGCAATTTAATTGAAAAGCAAACAGATCAAAACTAAAATACTAACTAACTTCTAAACATATAAAGTCATGAATCAATCTGTTCATTTCATATCAAAGAAGTCAACTTTATTAATAAGCAAACTTTCCTCCATAAAAAATCATTTCATCTCTTTTAAACTTCCCCACAAAGTATTTTATTCCGTGTATCGTTCACATAACGCACCACATCAAAGACGTCTTACACTATTACCAATTTGTTCTTAGGGGGCTCGACACATTCACGTTCATTAATTTTCATTTGTCAACGAAGCGGAGGACAGCTACAGCTCCAGCAACCCTGATCTCATGAACTTGTGAATTTCTTACCTAATATAAGAATGTAAGTATCTTTTTTGCGTGGCCTTGTGTTATGCCGCTCGCGGCACCATTCTGCCACTCGCATTATTCCTCCACTTGCCACCGTACTACGCGCCAAGTACAGCAAGATTCCTGGGAAACGGAACGTCTAACTCCTGTAAACACATGTGGAGCAATTTTTATTTCATCACCTTCTCGGCATGGATCCTTATGTGTAATTTGTTGCGCTCTGCGGAGCGTAAGTCCTCTGTTTGTACATACATACATCCTTCGTCTTCACTGTCTGTAGTCGTGAAGGCGTGAAGACTATAAAGACTCTTGATTGTTCGTGACAGTGTCCTCTGTATATCCCGAGACCTGGCCTGAGGATAGTTACCATGATTAGAGAATGCCCCCTATTAAAGACGCTACGGTGAATAATTTCCAGTAGTATTTAATTTTGATTTATGAGAGTTGAAAATAAATGGAAATCTAATGTGGGAACTTGTTTTGGATTTATGAAATCTTTAACTATTGAGAATTAAATGATTCAAAGTTCAAGGAGTGTTTAGAGATGTACTATATGTATTTATAAGTTAAGGAAGGAATTCATTAAGTTCAGATGGAATTAAATGGAATGAAAAATCGTTTAATGAGTTTTAATTACGTAGCAAGGACCCTAAATTTTCTCCTATCGTATACGTCGCGATCTGGACTGATGATCAGATAAGGAGCGGTAGGCTGTATGGTGATGAGATGCTTACGTTTTGCCGTTGGTATTGGTAGGATTCGATACAGCTCAAAAGTTGATACATAAATGAGTGGTATCCTGAGCTCGGAAAGGATGAAGTCCGCATTTGGCTTGATTTTGATAGATGTCAACCCAAATAATTGTAGAAAGTCTTCTCGTGCAACAGGAAGACGCTGATTCTCCGGCAGATGATCCCTGATGTCCGTTATTGCTGCATTAAGCTGCTTTTGCTGCTGTTGGGGGTTGAAGTTCCCATGCTGTGTGTCCGTGATCACGTCTAAGATGCTGGATTGAATACGTTGCAGATTGAGAGTCGCCAAGGTCATCTGTAAGAATGGCATTGAAATTAAGTTTAGAACTCCAGCTGTGGTGCCTTCGAGTTGCGGACCATTGATCTCATTGGAGAGTTTTGCCAGTTCGTGCTCAATGGAGGCCATCTGTTTCATTTTACTGAGGAGGTCCAATGTCGAGTCGAAGATTGATAATTGATTTTTGAGTAGGGAGTGCAGCTTGTTCTGATCTCCCTGCATCGTTTTAATTATCTGAGCCATTTGGTTAGCGTACTCTTCGTCCAAAACCCCGAACAACGACCTGGCCAGTCCACCCACTGCGTTTATTGCTCCTCGCCTTGACCTGATCCTCAGCACCTGGTTTGCGCTGGAAAGCTGGTCGGTTAAGTGGTGGAACTGCTCATGCAGGGGCCATTTCATAGTTGGTAGGTTATAGTCCTTGATGATGATGATGGTTCCTGGGGTAGCGGTTGGTTGAGGTTGTCGTCACTTAACGCGATATTGCAGATGGTACAAATATTCGCGGGACCATCGTCGCCAAAACTTGTCCTTCAAATAATTTATCCGCTTCCGTCGGGCATGAAGTTCACCAGTGACAGGCTCAACCCGAGCATCCACCACGGTTGTGAGGGAGGGAGGAAGTGTCCTGGAGTCAACGCTGCCAGATTTTTGGGGTCGTCGGACATCGCAGATAGTGGCTGTATTCCCTGAGTGTTGCAAGAGTCGGCCACCTTGAGTTGACCCTCGGCTGAATGAATTGAGGAAGACAGACCATGTAGTTGATTTTGCGCACCTACGAAATTGATCGCATTGTCGCAATAGATGTCCTTGCAGAGACCTCGTCTCCCGATGAAACGCTTCAGCGTACCGATGAAAGCTTCGGTGCTGAGATCGCTCACCAGTTCCAGATGGACGGCCTACGTAGCGAAGCAGCAGAATATAGTGATGAATTCCTTCTGAAGCCGCACACTGGTCCACAGAAGTCGACGCCTGAGCGGATAAACGGGCGAGCCGCTTGCACGCGAGCACCTGGTAGATTCACCATAATCTGATTGAGCAGTTGTGGCCTTGCCTTGATACATCGCACGCATTGTCGAGCAATCCTCCGTGCTAGCTGCTCTCCTTGATAAGCCAGAAGCGTTGTCTTGTGGTAGCTGACAGCGCCTGAGCTCTGAGATAGCAATTGTTGCGATGAATATCCGTCATCAGTAACGTTGTAAGTGGATTCGCAAACGGCAGCAACATAGGATGCTTGGCCTCGAAGGCGAGTTGTGAAGCCTCCAGCCTCCTGCCAACGCACAGGATTACCTCCTCAACCTCCCAGAATTGCTCGATATTCTGAGTCAGCTGAGTCTCCTCCTTGAGGTTAAGCTACCCTTCCGGCAACAATCCAACCAAGGAGCGTGTTCTGGAGCACAGGGAGTTCAGGGCCCAACTTGATTTGCCCAACGGCAAGGACTCCGTAGAAATGCTCCGCACTCAGCAGCATGTCGATTCGCTCAGTTTGGGGAAATTCAGGATTCACCAGCTTTATATTTCTAGCAATCCGTCACTTCGATGTGTCGAGATTCTGGGAAGGTTAAGAAGATATGATTTGATTCAGGACGTAGGCCTCCGATTGCGTGGCATATCGAGACACTCTGGATTTTAGGCCAAGATCCACCTTACGATGAGTCTTCTCGATGCTTCCGCCCACCCTCTCAATCGGTGCAAGTTGTAGTGAAGACGCTAGACCTAGTTTATTGACAGCCCGCTCGGTTACTAAGTTGATTTGCGAGCCAGGGTCCAACATTGCTCAGCAGTTGGTCACTCTCCCATTGCTGGAAACCACCCTAATGACGACTGTGCTCAGCAGAACATTTTTTCCTGGATCCAGGTTGCATGAGAGTCATCAGAGTGAGGGCAAGCGGCACACCGGTTTGCTGACTGTGGAGCTAGGCGTTGTGATTCTGGTCTGCTAGGAATTGTTGCCTCTCAACATGTGCAACAGGGTTTTATGTTTCTTGGCGCATTCCTTGCAGCTTCTTGCCACGCAGATGGAAGCCTGATGATCTTCTCGCAAGCAATTTATACACAGCCTCTTTGAACGTTCAAAGCTCAGCCTCTTCGCAGCGTTGTCCTAGAGAAGCTCCGGGCAATAGTACAGTGGGTGATCCAGCAAGCACCTTGGGCATTGCAACGCAGCCATGGTGGCCACGGCAGCCTTGGTAACCTTCTTGTGGTTGCGTTCTGGGTCCTCAGTTGTATCACCGAGCGCTTTGAGTGCTTGAAATCGCACTTGTAGGAAATCCAGTAAACCCTTCAAAGGTGGCAGCTCGCGCGGGTTATACAAAGATTGCTGATAGAGGGCATGCGTTGTTGGACCCAACTTTCATAGCAAAACGTGTAGTAGCAACGGATCCCAATTCCTTGTGGATATTTTCAGGTTTTCCAGGCCTCTGAGACACTTTTGTGTGGAATTATGCAGTGACTTTATGGCTACCACTGACGGTTTTTCACTGGCCTGAGATGGCTGCCCCATCAATTTGTCGATGAGGGCCGACACCAAGAGTCGTCGATTATCAAATCTCTCATTAAGTGTCTTCCAGGCAGCTAGTTAATTTTCGTCCAACAACGCAAAGTTCCTAATTAAGGACCCAGCCTCTCCTGTGAGGTTAACTTTCAGATACCAAAGCTTCTGGCTTGCGAACATCGACTGATTATGCACCATTTGCATAAACAATTCCTGGAATTGTCTCTAGTGCAGGTAGTCTCCGTTGAAAGTGGGCAAGGCAATTGTTGGGAGCAACAACCCTGGAGTTGCAGCGGGCGGAGCAAATCAAGGTGGTATTTCGGTAATGGCGTCGACTTTCGTTTACAAGTGAACAATGCAATCCTGCGCATCCTCCTTCAACCGGATATGCTCCTCCAAATTGAAGCCCTGTGCTTCAGGGTCCTCACAGGATTCATAGAACAGCTGATGAAGTTCATCCAACTGTTGCCAGCGCTGGCGCACCGCCTCCGGTCTAGCCTTACACCAAGTCGTTGTGTTCTCTGGTGGTTCTAGGCGAGCCATTGTCCCTCTCAGTGAATTTGCCGGGGCCCGATAACGTCGTAACTTGCCTGTAAAAACGGTATTTTCCTGCGCCGATTTCGATTCCACCATTTTATTTCGATTCCACCATTTTATGCACACCAACACCACACCTGAACCACTGGTACTCCAAATAAAGTAATCCACTGGTATTTCAAATAATTCTCGCCGGGGCCTCCAAAATGTTTGCGTCAGGACTTTTTTGTCCTGGCCTCTCATTTATCGTTTCCACTTGAGCTGCAATCAAGTCCTTCTCTATGCTCCGAATATTGCAATTTAAATTGAAGGAAAATTTGGGGTAAACACCTTATTTGTGCGACAAAGAACAAGCTAAGGTGACAGAAACGGATTCATTCTTTTGAAAAAATACGAAAAGTATTTGAGAATATTATAAGATTCGCCGTGCGACAGAGACATCAGTGAGTGCAAGCCTTTGATTTCGAAGAATGTGTTGTACCTAAAGACTACGTTCATAGAATTCTTAGGAACTGATCGACAAGGAATTCACACATTCTCAATATATGCTTGCCATCTACCAGCCAATCTAAAACTATTGGTAGAATTGAGCAAACGACTTATGGGATCATATGTCCAAAACGATTATAACATAGTTTATTTCCACCAAGGTCTCAGAGAAAGCAATCGGCAGCCCATTCCATTGGAATCCATACAAGGAATTGGACAGAAGTTTTAAAAAAAATCTTCAAAGTTTATATGTAGTGCATCCTACGCATGTTATTAAAATCGTTTGGAGATGCTTCCGTCCTTTCATCAGTCTAAAATTCAAAAAGGAATGGAGCTATTTTTCAAGCATAATTGAACTGCGTCAAATTCTTGGGTTAAAACTACCTGATGTTACAAGAAATGTAGATCAATCTAGGAATATAGAACGAAGACTAGCACATCTTGAAATTGATGAGAGTGATTTGCCGAGCACAACGCAATTCGTTGTATCCTTGAAGTTCATAATTGGAAATAACCCTTGCTTGAACTATATTGCCCCAATTGTTAGGAAGTGTGTAGACTCGTTATCGTTGAGTGAAATCATTGCCACCGAAGGAATTTTCCGACAATCAGGCAACTACGCTAGGATCAATGAACTGAAACAAAAAGTTAATCGTGGTGAAGAAGTTGATTTGAAAGATATTGATGGATATATCATAGCAGGGTTACTGAAATCATTTTTGAGAGATTTAAGCGAACCTCTCTTGACTTTCGATTTATACGACGAAATAAATGAATGCTTCGGGAAAAGCTGCCCACAGAACACTATGAAGTATTCAAATATCTAGTTGAATTCTTAGTTAAGGTTATGGAAGGGGCGGACTTCCATAAGGCGACATTATCGAATCTAGCCATAGTTTTTGGTCCAAACCTAGTGGGGCAAGAGATAATCAAATGTCACTAGAAGAAGTTACATCCATAAATGCTTTTGTTGACTTTATATTACAAAATCACAAAGATATATATTTGGTCGATATTAACAAAAGTAATATTCTTTCTCAGAAGAATTCTAAAATGTGTAATGATTACTCTAGATGTACGGGCACAGTTTGCACTCAGCATTATCATAACGATTAATTCCGAGTATTAGCCTTCGTAAAAGATAACTAATTTGATTGAGTTCATGAGTCGATTTTCTAATACATCAAGCTTCGTGATGAACGAGAAATAATAAGTGGAATGACATTTCCGACATTTTGTCTAATCGTGGAACTTTAGATTTGGATAGTTATTCGGTTCGGAAAATTACTATTTTTATATCTGCAATAGTGATAAATGCATTAAAATATTTTACGAATATTAAAACAATGTACAGCGATCTCACCACATCAACAGCGGGCGCCCGGCGTGGATGTCGGTGAGTGCAGAATTGATTATTTAATTGCATTTTTATAGTTGACACTGGAACTTTTCCCGTAACGTAATTTGATGTTTAGTAGTAAGGAATTTATATCAGATGAATGAATGTAAAAAATTCAAATTTAGATAATCAAATGCAAAAATCACACAAAAAAATATTCAAAAGGAACTTAGAAAGAGTAGAAACGATAAAATAGTTTAATTGGGATGATAAAACAAAAATATTTGATTTTGGATCATGAAAAAAATTTAAACTTATAATTAAATAAAACGATAAAACGTTCAATACGGAGCGGATAAAAAATTGTTTACACAAAAATTTTAAAATTAGTGTTTTATGTATAATAAGAAGTAACATACGATAACGCGTTTGGATAAGATACGAACGAAAAAGATTATTCTACTTTCAAAAAAATACATAATTTTTTTTTTTCATTTCGAGCTCAAATTTATTATTAATATGGATGAATGTATATGAATATTTCCTTTAGTAATTTTTTGAAAAGATTAAAAATAGTTTTTCTATTATCCGTACATGATTAATTATTTTTCTCGGTAAAGAGATGGAAATGCCTCATTAAAGGTAATACCACCGGTCTTTCCATTTTTGTTCTTTTGACCGGGTACAGGATCCGGTACGGTGGAAGGCTTTTCTCACAAAAAATGAGCCAGCCATCGAGCGCGCTCCAACTGTCTTTTAGTTTCAGGACTCTTGCGGGTTGGGTGGCCTCCAGTTTAAGTGCCCTTTTTATAGCATAGGGTTATGCGATTCGATCACATAACTCTATGACATAAATTGGTCACCTTTATATTTCTTTTTTTGATGGGAAGGCTCATGCAAAGTATGTTTGTATGAGTTATCCACTCAGAAGAGAAATATATGGCCACTGCAACATTTTGGAGCTTGATCCAGTTGGGCGGGTGCGAGAGGGCACCACAAACACCCGGTTGCCCGACTACAATTTGTAGGCCATGAGAATCGTCGGATAATGACGAAGTTCCCCTAAGTCCGTCAGTCTTTGAACAAGCAATTCCATCCTTTTGTAGTTACCTACATTTTTCGACTCCGGTCGACTTGTTTATCAGACCTCTCCTTTATCGTTTCCACTTGAGCTGCAACCAAGTCCTTCAAAGGCTAAAAGCACGACTTTTCACTTTCAATTTTATTTTAATTTACTTAAAATGTTCTTTGATTAATACCTTGAAATTATTTAAAATACCACTAAACAATCTAATTATTTAAAACACCATTCCCAATCAAAAGCTGAGCCCAGACTACATAATTGAATACATTTTATAATCTTTAAGTTTCATTAAAACTAAACACATTAGTGTTTATCTTCTGACAAGCATCAGCAGTTCCCATGCAAGAAAACACTGACTCTTGAGCGTTCGTGAGCGTCTCTCGCAGGGAAACCGCTAACGCTCGCGTCTGATGTAGAGATTCACATTGCATGATATCTAATACACGAGATGAGATCTGAACAATATGACTCATGCGCGTCAGCTAAGAAATTTTAACTTAGCTTCCAAAAGTTTTAGAGTCACATAAGGTGAAAAATTAATTGTACATGGAAATTTACCGATGCTTGAACCGAATTTACAAAATTAAGTTAAAGCCACATTGATTAACTGAATTAATGAAATTAAAATTTAACCTAAACTAAAATTCGCGCTGCTGGCCGAGCGGGCATTTACAACTTGTTTTTTTTTTTTTGCTTTTGCACTTCAACCCCTTTTGGACCTTCGCTTAGAGAAAGTTATAAATATGTAATGTTTGGGTGGTGGAATGATGTTTATAAAGGACTGCAGCGATGGACTGCTGCCTCAGCGAGCAATAAATTGTTACTCAGTAGGAAACGGTCTGCCTGGCGACGCGTTGTGGTGTCGTGGGGTGGGTTCTTTCCGCTAGCGCAAGAATCGACTGCAAAAAACGTCACGCTTTCGATTTTTCGATAGCCGGAGTCTAAATGCAAACTCATTGAGACCGTTGCAAGACATCAATGGCACGAAGTAACGTACCGAAAGGAAGTACATAGAAAAAGTGACGACAAATACGCGGTTAACCACGTGCCAGACGTAAGGCGATTCCGTCCTTACCACGAAAATTCACTTCTCACAAATAAGGTTGGGGCATCCAGGTGGTGGCAGCTCCCCCGCGTGCCCTTCCCAGCTCCATCATGATTCCAAATCGATGCCTTGGCCTATGGCGGGCGAGGAAGGCCAAGCAAGTGAAGGGGCCAGTCCCATACCCGTTTGAATTTCAATGAAAAGACTGAATTTTAATTTTTTTCCAGTACAACCTTTTTCTTCAAAATTTCTTTTCATGATTTCTGTCCCGTAAAAGGATAGAACACTTCATTTTCGTTGCTGTAACCGTAACAGAATATTTTTGAATAATAAATTAAGGTAATTCTGAAAAATTAATATAACGCAATCTGAAAAAATGAATCTAATTAAATTCGGAAAAATAAATATAGTTCAATTTGGAAAAATGAATATGATGCAATCGTACATTTCCCCTTTCCCCTCACGTTTAAGAATTTTCAGCAAATTGCACTATTCATCAATGTTTGTGTTTCGATTAGCGTCCTACTAGTATGTTTAAGACCTCCTAAAAATTTTAACTTACTACGTATTGCGTAGAATCTAAGGGTTCCTGACTTTAATATGATTGTCGTCAGAAGTTTTATTTTGTTGCCATTGAAAATGTGACACACATTTATCAACGCTTTTCTTCTCGGACAATGCAGAGCCAACGTCTATATTAGTTACTTTCGCTACGATTCGACCAAGAAGAATTTGAATTGAATTTCAAGCAATATTTTCCATAGAGCTTCAACGGATACCAACCTCAGAAGCCGAAAATCATCCCCTGTCCATCATGTTTCCTCAACCATGTGTGATTGTTTTCTTAGTGGCGTTTGTGCGCGAAATTCAATCTTTTATGAATATTTCGTTTCATTAAATATGGAATTTTCTGGGGGATCTGCAAAAAATTTTTGCTTCTGTCAACCGGGGTCTTATGGTACAACTCGTGATTGGTCATCAAGTTCCTTTTTAAGCTCATTTGAATAAGCAAATGAATTTCTTTTGCAGTGTCGCACCGGTAATATGTCGCAACTGGATGTTGTTTTTCGTTTTCTTCCCCTAGTTTCCGGTGTGTACACTTTTTGCTTTCAACATCCAATGACTTTGGATATTTCATCCATTCTTTTTCTGTCTTTTCACAAGTTTCTAATCGACTCACACTCAGTGTTCATAAATGAATGATTTTTTCATTAAATTAATTAATACTAATAGTACATAAAGCGCAAATATCAGAATATTTTACTAGAAAAATATTGAGCTATACGCAGAAGCTATCAATGTATACTGAGAATCTCATTTGCTTCTATTGTACTATATTTTCCAGCCTGAAGTAACATCTCATTCACAGTTTGTACCCTTCAAGATATTTAAAACCTGAAAAGAGCAAACTGCTGCGTGATTGTAAAGTGCAGATAGGTATCATTTATTTACAGAAGTGGTATTGCAGAAAGACTTTTTTGTGGAATTTGAGCTTCTGAGGAACCATTGTTTCTATTATTTTTTGAACCACTATAAATCTATATATATATATATATATATATATATATATATATATATATATATATATATATATATATATATATATATATATATATATATATATATATAGTGAAAGTAGGTATGGTAAATTGTCCGTAAAGGACTGCAGTGATGGTCTGCTGCCTCAGCGGAAGAGCATGTTGGGGTCCGCTGATTGGCTTTGTCTGGGGACGCGCGAATGCGCTGGCAGACTAGAGTTGCGGTGTCGTGGGGCGGGTTCTTTCCCCCAGCACAAGGACCCAATACAAAAGAATTTTGCATCCACGAATTCCGAGGTCAAATCGAAGTCGACCGAATTCGAAAAAGGAGGTAACCAATTAACGGTCAGAAATTGCTGACTCAAAGGACAAACTGGACCTGGGGAAGACAGGCGGACTTAAGGGGACTTCATCGTTACCCGATGATTCTCATGGCCCACAAATAAGAGTGGGGCACCCAGACGCAAGTGGTGTCCCCTCGCACCCTCCCAACCGGATCAAGATCGAAAAGTAGAAGTGGTCATATATTTCCCATTTGAGTGGAGAACTCATACAAACATAATTTGCATGAACTTTCTAATCAAATGAGAAATATAGACGTGACCGATTTATGTTATAGAATTTTGTGATCAAATCACATAATCCTACACCATAAAAGGGCACGCGAGCGGAAGGCCACTCTACCCGGCAAGAGCCCATGCTAACAAACGAAAAAATGAAGGAGTGGGCCCGATGGCTAGCCCATTTGAGCGGAGGAGCCTGCCATCGATGCGGGTTCTATAACTGGTCAGGTCGAGAGAAAAGAAAAAAGCGAAATTATGAATTTAAATCTCCATATTTAATCGTGTATTCAAATGCAATTTCACAAATTCCATATTAACATCTACTGTTTTAAGAACACTGTCATAATCTTCCTCTCGCTTTTCAGGATTCTATTGCGTTTTTATTTCTGGAGTTTCGTTTTTTTCTTCCTTTTTAAAAAAAAGTATTATTTCAACTGGACGTTAAATATATTTCGAAAAAACATTTTCTTCGGTAAAAAGACTTCTTCCAAATACAGTAAAACGTAAGTTATTTTGAATTTAGATATTTTTCAGTCTTAAACAAGTAACTGTGTAAACGAAATGTCGGAACGGACATTTTGTTTGGTAAGAAATTTTAAATTTTGTTTCACAAGAAAATATTAAATATTGAAAATTTTTTGTGAATTCGGTGAAAATTTCTGTTTAATTTACTATTATCACCATGATGTGATTACATGCAAAAGTTCATTTAAAAAAAAGGTATTCTGTGCATTTAATTGCACATTGCCGATTTCATACACTTTGATAATCAATCACTAGACAATCCCTTTCATAATTTATCATTCAAATCGCATAAGTGTTAAGATCAAAATTTTCATTCATGCGGTTTCATTCACAATTTGTTCCTTCTTAAAGTACTATAAACCCAAAACGCGAATACATTCACACATAAATTAGGAACTTACGCATTCACGCACGGACCAACACACTTGTATTCAGCGCATTCATACTCGTATTAGCTAAAATATTGGACATCATATATCGCATTTGACTGAAAATCATTACCGGGTCTAAATCAAACAGTGACGAGAATTTCTTTTACTTTCTCATTTGCCTCGGATCCTTAAACGCTAACAGGCTAGTCATGATATTCTTGATCGGTAACACCTTCATTTCGCGCTCACAGTTTTTTTTTCTTTTCTTACATCATAATGGATTTAATTCATGCATTCAAACGACTTGATTGCAATGCAGATCACTTGCACATTCATTGCATGCACATTTCATTCCATCAGTGCGTTGCGAGATTTTCTCTGACCGAACGCAAAGTTAAGTAGGGAAGTATATATAACATTTACCAGCTAAATCAAAAATTTAGCAACAAAAGTAGGTAAATTATAACTTGGTTCGCACTAGCCGTAATTCTAGAGTCTCGAGCACCTATAATCCTTGATAACAAAGTGAGGAGCAACCGTGCAGTTGCTCAAATCAGCTTTATCGATAGACAAATCGGAAAGAGGTCAATAAACTCGTCTCGAAATATTACTTGCACAGCAAGTTATGCATGACGAAAGTCAACTCGAAATGAAAATGCCGAGTTGTTTACTAGGAGAGACGTTACAACCCACGGCGATGCATGATTTTGCCAGATTTCAGTAGAGGATTCTTAATAAATGTTCAAGAAACCGAAAAGTACGTTTGAATTTCATTTAATATTGTACTAATTACAGGCATGCAGCAATTTTCGTTCGATGATTGAACAGACCATGAATACGCATCTACTTATCTCGTGGATCAGCACTGATGGTATAACCTATAGTGGCAATCACGTGGACGAGAGTTCGCCAGTGGCAGCGATAGCTATTGTATTGGTAAGCCTGTGCCTGTTGACAACGCTGCCACCCTCGCCGGTGTTCATGTAGACGTTGCTGGGTCTCGGCAGCCTGAATGGGACTGTCCTTGGATGCTATACCCACTATTGCGGCTACTGCAAAACTCCTTCGTCGGAAAACGCCCACAACTTCGACAAAGCTTTTCGCGGTTACTCGAGACAGCCCTCACCACTGAACATGATAATGCGTGGAGATCAGGTAAATAAGGAGCGCCTTGTCAGTGGTCAACATCGCATGTTGATTTTTCAAGACACCTTCGATGCAAATGCACCATAATCTCCTTCATGCATCCAATTACCATGACAATGTATCCGCTTGAATAGTGCGCATGTTTTGCAACCAACGACGATAGAAATGAAGCGCAGATGATAACCCGCAATGTAGCCGATCAAAATCTAAATTCCCGAATCGAATGAAGATCTACGATCGAATTATAAATCCACTTCGCCGAACAACTATAGTCACGAATACATACGCTGACATAAATTAAAACGGTGGCGTAGCGCGGCTTCAATGCAAAAATCATTCATGCGATAGGAAAAGCAATGTTCAACCGGCACGCCTCATGGACGCTAAAAGCTCACTTATCCTAGCTACAACAAGTTGTGTAGACAGACCTATGCTCATGTCAGAAGGGTTTTGTACTCAACTTACAAAATGCAGTAACCAGCAACGAATAAAATCAAGAAACACGTTATGTTCGAGGATCATACTATTATTAACAAAGTTGAAAGAATTTTGACTTCTGAGGTATTTGTTAAAGTTATACCCATAAATATCTAATAATTTTTTCAGATTTGTTAGATCACGGGTGTCCATTCGCGAGGGAGAAAACACATTTTTCATGTACCCCCCCCCCCCCCCACTGAAGCAAAAACGGTCAGTTTAAGAACTGTTTTGAAAATTTTATACTCATATCG
Organism: Odontomyia ornata; assembly: GCA_963969285.1. Taxonomy (NCBI): domain Eukaryota; kingdom Metazoa; phylum Arthropoda; class Insecta; order Diptera; family Stratiomyidae; genus Odontomyia; species Odontomyia ornata. The sequence goes on from OZ017738.1 coordinate 375,768,555, forward strand.
GCTACCTTTCATGAAATTTTTTTCAGGGGTCACTCCTCTGTACTGTAATCATCGATTCATGGCCTATTTTTTCGAATCCTAGAATGGTTACAAAGTCCCTTTTGCTAGGAGCTCTCTCCTGCCTCTTCAACTTATTTCAACTGTATGTACTCATCTTCATGATACCTATCATTTCTGAAATTTTCATGCAAATCCTAGCAAAGCTGTAGCGTCTAAGTCGGTAAAAAGTGCATATGGCTCCATAGCCATATGTTTCCATAGTTATACAGGGCACATTGTTCCATAGTAATACAGGAAAATTCAAATCGCTATAACTTTGTTAAATACCATTCGATCTTTATGAAACTTTCAGAAAAGATCAATCTTATAAATAGTCATCTCCTTGCTAGATTTATTGAATTTAATGGTACCGTTTAGATTTTATTCAAGAAAACATAAAATCGATAAATCATACTATTACTAACAAAGTTAAGTGAATTTCGACTTCTCATGTATTTGTTGTTGTTGTACTCATTAAGACCTACATTCATGATTTTTTCCAGATTTTTCGGATGGAAGGTGTCCAATCGCGAGGGGGGGGGGGTACGCGAAAAGTTCGTACATTTCCCCTTTCCCTGCCCCCCTCGGTACTCATAAGGCAATTTTAAGACTTGTTTTGAAAAGATCTTACTGAGACCTTTCCAATGATACCCTACTCGACTACCAATGGTGAAACATTTTTTTTGAGGGGTCACCTCTCTATATGGGGAGACCCCCTTAAACCCCTTTGAAAAACTTTTCCACCCTTGAACTTTCAAGAAGTCGCCATTTCTGACCTTTCCACAAAGTTTTATGGCTGTAGCCTCTATAGTTTCGGAGAATAAGTGCTGTGACATACAGACGGACGGACGGACGGACGGACGGACGGACGGGCAGACGGACAGACGGACAGACGGACACCGGTCGTGATTGCAATAGGGTTTTGTATTTTAGTACAAAACCCTAAAAATTATTTGACAATCGTCCATCTTATATCAATCTCACTTCATTCCCAATTTAGTACAGCGGTAAGGTGTTCATACACTGTAAATTTTTTGAAAACAAAATTTAACTGAAGTAAAGAAAATGAAGAAAATTTTAAGAAGTTATAAAAATTAAATCTCATGAGGACTATAATTAAAGGGAAACACTTAAATTTAATGTAATGAAATTACATTTAATGTAGAGGGAAATTGATAAAAAAATTACTTCTAATAATAATATATAAATATTTTACAAATAACGATTATGAATGGAAATAATTAATTATTTTTCTAAATCTGCCACATAAAATCACAAGTAGGGGATAGGAAGGTTTTCGAGCAGTTTGCTTGAGAAACTGCTCGATTAATGCATATACATATATATATATATATATATATATATATATATATATATATATATATATATATATATATATATATATATATATAAATATATGTATATAAATATATATATATATATGTATATATATATAAATATATATATATATATATATATATATATATATATATAAATATATATATATATATATATATATATATATATATATATATATAAATATGTATATATACATATAAAGGGTGGTCCAACCATAATGCACGATGTTAATTGTGAGTCACACCATAACTTAATTAGATGTTTCTTTGTTCAGTGTTTGAAAAATTCAATCATGAAGAGGTATACAATTAAGCAGCGCGTTAAGGTTGTTGAAGCCTTATACGAAAATGGGCGTTTAAATCAAAATGCATGTCGTGCACTTCGTGATTTTTTTAGTCTGCATAATTGACCAAATGTGTCCACAATCGGGAGAGTTCTGCGTGAATTTCAGCAAACCGGGTCAGTGGGAAATGTGAAATCACCTGTGCACGCTCGCCCAGTTCGTTCTGCGGAAAACTTTGCTGTTGTTCGCGATAGTGTGGCAGAAGAGCTGTCAACCTCGACTCGCCGTCGTACCAAACATTTGAACATCTCATGAACATCACTGATGCGAATTTTAAATAAACGTTCAAATTTACACGCTTACAAGGTTCAATTGACTCAAGAGCTGAAGCCTATTGACCATGTCAAGCTTCGGCAAAACGCCGAATGGTTGGTTGAACAGACAGAAATGATAATCCACGAGTGATTGTTGTAAAGCCGATGTATCCACAAAGAGTGACTGTTTGATGCGGTTTATGGGCTGGGGGTGTCATCGGGCTTCATTCATTCGAAAATGAGGACGCCCAAGCAGTTACCGGTAATGGTGTTCGCTATTGCGAGATGATAACGGACTTCTTGCGGCCAGAAATTGAGGTTATGAGTCTGAACGATATGTGGTTCCAATAGAATGGTGCCACTTGCCACATAGCTAACGAAACAATGACTCTTTTGCACGAGAAATGCAATGGACGTGTTATCTCACGTTGTGGCGATGTTAATTGGCTGCCAGATCATGTGATGTGACAGCGTTGGACTTCTTTCTCTGGGGATATTTAAAAGAAAAAGTGTACGTCAATAAGCCAAGAACAATTCAAGAGCTAAAGGGCGAGATAATTCAGCACATTAACGACATTGAACCTCAATTATGTCTCAAAATCATTGAAAATATGGACCATCGGATAGAAAAATGCCACCGTAGCCGCGGCGAGCATTTGGGCGGTATTTTGTATTGCACATAATTGTCAAAGATCCTTCTATTATAATAAAAAACATTAACATAATTCTCTGGAAACTTTTTGTTTTATTTACAATTAGCATCGTGCATTTTGGTTGGACCACCCATTATTAAAGCTATTTTAACACTAAGCGCACGCTAGTGAACAATACTCACTAAATATTCAACACTACCGATTGACTCAAACGCTACTTAAGTTTTTATTATCCACAGTTTACAAAAAATAAATTTTCAGAGCTTCCGCGCTCTGTTAATTCAAACACAGGGTTTTATTCTTTGGTTAACTGTTTTTATTTACCAGCACTAATGTTTTTAATTTTTAATATCGCTCGCAACCGATCAAACTCTAACTCGCTCCCTTTTTTCTCGTTCAGATTCTTTTATAACATATTTATGCTGACTTATTGTTTTTCTGTAATTGATATGAAAGTCAATTCATCTTGCTGATTAGATGGATCAGAAAATATTTCTTGGCAAATTTGAAATTCAATATCCTTTAAAATTGTTCTCAATATAAACACAACTATGAATTATTTGATTATTCAATATAAACACAACTATAATATTTGAAATTCAATATTCTTTAAAATTGTTCTCAATATAAACACAACTATGAATTATTTGATTATTCAATATAAACACAACTATAATATTTGAAATTCAATATTCTTTAAAATTGTTCTCAATATAAACACAACTATGAATTATTCTATTGCAAACGAAATCCAATCTGTTTCTTATCTTTCTTTATACCTGAGTCAGCAGTTCTGGGCTTAGTTTCTGACATAACATCTCTCCCCTCAAGTTCAAATTCATCCTCGAATTTATTTTTTCTATTGAATTTAATGTTAATATTATTTTTTTTTTCTTTAAAAGCCGTCGGGCCTTGCTTAGTTGTGTGAGCAGACGCGTTTCGACTACTTTGAGTCATCTTCAGTGTCTAAAGGATGTGTTGAAGGGAGCGACTTTATATAGTCGTAGGATAGGTAATTAGCGAATAGGTAATTAGCGGATGGGTAATAAGCGGATGGGTGATTAGCGGATTTGTAATTAGTGGATGGGTAATGAGGTCAGGAAGTAAATTACTCAATTATACCAGGTAGGGGGATATTATGTTTTTGTTTTTTTGCTTGTTGGCTGTCCGTTTGTTCTGTTTCATCTCGTTTCCGTTTTCGTCTAAGAATGTGGTCTAGGACTGAGAAAATTGCGTCGGAATTGGTAACAAGTTGTTCGTTGATAATGTCACCGTCTGTCTTTCTATGTTTATAAATTTCAAGCCTTTCTAGGATCTCGCAGTTTCGTACGAGGTGACCGATATACTCCTCAGGAGCTGCCACATCAGTCACCTCGGGGCAGCTCGACTGCAGGGTTCCAGATGACCACGAACCCATATATATATATGTTGCAGCATGGCAGTGCTGCAAGCTCTATCGAGCAGTAATTTCCACATTTACGCAGTGGTGGCGAACTTATAAGAAAATTTTGTTTGAGGATTGCTGGTTGTCCTAAGTGAAAGAACTACATTGTTCTTTCACCCGAGCATTTTAGCTATCAACATAATAGCATTATTCGCTCGATGGACTTCAGCTGGTTCCAGCATCTCGCAGTTTCGTACGAACCAGCCTATATGCTGGAACCAGCTGAAGTCCATCGAGCGAATAATGCTATTATGTTGATAGCTAAAATGCTCGGGTGAAAGAACAATGTAGTTCTTTCACTTAGGACAACCAGCAATCCTCAAACAAAATTTTCTTTCTAGGATGTCAAGTCTCGGTCCTTTGTTTTGTTTGTGTAGCAATTTCATAGAGTTTGTCATAGCATCAGGCTCATGTGCATGGTTTTGTAGGTGCGTCGCATAATTGGAGTCTGCCTTGTTGTATAAGAAAGATCGTAGGTGCTCTTTGTATCTTGTCGTTAGTTTTCGTGTTGTCCTTCCTATATATACCATGTCGCAGTCCTTGCATGTCAGTTTGTATATGCCGCTGCCTTCGTATATCGATGTGTCATTCAGTTTTGGCTTCAGTTTGTTTCCAATGTTGTTGTTCGTTTTGAATGCAGTTTGCAATTTGTATTTCCTAAGGAAGTTTGATAGTTTGTATGTCTCTTTGCCTACGTATGTTAACGATACCCACTGTTCGTCGTTCTTATGAGTTTCCGTCGGTTGGCGTTCCTGTTTTTGTTTGTACTGTGTGACTAGTTTGTCAATGTCGCATTGTTTGTATCCGTTATTATTAGCTATTCTGTAAATGTTGTTTAGTTCGTTGGAGTAGTTAGTAGAAGTCATGGGGATGGAGTGAAGCCTCTGCACCATTGATCTGTACGCTGCTAGCTTATGTTGTGCGGGGTGGTTAGATGTTTCATGTATGGTATGATCAGTTGTGGTTGGTTTTCTGTATATTTTGTAGTATTTCTTTTGCAATATAGATATATAAACAAAAAGATGAGTACGATCACAATAATTAGTGTGGTTATTATATTTGATACAATATGTTTCTGCTTTGTATATTTTATTTCATTAATTTCTTTTAAGTTATTAATGTAAAAGTCGTTTAATTCTTGCCATGTAATTTGTTTATCAAAATTTGTCAAATTCATAGGAATAGAATTTGGAATAATTACTCTTGTACGGTATTCTGGAAATTTGTTATTAAAAGTTATATTATTTATGGTTACTGAGCAATCATTGAAAACAAATATGTAATTTCCTTCCATGTCATGATTCCTTTCATCGCAAGTATTACTCCATTTTAATTTAGATTGAATAGTTAATATGGTTCCTGTTTCTACTTCAAGGATCGAGTTCCTTGTGTTTTGTGTTTTAGTACATGTTTCATTTGTGTAAAAGCATAATTGACTTTGTTTAAGATCTTTAACGTTAATTTCATTATTGTATGTAAATATTTGATTATTATTTTTTACAATTGTTTCTTGTTTAAAACTAATTTGATAATGATTGCTGTCTGGAATTGGCATTACAATATATTTAAAAAGTGTTTTAATTTCATGGGGGATTTTTATAACAAATAGTAATTCTTTTGTGTTTTTATTATTTATTGCTACTGCTAACTCGAGGAAGATTGTCCTGAACAATTTCTAATTCATCCTTAATTATGTGTATGTTTATGATGGATGCCAAGTATGAAAATTCTGTTTTCCACTTATTATTGCTGTCATTTACTGAATTTTCGAGGATTACTCTATCTATTTTTATGGTTTCTATAACTTTTTTAATTTCTTTCTCTAGCCTATCATTAATAACTATCTGCTGGTTTATCTTCTCTATAGTTTCGTGATTATTTTTATCTATAGTTTTAAGGTGATCTTCAATATCTTGCCTGTCATTTGCGTCCATAACTCCAAATAACCATTTATATATACAACCTATAGGATCTATTAATCCTCTTTTATTAATCAATCTTTTCTTAGTTCTTTCTTCACAGATTTCCCTAAATCCTGATTTTGCTGCCAAAACGGAGCTACAAAGGTCCTTTAATTTATCTGTTGTTGTTGGGTTTCTTATTGTAGTTGTTTCTATAATATCTTTATTTAACTTATTTTTTAGTTTGGTCATAGTAAATTGCTCGTTATTCAATAAATTTTCGTTTTGTCGATGCTGGTGTTCATGTGGAAGTAGTGTATACAGTTGATGTTCCAAATCGCCAATTTCTTGAGCTAAGGTCCATTGTCTATGGTCATGTATACCTAAAGAATTTGTCTTTTTAATTTCATTTATAGCAGTTTCTATGTATGTCAAGTCAATTTTATGTATTATAAATTTCTTTGTGTTAATAGTTGTACTGGATCCATTTTTATCTCCGTGTATCCTATGTTTGTATTTACTTCCTCAATGGTCAAGGTCGCCGATATTAGCACGGGTTGAAATATTAGATAAATTATCGTCGTGATGATCATGATTAAGTGTTGTCTGCGACGATTCTTTTTCAGCAATTAAACTTGAATTAGCTTGTTGTCCTTTACCTGTAATAATAACGTTCTTTTTAGGTCTCTTAATGTTGACCTTGGCTATATTGTTATTATAAAGTTGTTTCTTAAATTTGGGTTCTAGCTTATGTCTATTGGCTTTGGGGTTTTTTACAAAAATTTCTTTTCTTTCTTCTGTATATGGTTCTCTTTTATTATTTTCTTTCTCCAGCATTTTCTCTTTGGCTTGTGTTATGCATTTAAAGACAGTTTCTTTATCTATTTTACCGGTTTGGATATCTATTGGCCTTTGCTTTGTTGTTGAATGAATTTGCTTGTTATAGAATTCTATTGCCTCAAAAAATTTTTCTTTTGTAGTTTGGTTTACTATTTGGTTACAGCCGACTCTCATTTTTTCTTGAATTGTCTCATGAAACCTTTCAATATCTCCGTTTCCTGTATGTGAATGGGGTTTTGTTATATGAACTTCTATGTTCTTAGCGGCATAAACTTCCTTCAACAAAACCGAATCAAAATCTCCATCTCCTATGATTAGTTTTGGCCTTCCTATCAATGCAAGTATACTCAATAGTCCTTCTCTCATGTCTGTCATGTTTTTGGAACTAAGAATGACTCCCGTTGCAAATTTTGAAAATTTATCTATTGCTGTAAGAATGGTGAGGCCATTAACAAAGAATAAATCCATATGTACGATCTCGGTGACATCTTTTGGAGTTTGAGAAAGTTCTAACAGAGGTCTTATTGGTTTCCGATCCACCTTCATACGATTGCATTGGTTGCATACATTAATAAATCTGTTTATGTATTGTTTCAGATTTGGGTAATATATTTTTCTCTTGAGACCTTCATAGTTTTCATTGATTCCCGAATGTCCTGTTTCTTTTTCATGGTAATTTTTAATTATTTCAAATAGCTCTGTTTCGTTTCCTATTTCTTTAACCATTTTATCAACTTTAATGAATCTTATTTTACTTTTATCAAACAATTCAATCAACAATTGCTGTGTCATTAGATTGTGAGTCCGTAACTTCGCTGTATATTCCAACTTTTCCAGCTCTTAGCCTTCCTTTTAATTGTTCTATTTGATCATTAAAAGAGCCCCATGGAATGATAATTTGTTTTCGATTAAATGTTTTGATTTTATGTCTTTCTTCTATTTTTTCCACTAAAAGTATTTGCTTGTATTTATTAATGATGTCCTCTTTTATCGGGATGTGATCACCAAAATTTTCGTTTTGAAAATGGATTGTTATAGAAGGATTGAGAGGATTTTTATTTTCTTTTTTTCTTTTTATAATTTTAACTTCAGGTACTAATTGTATTTCTTGTTCCTCATCTGAAGAATTACTGGGTAGTGGTATTCCTTGCACTCTATTAGGTAATTTTTGAATGGATATTATTTCAATGTTCCTTTTCTATTTATATTCGTCAAGGATAACATTGATTTCTCCTGATTCTTTAAGTCTAGATAAGAAGTCTGCAGGAATATTGTCTTTACCCTTTATATAGTCCAGTTTTATGTCGTATTCTCCCAACTTTAATATCCACCTTTGAAGTCTAGGTGTTATATCTTTACCCTTAAATTTCTGGTATAACCATTTAATTGGTTGATGGTCTGGGTGTAAATCGAATTCCCTTCCATACAAGTAGGGTCTCAAATAATTTACTGCCCAGACTATTGCTAGCATTTCTTTTTCTATAACTGCATACCTTCGCTCATGTTCATTTAATGTTCTACTTATGTAACATATTGGGTGGCCATTTTGGCTCAATACAGCTCCCAGGGCATAGTTGCTTGCATCCGTTGTCACTCTGAATTTCTGGGAAAAATTCGGATGTTTGAGAACGGGTGCTGAGGTTAACAGGATTTTTAATTTTTCGAAAGCTCCGACATATTCGTTGTCGTTAAGGTTGATCTTTTTATCCTTTTTTAGATACTTTGTCATTGGCTGGGCAACCTTGGCATAGTCTTTAATAAACTTTCGATAGTAGCCCGTTAACCCAAGAAAAGATTTAATTTCTTTTGCAGTTTTAGGAATTTTGACCTTAAGAACTTTTTCGATTTTATCGGAATTTGGTTTTATACCTTCCGTTCCGATTGTGTGACCTAGAAATTGGGTTTCCTTTTTTAGAAAATTGCATTTATCCACTTGTACCTTGAGATTGGCATTTTTCAATCGATAAAATACTCTTTGTAAATTTTGTAAGTGTTCCACCAGGGATGTACCAAAAACCAAAATATCATCCAAGTAGACGACACATATTTTATTAATTAAATCCTTCAATACTTGATTTATAAGTCTTTGAAAGGTCGCAGGGGCATTTTTTAACCCGAATGGCATTCTTGTATACTCATAATGACCACTTGACGTTGAAAAGGCTGTCTTTTTTATGTCAGATCTCAGCATTGGAATCTGGTGAAAACCCTTTGCCAAATCCAAAGTAGAAAAATATTGAGCTCTTCCCAATTTTTCCAAAATACCGTCAATATTTGGTATTGGGAACCTATCATCAACCGTTACTGAATTCAATTTTCGGTAGTCTACTGCTAATCTCCATTTAGCCTTTCCTGAATTATCAGGCTTTTTTGCTACTACCACAATTGGTGAGCTGTACGGTGATGTACTCTCCCTAATTATCCCCTGTGATAGCATTTCGCCGATCTGTCGTTTAATTTCATCCTCGTGTATTTGTGGAGTCCTGTACATTTTTGAGTAAATAGGCTCGTCAGTAGTCGTTTTTATTTCATGTTCTACTAAAGTAGTGGCTGATAAGCAATCACCCTCCATGTAGAACACACTCCTATTTTGTTTAACAAGTTTTTCTAGTTCTCTTTTTTCTTCAGTATTTAAATCAGTCATATCGATATTTATATTATTAGTTGGTTGCATCATGTGAATTTCATTATAATTGTAGCTATAGGGGATTTCACCTTTTGTTATAAATGGGATAGTATTATTTCCAAATTGAACCACTTGATTCTTAAAATCTATCTTCGCACTAGTATTAATTAAGATATTTGTTCCAATTATTGCGTCAAATCTATTGTTATTTAAGTTTGCTAATTTCCATATGATAAACTTCCTTATTCCTATTTCTGGTGGTGTTTTCGTAATTGTTTCATACTGAATAGCTTGAGTTCCCATAATTGTTCTGTACTGGTTACCTAATTTGTTTAACTTCAAAACTGATATTGTTGATCCTGAATCTATGAGGGCCTTAATTTTAATTCTTTTAATATGAATATAAATTATTGGAAGATTGTATCCGAGGCTGGTTCCTGAAAATTTTGTTCTTGAATGTTTGATTCTTGAAAATTTGATTCCTGAAAATTTGATTCCTGAAAATTTGATTCTGCACTTATAGGATTAGTATCCATAGGTTCTGGCTCGTTTCTGTTTTGATAATAATTATTCCTATTATTTCCGAATCGATTTGGTTGATATTGGTTATAGTTATTATGGTTGTAATATTGATTTTGGTTGTCTTCACGACGTTGATATCTAAAGGAATTATTATTCTGCCAATATCTATGACTATCCCTATTTCCTTGCTGTTGGTTATTTCCTCGCTGTTGGTTATATCCTTGGTGTGGGATTTCTTCTCTATTTTCTGTCCTATTTTGATTATTCCTTTGATTTCTATTTCTGTTTTGTTTTTTAGTATTGTTTGAGAAATAGTTCTCATCATATCCTGTCTGTATAAGTGCGTCGTATGCTTCGTCCAAAGTTGAGACTCCTTTCGTTCGCAGGTACATAGCATCTGATCTGTGTATTTTATATAAAAATTTCTCTAAAATACTTGCTTCATTATTTTCTGGTTTGTACTCATCTGGGTTCTCTTCATCTAATGTATATTTTAAATTTAACTTATCTAAAATGTCTGTTGAGTAATTGTATAATTTTGTATAATTTCTTTCATAATAACGATCTGCTAGCTCCTTCAGCCGTTGGTATGATTCCTGTACTCCAAATGCTGAGATAACTGCTTTCACGTTTCCCCAAGTTCTGTTTGCCACTCTCCTGGCTGTGATTGCTGCACGACCTTGTAGCTTTGAGAAGAGAATTTCGGTGATATATTCCATTCCTTTGTCCTCCGGGACCAATCGTAAAAGTGTTTTGACTTCCATTATATAATTTTGTAATTGAAATGTGTTGTCACCCACGAATGGAGGCATAGCCCTTGCTTCCCTTAGTAACTCGTGGAACGGGATCATTTCTTTTGCTCGCTTTTTAGTGCTTCTGGTTATCAACAATTACCTGATTAACAGTTCTGGGTCTCCAGCCTCTGGCGGCCGTTGTTGAAGGTAGCTACCTAACTCAGCCACCCCCTGAACTGTTATGACTGCTCACCGCCTTCTGTGATTAGTTGAACAGGGGCAATTCTTCCTGTCAACTGTTATTAGCCTTGTCTGTTTGTTACAGCAAGGAGGCGAATTCTCTTATAATTCAGCCTACGGGGCAATGCAAACCCTTGATATTTTATGTTTGTTCATTCATTGTCACTGTGTTTTATTAATTTTATTTATTGTTCGATTTTCGTTCGAACGTCAACCGATTCGCGGTTAGATTCTTTTATTTTTAATAATTATAAGTCACTCGGAGATCTATGAATACTTTCTCCCTCCGCGAGACACCGACTGCGCCACTTAAGTTTTTATTATCCACAGTTTACAAAAAATAAATTTTCAGAGCTTCCGCGCTCTGTTAATTCAAACACAGGGTTTTATTCTTTGGTTAACTGTTTTTATTTACCAGCACTAATGTTTTTAATTTTTAATATCGCTCGCAACCGATCAAACTCTAACTCGCTCTCTTTTTTCTCGTTCAGATTCTTTTATAACATATTTATGCTGACTTATTGTTTTTCACTAATTGATATGAAAGTCAATTCATCTTGCTGATTAGATGGATCAGAAAATATTTCTTGGCAAATTTGAAATTCAATATCCTTTAAAATTGTTCTCAATATAAACACAACTATGAATTATTTGATTATTCAATATAAACACAACTATAATATTTGAAATTCGATATTCTTTAAAATTGTTCTCAATATAAACACAACTATGAATTATTCTATTGCAAACGAAATCCAATCTGTTTCTTATCTTTCTTTATACCTGAGTCAGCAGTTCTGGGCTTAGTTTCTGACATAACACGCTTGCTATCCATACTGAAGTAATTTGATGATTTCGTGGTGGAGGATTTCAGTGGACACCATACTTTACTACTTTTTGCAAACAACAGAACAAGAATTCTTCCATACACAGGTACAATAAAACTCCTTTTATTATTAGATTAAAGATATTCCTTCTCTTATCTTTTTGAAGGCAACTGAACATTCAAAATAGCATGACTAACCCAAGAAGTAATCCAAATCATTATTATACTATGCAACTAAAATACTTCCGGAATGATATCACAACCATCTTAACTAACATGTCAATTGCTTCAAAAAATCAGCTTTCTTTATCGTGCCGAAGACCTGAATAGTTTTCAGGGTTTTGTAAAATAATTCTGCAAAACCCTACTAAAATCGCGTCCTGTCTGTCCGTCCGTGAGTCATATCACTTTTTCTCGCAAACAACTTAATCTAGAAGCATCAAATTTTGTATGCAGGTGTAAAGTGGGAATTTCTTCAAAGTTCAACTATAAAAAAATTCTATAAGGTATTTAAGGGGTGTCTCCCCATATAGGGGAGTGGCCCCCGAAAATAAAAATTCATCAAAGGTAGCTTTTTAAAACAGGCCCTAATTTGACACTTTTTTCTTTGAGGGGCGCACAGGGAGGGAAAATACACAAAAAATTGGTATCCCCCCCCTCGCAATTGGACACCTGTGATCCAAAAGTTCTAAAGAAAATTATGGAGGTAGTTATTTATGAGTACAACAACAACAAATAATAATGGTATGATATTCGAATTTCACATTTTCCCCAATAAAACCGTATAGGTACTTTAAAATATTAAAGTAGTCCTATAAAAATATTTAAGTAGTCCTATAAAATGTCCTTAAGCTTTGTAAGTTTGATGAAAATCGAATGATATAGACGGAAGTTATAGCCATTTGAAATTTCTCAAATTACAACAACAATAACACATGATTTTGGTATGTTATGGACTTTCCACCGAATCAGTCACTGCAGTTTTGATTTGGCCTTCTCGAATTTTTCAAATAAGGTCAATAACATTAATATTTTTGGGAGTTCATGGTTTCAATGACTTTTGTTGCTTTGGAACAAAATGGTGACTGTTGAAAATAGAAAAACAAAGGATTTTCTTTTAAACGTGCACACCTCTTTGACATATTTCTTGACTTTATTCGTTGCTGGTGAATGCATTTCTGAGACGTTGAGTACAAAACCCTTCTGACATGAGGTAGGTTTGTCTACCCAACTTGTTTGAATCTACAGTGTGCCAAACTATGGTAGTTCAGGTTGATACATTTGCTCGACAAAAATCATTAAAAATGAATTGTCGATGTGCCGATGCCTGAAAGTTAGCAGTGGCTCCCGTAAGCTTTAAGTGCAATTTATTCGATTAAGAACAGCCTCAAAAATCTTGTAGAAATAAATTAATAAAAGCAGTAATGCATGACAAACTTACATACGCATCTTTGTTACATATTTTATATGATTACAGGATACTCCTCAAATTTGTTAAAAATAAGTTGACAAAACTACGTTTTAATTTAATATGCAATACTTTATAAAACTTTTGGAAAGCCATACTTCCGTTAAAATTCACGAAAACAGCCGAAAATCAATTAACAATACCCTTCACACTACAATACCCATAGCATCGAAATCCAACTTCCTTCGCACTGTGACTGTGACACTTTCAACTTCAACCGCCTGCCTGAGGGGTTGATGAAACATTACCCATCCGCTGAACCGGATCGACTTGAAAAGGGATTTACATTGTGTTAGGGTTAAATGAATATTAACGGCTTGAGGCCATAATCCATCTTAGGTTCGATGTGGCGCCACTTTTGTGAAAGTATGCCCTGAGTAGGACAACAACGGATGACAGAGAAACAAGAAAAACAAACAACTCAGTTAAATTTCTCTTGCTCATTTTCAATTTATATAGACGACAGATTTTAGAGTACCAGTATCATGCCCGCCCACTATTTGTTGCCCGTCCCACCTACCATCCATTCATCCGTCAACTTCTCGCCCCATTAGCAAGGACACAATTATTTCGAGTAAAACTTGTTAATTCCAATTCTGATGTAATTATGTTTTGAAGTGGTAAGAAATTATTATTGATATTGTTATTGAATTGAATTTGAAATTAGGAAGCACTTTTTAGGTTGTTCCTGTTCATGATGACTTTTCATTGGAAAGATGACGGTTCATTCAAGAATGATTTGTCAAATTATTTCCTTTATTTTATGAAGAAATTAAGTTGGCGCCGTCTTTTGCGGTGAATTATTTATTCTTATTTTGTTTTGAACACTGTTATGGGTATCTTGTTTTAATCAACTTTTAGGTATTAATTGAATAAAGGAATGTATTGTGTTAATTACAATAACAACTTCAATTGAATTTACAAAATTCTTCAACTGAATCTTAAATCTTGGTAAAGCTTTACAAACTATTCTCATTCAGGGAGTGTTAATTAAAGCCATTTGTAAAATTACTTCAACACCTTACATGGACCGAGAGAATAAATACACTTGGGTAACTATTTTTCATATAAAAATGAAAGTGTTAGGAAAAGTGATAGACACACACCGCTGAAAATAAGCTACGAGCTGTAGGTGGAAGTGGTACATGCCCTTTTTTAAATCATACAATATTCTGCCTCACCAGTTAAATCGCACTTGAAACTTAAGTGTATTAATTAAGTTACTAGCCCAAACAGCACGTTAAACCAGGTATGTCAACTAAATTATGTCGTTAGTTATATTCAGAGATATCTTATAAGCATATCTCCAGTGCATCAAATGAATAATACAAGACCATAAGATATTAAGACAAATTCAGAAAAAACTTACCGACAACCTACTAACAGTGACAAAAGCTGACAAAGGGCATACAGTGGAGATCCTAAAAACCACAGACTATGTGAAAAAACAATAGAATTCACTAACGACAATGGATGTGAACTGACGAACAAAGACCCCACTAATAAGTTCCAAGCAGACTTACGTACTGCCACAACAAAATCTCTATTAATTATTCGTTCTAATACTACGCACCGCTACATACACCTAAATCCATCCACGTCACTCCTCAAAGTACCTAAACTCCATAAATCCAATATTCCTATCCGGCCTGTCGTCAATTGCCATCCAGCTCCTGCATACCAATGAGCATGGTACTTGGCAACAATATTGGCTGATGTCATGCACCTTCAGGGCCGTAGCCAGTGTGGGGGGTTAGTAAGCCAGAACCCCCCGGAATTTTTACCAAAATTAATCATAAAGTAACTCAGTCTCGTTTTATTTACAATATTTTATGTAAAAATTAATATTTGGTGTTCCATACGGTCCATTAAATCTAGATTGCCCTATTCTAGAATAGAGTACAAAGGACAAGTCAATAAAAAATACATTGATAAGAAAAATAATAATAATAATAATTCTTCTCGTCCCATTTTTACCCGTTCTCACCAGGCTGAGCTGAAAAGCTTTCCGTCCTATGTCATTTCCACAAATTTGCTAGAAATCAGCTTGAAATCAATTCATCTATTTGTTTACATTAGTTTCATGGTCACATTTAATTTTTCGGCCAAAGAATGGCGGAATAAGGAAAGAAGATGTGAAGCACAAAATGCAAACGAAAAATAGCAATATTGCATCATTTGTGCTTTAACTTTTGGTATCCGTGGTTTTCAATCAACGATTCTGGCGTTGAAGTGTTGTGTAAAAAGTGGAAAAATTTTCTGTAGATTGCGTATTAAGTTTACTATAGCCGAAAGCTCGTTACATCGGCAATTTTAAATATCAAGTTGTGGAAGGTAAGCTTTCAGGGTGTATTTATACGTTTGTAACTATTAAATACTGCTACTCATAAAAAGTAGAAAAACTAATCCCAGACTTTTAACTTTTTAGTTATTATGGTTATTACTATCATTCAAATCAATGTCTAAATTCTTATACATGTAGACATATTTTCAATTCAAGATTTGATTGGCTGGAAAAAATTGTAATATGATTTTTGAACACGTATTGTTTTTCATCATAATTACTTTTATGTTAAGATATAATTTCTCGCATTTGCTTAGGTAGATAGATAGATCACCAGGAAATACTTTAAATTTCTTGGCTTTCCATTGCAATATGGAAGTGTTTGCTGTGGATTTATTGACGTGTGATGAAAGTCGTTGCTTTTTGGTACTAAGATTTGAAGTAGGTTTGTTTTGATTTTCTCACAATTTATCAACCAATTGGAAACAATAGATTTAAATAAATTTCTGCTTTCAATTTACTAGTTTCCACCTTCAATAACTTCCATTTTTGCCCTGCAGTAGGGATTTTCATGACTATATTTTCCCTTCGCTTGAATTTTTTTCGTCTTTGTATTTGCACTTAGCTGTTTTTGCATTTTTAGGGTTTTGTACTAAAATACAAAACCCTATTGCAATCACGACCTGTGTCCGTCTGTCCGTCCGTCCGTCCGTCCGTCCGTCCGTCCGTCTGTATGTCACAGCACTTTTTCTCCGAAACTATAGAAGCTACAGCCATGAAACTTTGTGGAAAGGTCAGAAGTGGTGACCTCTTGAAAGTTCAGTAGTGGAAAAAATTTTCAAAGGGGTTTAAGGGGGGTCTCCCCATATAGGGAAGTGACCCCCCAAAAAAAAATTTTCACCATTGGTAGTCGAGTAGGGTGTCATTGGAAAGGTCTCAACGAGGTCTTTTCAAAACATGTGTTAAAATTGCCTTATGAATACCGAGGGGGGCAGGGGAAGGGGAAATGTACGAACTTTTCGCGTACCCCCCCCCTCGCGATTGGACACCTTCCATCCGAAAAATCTGAAAAAAATCATGGATGTAGGCCTTAATGAGTACAACAACAACAAATACATGAGAAGTCGAAATTCACTCAACTTTGTTAGTAATAGTATGATTTATCGATTTTATGTTTTCTTGAATAAAATCTAGACGGTACCCTTAAATTCAGTGAAATTTAGCACACAGATGACTATTTATAAGGTTGATCTTTTCTGAAAGTTTCATAAAGATCGAATAATATTTAACGAAGTTATAGCGATTTGAATTTTCCTGCATTACTATGGAACAATATGCCCTGTATTACTATGGAAACATATGGCTATGGAGCCATATGCGCTTTTTACCGACTTAGAAACTACCGCTTTGCTAGGATTTGCATGAAAATTTCAGGAATGATAGGTATCATGAAGATGAGTACATACAATTTAAACAAGTCGGAAAGGCAGGAGAGAGCTCCTAGCAAAAGGGCTTTGTAACCATTCTAAGATTCTAAAAAACAGGCCATGAATCGATAATTACAGTACAGAGGAGTGGCCCCTGAAAAAAAATTTCATGCAAGGTAGCCGATATGAGTATCAACTGAAAGTTCTCTATGAGAGCTTTTCAAAACAGTTCTTAAACTGACAGTTTTTTTTTCGTTGGGGGATAAGGGGAGGAAGGGGTGGGGATACATGAAAAATGTGTTTCCTCCCTCGCGAATGGACACCCGTGATCTTAAAAAATCTGAAATAATTATCAAGGGAGATATTTGTGGGTATAACTATAACAAATACCTCAGAAGTCAAAATTCTTTCAACTTTGCTAATAATAGTATGATCCTCGAACATGACATGTTTCTTGATTTTATTCGTTACTGGTTACTGCATTTTGTAAGTTGAGTACAAAACCCTTCTGACATGAGCATAGGTCTGTCTACTCAACTTGTTTATTAACTGTCACCGCGTCATTTTCACAGGGAAATTATTAACTACGTTAGTATTGTTATAATGAACTTTTAACATAAATTGTGGTTCGTTTGATTGAATATTTTCTTACGGGCAGGTAAATTATAATCATAAAAATATACTTCGGTACCTTAAAGTAGCAAACTGGTCATTATAAGTGGGGCCTATACAGTATAGGCAGGAGAAAGTAATGATTACATCAAAACCAAGTGGAAGATAGTGGGAGATGCCGAAGAGGTCTTTTGCCACCAGCTAAATAAAAGTAGGAACGACTCGTACGAAAAAGGTGGACAAAGAATACATCCAGCGACCATCTCGGACCAAAGAAGAACAATACAAAAGCCCTCGACGCCAAGCTAAAAAATGTAAGGAAGTAAGAAACGACTGACTATCAACAACAAGATCCAAAAGATAAACAAAAACATGACCCTACATGAAGTCAAATCAGCGTGCCCTCTGTTAAAAAACTGACAGACGGCTTCAATCTACAAACAAGTCTTCGCAAAAGTGCGCAAGCAGTAATCATAGTGAAACCATTTTAAATTAAAAACGCTGTGATAACCTCGCTTTTGGCGCCCTACGCCAATGACGCGACCAGCAGATCCCTACACCCTACGCCACTGACGCTGACCAGCCGATCCATATACCCTACGCCACTGACGTCGAAAGGTGGTGAGTGACTTTAAAATGTGAATCGCTGCCACTGAGCCGCAGCTTGACGTTTGTCAGGAAAAACTTGTGGTGAAGCAAAAGCGACGCGCCATACTGTGAAAATTCTCGATGTGGGCATCAAAGTGTGAATTTCAAGTGGAGCTATTATTGTACATATTATTGCTCTACAAAGCAACATAAAACGTTCAGTGAAAAGTGTATAAACTAAATCATTGAAAAAACTATTTTCGAGTTCGATTTTGCAGCGCTTTTTGTCAGATATAGTTTGTTTTGAAAATTGAGGTTGATAGTTCTGTTTCGTCGACTTTCTAGCCTGTATTATAAAAAGGGGGGGCTTTAGAGGGGGAAATATCCACCTGGAGAAGCGTTACGCCAGCTTTGCGTACGTGAAAGAAAAGGTGGATTGGGGAGAGAGAGCCCCAGAGCAAATTTTGGTGCTAAGCGGGAGACAGGGAATGTGCCAGTGCAGGATCCGGATTGTCCACCACCATCTTGTTGCTGTACAATAGATTTCCTGACGACGGCTCAATGAAACGAAAACGACAGCAAAATCATTGGTACAGAGGGAGGAATTTGTGCGAGCAAGGATATAGGTGTGCGTTCAGTGAAGTACCTACTATTCATTTCTGTACTAAATCGCATGTCATAAATGAGAACAGAACCGGCCTTGTGTCGACTGTCGGATGATTCACCGAGTAGTTCTCGTTTTTGCTACGTTTGTGGATAGTTTAGTTTTTGAGATAATGATAAACCCCGTTTTTCTCATCCAAACTGACGTTTAAAGTGTGGGTCCCTAAATAACCACCAGATGCCGCAATGTTGCAGGGGATCATTTGTGAGAAAATGCTTATCTTTATCCTTTATATCTTGAAAAATAAAGGCTTTTCGATTTAATGGCATCAAAATCTTGTAAAACTAGGAAAATGAAACTCATGTCAGTCTTTTCAAATATTCTTCTTTGTTTTAATATTAATTTTTTGCTAGAAGACATGAATGTCAAAAATTAATTTAATGAAGAAAATACGTTGTTTTTTGTCTCATTAATTTTCAAATTTCATAGTTTGAAATATTCTTCTCGTATCAAAATCACATCTGATATAGTATTAGTTGCAAAATGTACATTACCTCTAAACATAACATGTGCGTATATGTTATGTTCAGAGGTAACGTGATAGAATTTTTTGTATAAGATAAAGTTTTTGATTGAATTTTATTAGAATTAGGTTATAACATTTTAGGTATAGGATAAAAGTTCACTGTTGTGTTAAAATTATAAATAATTTTTGAATAGTGTTGGTTGGTTTTTTATCCTTTTAAGGTTGGTTTTTTCTCCTTTAATTTGAATTTGCTATAGCTTTTTTTGATAAGATGTGTTTGATTGATAACGTATAAATTTAGCAAGTCATTTTGGCCATTAAGTTTTTTTTATTGTTATTGTTTGGAATTTGCTTTATATTCTTTTAAAATTTATAACAATTCTTGTTCTTCTTCTTAGCACTGAAGCCCCTCTCGGGCCTTCGCTTCACGCAAACAGCGCCTCCAACGGTCTCGGTCCATTGACTGTGTCTTCCAGTCCATTGACTGTGTCTTCCAATTC
Organism: Odontomyia ornata; assembly: GCA_963969285.1. Taxonomy (NCBI): domain Eukaryota; kingdom Metazoa; phylum Arthropoda; class Insecta; order Diptera; family Stratiomyidae; genus Odontomyia; species Odontomyia ornata. The sequence continues at coordinate 375,788,345 of OZ017738.1, forward strand.
GGAGATTTGAACAGTGCCGAACTGTCTTCGTCGACAGAGTCAGACCAGCGTTTCCTCGGTTTCCCCACTGGCCACCGGCCTTCAGTTCTCCCAACGAATATCTTTTTGGGTATACGTTGTTTGTCCATACAATCCATGTATCCAGCCCATTGCAGCTTCTGCAGTCTTACAATCGTTCAATAATTTTATATAGCTCATGGCTGTATCGAATTCACCATTGGTCCCCGTCAATTTTCGCTTCAATTATTCGCCTCAGGACCCGTCGCTCAAAGGCGTTCAACATATTTGCGGATGCTTGGGTTAGGGTCCATGTTTCACACCCATAGCATAACACAGGCCTTATCACAGATTTGTATACATGGAGCTTTGTTTTCCTGTGTATGCAGCTGGTCTTCAAGATCGTCAATACTGAATAAAATATATTATTTGTGAGCTGTATTCTTCGGCATATTTCGTCTGTTTCATATCCTGTTTCCGTTATTTTGGCGCCTAAATACACAAATTCGCTAACATTCTCGGTACTGTACTCGCCAAATGTGATATTTGGTGTCTTTGAGGTATTTTTCTTTGACTGCGTTATGAGCTCTGTTTTATTTTCATTGATTTGTAGCCCTACTAGCTTTGCTTTTCTGTCAAGTTTCAGGAAAAGTTCTTTGGCAGTTGTTAACGACCGTGACAAAATGTTGATGTCATCCACATAGGCCACTACTTGGCTCGACTTGTATAGTAATGTACCTCGCGCATCGACAGACATCCAGAGCCAAACTGAATAGTGGTGGGGCCAGTCCATTTTCCTGCTTTAGTCCGATAGTTTTGTCAAACGCATCGGAGGGTTGGTTATTGATGCGGGCTTAGGAGGTCATCGACGTCATTGCGGTGGTAGTGATATGCCTCCATAATTTTCACACTGTAGCTTGTCACCTGTTTTGTGGAAAGGGAATATAATTGATTGGCTCCACAAGTTTGGCATATGTTCTTGCTGCCAAATGTACTGGATGACTTTGTGAATAGCTTGATGAACACTACTGCCACCATATCTGATGAGCTCCCCAAGAATTCCATCGATGCCCGGCGTTTTATTATACTTTTGGGCTTTGTTGATGGAAAAAACTTCATCCAGAGTTGGTGGGACCAATGGAAACTTTCCGCAGACATCTATAGGCTCCGATGTTCTGGAGCTGTGTGAGGATTAAGGAGGTTCTTGAAATATGAAGCCCATCTTTCTTTAATCTTGATTTCATCAGCGATGACATTGCCGATGTCACCACGACAAAAGTGGTTTTGAGCTTGTAACCACGTTTCAGGCTTTTCACTGCTTTGTATGCTTGTCTTGTGTTGTTGCTCGCTAAACTTACGTCTATACTTCTCAATAGGTCATTATAGTATTTTCTTTTCTTAATCCTAATTATCTTATTCGCTACTCTTCTGAGATTTTCATAGATTTCTCTCTTCGTCCTGGTTTTCCTACCTACATATTCTTTATACGCCTGATTCGTTTTATCTAACGAATTCTGGCACTCATCATCAAACCAATCATTCCTCTTGCGCTGGGCTTGATGTCCGATCGTCTGTTCTGCCACGGTCTTAATAGCCACTTTCACTCCCATCCAGAGTTCGTTGCTCGTCTTTAACGATGCGTCTAATAAGATGGGAGCCAGCAGGTTGTAGCGGGTCTCCGTGAAATGTTTGGCCACAGACGACGTTTGGAGCCTTTCGATGTCAAATTTTTGTAGCGGGCTGGACTTCGCTGAATATTCCTTTGACATACGACATCGATAGGTTAATTTTATCTACTAATGATCTGAGTTACAATTGGCTCCTCGGTATTTACGGACGTCAAGTATGCTCGAGGCCCAACTTTGTTGGATCAGATCATGATCGATCTGGTTTTGTGTGTTGCCATCCGGTGATACCCAGATCATTTTATGAATGCGTCGATGGGGGTGGCAAGTCGAACGTATAACTAGATTTCTGCCACATGCAAAGTCAAATCGGCACTGATCGTTATCATTTGTTTCATCGTGGAGGGTATATCCTCCAGTCATTCCCCGATGAGATAGCTCATTGCCAACCTTAGCTTTGAAATAACGCAGAATTATTTTTGTGTCGTTTGTGGGCAATGAGTCGATCAGTCTTTCCAGGTGATTGTATAATGTTTCCTTCGTTTCTTCGTCCTTTTCTTTGGTCGTGGCGTGAATAGTTATCAGCAAGATTTTGAAGATTTTTCCTTATATACGGATCGCACACAACCGTTCATTGGCAATTAGTATTGAATAAAGCGCTTTTGACTTGGACTTTGACTTTAGGGTGCGAAATGTCATGAAAAATATTCCCACTATATTAATTTGGGAAATGATCGCGGATTGTCAGAAATAGTGGATTGATATCTAGCTAAAAAAAATTTGAATAATCTATAGGCCTAAAATTGGTTTAATTCATAAATGGTTGGCAAAATGTTTATATAGTATAGTTATTCTTCGAGAGTTTGAAAGTCCCCGTACGTATGAATTCCAAACAAAACCAAAAAAGTAACAATAAAGAGTTCGCGAGTTGAGGAAGTTATTGAACAAAATTTCCAGGCTTTTTAAAATCTAAAGCATTAAGGCATTTAGGATATTTTATTAGCAATTATTTTGAAAAGAATGAAAAATGTGTGAAGGTAATGAAATAATAAAGCAAGGCTTTCGCAAGTACTGAAATAAAAAATTTCGTAACTTTCGAAAAAGAGTTTTAAAACGACATTTTTTCTTTTAGAAAAGAGTTAGCCTTTTTCTCGCTACGCAATTAATATTTCTAAATATTTTTAATCAGTTAGATGAAGTAAAAGTATATTTTGGATTATACAAAAAACTATATGTAATTTGAGTTAGTTTGTAACCCATTAAGATTCTGTTTATGATTCCATTTAATATACCTATTTCACTGACTTATGCAGATCGTCTATGGCCAATGACCATTTCGAAGCATCGAGAATTGAAATGAAAATTTGCTCAAAGATGAATTAGTTTCCGTTGTGATACAATGTCATAAGTTGAACGTTATTTGTCAAAGTTATTCATTCTTGTAAATGTACCTTAAACGACAAATCAAATAATGCTTGTATTCGCACTAGTTTCATTAATTACCCAAAAGATAAATGCAATTATTTTTCTTAGAATGTGAATTTTCCAAGCTTACAAAATGAATAAGAGATTGGAAAGACGTATTGACTGAACTTATCTTAAGGAAAATAAATTTGAATACGCTGTTTCGTTTATTTCAAGTAAATATAAAATATATCACATAAATTAATGATAAAATCGAACACGATTACGAACTGAGTAAAAATATAACAAAACAAATCGCAAATTGATAAAACTTTATACATATTCAAATAAAAGTAGGATTTTTTTTAAATAAACCAAAGAAATAAAAAATTTGTTCTATATAAAATACATAAATAATTTATCGTCAATATATGGTATGTTAAATATAAAATATTTTTATCATAAAATTTCATTTTTTCCCCCTCTCGGGCGGAGAAAAAAAGTGAAACATAAATAGTTGAAAAGCGAGATTATGTTAAATTACTAAATAAAATGTGATAAAAATATGAATTGCTGAACTGCTAACCCAGTATTTCCTTTCCAGCAAACCCATTCTTTTTCAACAGGCAAATGTCGGCGAACGGTGAGTATGCTGCCGATAGGGTAGGGTTCCAGTAATCCGTGAATGGTAGGTTTCGCATTGCGATCGGTACGCGGCGCCATAGTTTGTATTTGGGTGTTTTTATTAGAGTAAGTTCTCTTCGGTTTTGCATTTGAGTAGTGTATTTCGCGCACCACATTGGTTATGTTCGGGAGCACGTTTTGTTTCAGCGGTTATTTTCGTTCTTTTTTCTCTGGAATGAATTACGTAATTTAGAGTAGAGTCGATGGAAGTTATTCGACGCGTTTTAAGTCGGGCACTTGAACCGGTGGCTGAGTTTTTGTATTTCGGCTTCAGTTTGCTCCCGTAAAACCCGCGACCGAAACTCCTCACCATACTAGCTGGCTAGCCAGCAGCCACCTTGGAGTAGACTAAGAGTGTCCGGACTTGTCAACCTGATGGATACAGTCCATTGTCACGTTCCAAGACTTCACGTCTAGAACCGATGAGAGATCGGTTTAGATTTCCTTCGGGAAATCTCGAGTTAAATTATTACAACACATGGCTGCAATATTTCCAGAAACTATTCACAGCGTCCGCAACATCGAATGAAGTTGTGAACATGTCAGAAGTAAGGCAGGAGGTGCCGGTCTCACCACCAACCAGAGGTGAAGTACTGGCAGCAGTATGGGACCTCAGAAAATATACTATATAGAAAGAATACAAACACAACTGCTCCAGGGTGGGATCTCCATCTAAGTAACAAAATATGGTCAGAAAAGCGGTTACCCGAGGACTCGCGGAAAAGGATAATATGTTCAAAAAGGTGGACAAGTTAAGGCGTTAAAATTATAGAGGCATTGCTCTACTGTATACGTTTTATAAAAAGCTCCCTAAAATTGTAGAAAAAATTAAACCTGTACTACGAATATATTAAAGGAGAATATCAGGAAGGCTTTCAAAGCAGATGGTCTACAACAAATCAAACCTTCTCAGTAAAGTAGTTGCTCAAAAAGTGCTGGGAATATAACATCGATGTGCACCAACTTTTTGTAGACTTTAAGCAAGTCTACGACAGTGTCAACATAATGCGCTGTACAAAATAAAGCTTGGTCAGGATGCTAAACACAGAGTCTTAGGTCTAGCTAATCGGTGAGCTAACGGACAGCTTCATAATGAGATCAGGCTTAAAATAAGGGAATGGACTATTGAATATTGCGCTGGATCGCGCCATCAAGAAGACAACAGCTGATACCTCATGTACGGTAATGTTTTAGTCTCCATAGTTGTTAGTATATGCTGATGATGTCAATATTATCGTGGGCTCAATCTTAGATGTCAATGCAGCATTTTAGAACCTTAGACCTGAAGCAAACCAAATGACCTATAAGTTAATGAGATTAAAATTAAATTCATGACTCAAACGAGGAAGTAAACTCAGGTTAGACAAATCCAGATTGCGCATTTACGAAACACTAGTCAAACATTTGCAGTTATGTGGAAGTGAAACATGGACCCTGAAGAGCGAGTCCGAAAAGGCTGTAGATATATTTGAACTGGACCTTCACGATATGATACGAAACCGATATTAAGGCTTTTTTCGGTATCGTATAGAGTTAGATTTTTTAATATCGTATCGATATTGGTGATATTTTGTTTTTGTAAATTTTATTTTGTGAATTTACCGATAAAATGTCGATATTTTATAAGCTAAAGAACCTACATGAAATGGCAAAAACAAAACAGTTAAATCCCTTTTTAGGTTTTTGTTTAATAGTTTTTTTTATAAAAAACTACTAGTTTTGCGACCTGTCTGTCCATCTGTCTATCGAAGCGTCACAGCAATTTTTCTCAGAAACTACATAAGCCACAATCTTGTAATTATGTGAACAGTTGAGAAGTGATAACCTCTCCAAAGTTCAGGCTTAAAAAACATTTTATAAGGTTTTTAAGGAGTGGTCTCCCATCCACAGGGGTGGCCGTTAAAATTTTTTTTCGTAAAATGTCTGCGATATTGGTATCAATAGAAAGTGGTTTGAGAGAGCTTTTCGAATCAGGTAAAAAAAAGTAAGATGACACTATAGGGGAGTTTTGGGGAGGTCAGATTAGGTGAAAAATTTGTGTCCTCCCTCGCAATTATAAATTTTTGAGCAGGAATATCGCAAAAAAAATTCATGAAAGTAGAACTTGATGAGTACATGGGCAACAAATTCCTGAGAAGTCTAGTTCGATTAACTTTGTTAATGATAGCACGGGACCTTAAAAATTTCCAAAACTTATTGTTATCTCATGTATAAGTTCATATATTATACCCTGAAAATTTTACGGCAGTCATGCAATGAATAAAGTTATGGTTGATTGAAAATTATACAATTGAAACAACAGCCATATGTGATTCTTATTAGATACACGTTTCTGAATGACTCATACAATACAGATTTGTTCCGATTTTCGAAAAAAATTTCAGAAAACGTTCATAAAATTTGTATGTTATAGTTACTACAAAGACAACGACGTCAGTAAGGCTAAATAGAAAGTGGCGCTTTTGATATTTGGAGAAATTGTTTGATTCACTAATTTGTTTACAAAAGCCTTCTGGTAGGAGCACTCCCCGGCTACTGCAACTTATTCTCTTCTATTTGTCAACTGATTTTCTTTTTCTTATCTTATTTAGTAACTTTTGACGAGCTTTAGTATCATCAATTAGTTAGTAGTCCGTTATTTTTAATCGACTAATTTTGTTGTTGTTTTTTTAACGAATGGCCGGGCATAACTCTAGACCGGAGGTGGGTATAAGAGTTCTATTTTCTCCAAGGTATAGGACTTACTTTTTATAAGGTCCCGTTTGAAGGACATGAAAATCAAATAACAGTTAAGGATATTTACCGTTAAACAAGAAATTTCTACAATTCATTTTTTATCCATCATTTCTTACATTGGTTGAAAATGGTTCTAAATTTCTTTTAACCGATTTGACCTCTATTTTCCAGCTTCATTCATGCCGCGTCCCATCATAGCCTAATGTTTGCCTACATATTCTCTTGTCTTAGGGTTCGGCCACATTGCGATTTTACTGTCGTAACCAGCGATTCTTAGCCGCAAATACGAACACACTGCGACAAGATTTGCAAAGGAACTTCAGGCATGCGCAGAACTAATATGCTCATTTGAAGGTATGTCTTTGCCAGGAACACATGCGCTAACTCATTTGTGCGCTATGCAAGAAACCTCCGTGCACGTCAGCGTCAAATGTCCAAATGATGTGCGCCTGCGCGAGTATCACAAAAACTACCTACTAAACTGGTTTTAGGAAAAATCGCAAATTCCTGCGACTGGACAAAATTGTCGAAAACCGTAGTGTGCGGTCTTCCATTTAACCATGTGTAACTTACGACAGAAATGCGACTATGTAGTCGTAGTCTGATGCATCCCTTAAACAGTGCACTATTCCGATTTCTAAACGGTAGAATTCTTTGTTGCATTCATTAGCATTCGTATGCTGGACTTTCCTTCCCAAAGAAGATTCATCAATAATGTTTCACGTTTTTAACAATCAAATCTGAGAACACTATTGAGTATTAGAAACAGGGTATTTTATAATGTGATGTAATGGCTCTTTTGATGGTTATGTGATATTTTTTACAATGACATATTAAAATTGGTACTGTCCGTCTGTCTGTCAGTTTGTCATAGCGATTTTCTCCAAGACTATGACAGCTACAGACTTCAAACTTGGTATATCATGAGTTACGGTTTCTCAAAAGCTCAGATATTAAATGAACCTAGCAGCGTTCTTAAGGAAGAGGAGCCTTAACATTTTTTTTTTTGACCAAAGGTGGGAATGTTTCATATGAAAGGCCTTGCTAAGAGCTTTCCAAAACTGGTCTTAAAACAGTTTCATCAGCTTCGTGGGGTGCAGAGAGAGGGGAATGTTCGGAAAATGTATGTTTCCCCTCGCATTTGGACATCTTTGATCTTAAAAAATCTGAAAAAAATCATGGAGATATAACTTTATGAGTACAACAAAAAAAATACCCAAAAAGTCAAAATTCACTCAACTTTGGGAATAATAGTATTCTATGTAAATTTTACATTTTTCTCAATATAATTGCAGGGATACCCTTAAATTCGATGAAACTTAGTATTAAAGTAGTTCTATAAAATACCCTTATATTCTGTAAGTTTCGTAAAAATCAATATATATTTATGGAAGTTTTAGTCAATTGAATTTTCTCCGAGCACAACAACAATTACACTGGATTTTTCAACCACATGTATTCCCCATCGACCCACCCACTACAGTATTGATTGAATCTGCTCGAAATTTTCAAAAAAGCTAAATAACATCAATATCTTTGAGATAAAGTGGTGTAAGTAGTATCGCAACAAAAAAAACTGTCTCTTAAAGGAAAGCAATGTTAGTTTTTCCTTAAAACCAAATATTTGATGTGAATGTCATTGAAGCATTTCTTGAGTTTGTTCATAACTGGTGACTGCTTTTCGAATTTTTTGAACAAAACCCTTATGACAGAAACGTAGGTCTGTCTACCCGACTTGATTTGAACTAAATCCCTGAAGGCGGAGGCTACATTACAAAGGCTAGAAAAGCCATGAATATATTTTACGTGAAAATTTCTCAATTCCATGAATTCTCGTGTATTGCGCACAAAATATTTGCATCGCTTTATTACATACACTCACACACACACGCATACATCTATGTATTCAATAGAAAGAATTTGTATCAAGCTATCGCAATACTAAATCTCACGTTGTTTGGGTTAAAATGTAAGCATTTGAGGGCCACAAAAATGTCGCACATTTATGCCGGCCCCTTTCGGTAATGCATGCTTCTTTAGTTTTGAAAAAAGACTATATGAAGTTACTTTCTAAGTCGGATTCTTAATATGCATTTTTTTCCAAAATCTGACTTCTAGGGCCCTTGAAAATTAGTGTAAAATCAACCTTTTTATGGTTTTGTTTAAATTTGATACCATTTTATCAAATTTCAACGTATTCAATTAATCCGTGTAATCCTAACCATAAAAAAATTTTGAGCACACTTTGAATTTATAACTCTCGCCATTTTGAAAATTTGATTAACTAGATGATACCAACAGCTACCTCTGTGTCAATTTTCATCGAAATCGGTCAATAAATGTGGCCTTTATTAACCAAACAAATTTTTCTCATGATGAAACCTTAAAGCAGCCGCTATTTTCATCACTACAGCTAAATCTGAAATTTGTTTCCTGCAAACTTCTTCAAATATTTATATTAGCCTTTGTACCAAATTTCATCTAAATCAGAGCTTAATTTTGGCCGAAACAGATATCACCGATTTTTGATAAAAATAGCCACCATTTTATTGCTTCTCGACAGATATGGCTGGATAATGAACTTAGTCGAGATATTTATACTTTACAAAAGATCCAAGCAAAATTGTGACTTGTTCTTGTTCTTTTCAAGAAAGAATTCTACTTAATAGGTGAAATTCTTTATACATCGCCCCTCTTATGCCATACTGCCTCCCCTATTAGCAAGGCAGTTGTCGGTTATTCCTAGAAAGGACCCTTTTTTGCCTGAGAAAGAGTTGGAGTAAAACTTAACCGTGATTCCCCAGGAATGAGAACGTAAAGTTGAAACGTAATACGGGTATGAAGTTATTTAATTTTCTGGATTCCATTCACGGCATTTTATTAGGGTCTTAGAAAATGGATCAGATTCTGTGCATTCAAATAAAATCATATGATTATGTACTCCCAAGTCCAAATCTCGGTCGCGTTATCGAGGTTGAACTTCTGAGGCTGCTGTTGGACTATCAGCTCACCCAGTTATGATTGGTACTAATTGAAAAATTAGGTAATAATCACATATTTGAGCGTGATATTGATCCTATTACCTCGAATTCCATTACTGTCATGGAATGAGATACCCTTAAAATAAAACGTTAAGAGGTCCGTTAAGGACTGCAGTGGTATTCTGCGGCCACAGCAAGTAGAATCAGCGCTGCGCTGGCAATGACCTTGTCTGGGGACGCGTAAGTGCACTGAAAGCTAGTTTTGTGGTGTCGTGTTCTTTCCCCACTACAGAATATTTTTGAACTTATGAATTGATAGATGACTGGATTCAAAAAGGCAAAACCGACTGACAGGTGAAAAAGGTGCCAATAGCCGAAGTAACCTACCAAAAGGGATGACAAAGAGAAAAACGCAACGTCAAAAAACCAATCAGCCACGCACGATATTCAAGATGATTTTGGCCGATTTTGAACAATCACAGCCCACAAATAAGTGTGAGGCATCCAGGTGGTGGTAGTGCTCCACGCACCCCTCCCAACTGGATCGAAATCCAAAAAAATGCAGCCTTGGCTCATATCGGTTGTGGAAGGCCAAGCAGTCCTGCGAGAACATCTGCAACAATTAAAAAAATCCCCGTGGGCGGCACCAGCTGGATAGGTAAATTTCTCGTATGTAGCGTAAGATTTTGGAAAAGAATTTGGCTTACGTACTACTAAACTTCTTACTGCAATTTTTGTAACACCACATGGGTATTTATTGACATGAAAAGAATCTGCCGACGTTTGTATTTAAAGACCCTTTATAGAGGCGCAAATATTTTGTTCATTCTATTGAGTTGCACATTTATGGATCACATATTGAAATCGGCAGATAATAAATTGTTATAAACATATAAATACAGGTGTTTTCCTTCTCACATTTGCTGTTTATACAATTCACAGTGGTTGCCACACAAAGGTGATAGCTTGTCGGCTTAAATAGCTCAAATAGATAATTTCAAAAGATTTCCATAAAAGTTTAAACAGCACTTGCGTTGCTATTAATACAAATATTTTCAATTCTTTTCTGAACCATCAGGGGCCACCATTTGATTTTTTATTGAAAATGGCTGCTTAAAAATATTAAGCTGTAAATTTTCGAATTTTTCATTGACATCCGATTTGCATAATTTTTTTGCACGATAAATTAACTTGCTTTAATAACATATAATTTCAATTTTCATTGGAATCTTGGCTGCTAGAGGGCTACAGAAATAAAAAAAATTTAAGTCGCCCCCCTGTATGGGGAGGCCCCCCTTAATTACTTTAAAATATTTTCTTCTACTGCAAATTTCGAAAAGCACCACTTTTGACCTATGTAGAAAATTTCCTCATTCTAGCTCATGTGGCTTGCAAGGAAACATACTGTGACGCACGAACAAACGGACGGATGGACGCACAGACAGACCAGTCACGATTTCATAATTAAAAATATTTTAACAATATCTTAAAAATGGTCTGCCATATAATTACTTCCAAGCTAAGTAATTTAAAACGTTTCCATGAAAATTATTCATCATTTCAGTTGCTATTAAAATAGCGAATTGCGCTTGCCTTCTGACCTTTGGGGGCTGCCATTTTGAATGCATGCATTTGTTTTGGATTATTTTAAATCTTTATATGCCAGGACCTCATCAATCAATGCGGCAAATCTCGATCAAATCAGAGTTTCACTCTAGACAGGGCAAAATTATTCAAATTTTAGTGGAAATGGCAGCTAAAAATATTATGTTTAAAATTTTGACTTTTTTATTTTTCATTTGATTTCAAAATTTTTCTGCATAATACAAGAACTTAGTACAAAGATCCATAATCTCAAGTTGTATCAAAATCCGTTGGAAAATGTGTGAAAACCACCGCCATTTTGAAATTTGCACATGCATGATCATCAAAATATCAAGGTTTCTAGATAAAATTTTATAATTATCGGCTCCAAGCTGCGACTTTTAGAGGACTTTGAAATTCTGAGTTTCACCTGGCCGCCATTTAAGTTTTTGCGACCTAACCTCCAGTTTTTTTTACATAACTCTTTGGACACTTAAAGTTTCTAACAAACTGCCGAATTTCATTGACATTGGTTGAAAGCTTTGGTCAAAACTGCAACAACAAAATTTGGTACATTTTCCGACATTCAAACGGCCACCATTTTGTTTCAACCATACCGACTTTGAATTTTTTATTGCGAGATTCATTGCATCACATCAATGAACCTTTGTACCAAATTTCATCCAAACCGGAGCTATACTTTGGTCAGAACAGAGATCACGATTTTTCGTCTAAAATGGCCACCATTTTGTTTTCACCCGGCCGATATAGCTGGCTCACGAGCTTGACCGAGATTATCTTTCCTGAAAATTTGGTGAAAATCGGAGCAAAATTGCAGCCTCTAGTGAGGTAACAAATTTCGTTATACCCCATATATATATATATATATATATATATATATATATATATATATATATATATATATATATATATATATATATATATATATATATATATATATATATATATATATATTTATATATATATATATATATAGAATATATATATATATATATATATATATATATATATATATATATATATATATATATATATATATATATATATATATATATATATATATATATATATATATATATATATATATATATATATATATATATATATGATACTTTACCTAAAAGAGGGAAGAGATCACTCGATGGCTAACTCATGACGGGGCCAGCCAACGTAGCGGGTCCCATACCCAGTCGGATTTCGAAATGGAAGGACCAAGTAATAAATTTTTAGCTTGACCTTTTTTTTCTCTGTTTATTTTTTTTCGATTTAAAAGTCAATTTAATGTAATAAATAAGTGTAATAAATTTTTTTAAAAAGAACAAGGTATTTACCCACTCCTTCCACGAGCGCTCGTTGTTGGGGGGTGTAAGAGTGCCTGAAACTTATTGAACAAATGGTTATCGACTTTATTCGATGAGTATGCTCGGAAGTCATCTGGCAATGACATTAAAGGAATACTTACGTGACTATGTGTGTTTGTGGTGTGGATAATATAGCACATGAAAATGCTTATATATGATAGGATCATTTGCACGAAAAAGTTTCGCTTTTTGATGTTTGACACGCAAATGTTTTTTTTCAGAATTCGAGGCTGGGCTAGTGTTTTTTCTCCATAGTCTGCAGTAATGATGAGCTTCCTTCATAGTCTGCAGTAATGATGAACTACCTCTTGTCGGATTTGTGAGTTTGAAAAATAAGCAGGCTTTATCCAATATGCCAAAGCCGAGATAGAAAACTTTCAGCAATAAACTTTATGCTTTTGATGTCAGACTAGGATTCGTAGCTAAAATAACTAGATATGCGTCTCGAAACAGAAGAAAACTGTTAAAATAATTTTATCCTTTCATTTTCTAATGTCCTCATTTGATGGTGGCCAGTTTTCATATTTTTATAATTATTTGTGTAACGCCAAGTCACATCCTGAATATCATTTGGGGTGAATACTAATAATCGATTTTCTTTTCATACATCATTAGTGTGTCAATTACATTTTCAGGAGGATCTACATGAATCGAACGCTTTTGTGCAAAAGAGTACATATACTTTAGTCCAATTGTGACCAACAGTTTCGAAAATATAACGAGTATCGTACCCTAAACACCTACACAGGAACGTAAAACAATCAGCATAGTTGCCACAGCTACCACGGGGTGTTCTCAAGAGATACTTGATATCATTATATCATAAAAACTTTGTCGGCTAATAGCAACAACTTAAACTTTCAACGTTCATTTGTATTGCTGTACTTTTCGATGACAACTTTGCACGTGAGCTCGTCGGCCTCTTCAAAAAATTTACGATTCAACCAATCTGTAAATTCCACTAGCAACAAATCTTTAATGCTAGGTTCTATCTCAGACTATATTCCTGATTTAATTGCTTTTTATATCCTTTAAAGCTTTTTTATTGCCTTCAATTGGAGAGTTTCGTAGGAAATGATTCAATTTAACTTGTGATGGCAATATGGCCAATCGAATTTTTTGCGCGGCACACGCAAAAACAACGAAAACTACAAGTACCATAGCTAATGTTACGGTCATTAAAATGCACTCGCGGCGCTCTATTTGGGGGCACTTCGCGTGGCCAGGGTGCGAGAACAAAGAGCGAGAATGCTTCTTTTAGCCTGATTCAGGAGGTTTCTTTTCGCACATCACTTTAAGGATAAGTTTTGCTTTTTCTCAGACTTTATTTTAGTTTCAAAATCATTGATTTGGAATTTTCACTGAAAAGTTCCCGAGTACGATGTGAACTGTCCCGACAACCTCACGTCGATCCGTCTATGCTGGCGTTTTCAATCAAGTCAACTCCTTCAACGAAAGCGATTTCCTCGTGAGAAGCCTCTTTTTCCGTTCAATTTCTCGTTCTCGCGCCGGAACGGGATCACGTCTAAGTCGATTCCAAGTTCGCACCAGACGAGTTATCTCTATGATATGCTTGTTCGATTTGTCGCCGTGGTGGTAACGGTTGATTGGGTTGCAAAAGGAATTAAGTCGCTCATTTGTGTAGCACTGGTGTTGCCATTCCCAATTGTTTGGTCATATGGTTATTAACTATTCTTGAGTCATAACTTTTGAGAAGTCCGAATGGCATTGCACGGAATCAAATTTGTAATATTTGTTGATCTAATTGATTTGTTGTTATCCGTTGGGCGTTAAAAAAATCGGAATTCTCCTGGCGCATAAGAAGTAGCTTAAAATTGCTGAGTACTATAGAAGTAAGCAGCTCATCATATTTTGTCCATTAACATTATCATTGTAGCTTTGTATGTATGTTTTGGTTTTGATGCAATTGAATTGGGCAGTGATGTATTACTTGCAGTAATTACGCTGCTTCCTGTTTTATACCTTAACGTCGAACTCATTCTTTGCTGGTGCTCTTCGTTTTGTACATCACATGCAGCTTCAACCCTTTTTCGTGAAGATCCCGTGAGCAGTTTGCCCAGGCACACTGCTCGATTACAACAACGCCAAGGTTTGAATTTGGACTGTTGTGCGATGGATTATTATTATTAAAAGTAGCAGGAGAGTCCTCTTACCAGAAGGGCATTGTAAGATAATTTGTAAATGAAACAACGTCTTCTGGATATCAAAACTTGGCTCACACATATATTCCGCGAATTGAGCTCGGAAAAATAATATAAGGTCATTATGTATTTTAATTTGCCACCATTTCATTTGCAGTCTGTTGACATTGAAGTCATGATAACGTATCAATATATTAAAATATTTCTAAAATTTTCATCAAAACCCTTGCACATCTGTAGTGTTTGGGTCCTTTGTGAACGTGTAATTTGTAATTGTTGTAGTAATGGATGCATTTCAATCGTCGATAACTTAGCTGTCTACGACTAGATTCTTATGAAACTTTCACAAATCATGTGATTTACATTAAAAAATGTAGATACACCTTTTTGAAAATTTGTGGGGCATCCTTTGATTTGATAGATGAAAACGTCTCGAACTCAGAGCTATCTGATTATTCCAAAGCTTGCGAGTTTTCAAAACTGGTCCCCGCCTGACTACAAAGCTATTATCAAACTCCACATGCTAAAGGACCGAAGCCTGCTCTACGACAAGACACAGGGCCAACGAAGCATGGAAATTACATCGGATGTTGCCAAGGGATCTATTCTCGGTCCGGACCTGTGGAACGTGTCTTACAACGGGCTACTGAGACTTGAGATGCCAGATGAGTCGCGCTTGATCGGTTATGCGGATGATGTTGCGGCTCTGGTCGCTGGACGCACCGTTGAACAAGCGCAACTTAGGCTTGGTATGGTAATGCGCCGAGTGAGGGACTGGATGACTGCTCGCGGGCTCAGTTTAGCACTGGAGAAACCCGAAGTGGTCATCTTGACAAAAAAGAAAATCCCTAGAGTAAGGGTGATCAGTATTGGAGATATACAAATCGAATCGAGGCCAGCGGTGAAGTACCTGGGGCTACTGACCGACTCGAAGATGAGTTTCTCTGAGCAAATCAGGGCAACGGCTGAGAAGGCTGCTTCGGGAATATCAGCTCTGAGTCAACTTATGGCCAACGTAGGGGGACCCAGCCCATCAAGAAGACGCCTCTTGATGAGTGCTGTAGGGTCAGTGCTACTGTATGGAGCAGAAGTATGGGGCGACGCTCTCAGCAAGGAGGTATACCGAAAACGTTTGGCACAGGTACAGAGAAGAGGAGCACTGAGAATTGCATCTTCGTATCCGACAGTCTCTGACTTGGCGGTGAGAGTGATTGCAGGCGTGATACCTGTCGTCCTCCTTGCTAGAGAGCGCCGCGCTATTTACCTGCACCGAAATGAGGATGCGAGGGAGATGGCTGTCCGCGAGGAGAGACAGCGCTCGTTCAACGATTGGCAGCAGTCTTTGGTCAATTGCATGAAGGGAAAGTGGACTGCGCGCCTCATCCCCGATGTGAGATCATGGCTAAATTGAAGGCATGGTGAGACTGATTTCTATCTGACCCAGCTGGGTGTTTTCGGTTTTACCTGCACAAGATCGGTAAGTCACGGTCCCCTGATTGTCAGTTTTGCTCAGGAGAGGAGGACAATGCCTGCCACACATTTTTTTGCGTGTACAAAATGGGTCAGGCTGCAAAGCTGGCTCTACAGGGAGACGGGAGAGCTCACCCCGGATAATATAGTTGCGGTGATGCTCGAATCGGTTGACAAATAGAACCAGATGGCACATTATGCCCCGGCAGTCGAAAAAAATATAAGGGACTCACAGCAGCCGGGGGCGCTGTGGCTGGGGATCGCTTTTCTGGCACTTCCTCTTCCCCTCTCCCCTCCCGCTAGGAAAGGGATCCCCCATCTTGAACGCGCCTCACGGCGTAACAAAACGAGACCTGGCCCGAAGAAATGTGTCAAACGGTTCCCGGCTGGGTTCTCAGGTTGACAGGGGAGGGGTTTCGTTGGTAGTCCAGTCGCCTTCTTGCAAGCATGGGAGTCCCACACTCTGTGGATGAATGGCATTCACCTCCCTACCACAAAAAAAAAACTTTTTCAACAAGTATTCAGAGCTCATTTTGCTTTTTTCAAGCCGGAAGCTCCAGTTTCCTAAAATGCTCATACGACAAACGCGATGCGTGGTGATTACTGAAACCTTGATTTCTTGGAAATGTAAAGTAACATAAACTGTTGGTTTCCGTTAGTTTCCATTAGGATTCAACGCAAATTAATTGATTCATTCGGTCAAGCCAGATTTTCCCGTCAAACTAGCTTTTCACATTTTTTTTACTAAAACCGCGGCCTGTATGTCCGTCCGCCCGTTTGTCCGTGCGCCACAGCAAGTTTCCCCACAAACCACATAAGCTAGAGAAATAAAATTTTGTACGTAAGTCAAAAGCGTAGCTCTCTTAAAAGTTGCTGGAATAAAAAAAAAAATTCAAGGTATTTAAGGGGTTCTCCCTATATAGTTGGCGACCCTTGAAAAAAATGTTTACCAAAGGTGGCCAAAATGTGTATCAAATGAAAGATCTTGAAGACAGCTTTTCAAAATAAGACTTCAACTAGAAGTATTTGCAAAGGGGTGAGAGATGAGGGAAATGCACAAAAAATGGGTGTCCCCTCCTTGCGATTGGACATCTTTGGACAAAAAAATTTGAAAAGATAGCAAGAAAGTTGGCCTTTGTAAGTACAAGGGCAACAAATACCTCAGAAGTGAAAACTCCTTCAAATTTGTTAATAATAGTACATTTTATGAATTTTACGAATCGAAAGATGACTCTAAAATTTGCAAAAGATTTGTCTTTGATTTTTTTGACATAAAACGCATGTTATCTGAAAGCTTCATAAAAATCGAGCGATAAACAATTAAGTTCTAGACGATTGAAAGTTTATCAATTCCACCAACAATTACACGTGACACTGCGTAAACACACGTTCGCAAAGGGCCCAAGCACTACAATGCATTGGGGTTTTGATGAGAATTTAAGAAATTCTTTTAATAGCATTGATATATTATCATACTTTCTCAAACAATTGGGTCGCCACAATGAAAATAAAATGGCAGCAAATCAAAATATATAATAAACATTTATTAGTTTTCCAAGCTCAATTCACGGAATATATGAATGGGTCAAGTTTAGATATTCAGAAGGTGTTATTTGAAATTCAAATTGTTTTACAGTACTCTTTTGGCAAGAGTACTTTCCTGCTACTTGAATTTGTTTGATAATATTTTCAATAACAGCTCAATAATTGATTGGCAGGAAGGTAACAAAAAATGGTGGTTTTAATGACTTTGCAATTACATGCTATTTCTTGGCATCTCTGATGGTCTAAATAAGACAATGACAAAGGAAAAGCTAACTGGACCAATTTTTTGGTCCATCCCAAAGCCCTTTTGTATCTCGTACTTTTCCGAAATTTGCAGTACTTTCAAAATAAATAGTTTCCATAGTTATAGAGTTCCTTGGAAAATTGTCTGCAAAATTATCTCTATTGTATGCCAATTATAGTTTTACGATTTATCCCATAACTACTCCTTCACCAAAAAAGTCTCAATAATAATTTCGATACTTTATTAAAACGAATCAACCAACGCTAAACCATTTATATTGTCCTCAGTATCGACGTCACTTTATTTATTTCTGTATCAAACATACGAAAACAACGATGGGCGGTCATGCTATAGACTTCTTTCCTAATTATTTCACGTTCAAACGAAGCCACCTCAATGAAATAAGGACAACGATATCGGGCTGACATCCGTTTAAGGGCCAAGAAGGAATAAACACCAGCAGGCAACAAAAGTCGTGACAAACAATTTTCCACGTTTTTGCTGTTGTTGTTGTTCTTCTCATCCTTCATCCGTTCTTTGGTTGATACCATTGTTGTTGCTGTTACCGTTGTTGCCATTTTAAGTTTTCTTTTTTCCCAACCGAACAATATAATGATTGTGACGGGCGGAAAGGATCACAAGTGGTTGAAAAGGAGACGAGTTGAAGTATGATAAATTTTGGAGTGAGTTGGCAGGTTAGTGGGTGTATATAAGGCAATGATGAGACAGAAGGAACCAGCGCAATATTGCAGAAATAATTTAATTAAGAACAAAAGCAAACATGGACACTCAAATAATAGAGCGCGCTAAGATCGTGTTCGGCATTTTCCAAACGATAGGAGTGTCTCTAATATACTCTCTTTATTCTTTGCTCTTGGGCTCACTTCGACAATATTCAACTGTTGCTCTTCGGTGACACAGCTATCGATACCGATAAATTGTGTTTGTACAAGACCGTTATACAAACAAAGGACATACCTTATCCACTGCTTTTACCCTCCATCGATTTAAGTTTCCGTTTCAGATTCGTCGTTTGGTGTATCCTTTTGAGTTGCTGTGAGACCGTACATTGAAGATGATGTTCTGGTAACGAACAAATTCTTATTATGGGTGAATTCATTCCATAAAAAGTGGACAGTTGGTGAATAACCGAGAAAAGGCCTAATGAAATGAGCAAAAATGTATTTTGTGGACCATTAGTATTAATATTAATTATGTAGTAATTTATTTTTGAATTTTATTAATTCAAAGATTGAGGAATAATGCCCTAATTTTAAGTAAATATCTCAGTATCGCCCTGGAATTAGTGGTTCTCCAATGAAGCATTAGATGTCAAGCAGCATCGCTATCGTTATTTGTATCGACTATTCTGCAACCCACTTCATTACGAAGAGAAAACACTATACCGAAATATATGAAAATATGATGATCAAACTAGACCAAATGCTCAAAAAAATTGACCGAATCGTTCTAAGGAAGTTAGGTGATAAGTTTTCCGCTTAATAACTTCCAAATTAAATTAATTTCTGCAAATTACATGGTATTTAAATGTTAAAGTTAAGGAAAGAAAACCTCTGATGCGAAATAATTAAAGCTAAATTTATTAGATTACAACATTTTTACAAAAACAACGCTTAATAACAAAACTTTGGTGGAAGGAACTCACAGGATGGCACTACAATACGTTGAAAGTTCTAATTGATTCATTAACATATACCTTCAACTAAACAAAAATCCAAAACCCAGCTGCTTCAAGCTCTTTTGTTCTTTCACTGTTGAAACAGTCTTTGTCAGAACATCTGGAGCCATTTCCTCGGTGAGTAAATATTTAATTTTTTTTTTAAATATTTTCCGTCGGATGAAATGTCTTCCGATGTCAATGTATTTGAATCTAGATTGATGTACAGGATTTTTCACAACATGATATGCGCCCTGGTTGTGGTTATACAACTCCACCACTCTAAAATTATTTATTTCCAGTTCCTCCATAAATTGAATCAAGTATTAGGCCTCGTTGGTTTCATTCTTTAATCCGAGATTTTCAGCTTCGGTGGAAGCAAGAGCGCTGCCGGTCAGAATAAAAGCAACTCCAACGTAAGACCTTCCATCTTCAGTCCAAGTGCCCCAATCTTCTTCTTCTTCGTAGCTATACACCTCCACTAAGGCCTTCGCTTCCTGCAAAAAGTGCCTCCAACTATCTCGGCCCATTGACCGCATCCCCCAATTTTGAAATAAACTGTGTTTGTTGACCAAGTTAGATCAGCGTTTTCTCAGTTTCCCCACTGGTCGTTGGCCTTCAGTTCTCCCAACGAATACATTTTCGGGTATCCGTTGTTCATCCATAAGATTCATGCTGCCAGCCATGTTTCACACCCATAGCATAACACAGGTCTTATCACAGGTTTTGTATACTTGGGGCTTTGTTTTCCTGTGTATGCAGCTGGTCTTCAATATCGCTAACACTGAATAAAATATTTTATTTGCGAGCTGTATTCTTTGGCGTATTTTGTCTCTTTCATATCCAGTTCTCGTTATTTTGGCGCCTAAATACACAATTTTGTGCATATTTTCGATACTGTATTCGCCAAGTGTGATATTTTGTTCATTTGAGGCGTCATGAGCTTTGTTTTGTTCTCGTTGATTGGTGGCCCTACTAGTTTTGCTTCGCTGTCGAGTTTCAGGACAAGTTCTTGGTAAGTTGTTAATAACCGTGACAAAATGTTGATTTTGTCCGCATAGGCTACTAATTGGCTCGGCTTGTATAGGAATGTACCTCGTGTATCGATAAATAGCTTCCTTATGACGTACTCCAGAGCCAACTTGAATAGCAATGGGGCAGGCCCACCTTCCTACTTTAGTCCGATATTTGTGTCAGAGGCATCGGTGAGTTGGTTATTGATGCGGATTTGGGAAGTTGTCAACGTCATTTCCATTTTGGAAAGACGGACAAATTTGGCTGGGATGCAAAAAGAAAGCATTATTTGGTAAAGTTCTTTACGATCAATACTGTCGGATGCGTGCTCAAAGTCATGGAAAATGTGTTGTCTATGTTGAACTCTCAGCATTTCTCAAGTACCTGCTTGACTGTGAACAATTGGTCTTTTGTCGATCTGCCTGCCCTAAACCACCTTGATACTCCCCAATAATACTGTTGGCGTATGATCCTTTTTTTATTTTCTCAGATCTTAGGAAATACTTTGTTCGCCGTGCCAAGTAGTGATATGCCTCCATAATTTTCGCAATGTTGATTATCACCTGTTTTGTGGATAAGGAATATAATTGATTGGCTCTTTTCGTTCGGCATATTTTATTGTTGCCAAATGTGCTGGACGACTTTGTGAATAGGTTTATGAACACTACTGCCACCATATTTGATGAGCTCCACTGGAATCTCATTGATGCCTGGCGCTATATTATTCTTTAGAGCTTTGATGGTGGAGTGAGCTTCATCCAGAGTTGGTGGCACCTATGGAAGTACTCCGCAGATATCTATAGGCTGCAATGTTTTGGAGCTGTACGGAAGATTGAGGAGGCTCTTGATATATGATGCCCATCTTTCCTTAATCTGGGATGATTTTGCCGATGTCATCACGATAGAGTGTGGTTTTAGGCTGATAACCACGTTTCAGGCTTTGCACTACTTTGTGTGCTTGTCTCGAGTTGTTGTTCACTAGACTGACATCGATACCTCTCAATTGGTCGTTATCGTAGTTTTTTTCCTTAATTCTAATTATTTTATCAGCTACTCTTCTGAAATTTTCATAGTGCTCTCTCTTCGTCCTGGCTTTCCTACCTACGTATTCTTTGTATGCCTGATTCTTTTTGTCTAAGGTGTTGTGTCATTCATCATCAAACCAATCATTTCTCTTGCACATGGCTTGCTGTCCGATTTTGTGTTCTGCCATGGTCTTAAAAGCCACTTTCACTTCCATGAAGAGCTCGTTATTTGTTTTCAGTGATGCGTTTGATAAGATGGGAGCCAGCTGGTTCTCGAAAGTTCTCGTGAAATTTTTGGCCACAGGCGCCGTTTTAGAGCCATTCAATGTAAATTTTGTGTGGCCGGCTGATCTTCGCTGAATATGCCTTTGACATACGGCATCGATAGGTCAATTTGATCTGTGTTACAATCGGCTTCTCAGTATGTACGGACGTCAAGGATGCTTGAGGCCCAACGTTGTTGGATTGAAACATGGTTAATCTGGTTTTGTGTGTTGGCATCCAGTGACAGCCAGGTCATTCTATGAGTGTGTCGATGTGAGAAGCAAACGTATGACTAGATTTTTGCTACATGCAAAGCCAATCGGGCGCTGGCCGTTATCATTTGTTTCATCTTGGAGGCTATATCCTGCAGTCGTTCCCCGATGAGATATCTCATTGCCAACTTTAGCCTCGAAGTCACCCAGAGATATTTTTGTGTCGCTTGTAGGCATTTATTTGACTAGTCTTTCCAGATGATTTTTGAATATTTCCTTTGTTTCTTCGTGTGGGGTGTGTACATTTATTGACCAGATTTTGAAGAATTTTGCTTTTATACGGATGGCACATAGTCGTTCATTTACTGCCTTAAAATCAATAACGTGCAATTTGAACTACTTATCCACAATAAAAGCCACTGCAAATTCTCATTTTCCAGTAGGCTTCCCACTTTTGAATATTGTGTACGATCTCATATCTTGAATATCATTTTCATTCCAGTGCGTTCTCTGGATTCCCAGTATTTTTAACTGCGCTATGGTGATTTGGGATCCAATGACATAGTCCTCTTTCCGTTTGCGAAGTCGTTGCCGTGACTTCCATACATTCTGAGGCCCTTCTGCAGATTTCAAAACATTGTAGGGTTTAACAGGGATGAGGAGTTGGCCCGTCATCCAACTCCATTCAAGGGGCATGGTTATTGCTTATATTTGGTTATCAGGTTTGCAAGACTCGCCCTCACCCTCTTACATCCCAACAAGGTGTAAGTAGGATTTATTAGTAGAGCTGTAGATGTATTGACAGGTCTTAGTATTTCTCGACATTTAGTGCCCCATTAATGGGGAGCCAGTTAACCCAATGTGCGACCCCGAGAACCTTTACTACCATTTAATCTTGGGGTTTAGGATGAGGCATCACGGAAGGTGTGGGTTGGGGAAACAAGGGGTTCACTCCTCCGTTCTCCAACGGGGTCGGGACTGTCTACAGTGGGGTACTCCAAACAGCATGATTCGCTTTGGAAAAACCCAAAGAACTGTTTACAGTCCCCTTTAGGTATCTGAATATCTGTTTTGGTGCCGCTCAGATATTTTTGTCGAAAAGATCGTTGAATTGACTCCAAACTTGTGGGAGACATCTAGATGCAATCCCGAAGCCATGTGCATTCTCTGTTAAGTGTTTTCTCTTCGTTGCAATAGTTTCAACCCGAGGGCCAATAGGGCCCTCGTAAGCTTGTAGTGAATCATTATAAACCTATCAAGAATTTTACGGACTTGATAAACATATGCGATCCTCCTTCACGTGAGATTTAATGCCCAAATAGTAAAAGATCCGAACAAAATCGTTGACATATACATATCAGAGACCCCTGTTTTGCTGGTCCTTTCGACATTCCTTGATGGTACGATGATATCATCGGTGAAGATTAACACAATAGTCAATCCCTTAGCTGCCCAATCAAATAAAACAAGAAGATTGGAAACAATCTGCTTGAGACCGATGGACTTCAGTGTTTCTCTCAATTTCATATGCCATGAACAGTTCGTATGCTTGAGCTCCTATAACGATTTAGTCGAAAAACATCTTTACTACCATCTACATCTGAGATCATACAAGACACTTTAGAAACCTAATCCTTGGATACCACAGCGTTCGTTCTCTGAAGTATTTCTTCCAACAATGGAGGATTTACCATGAATATGTCAGTGTTAATAGGGCTGTTAAGATAAGTTATGGTCACATCAAGTTGTGTAAGTCAAATTTTGCCGACAATGCGAAGAAGATCCTAAGTGCAGATAACTTGATAACTGGTGAAAAGGTGTGTCATCCTTAGATTGTTAGCTGCACTTTTCAATGAGATTAAAGTGATTGGCTCGGAATTGCGAAGCAAACTACTATATAGTGAAAGGAAAGCATTTTCAATCTATCTAGGAACACAAGACAAGCATACAAAGTAGTGAAAAGCCTGAAACGTGGTTATCAGCCCAAAACCATGCTCAGTCATGATGACATTGGCAATATCATCGCTCATGAAACCAAAATTAAGGAACTCTGGATGAAGTCTGTTCCATCATCAAAGCCCAAAAGAATAATAAAGCGCCGGGCATCGCTGAGATTCCAGGGGAGTTCATCAAATACGGTGGCAGTAGTGTTCATCAAGCTATTCACAAATTCAACCAGTACGTTTGGTAACAAGAACATATGCCGAAAGAGAGGAGCCAATCAATTATATTCACTTTCCACAAAAAAAGTAACAAGTTACAGTGCGAAAATTATAGAGGTACAGGTATATCACTACTTTGTACGGCGTACAGAATATTTCCTAAAATCTTAGAAAATAAAATCGGATCATACGCCAACAGTATTATTAGGAAATTATGAAGGTGGTTTAAGGGCAGGTAGATCAACAACAGACCAATTATTCACTCTCACGCCGGTACTTGAAAAATGCTGGGAGTTCAACATAGACTTACACCAAATTTTGTTGGCTTCAAGAAATCATACGACAATATTGATCGTAACGTACTGTACCAAATAATGCTTGGTTTTGGCATCCCAGCCAAATTAGTCCGTCTTACCAAAATGACAATGACGTCGACAACCTCCCAAGTCCGCATCAATAACCAGCTCACCGATGCCTCTGACATAAATATCGGACTAAATCAGGGAGATGGGCTGGCCACATTGCTATTCAGTTTGGCTCTGGAGTACGTCATAAGGAAGCTACCTGTCAATACGCGAGGTACATTACTATACAAGTTGAGCCAAGTAGTGGTCTATGCGGATGACATCAAAATTCTGCCACGGTCATTAACAACTGCCAAAGAACTTTTCCTGAAACTCGACAGCGAAGCGAAACTACAAATCAATGAAAATAAAACAAAGCTCATGACGCAGTTGAGGAAAATACCTCAAATGAACAAAATATCACACTTGGCGAATACAATATCAAGAATGTTAGCGAATTTGTGTATTTAGCGCCAAAATAACGAAAACAGGCAATGAAATAGACGAAATACGCCGAAAAATACAGCTCGCAAATAAAATACTTTATTCAGTATTGACAATCTTGAATACCAGCTTCATACACAGGAAAACAAAGCGCCAAGTATACAAATCTGTGATAAGACCTGTGTTATACTATGAGCGCCTTTGAGCGACGGGTCCTGAGGCGAATAATCGGAGCGAAGCTAGACGGGGACCGATGGCGAATTCGATACAGTCGTGAGCTGTATGAAATTTTTGACGAACCGGAAGTCTCAACGATTGTAAGACTGCGGAAGCTGCAATGGGCTGGACACATGAATCGTATGGACGAACAACGGATACCCAAGAAGGTATTCATTAGCAGAACCGGAGATCAGTGGGGAAACCGAGGAAACGCTGGTCTGACTCGGTCGCCGAAGACAGTTCATCGCTGCTCGGATTTCGGAATTGGAGGACGCGGTCAATGGGCCGAGACATTTGGAGGCACTGTTTGCAGGAAGCGAAGGCCCAAGAGGGGCTGTAGTGCTAAGAAAAAGAAGAAGAAGGAACGCATTTGTTTAAAAAAATATATATTTATAAACAACTTTAAATGTAATGTATACCATTGTAAACACAGGACTCAGCTAGGTTTTGCTTCATCTTCACGCAGCAATGATGCCAAACCCTTCACCAATCATTGCAGCTAGCATACATAGCTAAGATATATGTCAACACCTAAAGCACGAGACATCTGCCAGCAGCAGTCAACAGTACACTCCACTGATCAAATCCCAAACTTTCATAAACGCTGAAAGCCCATCAAATGCGTTTGACGCCACAATTTGAACAGTATCAAAGTGGATGCGGTTATTGCTGCCAGAACTCGGAATGAAGGAATCCGCACGTGATGCGGGACATCATTTACCAGGAGATTACAGACCTGAGAAACAGACATTCACGAATATTATTCCACGAACGTAAATAGATGCTTGCTGGAGAATGCAATGGAGTCAGCCGAGTCAAAGTACGAGTAAATTATTGTAACAACGGTAGAGTAGCCATAAAAAGTTAGCAATCTCAAACACAAACTACATGAATCAATTGAAAGTAATAAATCGGACTCACCAGTATGGGGTCAATCAACCTAAAAAGACACAAAATCAAATCTAATGGTGGTACTCAAACTAAAAAGACATAAATTTATACGATCACTAGTCATAAAATTACCAAAATAAACCAATGTTTGCTTTGACAGATGATAACTGCACCACTGATTTTTGGTGAATTCACCTCTTCTGTCCACACATAAGAACACACAGGTGAAACTATCGTTGAGGTAGAAAACCAGTTGAAATGTCTGCAAAATAAGAATACATTTGAGTGAAGAATAAAAACATTTAATTGAAATAGGTAGTTTCAACTTGTTGATCGGCAAAGTCCCGAAAGAAGGAACCACTAGGCGAAGGGAATATAAGTCCGAAATTTCGGCATGCATTTTGTTCGTTGGTACCGGATACTCTCCCAGGACAGGAAAACGTGGTAGATACAAAGAAGATCATCAGGTGTAAACGAAAATGTTCCTAGAAGGTGAAAAAGATTTAACCAGCATCTGCTTTGACGGGGCCCCAACGTATAGGATTTGGTTTGGGTAAGCCGGCAAAATTTAGCGATTGCATGAGATAGGTTTTGCAGATTTATATAAATATCATATTTGTAGTTTTATATAAAGTGAAATATTGTGGAATTAATTTTGACAGCAACATATAATTTTAATTGAAAATTTAAGAAAAATGGATTGAGTGTGTTTTCCCTTTCGTTGGAGAAGTTTCTAGGGAACTTAAAGGCGGGAGTGAAAGTTCAGTTTGCATTACCAGCAGGAGTCGTTCATTGAAGTTGAATTTTATTATTCATGCAGTGAACGCAAGAAATGCTGTCAAGCTAAGTAGAAACTGGCTGAATTCCTTGTCAAGCAAGAAATTTTTCAATTTCTTCTACGAGCTTGGAACTTTTCTTCTTGTAGTAAGTCTAAGAGAGGGGTGTAGGTCGCGAGAAGGGATATCAAAACAGTGAAATCAGGCAACCCGTAAGCGTTCTATGTCTCTCTCTTTTTTATTTTTTGGAGTGATATGATTTTTCCTGGCATGAATATGATGAAATAGCGCGAATCAATAAAGCAACAGAAAAATCTATGATACTGAAGACTCTGGTGAGCTGCAAACTCACTCCGCGGTTCTTGGGGCTCTCAAGGTGAATGACTAGCCTTTGTGACTTGTTTTCCAGGGAGCTATCCGGGACTAAGCAGCCTCACCAGAGTATCTTCTTCTTAGGGGGGTAAGAAGTGTTGATGTAGTCAAAATCGGGCCGCTGAGCAAAGCCTTTAGCGGCAAGTCTAGTTTTGCGTCCCTCAGATCTTCTATCTTTATTCATAGCAATATAGCTCCTACCGGGCCGCTGCTTCACGCAAAAAGCGCCTGCAACTATCTTGGTCCATTGAACACTAGTCTCTGCTCTTCGGATCTCCCAACGAATACATTTCCAGGTATCCGTAGTTGGTGCATACGATTCATGTGTTCAGCCATTGCAGTTTCCGCAGTCTTACAATCGTTGAGATCTCTGGCTCGTCGAAAATTTCATACAACTCATGGTTGTATCGAATTCGCCGTTGGTCCTCGTCCAGTTTAGATTAATCGCCACAGGACCTGTCGCTTAAGGGCGTTCAATATATTTGCGGATATTGGGTAAGGGTTCATGTTTTACAGCCATAGCATAACACAGGTTTTATCACAGATTTGTGTATTTAGAGCTTTGTGTTCCTGTGTATGCAGCTGGTCTTCAAGATCGTCCAAAAAATATTTAATTTGCGAACTGTGTTCTTCGGCATATTTCGTCTCTTTCACTAGCAGTTTTCATTATTTTGGTGCCTAAATACACAAATTTGCTAACATTTTCGATATTGTATTCTCCAAGTGTGATATTTTGGGTATTTGAGGAATTTTTCTTGGCTGCGTAATGAGCTTTGTTTTATTTTCATTGATTTGTAGCTCTACTAGTTTTGCTTCGCTGCCGAGTTTCAGGAAGAATTCTTTGGTAGTTGTTAATGACCGTGCCAAAATATTAATTCCTTCCGCATAGGCTGCTACTTGGCTCGACTTGTATAGTAATTTACTTCGTATATCGACAGGAAGCTTTTTCATCCCTTACCCTCGAGCCAAATTGAATAGCGTTGGGGCCAACCCATCTCCCTGTTTTAGTCCGATATTTGTGTCAAAGGCATCGGTGAGTTGATTATTGATGCAGACTAAGGAGGTCGTCGACGTCATTAAGCAAAGCATTATTTGATACAGTACATTACGACTAATGCTGTCATATGTCAAATTTGGTGTACGTCTATGTCGAACTCCCAGCATTTTTAAAGTAACTGCTTGACAGAGAACAATTTGTCCATCCCGATCTACCTGCTCTAGAGCCATATTGATACATCCCAATAGTACTGTTGCCATATGATCCGATTTTATTTTCTTAGATCTTTTAAAATATTTCGTACGCTCTACAAAGTAGTGATATGCCTTTATAATTTTTGCACTGTGGCTTGTCACTTTTTATGTGGGTAGGGAATATCACTGATAGGCTCCACTCTTTTAGCGTATGTTCTTGTTGCCGAATGTGCTGGGTGGCTTTCTGAAAACCGCTGCCGCTGTGCGGAGGATTAAGGAAGTTCTTGAAATATGAGGCCCATCTTTTTCTAATCTTGGCTTCATCAGTGATGACATTGCCGATTGCATCACGACAGAGTATGGTATTGGGCTGACAACCACTTTTCAGGCTTTTTACTACTTTGTATGATTGTCTTGTGTTATTGCTCGCTAGACTTACACCGATATTATTCGCTACTCTTCTGAGATTTTTAAAATGTTCTTTCTTCGTCCTGGTTTTCCTATCTATATATTCTTTTTTGTCCAACGCATTCTGGCACTCACCACCGAACCAATCATCCTTTTTACGGTGGGCCTGGTTTCCGATCATCTGTTCTGCCACGGTCTTAATAGCTGCTTTTACTTTCATCCAGAGCTCGTTGCTTGTTTTCAGCGACGCGTCAGATAAGATGGGAGGATGCTGTTTGTCGAGGGTCTGGTATTCGATGAATGCGCTTTTGATATACGACATCGATAGATTAATTTATCAAGTAATGATCTGAGTTACTAGTGATTCCTCCGTATGTACGGACGTCAAGTATGCTCAGGGCCCAACGTTGTTGGATCAGAACATGATTGATCTAGTTTTGTGTGCTGCCGTCCGGTGATACCCAGATCATTTTATTAATGTGTTGACGAGGAAATCAAGGTGAACGTATGACTAAATTTTTGCTACATACAAAATCAATCAGACGCTAGCCATTGCCATTTGTTTTATCGTGGAG
The DNA here is from genome assembly GCA_963969285.1 of Odontomyia ornata. NCBI lineage: Eukaryota > Metazoa > Arthropoda > Insecta > Diptera > Stratiomyidae > Odontomyia > Odontomyia ornata. Next base: position 375,817,734 of record OZ017738.1, read on the forward strand.
GCTACATCCTCCAGTCGTTACCCGATGAGATATCTCATTGCCACCCTTAGCGTTGAAATCACGCAGAACTATTTTTAATGTCGTTTGTAAGCAACAAATCGGCTAATCTTTCTAGGTGATTGTAGAATGTTTCCATTGTTAGGGACTCGTCACCATCCCCTGCCTGAAATCAAAACTTTCACATGTAAGAATGTACCGCGTGTCTAAACAAAATATCAAACATTACGCATAAAACTACTACAAGCCACTCGACTAAGTTAAAATCATATTTAGCAGAAAACATATGTAACAACAAACTGCGTGACTAAGGGAAACGTCAAGCATTATGCATTAAACCAAAACAAACCGCTCGAGTAGATAAAATCATATTTAGCAGAAAATATATTATTACATGCGCGAATAATTCTGCGAGCTACTGTTGCAACTGTTTTCACAACCATTAAGAACCTCATGATCAGCAAAGTGAATTTACTCGAAACCACGAGAACCCACCAAGCATGATCAACATCTGAAAGTGACGTCACTCCATTCATTAAGCTGCTCGAATATACCAGGTACCTCTCGGCAGAACGTTCGCCAATGTACGAGAAATGGGTTGAATGGGTAGAGACCCTATATAAAGGCGAGCTGAATGAATGGGGGGATCATTCATTCGACCGCGATAGTGTGTGGAAAGCGAATTGAAAAGCGATCAAGTAATAGTGAAGTGATTTTAGAAGACAATTGTGATAGAAATTTATGGACAAGTGGAAGGTAGAATTATAATAGTGAAAATTAAAATTGCGAAATAGTTAAATAAATGATTATGCATTTTTAAGTAATGAAATAAACTCTTTTAATTTAATTTAAAAGACATTACGTTCTCACTTTTCCGGAACATTAAGATTATTGGCCGCGAACCAAAACACGCGACAATATGTAAGACCATACCGCGTGACTAAACAAAATATCAAATGTTACGCATAAAAATCAAAACAAACCGCTTGACCAAGAAAAATAATATCTAGCAGAAAGCGTCCACTAACCCGACTTAACAAAAAAAAACAAAAAATCAAACAAATTGATACGCACGGCATGAAAATGACATACGAAACGTACAAGCACGCATTATCAACATGTGTCGTCACGAGTTTAAAAAAAGTAATGCGAATAAGGTAGAATCCCCCGATCGAATTTCATAACAACAGATGTTGAGATCCCTGGTTGTAGTAAACAACTGAAATGCTAACATGATTTTATGGCCAAGGTGGAATGAAGAAAGTAACGCAAATGCATATTGTGCAGAAAAATAGTATTGAGATATTGGACGTGCGGTGGATGAACTGATGGAGTTGGGTTTTTGTTCAGCATGCGGATTCCACAACAATTACTTGTAGGAAATAGCGATTTCGGTCAGCATCGGCATTTTTACCCAATAAATGCAACGGTTTGTGATAGAGGAGAGTTGAGTATTTTTCTACAGTAAAGTCATTTCTACGAGTCTTTTATACTTATCGGTTAGACATGGCATTGAGCCGAGGACACATTGAGTCATTTTTACGAGTCTTTTACTCGCGTCGGTGTCACTAGGCATTGGACCAAGGACACAATGCAGTCATTTCTATGAGTCTTCCATACGCGTCGATGGCACTAGGCATTGAGCCGAGGACACAGTGCAGTCATTTCTACGAGTCTTTTATACGCGTCGGTGTCACTAGACATTGAGCCGAGGACACAATGCAGTCATTTCTACGAATCTTTTATAAACATCGGTGTCACTAGGCATTTAGCCAAGGACACTGTGCAACTATTTCCTACGAGTTTTTTATATGCGTCGATGGCACTCTTTATTGCGTCGAGGACACGTACCCGCTTTCAAGGTCTGAGGTTGCACGAACGCCCGCGGAGTCATCGAAACGCACCCTAAGGACTCCACGCATAGTACGCACGAGGGTGAAAACCCCTTAACTGAACGGGATTATGGCACAGGTAAAAAATAGGCTAACTCGAGTGTTCACTACTTGGTAGGTCACCAAGCGCACAGTTATCCCGGCGAGTAGAGCACTCTCTCCCGCAAAATTTTCCATGACATGGCCACCAGCGGAGTTTGCACCCTGTCCGCCATCTCCCCGTCTCACGATTCTATGCCTGGGACAGGCACTGGCCAGCAACCCTCGCGCCAATCCCCAACCAATCACAATCCAGGAGTACAGGGCCAGGCAGGAGAAGGTCCCAACCAAAGCAGTCACGTCCACTGAGGTTCCCCAAACGCATCAAGGGAGGTAAGCGATTCCTTGTCAGATATAAGCTAAGGAACCTCCGCCGGCTAGCGCGCTTGGCGGTGACCAAGGAGGAGCGCAGCCATTTCAGGGAAGAGGCCCGCCTAATCAGACGGCAGTTCAGGTGAGAGGTTAAGGTGAAGGCTCTCTGAAGGCGCTGGAAAAGGAACACGGTTGCTGGCGTTGAGAATAAATGAGTAGAAACATAATTGTAATTACGATGTGAAATCTTTTAATACTTTCCGAAATGCATTGTAGAATCGTTGCGTACAACTGGTGTTTCATTCCGAAAGGTGGAGGTTAAAGGGATTGGTTGTATAGAGTAAAGTGGAAGACCAGAGTACCACTGGAAGAGGCCAGGGGTACACCGGGAACAGGTTATAATACCTTCATTTCTTCGACCTTTTCTTCGGTTGGTGTGTACGTTGATCAGCCAGATTTTAAAGAATTTCACGTTTATACAGATCGCACACAACCGCTCATTGACTACCTTAAAATCAGTAATGAGTAATATGAACTCCCTATCAACGATCTGTAGGCCTTCCACTTTTGAATATTGTGGGCGATATCATATCTTGAATATTATTTCCAGTCCAGTTCATTTCCTGGATTGCCAGGATGTTCAGTTTATATTGAATGGCTTGTTGCAGAAGGTCCTCAACAGCACCAGGGTAACTGAGTGATGTGACAGCCGTTATCAGGCGTGGAAGACTCGTCTTCTCCCTCTTACCTCCCCACAAAAAAGGGGTAAGTAGGATTTAGTAGCAGAGATGTAGATATATTTACAGTTATTGGCATTTGTCGGCATTTAGTTTCCCATTATTGGGGAAAATTTAAATACTAACGAAGCCAATTATTCTTTTAATTAATATAAAATTTGATCAAAGCTTACTTGCATCTTATTGTGTGGTTTTTCTTTGCCTAAAAATTCATACTGTTTGTTGCATACTTTGTATTTATTTTTCATTACCATATTTGATATTGGTTTAAATCAGCTCATCCTGTCTCGTACTATGGGGTAAAAATTGAGGCAAAATAGTAAATATTTAACCACAAGCCACTACACTCTATTTCTCATTCATACTATCTTTACTCACTGATGTCACCGAGCTATTGACTTTAAAGATCAGCACCTCAAGCCACAAAGTGACTTCGTCACAAGGTAAACCATCTACCACTGGCAACAGCTAGAAAGTTGTTTCCTTATGTGTCTTCTTGTCAACGTTTCATCATATAGAACCATACTCGGCTTGAAGCGTGTGATTTTGTCACCTTATAAAGATTTATCTACACCTTATCTTAAGTCTTTATTCAGCCTTCAATGTCCTTTATATAAATCCACAAACATACTTAAAAGTACAATTTTGATGTTTTGCTTCATGCTTGCCTTAATTTTCTACTTCAATTACGAGTAGATTTTATCAGCAACCTTTGTTGTGGCAAATGTTTGTTTCTTTATTGGGATATATGTACATATCTATTTGAGAGTCGTGTCTGTGTGCATATGCAGAAATAAAGCATTTAAAGATCTGAAAAAAACTAATTAAAGGAGAACATGAAACTGCAATGAAATATATTTGCAAAACCCTGTTAGCTACGCGACCTATCGTACGTCTGTCCGTCTTGCTGTCGGTTCATGCGTCACACAATTTTTCTCAGACACTACAACAGTTGCCGTTATGAAATTTTGTACGTAAATCAAAAGTAGCAACGGCTCCAAATTGACGGTATGAAAAAAATTTAAAAAGTTTAAAACGAAGATCTCCCAAATATGGAAGTTAGTCTGTAAACAAATTTTTTACCAAATGTTGCCGATATAAATATCAAATGAAAGGTCTTGAAGAGAACTTTCAGGATAGAGTATTTATAGATATGGATATTTTGGGAGGCAGGAGGAGTCACAATTTGCGAAAACTTTGTGACCTCCCTCCCACATGATTGAATATTTTTTAGCCAAAACGCCGGAACAAAATCACACGTGTTGGTTTTTATGAGGAAAAGGCTAGTGAAGAAGTCAAAATTTGGTAAGTTTTGTTAGCAATAGTATAATTTGTAAATTTAAAATGTTTGCCCGTAAAATCTTAAGGTTAAGATTTTGTAGTAACAGGCTGTTGCCTAGGGTAGGTTGTGGAAAAATTAGCAACAGGCTTTTGTCTAATTTTGGTTGTGGTAATGTCAGCCACTCCTTCAACTCTCAAATCAAACGCGAGCGACAGTTGACAGTTTGGCGGCAAATTTTGGCGAAAACGAGCTTCAAATTTCATGCGAAGGAGTTTTCGGTAATTTGAACATAATAATCCTAATTTTACTAAATTTTTTTTTTTTTTTAATATTTAGGATATCATTTATCAGAGTATAAAGGTCATAATGCAGAAGATTATAATATTGAATATGGAGTCCTTGCCAAGGACTCGCAAATTGTATTGGGTGCTATGGATGGTTCCGTGTGGACTTTCGGTCCCCCATTGAACGCGTCCTCATGTAGGGAGTAGAGGGTGCCCTAATCGGCAAGCTGGCTGTCAAAGCGCTGACAACGCTTCACTTAGTATTTACTTGACATGGAACCAGGAAGCGCTGACAACGCTTCACTTAGTATTTACTTGACATGGAACCAGCAAAACAATCTTGGATCGGATTGGATCAACGGCAACGACTATTCCAACGTATGAAGGGTCATTCTTTTGGAACTTAGAATAATAGATCATTGAACAAATTAGGTGCACTGTGACAGCTTCTGTATGCAATAAAGAAATAAAGAGCCAACATCTTTGCCCTGGAAGAAACCAGATGACATGGTGAAGACATATTTGACATACAAACGACACCGTGTTTAAAAGTGGAAAACTGCAAAGAAGCCATGAGTTTAGGGTTGCTTTCATTTAAACAGATTACCACTGACCCATGAACGAAAGGCTTTGTGCGATTCGTATTGAGGTCAAATTTTCAATGTCTAGTTGTCAATTGTCATCCGCTCACAGAAGACAAGGAAGAGGCAATAAAGGACAAATTTCACAGTACTCTAGAACGCGCTGTTGATGGATTGCTGTCAAAAGACATTAAAATTGTTCTGGGTGACTTCAATGCAAAAATCGGCCGAGAAGCAGCACATAGAGGGAAAACCAGACGACGCATCCTCCATACAGATACTAGCGAAAACGAACAATGGCTCATAGACTTCACTGCTAGTAAAGGGTTCCCAGCAGGCTCTACATGTTTTCCACATCAAGACATTCATAAAAGAACGTGGCCATCCGCAGGCCGTCGCACATTTAACCAGATCGATCATGTTCTCATACAAAAATGAGGTGCCACCAGCACCCTCGACACGCGCTCGTTCCGCAGTGCTGTCTGGGATTTGCACCACTACCTTATAAGGGTCTAATTCTGATGCCGCATCTCCAAGAGCTGTGAACAAGGAGCATCAGCTACTCTAAGGTACCAGATACACAAGCGAAATTATACCTCAGTAATGTCCTCATATGTGTCAGTGCTGGAAAATGTCATCAACATACCCCCACAGCTAGGAGAAGATAATGATGAAATCAAAACCATGTGGGAGAAGGTAAAAGATGCAGTAAAAAAAGCAGCCGAGAAGGTCTTAGGGTACCAGCCAAAGAAAAGTAGATACGAATGATATGATGAAGAATGCAAGGAAGCGATTAAAAAAAGTAACTAGGCGCACAAACAATACATCCAGCGGCCAGCTCGGTTCAAAGAAGAACAGTATAAAAGCCTTCAACCTCAAGTTAAAACAGCGCCAAAGAAAGAAACGACTGACCATCAACCAATAAACGAAAACATGACTCTCAATGAAGTCAGATCAGCGTATGCCTCTATCAAACAACTAAAAGTCGGTTGTATAGCAAAGCAATCATAGACAAACAAGCTAAAATTAAATACAGATGGCTGCTATATTTTCAGAAGCGATTCACTGCATCCCCAAAAACAGCTGATGCTTTGAACATTTCAGCGCCAGTCTCACCACCATCCAGAGATGAAGTAAAGGCAGCAGTAGGACCTTGGAGAAAATAAGGCTCCTGGAAAAGATTAAATACCAGCAAAATTGCTCCAGAGCTGGGACCCTTAGCCAAATAATCTTCTGCATCGATGAGTGTGCAGAATATGGTCAGAAGATCAGTTGCCAGAGGGCTGGCAAAAAAGTGGAATATGTCCTTTTCTCAAAAAGGGGAACAAATAAATGTGTAAACATTATAGAAGCATTGCTCTGTTATGCACGTCTTACAAAGTGCTTTCCAAAATCACAGAAAGAAATTAAAACCCGCTCTATGAAAGTTTTGTAGGAGAGTAGGGAGTAAATGCTCTACAATAGACCAAATATTCGTAGAAAAGCAGGTACTCGAAAAGTGCTGGGAATGCAGTAAGCCAACTCTTTGTTGACTTCAAGCAAGTATATGACAGTGTCAACAGAAACACGTTGTACAAAATAAAGCTTGAATTTAGCGTCCCGACAAAATAAGATCACATGGTCAAGGCCATGGTGCTAAACACAGGGTTCCAGGTCAAGGTGAACAATGAACTAACGAACAGATTTATAACGGACTCACGCTTAAAACAAGGGAATGGACTTGCCCCAATGTTCTTTAATATTGCACTGGAGCACGTCACCAGGAAGACATCAGCTGAAACCTCGGGTACACTAATTTTCAAGTCCACACAATTGGTAGAATATGCTGATGACGTCAATAATAAAGCACGTTCAATCTAAAATGCGAAAGGAGAATTTCTGAGTTTAGAGTTTGAAGCAAACCAGATTGGCCTACGAGTTAATGAAACAAAAACTAAATTCATGATTCAAATGAGGAAGCAAACTACAATTCGACAAAACCTGACCGTAGGTGACTATAACCTTGAACGTTTTGATAATTTTGTTTATCTTGGAGCCAACCTGAATAGAAGAAGCCCTAAAAAGGATGAAAGTCGACGCCACATAAACGCCACAAACAAAGTATGTTACTCCGTAGTTCCCACTTTAAGGTCCAAGGTTGCGCACAGACAAAATAAGCTCTGTATTTACAAAAAAATTGCAATTTGGTGCTGCTATATGGAATTGAAACATGGACCGTGATGAGCGAACCTGAAAAAGTAGTGGACGTATTGGAAGCAAACGCTCTGAAAAATCTACGGCCTAGCGAAACACGGAATAGAGTAGAGACTGCCTTACAACGATGAGTTGTATGAACTATTTGATGGTCCAAATGTTTTTTCTTGCATAAAATTACGGCAGACTATGTAGAAAGGATGGAAAAACCCGGCTCCCAAAAAGAATATTGACGGCTAGAGCATAATCTAGACGTCCAGCAAAAAGACCAAGGACTCAATGGGAAGACATGATAGAAACTGAAAGAAGATCCTTCTTGAGAGTAAACAACGGGTGGGGAAGGTCGAGGAACCGTGATGATTGGAAGAAATTAATTCTGGAGGCCAAGGCCTGGGCTGGGCTATCAGTTCAGTTACTTGGTATTTGATTGATGAAAGCAAATATTCAAATTGTAAGTTGGGTAAGACATTGTTCGTTCGCTTACTACTCACACGCTCGACCAAATGTGATTTTAACAGAAAGCTGTTAATCACAGTACATGCCTATTTTTAACGATTCCCAGCATCAAGCTACCGAGGATGCTGGAAAAGTTGCTGGGTGAAACGTTTTTCATATTAATGAGGAAAAAGCTGCTTTCATTGCCTATGGCTTGTACAAGATGGCCGCTGGTGAGCGTAATGTGTTCGTTTTCACTTTGAGTGGCGGCACTTTTGATGTTTCAATTCTCTCCATTGATGACGGTATTTTCAAGTTCGCATAAAGCATATTATGCGGATTATCGTATGATTATATTGTATAAGCACTCAGTCACTTCTGGTAGTTTAAGCATATGCTTCCATTGTAACTACCCAAATCCCTTTAAATAGCCCTGCTATAGAAAAAGGCATGAAAATTAATTGATGATATAACTTCAGCAGTGGCACAATATTGAGGATTAGCTAGCGCATTCGTAAAAATATTTCGACCAGAAGGCTCCCGCGGATTAGATAAAGGTATCACTCCTAATATATGGGGTTTTGCTAGTGCATGAGGTTTTTACTTTATGTTTTATAATTCGATTAAGACATGGATACAAGATGGAAATACTTCGACTCCTCTAGGTCCCACGTTACACATGCAGCGTTAGAGGCAACAAATCAATATGAACAAGAAACCTCGCCAAGAAATAATTATCATGGTATAACAAATACGTCCGCCATAGACGGTCCCAAGCCCGTTTGAGAAAGGAGGAGGGAACCCCTTGTTTCCCCGACCCACAGCTTCCATGATTCCTCAAACCAAACCCCCCCCCCCCCCCAACTAGTAGTAAATGCTCTCGGGGTGCACATTGGGTTTACTGGTTCCCCAATAATGTAACATTAAATGTCGAGAAATGCTCATAACTGTGAATACATCTACAGCTCTGCTACTAAATCCGACTTACACCTCCTTGTGAGGACATAAGAGTGTGAAGGCGAATCTTCCACACCTGATAATAGAATCGACGTAATAACCATGCCGCCGGAATGGAGGTTGGATGACGGGCTAACTCCCCGTCCTTGAAAAACGTTTGATTGTTTTGAAACCTGCAGATAGGCCTCGGAATGGATTGGAGTCACGGCAACGACCTCGCAAACGAAGAAGGACTATGGCATTGGATACTAGAATGTCAGATCACTCATTTACCCTGGCGCTGTTAAGGACCTTCTACAACAGGCCAGTCAATATCAATTAAAAGTACTGGCAGTCCAGGAAACGCATTGGACTGGAAACGACATTCACGACATGAGATCGCAAACAATATTCCAAAGAGGGAAGCCTACTGGAAAAAGAGGATTCGGAGTAACCTTCATTGTGGATAGGGAGTTCAAATCGCACGTTATTGATTTTAAGGTAGTCAATGAACGATTGTGTGCTATCCGTATAAAAGCGAAATTCTTCAAAACCTGGCTGGTTAATGCTCACGCCCCGACCGAAGAAAAGGACGAAGAAATGAAGGAAACGTTCTAGTATCACCTGAAAAACTGGTCGACTCATTGCCCACAAACGACACAAAAATTATTCTGGGTGATTTCAACGCTAAGGTTGGCAATGACCTATCTGATCGGGGAACGACTGGAGGATATAGTTTCCACGATGAATCAAATGACAACGGTCAGCGCCTGATTGACTTTGCATGTAGCAGAAATCTAGTCATACGTTCAACTTGCTTCCCACATCATAAAATGACGGTCATGTTCTGATCCAACAAAGTTGGGCCTCGAGCAAACATGACGTCCTACATACCGAGAAGCCAATTGTAACTCAGATTATTACTTGATAAAATTAACGTATCGATGTCGTATGTCAAAGGCATATTCAGCGAAGACCAGCCCGCAACAAAAATTTGACATCAAAAGGCTCCAAACGGCGTCTGTGGCCGAAAATTTCACGGAGACCCTCAACAACGAGCTGGCTCCTATCTTATCAGACGCATCGTTAACGACGAGCAATGAGGATTCGATGGAAGTGAAAGTGGCTATCAGAGCCATGGCAGAACAGACGATCGGACATCAAGCCCGGCGCAAGAGGACTGATTGGTTCGATGATGAGTGCCAGAATGCGAATCAGGCGCACAAAGAATATATAGGTAGGAAAACCAGGACGAAAAGAGAACACTATGAAAATCTCAGAAGAGTAGCGAATAAGATAATGATGATCAAGAGAAGAAAATATCATGACAACCAATTGAGTAGTATAGGTGTAATTTTAGCAAGAAACAACACAAGACAAGCATACAAAATAGTGGAAGGCCTAAAGCGTGGTTATCAGCCCAAAACCACGCTGTGTCGTGATGAAATCGGCAATATCATCGCCGATGAAATCAAGATTAAGGTAATGTTGGCATCATATTTCAAGAACCTCCTTAGTCCTCCGCACAGCTCCAGAACAGCGGAGCCTATAGATGTTTGCGGAAAGCTTCCATTGGCTGCACAAATTATTGATGAAGTTTGTTCCATCATCAAAGTCCGAAAGAATAATAAAGCGCCAGGCATTGATGAGATTCCTGTGGATGTCATCAAATATGGTTGCATCAGTGGTCATCAAGCTATTCATAAAGTCATGTAGTACATTTGTCAACAAGAACATATTCCGAAAGAGTGGAGCCAATCAATCACTTGGAAAATGCTGTGAGTTCAACATAGACGTACACCAAATTTCCGTTGACTTCAAGCAAGCGTACAGCAGTATTGATCGTAACATACTGTACCAAATAAAGCTTTGCTTTGGCATCCTTGCCAAATTATTACGTCTTACCAAAATGACAATGACGTCGACGACCTCCAAAGCCGCATCAATAATCAACTCACCGATGCCTTTGACACAAATATTGGACAAAAGCAGGGAGATGGGCTGGCCCCATTGCTATTCAATTTGGCCCTGGAATATGTCATACGGAAGCTACCTGTCGATACGCAAGGTGCGTTACTATACAAGTCGAGCCAAGTAGTAGCCTATGCAGATGACATAAACATTCTGTCACGGTAATTAACAACTGCCAAAGAACTTTTTTTGAAATGCGACAGCGAAGCAACATTAGTAGGGCTACAAATCAATGAAAATAAAACAAAGCTCATGAAGATGTCAAGGAAAAACAGCTCAAATACACAAAACATCACACTTGGCAAATACAGCATCGTGAATGTTAGCGAATTTGTCTATTTAGGTGCCAAAATAACGAAAATGGGCAATGAAAGAGACGAAATACGCCGAAGAATACAGCTCACAAATAAAAATTTTTATTCAGTATTGACGATCTTGAAGACCAGCTGCATACACAGGAGAAAAAGCTCCAACTATACAAATCTGGGATAAGACCTGTGTTATGCTATGTGTGAAACATGGACCTTAACCCAAGCATTCGCAAATATGTTGAACGCCTTTGAGCGACGGGTCCTGAGGCGAATAATCGGAGCGAAGCTAGGCGGGAACCAATGGCAAATTCAATACAACCATGAGCTGAATGAAATTTTAGACGAGCTGGAGGTCTCAAAGATTGTAAGATTGCGGAAGCTGCAATGGGCTGGACACATGAATCGTATTGACGAATAACGAATACCCAAGAAGGTATTCGTTGGGAGAACTGAAGCCCGGAGGCCAGTGGGAAAACCGAGGAAGACAGTTCATCGCTGCTTGGATTTCGGAATTGGAGGACACGGTCAACGGACCGAGACAATTGGAGGCGCTGTTTGCAGGAAGCGAAGGCCCGAGAGGCGCTGTAGTGCTAAGAAGAAGAAGAAGAAGAAGAAGAAGAAGAAGGATGGATACGCTAGTGAATATTTCTAAATAAGAAGGTAATAGACGTTTATACAGGGGCTTTGTTCCTGAAGCTTTTGAAGTATCGCATGGAGCTTTACGGTTTATGACGTTTGAAGAAAAAAATTCATATAATCAATATCGAAACCTACCAATCGACATGAAACTTAGAACATCGGAATACTTGGTGTTAGCAGCAATATGAAAACTAATTGTAGCTGCTACAACATATCCTTATAAGGTAATATGTGCCCAACTTCAGGATCATCGGCATTCTTAAAATGGAGCATAGGACTGTATGAAAAAGACATGAAGATGCGAACGATTACCAGGTTGTATCCTACCTACTCAATATGGTAAAAATTCACAAAGTAGAGGCGTTTTCTAGACTAAACTAATCAATATAAATGTTTACAGTACGTTTACTGAGAAACATTCAAATGGAAAATAAACGCGAGTTACAGGTTGTTCTGTTAAATTTCTTCAAGAAAAGTTAAGAACTAAGCAGACTAGCTCTCTGAAAAATGGACGATATAAGGTGAAAAACATCTTTCGGCTGGTTTTAAGTGATGAAAGTACCTGGAAATTTTGACTCCTAGGACGTAATCCGTTTTTCAATTTCGAGGCACAATCATCATCAATATTGTTTATTCGTAGAGACTTCTATCATTTCGAATACTGGCGATACCTGACAGCGGAAAATTTTACATCTATAAATGAAAAGGAATTCGCCAATCATTATCAATTTCTTCGGGCTCCTTGGTAAGCACCGGCTGATTTCTTTAGAATCGAAAGGACGGAAAATGGTGGAGGAGAAAAAATCACAAGATCTGATCTGATATATTACTTTTAACTGTGCCCTATGGAGGGCGAAGGTGGTCAGTACACCTCGAAAACATCTCTGGATCCAATTATTTTGTTTATGACTCAAAAGAGTTGAAATATGTATGTTCACATAACAAAGCAAAGCCCGACGGCTTTTTAAGAAAAAAGCAAACATATCTAGATATTGAACAACGTTGAGAAAGAGCTTTCCCAGTTACATATAAAAGGACATTATTTCCCACCCTGATTACAATTTAGAAGCAATCATTGATCAAGTGCATAGGCTAATGGCTGGTTTAGAGCGGTTGATTTTAAGGCAAAAAAAAAAATAATTCGAAAATACTTCCATCGATTGTCGAACGCTTAATAGCAATACTTTTATGGACCCCTTATTACTGCATCGAGCGCTCGGCGAGGAAACTGGGTGCGTATTTTAAAAGAACTTTACAATATACATATAGGCTTTTCCATAAGGGACATAACAATTTTGTATCTTTATATGAACGCATCCTTAAACTTTTAAAAAAACCGTCAATGTTAAAACGTTAGTTAAGGTCAATATTTTCATCAGGATCAGGTTTACGAATCAGCAACGTTTGGAAATTATTAAAAATTATTACCGCAAGTTGTTATTAAAAATTACTACCGTAAGTCTATTGAAATTAATCTTTAGCATAAAAGGAATACATAATATTTATTTAAAAAAACTCTATTACTAACCATTTGAAGTTTGAAATATTTGTATTTATATATGCTGAATTTATATTTTTAATTTGAGCTGTTTTTATAATATAAATGTAACGAATCATATCAATCAATCTGTGTATAAAATCCTGCAAACTTTACAAATTAAATGAATTAAAGTAGTTGTACAATGAGTAGCTATTTGATTTGTGCAATCGACACGATTGGGTTTTAATAAAAACGCGTAATGTGAGCATAAAACTTTTGTCAGTCGAGATATTTTTTGCTTTAGCATTACTGCCCCTTCCGGGCCTTTGCATAGAGATAGTAAGAGAACTTCATTATCTTGATCGAATGCATGGGCACTCCACAAGCTGATATGGTCAGTATCACGCTTTGGTCGTGTATCCGTCCACTCAGCTGTGATACGTTCTGATTTTAAACCAGCACGTATCCCAAGTGAATGGGCTTAAAGTCCTCCGAAGAATTACTCGAACTGAATCTCGTTGACACCAACCAGGCTCAAGCCAGAGACTTTCGGCTTACGGGTTGAGTGCTCTAACCACTACACCACGCGGGTTCCAGTTCAGATTAAGAACACCATATTCTTCTTCTTCGGAGCGCCACAGCTCCTCTCAGGACTTCGCTTCCTGCAACAAGTGCCTCCAACTGTCTCAGTCCATTAACCACGTCATCTAATTTCGAAACCAGAGCAGCGATAAACTGCCCTCGTCAACTGGGTCAGACTAGCGTTCCCTCGGGTTCCTCATGGGACTTCGCCCTTCAGTTCTCGCAACGAACACCTTTCCGGATATCCGTTGTTCGTCCATACAATTTACGTGGCAAGCCTATTACAGTTTCCGCCATCTTTCAATCGTTGAGACCTTTGGCTCCTCAAAAATTATATACAGCTCATGGTCGTATGCTATTCGCCATTGTTCCCCATCTAGCTTCGCTCCAACTGTTTGCCTCATGACACGTCCTTTGAAGGCGTTGAATATGCTTGCGGATGCTTAGGTTAGGGTCTATGTTTCACGCACATAGCATAACACAGATCTTATCAAAGATTTATTTACTCGGAGCAAATTTGCATAAATTGGTACTGTATTCGCCAAGTGTGATATTTTGTATATTTGATGTATTTTACCTCGACTGCATCATGAGCTTTGTTATATTTTCTTTGATGTGGAGCCCTGCTGGCTTTGTTTCGTTATCGAGTTTCAGAGTTTTTTGGCAGTTGTTAATGCCCGTGATAAAATTTTAATGTTGTCTGCATAGGCTACCACTTAGCTCGACTTGTATAGTAATCCACCTCGTGTATCAACAGGTAGCTTTCTCATGACGTATTCCAGAGCCAAATTAAATAGCGATGGGGCGGTGAGTTGGTAATTGATCCGATCTTAGGAGGTTGTCACCGTCATTGTCATTAGGGTAAAATGTTCTAATTTGGCTGGGATGTGACAGCATAGCGTTATTTGGTACAGTACGCTACAATCAATACTATTGCGTGCTTGCTTAAAATTACAAAAATTTGGTGTACATCTATGTTGAACTCCCAGCATTTGTCAAATACCTACTTGGTAGTGAATGGTTGGTCTATCATCAATATACCTGCTCCAAAACTGCCTTGATACTCCCCAATAATATTGTTATTAAATGATCCAATTGGAAATATTATTTGCGTTTTATTTTAATACGTCTTTATTGTACGGATATTACTTTTGGAATGAACGATTTACATTGAGTGTGCGAATATTTATAGTAAAAAGAATGTGTATATGTATGCGTGAGTATTGTTCTAGAAAACGAAATGTCAAAGAAGTGTTCCAGCATAAAAATAAAATTGGCAAAACTCTTAATACTTAACACTCCCACTTTTTGTCATATTAAATAATGAAATAGAATTATCAATTAATCAACATCACATATCAAAAAACGTTACGTTAAAAGTCAATTATTTTCGATTGATGTAATATTCATCGCATTTCGTAAATATTTAAACCGGTCCCTTGGTAATGCTTTCGTTAAACAATCCGCCAACTGATCTTGGCTGCAAACATGTTCCAAAGAAAAACGTTTTTCGTTGAATTTTGCACGAATGTAATGATAGTCAACATCGATATGTTTCGTGCGTTTGTGGAATTCTGGATTCTTCACGAGACGAATCGCACTTTGATTGTCCATAAACAGCTTTGGTTCACTGAATTGATTTGGTAACAATTCGTCGAGTAATCGTTTTAACCAAACCAACTCCTTTGTAGCTTCAGCTGCCGCAACATATTCGGCCTTTGTTGTTGACAAAGTGACACATTTCTGACTTTGCGAACACCAACTAACTATGCCACCATTGATGAAAAATGCATAGCCTGTTGTTGATTTGCGCGTGTCTAAATTTCCAGCGTAATCTGAATCACTGTATCCGTAAAATTGATTTTTATTGCCACTACAATACAGCAATCCATGATTCAAAGTTCCTTTGATATACTTCAGAATGCATTTGGCTGCATTCACATGAATATCTTTTGGATGCTCCATGTACCGACTGATCAAACCAATAGCATGACATATATCTGGCCGTGTAGCAATGGCAAGATACATTAAACTGCCAATCAATTGTCGATATGGGTATTTTTCATCATCTGCATCTTCGAATTTGCTTAGTTTTTGATTTGGATCACATGGAACACTCACCGGATTGCACATTTCCATGCCAAATTTCCGTGCATAAGCATTCTGATGAATAAAAATCGAACCGCTTTGCAACTGCTCGATTTGAATGCCCAGAAAGCAACCAACATTGACCAATTTGGTTTCGAATTCTTCCTGCAGATGTTGAACCACCAATTTAATATTTGGATCATTATTTCCCATGATTATCCCACCGTCCACGTATAACGCCAAAATGACTATGTCTTGGCTATTAGATTTCACGAAAACACATGGATCCTATTGACAAGCCATAAAACCAAACTTTTCAATGAACGATTTGAAATTTTGATTCCAACACCGGAAAGCTTGCTTTAAACCATAAAGGCTCTTCCGTAATTTGCATACTCGACCCGTGTTATCGGTGAATCCTATTGGTTGTTGCATGTAAACATCATCTTCCAGGTCACCGTAAAGAAACGCCGTTTTCACATCGAATTGTTTCAGTTTCATTTTATTCGACGCAGCAATTGATAGTAAAACACGCAATGAACTGAACCGCATAACCGGACTGAATGTTTCTTCATAATCTATTCCAAATTGTTGATTGAATCCGCGAACCACAAGCTGAGCCTTATACCGCTCAATTGAACCATCCGGGTTTGTTTTAACTTTATAAACCCATTTATTATCAATCACTTTTTGCTTTTCTGGCTTCGGTACAAGTTCCCAAGTCTCATTTACCATCAACGAATCGAATTCATCTTGCATCGCACGCTCCCACTGTTTCCGATCATTTGATGTCATAGCTTCTTCATATGAATTTGGTTCACATTGAATTGACAAAAATAACGAAGATTGATCTAATGAACAACGGTCATATCTGCTTCTTAAACGTCCCGGAACAATATTTTCAATATTGATGTCTGACAATGTAGTCGGTCGCCGACGTCTTATCGGTGCCGGCCAAATCTATTGAGGAACTTCTTCGTCTTCATTCGTTCTGTTTTCATTTTCATGTTCCACTTCGGTATCTTGTTCCAGATTACCGCTTCCATCGATATCATTATCGTTTTCCTCTATTGGTGGCAGTGAAACCTCAGCGTGATTGCTCATAAGAAACTTTACATCACGAGCTAATTCAACTTTGTTTGTATCATGATCCAGCACACGATAACCTTTCACATTTTCGTCATAGCCAACAAATATGCATTTCTTTGCTTTCGGATCTAGCTTCTTTCGTTTTTGTTTGACAATATGCACATATACTTCGGAACCAAACTCCCGAAAATAATCAATTGATGGCTTCTTATCATACCATAGCTCATATGGTGGTTTTCCTTTAACTGTGCTTGTACCCGTTCGATTGATCACATAAACTGCCCAGTTAACAGCTTCCGCCCATAAATTTGGATTCAAATCTTTTGCATGAATCATCGATCTGGCAGATTCCATTATTGTTCGCATTTCTCGTTCCGCGCTACCATTTTGTTCTGGTGTGTATGGTATTGAACGACGATGACGGATACCGTTTTCTTCCATAAATGAAGTCATTAATTCATTAACAAATTCTGTACCATTTTCTGTCTGCAAAATCTTAACCGGATGACCACTCTCCTTCTCGGCAATTTTGACAAAATTCTTGAATTTTTCATAGGTTTCGGACTTTTGATTTAGAAAATACACAAAGCGCATGTTTGAATAATCATCTTTGAAAAGAACAAAATATCTGGAACCACCCAATGATTTTTCTTCAATTGGACCACAAAAATCTGCAAATATGATTTGTCCGCACTTATTCGATTTCTCATCACGCGACTCAAAACTTAATATATGTTGTTTTCCATATGCACATCCATCACAATTGAAACTTTCATCCAGAAAAGAAATGTTTCGACTTTTCAGAATTTCTTTGACATGTGCGTTATTTTGATGTGCCAACCGTTCATGACATTCTCGTAACGAATTTGTTTTTAGTGTCATATTTACCGATGAATCACTACGTTGATCAGGTAGGATCACTTTAAAATTCATTTTGAACAAGGATCCATGTCGTTTACCAGTTGCCACAACTCTATCACCATCCAAAATCTCGAACAGATGACTAATCGATCGCGTTATATGACCATTATCCAAAACTTTTGTTTCTGAAAGTAGATTTGCATGATTATTTGGCACGTACAAAACATTTGATAATGTTTTCTTTATCCATCTGTCGCCTGTAAACGACAAAACATCGATTTCACCAGAGTCATAAGCATATGTTGCTCCACCGTCAGACACCATTATCGACCGCCGAACATCAAATTCATTATACGTACGAAACCACTCACGACGATTACAAACGTGGTCCGATGCGCCAGAATCAGCAAACCAAATTACATCCGATGATGTCTTGCCAGATTCACAAAAGAATAACTTCGATTCTTTTTCTTGCTCTGATTTGTTTTCATTACCAGATTTATTTGTCTGTTTCTTCGTTGGTGCCTTGCAATCGCGCTTATAGTGATTATCACCACCATTTTCAATTTTAATCGTTTCACCAACTTCAGCCATTTTTATCCAGCAAAAGTAATTTCATTGACCAGAAATAATTACGTATCAACGAATTTCCGTGAATTTGGAACTAAATTCTACCAAACGTTCTCAAAACGAATCCGCAATTCACACCGAAAAACCAAGCAACAACGTATCCGTGTCTGTTTTCCCAGAATGCTCGTTTACCGCTCAGTTGCCGAATTTCACAATCGTCGGTAATAATTTCAAATCTCGATTTTTCTATGAATGTCTAAAGAACTATACAGTTTTGCGTTGACTGGGCACCATAACCAATTGGAAATATTATTTGCGTTTTATTTAAATAGGTCTTTATTGTACGGATATTACTTTTGGAATGAACGATTTACATTGAGTGTGCGAATATTTATAGCAAAAAGAATGTGTATATGTATGCGTGAGTATTGTTCTAGAAAACGAAATGTCAAAGAAGTGTTCCAGCATAAAAATAAAATTGACAAAACTCTTAATACTTAACAGATCCAATTTCATTTTCTAAGACCATTGAAAATATTTTGTACGCTGTACAGAGTAGTGATATGATTCTACAGATATTGCACAGTAATTTGCCATCTTTTTTGTGCATAGGGAATATAGTTGATTGGCCCCACTCTTTTGACATATGTTCTCGTTGTCAAATACGCTGGATGATTTTGCAAATAGCTTTCTGAATACTGCTGCGACTATATTTAATGAGTTCTACTAGAATCTCATCAATGCCTGGCGCGACATTATTTTTTTGGGTTTTGATGGTGGAAAAAACTTAATACAGTAAAAAGCTTCTTGAAATTTGATGCCCATCTTTCTTTAATCTTGGCTTCATCAGCAATGATATTGCCGATGCCATCACGACAGAGCGTAGTTTTGGGCTTATAACCTCATTTCAGGCTTTTCACTACTTTGTCTTGTGGCTCATTAGGTACTCTTCAATTGATCATCATAGTGTTTCCTTTTCATAATTCTAATCATCTTATCCGTTTCTTTTCTGAGATTTTCATAGTGTTCTCTCTTCAAGGTTTGGTACCCAAATATTCTTGATATGCCTGATTTTCTTTTTATCTTACGCATTCTCGCAGTCATAATCGAATCAATTATTTTTTCGTGCCGGGTTTGATGTCCGATTGTGTGTTCTGCCATGGTCTTAATAGCCGCTGTCACTTCCATCCAGAGCTCGTTGTTTGTTTGTTGCAATGTGTCTGATAAGATGGGAGCCAGCTGGTTGTGAAGTTTTAACTTAGTTATATATAAAGGGTGGTCCAACCATAATGCATGATGTCAATTGTGAGGCACATCTTAACGCCAAGTTTTTCGCCCAATTTTATGTAACATTTCTTTGTTTCAGTGTTTGACAAATTCAACCATGGAGAGGTATACAATTGAGCAGCACGTTCAGGTTGTTGAAGCCTTTTACGAAAATGGGCGTTCAAATCAAAATACATTTCGTGCACTTCGTGATTTCTTTACGCCACATAGTCGAAGAAATGTCCCCACAATCGGGAGAATTGTGCGCAAATTTCAGTAAACTAGGTCTGTAAGAAATGTAAAATCACTTACGTATGCTCGCCCAGTTCGTTCTGAGGAAAACATTGCTGTTGTTCGCGATAGTGTGGCAGAAGAGCTGTCAACATCGACTCATCATGCATAACAATTGAACATCTCACGAACATCACTGATGCGAATTTCTAATAAAGATTTGAATTTACACGCTTACAAGGTTCAATTGGCTCAAGAGATGAAGCCTACTGACTATTTCAAGTGCCGGCAACACGCCGAATGGTTGGTTGAACTGACAGAAGGGAAAGGTGACTTTGTAAAGAAAATGATCTTCAGCGACGAGGCACACTTTCACCTCAGTGGATTCGTTAACCAGAAGAACTACCGCATTTGAGCAAATTAGAATCCACGAGTGATTGTTGAAAAGCCAATTCATCCACAGAGAGTGACTGTTTGGTGCGGTTTATGGGCTGGCGGCGTCGTCGGGCCGTACTTTTTCGAAAATGAGGACGGCCAAGAAGTTACCGTGAATGGTGTTCGCTATGGCGAGATAATAACGGACTTCGTGTGGCCAGTGATTGAGGTCATGGACCTGGATGATATATGGTTCCTACAGGATGGTGCCACTTGCCACACACCCAACGAAACAATTGCTCTTTTGCGCGAGAAATTCAGTGGCCGTGTTATCTCACATTGTGGCGGTGTTAATTGGCCGCCACGATCATGTGATTCGACACCGTTGGACTTCTTTCTCTGGGGATATTAAAAGTTAAATGTGTACGTTAATAAGCCAAGAACAATTCAAGAGCTAAAGGATGAGATAATTCAGCACATTAACGACATTGAGCCTCAATTATATCTCAGAGTCATTGAAAATATGGACCATCGGATAGAAGTATGGTACTTTGGCCGTGGCGAGCATTCGGGTGATATTTTTTTCACACATGATTGTCATAGATCCTTCTGTTATAATAAAAAATATTACCATAATTCTCAGAACACTCTTTGTTCTATTTACAACTAACATCGTGCAATTTGGTTGAACCACCCTTTTTATGTATATATATATATATATATATATATATATATATATATATATATTTATTTATATATATATATATATATATATATATATATATATTTATATATATATATAGATTTATATATATATATATAGATATATATATATATCTATTTAGATATATATATATATATAGATATATATATATATATATATATATATATATATATATATATATATATATATCTATTTATAAATATATGCATATATATATATATATATATATATATATATATATATATATATATATATATATATATATATATATATATATATATATATAAATCTATAGATACAAAAAATAAAGGGAATTTCAAATATGTCAAAAAAAATGTAAGTTAAAGAAAATATAACGAAAAATGTGCAATTTACTCACCCCTATTGATGCTGCAGAATGCTCGGCAACCGAAGGGGCCACTGAATATCAACTCCAAGTTTAAAATAGTAACACTACATAAAACACAACCCAAACCGGCCACTTTGCACAAACGGTAGACCTTCTCTTTAGAGACCTGGCATTATATTCATCCTTCACTGATCCCGGTAATAATAATTAAACTCAGATCACCGTTTGATTTTTGTTTCATTAAAAGACTTTCGTTCTTAATTCATACTTCCATTTTTCATGATTTTTTGAAATCCCGGCACTGAATGATCTTTTTTCCTCAATAATTTCTTCACGGTGTTCACCGCAACCTGCATCCACTGTTACTTGGTACAAATTTTCTTTCCGATTCAAAAACTATTTAAATTTCCTTTTTTTATGAATCTTGCACCGTCACTGTTTCCTTCCGGCTTCACCCCACCTAATTTTGTTTATTCGTTTGTTTAGCCCACTTAAACTTCACTCGCAAGCAATTTAAGCTTTCTTATCCCTCCAGAAAAAGTTTACTTTTCGTTTTAATGTAACTACACTTTCAAACTTAATTTCCTTCACTCCAAAATTTCCCTGAATCATAATCAAGGCTTATTATTCACTAATTTTCATATCAAAACTCCTTTTACGAGTTTTCCAAAATCAAGATTTTTACTATTCTTTCCCCGTCATCATGGAAAAACTTACTAAGAACTCCCTCGCCAAAAGCAATCCCCTTTATTCACCAGCCAAATCTAATTAACTTTTTCCCAATCCAAAATGTCACACCCAAAAATCCAATCCCGTAATCATTTCATTCTTAATTACCGCTACCGCATCTGGGTAATGTAAGCGAAGTTCATTACATTTCGATTGCGCTAGCCACACATCTTTTTTGCATATCGACAACCGTAACAATTTCCATTTTGCATGTAAGGCGATTTGCATAACCATGATAGCGTTTGGTTAGGTGCAAATCATCATATCTATACGCAAACAATTGCTTTTGCCGATATTTTAAAAAGAGTGTTTTCCTACGCTCGGGGAACTTGAACCCAGGTTCCCAGTGGACCCTCGGTCGAGAATCGAGCTACCTTCTGTTGGTTTCCCATTCATCGAATTAGCAACTTCAACTATCCATCTTTCTTGATGGGCATGGAAATGAAATTCTTTGGAAGGGAAACGAGAATGAATTTTTTGTTAGTGTGAAAAATAAAATTTGTTAGTGGGAGTTAATGAATAAAATTAGTTAGTATGAAGGAAGGAATTAGGTTTTGTTAGGGAAAATGTATCGAATGAAATTTTGTTGATGGGAATCAATGAGTGGAGTGATGTTAGTGGGAAAATAAAAATTATTATTATATTACTATTTTTTGTAATTGGAAATAAGGGAAAAGGGTAGGATTGCGATGATGGGGAAGTAAAAATTATAGGGAAATTGTTAAATGATAATAAAAATTAATAAATTTACCGAGGAAAAGGGTTTGTATGGCCATAGGAACATGGAGATGTTACGGCGGCAATTTGAAGTTGCGAATGGAAGAAAGTCGGTACGCCAGAATTCGCAACAGTATACATGGTAGAACGTATTCAAGAAACTGAGTTTAAGAAGATTTGAAATGAAAAAAAAAGAAAGAAATAAAAAGCTATTAAAAGAAAAAGAAAACCGACTTCAAAATGCCCTAAAAAGGATGAAATAAATTTTATGGAAGCGGTGCCAAATCAATTTTCAAATTTCAGCATAAAAACCTTACAACACGTGCACCATCACAAAAGAAATGGAGAAAAATTGATATGGCACCGCTTCCATAAACGTTATTTCATCCTTTTTACGGCATTTTGAAGTCGGTTTTCTTTTTTCCTCAAAGCTTTTTTTTCGTATATTTTCCTTTCCCATGCATGCCACGAACACTGTTTTAAGTGCTGTTTTGGAAGGTTCTCATCAGGATCATTCATTTGGCACCCCACATGACTACCTTCGCTAAACCATTTTTTTTGGCTCTTCCTTCGATATGGGAGACCAACCCCTTTTTATAACCGTTGAAAACTTTATTGATGTCCAAATTTTCAAGGGGTCATCATTTCTAATCCACGTACAAAGGACAGATAAAACCGATTTCAATAAAGTTTTGTCAGTAGTGCGAAACCTTAAAAAAGAACTGTAGTTGAATGAAAAGGAGTTCGGAAGCCTTTCGATGGGGAAGGATACATTTCTCCTAAAGCGAACTCGTAAATTAATTCTGATTCAGTTAAAACTGTTTTCGAGAGATTTGCATATTAGTTTACAACCGCGTTTAAACAATTTTCACAATTGTGTTACCTTCAGCTACAGATACCAAACTTTGAAGTATCGAAAAGTTAGAAGATTAAAAGCGATGGCATTGGAACTCTCTAAAGTCTTCTATATTTATTTCTACTTTTCAACTTGCCCAATTACAAAAGTAATTTATATTATAGCGTGGAATGCAACAAAAGTAAATGCTATCCTTGCTTTGTCACAGGATTCTCCCGTCATTTAATTATATGCAGTGATATTTCTCCCTAAAAGCTGAAGCTTATTATCAAGCATTGCGCGAAAATAACTTTCAACTTCATTTTTCATGCTCCGACTTTTTCACAAAGTGCATCGACTGATAAAAAACAACATCCTGATCATGATCCGCAATAATTACAGGACACGATTGAAGTAATGAAGATTTTAAATCTTTATGTGGCGCAAGAGCTTGTGTAATTACGTAATTGCAACAATTTGTTTAATTAATGAAAATAAAAAGGTAAATAAACCCAAGTTAAATGAGAAGATGGAGATTAATTCCTAAGATGCCGTTGAGAACGACTACCACGATGATGATGATGATGAAGACGATGACGAAAACGATGCGATGGTGACATTCACACCGGGCAATAGGAACAGGACTACTTGGAACTTATGCGAAAAAACGCAAGCGGAAAAGTAGAAAAGTGAAGGAAAAACCCCCTGGTTGATAAATAAATACAACGTGAGCACCCCTGCAGGAAAGAAAAGAAGAATGAAATGGAAAAAAGTACAGGTAAGGAGCTTCCTGCTTTTTAAGTGCCTGGTGTTTTCGTTGATTATTCCTCTCTGGAATCGTTTAGCCAAGATATCTAACTGCGTAAACGAGGGTAACATGGATGTCTGGGATGATTTGGATAATCCACTTCCGTCATATTATTTTTCATAACAGAGTAGTGTCGTGTAAATACAACACTAGGGACATTATGTTTGTGATTCAGTGAAAATTAATCAAAAGGCTCAAAAAAAAACATGTTTCGTATTTATCGAGGGATATTATTAGGGCTTATTTAGATTTTTTGGGATAATAATTGAAAAAAGATACGGGTCACGCTACAAGTAAACAAACAGTCTCAAATTTTAAGTAAAAGGTATGAACAATCAACAAATATCTAAACTTGGTGTAACTGCAAGCATTTCACATAAGAATCGATACAAATCAATGTTTTACATATACTTTGTCACGACTCATGTCCTTTCATTATCACTTTCTCATTTGACCGTCAATTTAATAATATGCAAATTTTACTCAGTTGCCAATGACCTCAAACTGTCCAATCCACTCAAAATATTTCAATTCGATTTCCCCAAGGATTTATGTCGTAGGATATGCGTCATTCAGAATCTTTTTGGAATGCGAATGAAATGAACGAAATATTCACATGTACGAGTATATCCTTTTGCCATGGTTGCTTCACTACTCGTTTTCTAAGTGTTATATGTGGTCTGTGTATTTGAGGCTTAAACATTTCCTGCTAGGAAATATATTCATAGGACAGATTGTGCAATAAAAAAGCTTCAGGTGTTGCTACGCTTCCTTACTAGGTCATTGTTGTCTGAGTCAGTATGACAAACAGCAATTAGCAACAATGTGTGATACTCACCGATAAGCTGAAATAAAAATTATAATAAATTAATGTTAATGATAACTTGAACAGCTGAATGGAAACAAAATGTTAGCGCATGTTCAGATACTGTGATTTAAACCGGCACAAAGGGATCACGCGATCACATTATCATCTCATTTCTTACACTAGGTTTACGGAGAATTGTAATAAAACTATTTCTACGACACGAGTAAATTTGACATTTGTTAAAAAACGCTAAAATTTTGTAGAATAAGTAATTAATGATCAAAAGAATGTTCTCATACCTGTTTATTAATACCAAAATATCTAAATTGAAATGGCACGGTATTTTATAAGACCTTCATGTTTTTTCAAATGCTGTTTAAAAAACGTAAAATCTGCGGTAAATATTAATATTCATTCTGCGCACTTTTAATATACATATTCAGTTTTACGCGTACATTTTCCGCAAACAATCTTCTGGCGATTTTTGCATTTGTATTTAGGTACTCCTATTTCTTTTGCAAAATTCGACTTCACAGGTTTGATGCTTTGCTGATATATGAGGCTCCTGAAGATCAACATTTTCTTCAATTTCATTTTCTTTCTTACTGGCAGACTCTCCGGCTGATTGAAAAATGAAATCTTTTCGAAATAACGGATACTTTAGAAAGTATTGAGCCTTTTTTGTCGCTAGATGGTGTATGTTGTCATATATCGGGCAATACTAATCAGATTGAGTCAAACTGAAATGCGTTTGAAAGATGACATTCCAGTCTACAATTTTCATATGGACAATTTTGTATTTCGTCATTCGTGTCAAAAGTTGTATTCATTTAAAAGTGAGTCGAAATTCTGAAAAAACTCGTTACATTTTACAATATCACTACGTTAAAAGTGAGAATGCATCGCAGGCTCGTGAAAAAATTTGTGGTGTTTGCGGTCAAGATACTTTATCAAAAGCCACAGCGAAGAGATGGTTCGCTTGATGTCAAAGATGCACCTCGCTCAGGTCAACCAATCACTGAAAAAGTCGATGAAATTTTTCAAAAAAATTGAAGACTATCGATCACCAAACAGTTTTCAACTGTTTGTGTAATGCTGGATACACGATGTAGCTCGTCATTAGGGTGCAGCATGAATTAACACAAAAAAATTTGATCGACCCAATTTCCATTTGCGAAATGCTAATAAAACGCAACGAAATCGAGCCATTTTTGAAGCAAATCATTACGGGCGATGAAAAATGGGTAAGATACAGGAATGTCGTTCGAAAAAGATCATGGTAAAAAAAAAAAGATGAATCATCACAAACGACTTCAAAGCCAGGATTTACACCAAATAAGGTTATGCTGTGTGTATGGTGGGATTACAAGGGAATTGTTTATTATGAGGTGCTAGAACCTGGCCAAACACTCAACTCGGCTCTATACTGTCTTCAATTAACCAGATTGCAACTAGCAATTCAAAAAAACCGGCCAGAATTGATCAATAGAAAGGGCGTTGTCTTCCATCATGACAATGCCAGACCACACACATCTTTGATGACCCAGCAAAAATTGACAGAGCTTGGCTGCGAAGCTTTGATACATCCACCGTATAGTCCAGGCTTTGCACCATCAGACTACTATTTGTTTCGGTCTCTGCGAAACTTCTTTAATCAAAAGTAATTCACTTCAGAAAGGGACTGTGAAAATCACTTGGCCAAGTTTTTCGCCGATAAGCCCAGAAGTTCTACACAGATGGAATAATGGCTCTACCAAAAAAATGGCAAAAGGTCATTGATAATAATGGACAATATTTACTTAAATAAAATCTATTTTAAATAAAAGAAATACTCAATCAAAAAGTGACAAAAAAAAGGCAAAATACTTTTTAGAATATCCAATATATTTGATCCGGTACATTCTTTGTACAGTGTCCATGCAGTTAATGCTGCCAATTCCAAAATATCAAGAGAATATTTGAAAAGGACTCTGATAAGATGCAGCTGTCACAGTATATTTTTTCCCCATCTGCTCATGGACTCCAAACTTAGTCTTATTGTAGTATCTGATTGTTGCTGGAGTGCGTTTATTATTGTCTTCGAATCTTATTAGGTCTTTGTAAACAATTTTTTTACAAAGACGTACTAGTTTCGTGACCTGTCTGTCCGTCTGTCCGTCCGTCTGTCCGTCCGACCGTCTGTCCGTGCGTCACAGCTGATTTCCCCAGAAACTATAGAAGCTAGAATGCTCAAACTTTGTGAAAAGGTCAGAAGTGATGGTCTCTCAAATGTTAAGGACTTAACAAAAATTTAAAAAATTTTAAGGGGGTCCCCCCTAATAACGAATTGGCCCTTAAAAATTTTTTTTAATTAAAGGTAGTCGAATGGGATATCAAATAAAAGGTCTTAATTAGAACTTTTAGAATCTGAAAGAAAAAAACCATTTTTCGAATTAGGGGGTCCAGGGGAAGGCAAAATGTAGGCAAAATTTGTGTCCCCCCCCCCCTCGCGATTGGACACCTTTTAGCCGAAAAATCTGAAAATTATCACGAACGTAGGTCTTTATGAGTGCAAGGAGAACAAATACCTCAGAAATCGAAATTCTTTAAGTAGTATGATTTGTAAATTTTACATTTTTGCCCATAAATCAAAACGGTACCTTTGAACTTCTTGAAATTTTGCAATTATATAGACTGACATAAGATATATATGTTCACAAAATTTAATTGAGATCGAATCATAATCAAGTGAGTTATAGCCATTTCAATTATATGGAATTACAACAACAATAACACGTGTTTATGGTTGTTATAGGGTTTTCCAATAAGAGGTGTTATTTTAATATCAAAAGAAAAATGCCATTTGTTAATATAAATGATCGAATTTTTATTTTATTGTAAAGAAGAAGATATGCCGTTAATAGGAAAAATTAATATCGGGCAAATAACCACTACGACACGCTTACAGGACCATATCCTCTCCATGAAATTTTCCATAACCAAATCGCAAAGTGGCTGCCCTATGTCCTCGATAGCCTCATCTTTGAGATCTTGAATGGGCGCTGGGCTATTGGCGTAGGCTTTCTTATCACGTGGCTCCAAAGGAAGAAGTCGCAAGGTGTTAAATCACAAGATCTATTCAAAATAACACCTCTTATTTGAAAGCCCTATATATATTTAAAATTGACTTAGGCTCTTTTATTTTCTTTCAATTTTCATGAAAATTTAAGGAATAGTGTTTAACTTGAACATGTTCAATCGGCCGAGCATTCATAAAAATCATTTAAGCTAGATTAAAATGGCGGCTGCACCGTGCTTATGAAAGAAACTGTGCATCTTTTGTATAAATTTGAACGATTTCATATCCAAGTATTGCATGAATAATTCAAGTTATCGATTCACGCCATTAGAAAACTTGTTTCTAACCCTAGAATGGTTACAAAGACCTGCTGGTAGGAGCACTCTCCTGCTTACTCAACTTGTATTTATATCTATGTCTAGCGCTTAGTAGTAATACCTTGAGTTGAAGCTTTATACATTGCTAGTATGCAGTTATCTAAATTTTAATGTTCTGATGAATTTAATATCATTTAATCCTTCTTACTCCTTGTTGGCTTTGCGAGTTCCTTCTTGTTGGCCCTTATAGCCCTGACCAAAGTTTTCTCCTTTTGTAGCTTTTTTTTCGTAAGAGGGATACTAGTGAAAAAATTATCAGTTGTTATATTCCTGCCCTGTTGTAAATACGGTTCACAAAGCTTCAAGGCCAAAATTTCAACCAGAGGTGTGGAATTTTGACTCTAGTCGTTACCCACATAAGGAAAATCATTTATAAAATTTTAAGGGTTTTGTACTAAAATACAAAACCCTTTTGCAATCATGACCTGTGTCTGTCTGTCCGTCCGTTCGTCCGTCTGTATGTCACAGCACTTTTTCTCCGAAACTATAGAAGCTACAGCAATGAAACTTTGTGGAAGGTCAAAAGTGGTGACTTCTTGAAAGTTTTGGGGTGGAAAAATTTTTCAAAGGGGTTTAAGAGGGTCTTTCCATATAGGGAGGTGACCCTTGAAAAAGTTTTTGCCACCATTGGCAGTCAAGTTATGTGTCATTGGAAAGGTCTTAGTGAGATCTTTTCAAAACAAGTCTTAGAATTGCTTTATCGGTATCGAGGGGGCAGGGGAAGGAAAAATGTACGCGGTTGGACACCTTTCATCCGGAAAATCTGAAAAAATCATGGATATAGGCCTTTATGAGTATAATAACAACAAATACATGAGAAGTCAAAATTCGCTCAACTTTATTAGTAATAGTATGATTTATCGATTTTATGTTTTCTTGAATAAAATCTTAACGGTACCCTTCTGTACACAGATGACTATTTATAATGTCCATCTGTCCTGAAAGTTTCATAAAGATCGAATGATTTTTAACAAAGTTATAGCGATTTAAATTTTCCTGTTTTACTACGGAATAATATGAGCTGTATTACTATGGGAACATATGGCTATGGAACAATATGCAATATATAGATTGAATAATTTTGAGTTATTTTTCCCCTACTTCAACGTTTAAGGCACATGCCTTTAACACTTGATTCAATTTATTGAATGACTGAAGATGAGTGCCTACAATTAATACTCAGGAGAGAGCTCCTAGCAAAAGGGCTTTGTAACCATCCTGGGATTCGAAAAAAATTGGGCATGAATCGATGATTACAGTACAGGGGAGTGGCCCCTGAAAAAAATTTCATCACAGGTAGCCGATATGAGTATCAAATGAAAGTTCGTTATAAGAGCTTTTCAAAACAGTTGTTAAACTGACTTTAGTGGGGCACAGGAAGGGGATACACGAAAAATGTGTTCCCTCCCTCGCGAATGATCACCTGTGATCTGAAAAATCTGAAAAAATTATCAAGGGAGATATTTATGAGTATAACAATAACAAATACCTCAGAAGTCAAAATTCGTTCAACTTTGTTGATGATAGTATGATCTTCGAGTTTCATATTTTCTCCAATAAAATAGTCTTTGACATGTTTCTTGATTTTGTTCGTTGCTGGTGACTACATTTTGTGAGTTGAGTACAAAATCCTTCTGACATGAGCGTAGCTCTGTCTATCCAACTTGTTTTATTTAACATCAACTAACAACCAAAATTTTTCGTCACATTTTTGTGGCTTGCTTGAAATATGTTGAGTAAAATCACATTGGGATATTTTTATATGGTGTACAACATTAAATGTCGAGAAATGCCAATAACTGCAAACATACCTATAGCATTCTTATTGAGCTCTACGTATACGTCCTTTGAGGGGACATAAGAGTGTGAAGGTGAGTCTTTCCGCGCCTGATAAAGAAATTGAAAGCAATAAACCTGCTACTGGAATGGTGGTTGAGCGATCGGCTAGTTCACCGTTCCTGTAAAACCCTAAATTATTTCGAAACCTGCGATAGAGCCTCGGAATAGATTGGCCCTACGGCAGCGATCCCGCAACTGGAAAAATGACAATGGCATTGAATCCTGGAATGTCAGATCACTAAACTACTCTGGTGCTGTTAAAGACTTTTTACAACATGGCAGTCAATATAAATTAAGCATACTGGCAATGCAGGAAACAAATTGGACTGGGAATGATATTCAATATATGAGATCGCTCGTAATATTCAAAAGTGGGTAGCCTATTGGAAGGAGAGAGTTCAAATATGCCTTCGTTGTGAATAAGGAGTTAAAATTGCACGTAATTGATTTTAAGGTAGTAAATGAACGGTTATGTGCGTCCCGTATGAAAGCGAAAATTCGTTAAAGTTTGGCTGATAAACGTGCACGCCCCCACCGAAGGAAAGGAACGAAGGAAATGTTCTACAACCATCTTAAAAGACTAGTTGACACAATGCCAAGAAACGACACAAAAATAATTCTGGGTGATTTCAGTGCTAAGGTTTACAATGAGTCATCTCATCGGGGAACGACTGGAGGATATAGCCTCCACGATGAAACAAATGACAATCGCCAGCACCGGATTGACTTGTCATACGTTCAACTTGCTTCCCACGCTGGCGCATACACAAAATGACCTGGGTATCAGCGGATGGCAACACACAAAATCAAATTGACCATGTTCTGATCCACTAACGTTGGGCCTTGAGCATACTTGACGTCCGTACATACCGAGGAGCCAATTGTAACTCGGATCATTACTTGCTCAAATTGACTTATCGATGTCAAACAGCGTCTGCGGAAAAAATTTAATGGAGATCCTCGACAACCAGCTGGCTCCCATTCTAACAGATACATCGCTGATAACAAGCAACGAGCTATGGGTGAAAATGAAGGCGGCAATTAAGACCGTGGCAGAAATCAAGCCCGGTGTAAGAGAAATGATTGGTTCGATGATGAGTGCTAGATCGCGTTGGACAAAAAGAATCAGGCGTGCAAAGAATACTTAGGTAGGAAAACAAGGTCGAAGAGAGAGCTTTTCAAAATTCTCAGAATAGGAGTGAATAAAATAATTGGAATTAAGAATAGAAAATACTAAGACAACCGATTGAGAAGGGTCGATATAAGTACAGCAAGGAACAATTCAAGACAAACTGTAGTAATCGAGCAGTCGCCTAAGCAAACTGCTCGAAAACTGGCATGACACTGTTCCAAAATTTCAAGTGCAGATTTGAAAAATTTAATTGCTCTAAGTTCAATTTTTGTAAATTGAAAAATTTTGAGAAAAAATTTTTAATTTTTTATTGTAAATATAATTTATATTATGTTTTATATTAGCTTAAATTTTCCTTTACATTGATGTTCTTTATAATATTTATCTTTTTATTATAATTTAAACTTTTCAATACACATATTATTATTTATTTTTAAACTTTACTACGCAAAACTGCAAATTGAAATTCTGACATGAGAACACTGATTTAATACATGCCATCGATGTATTGCATTGCCAAACGCAATCTAACTTGGCTGAGCTAGAAGCTCATCTCAATTTTTCGAGGTTTGGACGGATCGAGGAGTCCGCTTCAGATCGCCATGCAGTGAGGTCGTCGGTTCGAGGAAAACAAGGCAGATTGAACAAGCGGTAGCCATCGTGCAAAGTTAAATTGAATATGAAACGCGAAGAGTTCCTGCATTTTGTACGTGACCGTTTGAATTCCATCAGAATGCGACGCTTTACCAATTTTTCGATTTGAGTCCCGTCGTTTGTGTTGCAAGCGAAAAGTGTGCACTTGTTTTTCCCAACTTTGGCGTGTAGTGGGTGATCTCCCTTGTAGCGCGTTTTTTGCCGTAATTTCCCCGATCTGTCCCCAGTTCGCCGTTTTTTCGTCTTTACAGTGTCCTGCTGCCTAATGAACGCGTGGAAGTTCCAACACTCGAACTGAACGGTTAATAGATACATTAGAAATCTGCTGAGTGTAATGGATGTGTGATATAAAGGCTCCTACACTGCGGATGATGGTGATCTGGACCCATTAAAAAATGCGGAAGGATAGTGTTTAAAGGAACTTTCAAAGAAAATCGGATTTTACATTCTGATCCCAATGCATATTCTTGCGATATATGTGATAAGTCATTTAGTGATTCACGCGCATTACAAGAATATACCAATATACATTTAAACGGCTTATGTCAATGTAAAATTTGCTACAAATCGTATATGCACAGACCTGCTTTGACTAGACCTATGCTTATTCATTTGGACAGCAACTTGTATGAGTTCCAGAAGGGCGGCAAATCATATGCCAGGGCAGATGGGTCGAGAAAATATCAAGAATTACATACAGTTGAACATAAATGTGAGATATGCGGCAAGACATTTAGTCGGGCAGAGCAATCGCATTGTCATAAGGCTTTTCACTCGAATCCTGCTCCTGAGCTCGGAATGAATGTGAGAAATCATGTTCCAGAATAAAGTATTTGAGGGAACACCAACTCCTACGTACTGAAATACTCAAGTGTGAGTGCAATGATTGTGGCAGATATTATAAAACATTCAAAAGCGGAAAGAAATATTGCATCGTACATACCGATCCTAATAGGCTCAAGTGCAACTTTTGCGGTAAATCATTTGAAGATGCCTACAATACTAAAAGAAATGGAAAGTTACGTTCAAAGCCAGTTTTGCATGGATGCGATGAAGATGGAAAGTGTTTGTTTAAAAACAAAGGAAAACATAAATTTTCTAGCTCATTAGGTGATTTCCACGAAGCAAAGCAACATGAAAACATGCATGTGAGCTATTTGAATTGCGTAAAGCTCTAAAACAAAACATCAAATTAATTATTCCAACTGACTAACGCGCATGTATGTTTTTGGTTGAATTTGAATCATTTTTTTAGTATGCACAATGTTATGGATTCTATAAAAAATGTGCAAGCATCATCCACATCATCAGCGGGCGCCCAATGAGGATGTAGGGTGAATACCCTGCTGTTTTAGTTATGTACTACATTGCATGCGAAACATTTGATCCGTTTCTTCATATATTAAAAAAAAATATATCACGTACATTTAATCCTTTTCCTTATATAATAAAAAAATAAAATATATTGGGTACACAATAAATAATACATATTGTCCGTTATTGAGTTAATGATAGCATTCTGAATTAGCACCTTTCTAAACTAAATTTATTCGTCGAAAATGTTTAGCGTTTTCGTTAGATATAATAAGCAAAGGGCGTTTCCTAGTTTCAAACAGTCTTCCTGCGGTATTATAATCTTGGTTTTGTTTTTTATGATAAACGCATAAGTATTTAGGTGGTAACAATTTGAGATATTGTTTTTGCTCAACTTGTTCTAGTAATAAAGCAATAACCTAATTAGTTAAATAAGAAGTACTGATGAAATAAAGATCTGTATATGAGACCAACTCGAAAGATTAATTTTTTGTTTGGTTTGAAATGTTACATTATATGATGATCCAATTGATTTATGAGTAAATTACCGAGAATTTTTGTTGCAAATTAAAAATGAACAAAATAAAGAAAATGCATATATAAATAATTACATTCGGTCTTTCCCTTTATCTCAAATTTGACCGGTTATGGGACCCGCCACGTTGGCTTGCCCCTCCGCTATAATGAGCTAGCCATCGGATGAGCTTTTATGCGTCACAGGGGCTCTTGCATGGGTGGCCTTCCCCTCGCGTGGCCTTTTATGGTATAGTGTTATGTGATTCCATCGTATAATACTATAACATAAACTGGCAACGTTTATATTTCTCATTTGATGGAAAAATTCCTACAAATTATGTTTGTAGAAGTTTTTCACTCAAATGGGAAATATATGGCCACGCCTACATTTGGATGTATATTCGGTTGGGAGGGTGCGAGGAGGCACCGCTTTCACCTGGATGCCCCAGTAATGACGTAGTCTGCTCTTAAATCCGTCTGTTTTTCTCTCGGCCCAGTTTGTTACTGGCTATAAGCAATTTCAACACTTATTAGGTTACCTCGACCTCGATACCAGTCGATCGGGATTAGATCGCTTTAAATCGTGAATGCCAATTTTTTTTTGTAGTGGGTCCTTGTGCTGCGGGAAAAACCCGTCTCGTGACACCATAATGATTGCCTTCCAGTGCATTCACGCGTCCTCAGACAAGGCCAATCTCGGTAGATCTCACCAACCTTTTTCGACGAGGCAGGAGACCATCGCTGCAGTCCTACAAAACATACAAAGTAGTGAAAAGCTCATAACGTGGTTATCAGCCTGATACTTATCATATCTGAAATCCCAGTCACTATCTCTAACACTAATGCTGATATTAGTATGGGTGCGATACCTTTACAAAAAACAGTGAATAGTAAACAAAACTCACCTGATCCATATCCGCACTCACCTTCTAGACTGATGTTGAACAGGGCAACGTTCTTGCATCTTCAGGGTAATGACATAAACGATGTTAATATAGAAGTTTGTAAGAAAAACAAACGATTTTATAGTTTCAAAGGTGGGCAAGAATCCCCCAACTCTGGCTTGTAAAAAGGTAACGGATGAAACTCGCTACATGTCATCGTTTAAAATTGACATCTTCGCAGATGTAAACAGAATTTTACATCCTGAGCTTTGGCCCTACTGTGTCTTCGTGTAAGGGTTTATACCTTCGGGTAAAATATGTTCGCAAATGCGGGAGACCGGAAGTTGTCATCAATTAGTTATTTATTATCAATGCGCAAGAGAACTCAGGACCAAGCTCCATATTTTCTCAATTTCCTGTACACTTACTTAAGATGATATATTTTTGTATTTCAGAATCCTGGCTGAATGACTCGGTGAGTGATAATGACTTAACTTGATGTCATAAAATTTTTAGACGTGATCGGGATACTTCTGTATCTTTGAAATTAAATGGTGAAGGAGTTTTGATTGGTGTAAGAGCCTGTTTATCCTGTCATGCTTGTAATGACTTTGTTTTTCCGCCTCCAGTGTAATGGATAAGTAAGAAAGGTTCTCGTCTATCTTTGTTCATAACTTATCGTTTCTTGTGTTTATATTCTCTGCGATTACTTTGCTTAGCTTTATAATTTTTTTTTGATGACAAATTATACCTTATTGAATTTTCCTTATGACTACTTTGTACTATGTGGTGATTTTAATGCACCATCTGTAGCTTGGGACTTTAAAAGTGGGCCATGAATTTGTACGAACAATGTAGTTTCTTATTTTCTTTCATCCTGTCAATCCCACGGCTCCCTTTATCAAACAAACAAGTATACAAATTGTACTGAACGCCTTCTTAATTATTTCTTCATAAGCACATCCTTATTTAACAGGATTGCGCTCCACACTCCTATTCCATATTTTGATCCTGACCCCTTTCATCCACCCTTGTCTTATGTAATGAATTTTACTGGAGTGCATCGTAGGGAACTTGACATCCTGGCCTCCTCAAATTTCATGAAAAGCAACTTTTATGCCATCTCGATCGCACTATCTGAAGTGAATTGTCGAAAAACTGAGCGTAATTAGTAAACAACAAGTAAATTTGAAAATAGACAATCAAAAGGAGCAATATCGGCGGATATTATTATTTTACTTCCCAAAGGGCAAAAATGCGGTGCAGGCTCGAAGGAAATTGTGTGAAGTTTATGGTGAGGACTGCCCTACTGAACGTCAGTGACAGCGTTGGTTTGCTTGCTTTTGTTCTAGAAATTTTAGTGTGCAAGATGCACTACACTCTGGCCATCCAACTGAAAATAAAGGTGTTAATCAAAACTAATTGGCGTATGACAACTAGATAGAAGAAAAGCTCAACATGTCTAAATTCAACCGTTTACTTGCACTTACAGTTGCTTGGCTGCATAAAGAAACTGTATATTTGAGTTCCTCACAAATTAAAGGAAATCGACCTCACGAAACACATTAACATATACGACTCTTTGCTGAATCGTAGCCAAACCTATCCATTTCGCAAACAAATCATAGCATGTGATGAAAAATGGATTGTTTACGATAACGTAGTCTAAAAATGATCATAGACCAAGCAAGGTGAGCTCTCGCAATCGACATCTAAAGCCAGTATTCGCCAAAAGAAGATTATGCTTTCTATGTGATGGGATTATAAGGGTCTACTTTGAGCTGCTTCCAAACAACCAAACTATTGTTTCAAATGTTCCCTGTCGTCAACTATCGAAATTGAACGAAGAAATTAAGAAAAAACGCCCTGAACTAGCCAATCTCAAAGGCGTAATGTTACATAATGATAACGCTTGACCCCACAGCTCTTTGAAACTCCGTTAAAAATTAATGGAGATCAATTGGGATTTGATGCCATATCCACCCTATAGCCCTAACTTAGCACCATCAGATATTAATTTGTTTCTCTTCCTTCAAAACCATTTGAATGGTGAAACTTTCGATTCCGATCAGGCTGTTAAAAATGAGTTGGACCAGTTCTTTGCTTGTAAAAACCAAGGCTTCTTCGAACGTGCTATTTTTTTACTTACCGAAAGATGACAAAAGGTCATTCAACAAATTGATAAATATATCATTGATCAACATTTGTTGCTAGTATAAAAAAAATTTACTTTAAAAAACACAAAAAAATTTACGAGTATACTATCTTTCGACCAGCCCAACAAGTTTATTTATATACTTCTTTTGCGAAATCTGACTTGACAAGTTTGACGTTTTGCTGATATATGATCAATAAGTCGCAAGTTCTTCGGCTAGTTGTAAAATCAAGCTTTTCTAGATATATTTAATCGGTACATTCTTTGTATTCTCTCACTTGAAGAAGCCACCCATAACGTACTTTCACGGTATATTTTTGCATCATTTGATCGATGACATTGACTCCAAACTTAGTCTTATTATAGTATCAGATTATTGCTGGAGTGCTGTTATTATTTTCTTCCAATCTTGCATATCTTTATATAGTGTTTAGTAGTAATATCTTCAGTCGAGGCTTTATGAATGGTAAGTATGCAGTTTTCTGACTTGCAATGATTATCTTATCCTTCTTACTCTTTGCTAGCTTTGAAGTTCTCTCTTGTTAGCTCTTATGGTCCCGAGCAAAATTATTCATTTCCAGTCCTGTTTATTTCCTGGGCTGCCTATATTTTTAATTTATATTGATTGGCCTGTTGTAAAAGGTCGTTAATAGCGCCAGGGTGATTGAGTGGCCTTACATTGCAGGATTCAATGCCATAGTCCTTTTTCCATTTGTGAAATGGTTGCCACGAGTTCAATATACTCAAAGGTGCATCTGCAGGTTTTGTAACACTTTAAGGTTTTCCACGGACGGGGAGCTAGCCCGTCGCCCAACCGCCATTCCGGTGGTACGGTTATTACGTCGATTCCGTTATCAGGCGCGGAAAATTCGCCTTCACCCTCTTACTTCCCACAAAGGAGGTGTAAGTAGGACTTAGTAGCAGAGCTATAAATGTATTTACAGTGACTAGCATTTCTCGGCATTTAACGTTCCATCTTGGGGAACCAGTAAACACAATGATCGACTCCGAGAGCATTTGCTACCATTAATTGGGGGGTTAGGGATGAGGAATCATGGGAGCTATGGGTTGGGAAAAGGAGGGGTTTCATCCTCTTTTCTTGGACGAGCTTGGGACCGTCTACGGTGGAGTTCTATTGTACCAAGTTTATAATAGTAAATATTACGAATTTTACATTTTCATCGATAAAATCAAAAGGTGACCTTAATTTTGCCAAAATTGTTTAGCCTCAAATTTTTGTCATAAAAACCATAAATTTAGCCATGAACAGCTAAGTTATAGACGATTCAAAATGTATCAATTACACCGGCAATTACTCCTGATACTGTGTAAATACACAATCGCAACAGGTATTACAGATGTGTAAGGATTTTGATGAAAATTTTGAGCATGTTTTTTAGCATTAATATGTTATCATGCTTACCCAAACATTGAGGATGGCACATTAAGAATAAAGTGGTGGCAAATCAAAATACATAATAAATATATATTCGTTTTTTAAGCTCAATTCATGGTATATAGAGGGTGGTCCAACAATTATGTACGATGTTAATTGTGAATCACACCTTAACGTCAAGTTTTTCGCCCAACTTAATCGGACATTTCTTTGTGTCAGTGTTTGACAAATTCAACCATGGAGAGGTACACAATTGAGCGCGTTAAGATTGTTGAAGCCTTTTACCAAAATGGACGTTCAAATCAAAATGCATGTCGTGCACTTCGTGATTTTTTTTGGTCAGCATAATCGACCAAATGTATCCACAATCGGGAGAATTGTGCGTGAATTTCTGCAAACTGGGTCTGTAGGAAATTCAAAGCCACCTGTGCATGCTCGCTTAGTTCGTTCTGCGGAAAACATTGCTGTTGTTCGCAATAGTGTGGCAGAAGAGCCGTCAGCCTCGACTCGTCATCGTCCCCAACAATTGAACATCTCACGAACATCACTGATGTGAATTTTGAATAAAGATTTGAATTTGCACGCTTACAAAGTTGAATTGACTCAAAAGATGAAGCCTACTGACCATTTCAAGCATCGGCAGTACGCCGAATGGGTGGTTGAACAGACAGAAGGAAAGATTGACTTTACAAAGAAAATCATCTTCAGCGACGAGGCACACTTACACCTCAATGGATTCGTTAACAAGCAGAATTGCCGCATTTGTGCAAATGAGAATACATGAGTAATTGTTGAAAAGGCGATGTATCTACAAAGAGTGACGGTTTGGTGCGGTTTCTGGTCAGGTGGCGTCATCGGGCCGTGCTTCTTCGAAAATAAGGATGGGTTTGGTTCCAATAGGATGGTGCCATTTGTTTTCTCTAGGGATATTCAAAAGAAAAAATGTACGTCTATAAGCCAAGAGCAACTCAAGAGCAAAAGGATGAAAGAATTCAGCACATTAACGACATTGAACCTCAATTGTGTCTAAGAGTCATTGAAAATATGGACCATCGGATAGAAGTATGCAACCGTAGCTGTGGCGAGTATTTGGGCGATATTCTGTTTTGACAATAATTGTCATAGATCCTTCTTTTATAATAAAAAGTATGAACAACTTTTTGTTTTATTTTCAATTAATATCGTGCGTTTTGGTTGAACCACCCTTTTATGCATGGGCCAAGCTTTGATAATCAGGATACGTTGTTTGATTTTCAAATTGTTTTACAATACCTTTCTGGCAGGAGCTCTGTCCTGCTACTTTTACTTGTTAAATACTCCAATTTAAATTTGACCCCCTCTGATTTCCAACTGCTCACATTTCACTCGCCGGGCTCGAATAATCTTCACGTATGAGTACTCCTTGCGTTTGATCAATCCTTGCGCTCGACCATTTATCGCGGTGGCTCTATCCAGGTGCTTGATTGGACATCCTTTCCTTCGCTAAAACCCACCACTAATATGATTCACTGCTCCTTCGCCTTACTCGCTGCATGCTACCTCGACGACTGAATCGTCAAAGGATATGTGTAAGCAAATGATTTGATATAGGCGTAGGTTGTGTCTAGCAGGTATGTCCTAGTTTAGGTCAGGCAGAGGGATATTAGGTTTTTATTTTTTGCGTTACTGGACATCCATTTCTTCTGGTTTTTCTTTGTCCCGTCATCAAAAAATGTGGTCTAGTACTGAAAAAATTGCATTGAAATTTGTAAAAAGTTGTTCGTTGATAATATTAACGTTTGTCTTCTTATGCTTATGTACTTCAAGCCCTTATAGGATGCCAAGTCTCAGTCCTTTGCTTTGTTTATGTAGCAATGTCACCGTATCAGTCTTTATTATTTGTTTTTATGTATAATTATTATCAACGGAAAACTTATTACAAATTCAGACGCATTTTCCTCAATACTAGACTACATTCTGAAATGAAAACAGAAGCGAGACAGACCAGAAGAAACGGACATTCAGCTACCCAAAAAATAAAAACATAGTATCCTTGCTCCCTCTACTTGTTAGTTTAGAAGGTAGATTGTTGTCAAAGGCAGAGGGCTAGAATGAATTCTTATGGATAACAGGAGTTTTCAATCGGGAGGTTAAAATTGGTAACAACTCAGTGCAAAGCTTGACCAACAGAAATCCTATCACAAGATTTCCAATGTTATATACTCGTTGTATGATCAAATGAGTTATATACATATACAGTAATGGATCAGATATCTGGATTCTAAGGAGGGTTTTATGGTACTCAGAAAAGCAGATAAAAGTGGTCAAACAATATCGAAAGTACGATCACAACAAACTATAGTTTGACTTCCTTGGATTCGTTTTCCTTGGAGCTGGTGCGATTTAGCACCCTAGCTCCCTTCTATCTGTGAGCAATTATTTGCTCACCATGATTAACGAGATTGTATTATCTTGGTTATTGTCAATTATATTTTCTTAAAGTTAGCGCGGATAGTTGGATAAGTTTCTTTTGGTAGTGCTTTGCGTCTTAGGATTCCCAGGGTAGTGTTAGGATGGTTGTCTATTTTGTCGAGCAGTTTGAGTGCTTTGTCACGTACAGATATGTCGACAGGTTTTATTCTAAGGTCCTTGTTTATGTCCATATTTCCAGCATACCATGGGATTCCGAAGATTTGTCGAATGCTTTTGTTTTGGATGGATTGTAGTGCCTATTTGTTGGTCTCTGTCGTCTGGTAGAAGGCTGTACTACCATATAGTAGCGTCGGTCGTATTATTTGTTTGTAGATCAGCAGACGGTTCTTGATGTTGAGTTTCTTGGCCTTAAGGAGTGGAAAGAATTGGGATAGCACATTGTAGCAATGTCCTCGTTTGTTGCGTATATTGTCGGTCCAGGAGAGTTTGTTGTCGAATGGCAGTCCTAAGTATTTGGCTGTTCTTGATCAGGCAGTATTTTCGTTTTCAGCCGTCAAAGTTTTCGGTTGTTGTTGTCTTTTTCTGGTTATAAATAATGCCTGGGTCTTGTCTGAGTTTAACTTGATCTTCCACTTGCGAAAATACTTCAAAAGTATGTCTATGGAAAGTTGTAGTTTGGTGGTGATGACTCTCGCTTGTCTGGATGAGTATAAAACACAGGTATCGTCAGCATATAGGGACTTGTGGACATTCAAAGGCAGCCGAGGTAAGTCTGCAGTAAAGATGTTGTATAGTATGGGGGAGATGGGTGATCCTTGTGGGACTCCAGCTTGAATTGGCCGCATGGTTGAGAGGTGGTTGTCAATTTTGACATGGATGATCTGCCTTTTAGAAAGGAGCCAATGATTTCGATGAGCTACAGTGGCATTTGGGATTCATGCATTTTGTAAATAAGTCCTGCATGCCAGACTTTATCGAAGGCTTTGGCTATGTCAAACATAACCAAACCCGTTAATTTCCTGCGGCTTAGCCCTATTCTAATGTGTTGGATCACCCTAGTAAGTTGGAGTTCTGTAGAGTGTAATGGCTTGAAGCCAAATTGTTCTTCTCGAAGTATTTCTTTTTCGGTAACATCCTCAGTTAGTCGATTTAGTAGCACCCACTCTACTATTTGTGACAGAGAGGATAGTAGGCTAATAAGTCGCCAGTTTTGTGGGAACATAGGGTTTTTACTAGGTTTTGGAAGAACAATAACTATTGTCGATTTCCATATTTTGGGGTATTTTTGCAAGCAGAAAATTGCGTTTATAATCGCTGCTATTGCATCGAGAATGTTATCCGGGTACCATTCTAACATGGTGTTTGATATTAAATCAAACCCTGGTGCTTTCCGTCTGTTCAGTACTTGTATGATGTCTTTAACCTCTTGAAGACAGGTGCTTTGTATTAGATCGGAGTCTATAATGGCTGATCTCATGAGCCTGTTGGTCAACCGATTGACGTGGTCTTCGTGTTCGTCAAGGTCCTCTTCATCGGATGAATTTTCACAGAACTGTTGTTCTAGAGTATCTGCGAAGGCCTCCGCCTTACCAGAACGGTCAAATTTGGTACCGTAAGGGCCGTGAATTGGTGTTATTACAAGTTTGTTTTTAATACGAAAGTATTTGAAAACCTTCCAGAAAGCGTCGCTCCCAGGCTCCAGACTTTGCAAGAAGCTCTCCCATTGTTCATTGTGGAGTTTTGATATCCGATCACGAATTTTGTTCGTGATTTGATTTGCTTCCTGGCGTAATCTAGGATCACCTGTGTTCCTAGCCTAATCAGTTTTCTTCTTTACTTGTAGGGGTTCGTCTATGTATATTCCTCCTTTTAGAAGAGCACCGGTTTGTGATCGGATGAAAGTTCGTCGAGGACTTCGATGCGTACATCGTGTTCAAAGGTACGTGATATACCAATATCGAGAGGATAACTATTTCGGTAGCCGTAATGTGTTGGTTCGTTGGGGATATGCAGGCTTAGTGGATTATCTGTGATGAATTGGTTTAACTCAGTCCCAGCACGATTGCTTCTCACAGCTCCCCAGCTTCGGTGATAGGCATTGAAGTCTCCGGCAAGGAGTATAGGAGTCTGAAAGTCCAGAAGTTTTTGAATATCTTCAATGAGCGTAGCTGCCTGAGGGCGGCTGTATACCGAGACTACCATGAATCCAAAAGAATCCGTCCGCACTTGAATTGCAGTAGCTTGTAGTGTTTGTAACGTAGGTGTCAATACGAGATTATAGTTCACATTCCTTCTCATAAGAATGGCCGTTTCGCCTCCTCTGCCTGTTGTTCTGTCATTTCTGTACAGAAAATAGTTAGGGAAGCGTAGGCGATTTCCAGGCTTCAGAAAGGTTTCCTGGATGAGAATGATGTCAAACTTATAATCAAATATAAGTTGAGTCAACTCACCAGTCTTATGAAGCAGGGAATTTGCATTCCACGTGAGAATGGTTAAATGATTCATAAAGCTCTTTATTGTTTCTTTGTCAGTGTGCTGTTGAAACTGTTTTGTGATGCAAACATTCCCGGAATCATTTTCGCCATCATGTCTTGCATCATGGTTTGGAATTGTGTTTGCATGGTGGCAAAGAGTGTGTCCATGTTGTTATTTGTGTTTAGTGGAGTGTTTGCTTGTTTTTGTTTTTGTGTGTTTTTATTTTGTTGTTGTGTAGATGTTGTGGTGGTTTTATTATTAGTTGCAGCTGCAACTTGTGCGAACGATTTCCTGACATTCACAGGGTTTCGAGGACATCCACCATAGTTGGCTGGATATTCTCCACCACAGTTCACACATTTTGGCTTTTCCTCTGCTCTTTTAACGCATTTGAAAAAGTGGTGGAGCCCATTGCATTTAATACAACGAACCTGTGCGTGACAATTTCTGGAGGAACGTCCCAACTGCTGACAAATGTGGCACATAAATTGTCCTGTACGGGGGCGTTGCGCTTCAGCAGTGCATATAAGGTGACATATTGCCCTTATATTGTATATGTCAGTCTCGGTTTTGGGAAGGAGGACCTTCATCAACCTAGATGGCCTATCTCGTAACTTTATATAGTGGATTTCGATGGGGTGAAATCCTTGGCTCTCCAGATCTTCCTTGAGACCGTCAATCAACAGTCCATACAGACCCCTGATGACCACATTTAGATTCCTTTCTTCAGGAAGGATATACGTATGGTATTGTATAGTCATTTCTGTCAAGTATCTTGTAAGTTTTCTATGGTCCTGTGGTGTTATCTGGATTCCCAAGTAGACCCTTTTGGCGGATTCGTGTTT
Organism: Odontomyia ornata; assembly: GCA_963969285.1. NCBI lineage: Eukaryota > Metazoa > Arthropoda > Insecta > Diptera > Stratiomyidae > Odontomyia > Odontomyia ornata. The sequence goes on from OZ017738.1 coordinate 375,861,912, forward strand.
TATTCCGAGGTCTTTCATGTCCTTTAGGATCTGGGTCCACTTATCAGGCTCTCGGAGAATGACAGGTACCGTTGTCCGTTTCTTGTCGTTGTTTGGGGATTTGGATGTGGTGGGTGCTGTGGGAGTGGTTTTCTTTTTTGGTGGAATGGCCAGCTCTGGTAGAGCCATTGAGGGACCCGGCGGTGGCAGAGCAGGAAATTCTTCATCCTCCTCAGCAGAGTTTTCTTGCATCGACTCATTTTCATCTTCTTCTTGTATTGCTTCCTCTTCCATAGCTTCTTCTTCTGAAGAAGGAGGAGAGGGCGGCGGGCCCTCTGATGAGGAAGATGAAGACTCCACTTCTCTTTTTTTGTTTTTGGTTTTTGTTTTTGATTTAGCCAGCGCCAAATCCCTCAATTGCTCCTTGAGCTCTTTGTTGACTCCGCGTTGTTCTGCCAACTCCGAGTTAACCTCAATCAATTGCTGTTGAGCCTGCCTCAACTGCTCTATAACTTCGTTAAGCTGTGCCTGCACAGCTTGCGAAGTTTGCAATTGGCCAATCAGCAGAGCGATCTGCTGATCTTTGTCCATTGTGGATATGTCTGTCGTATCCACAACCCACCCAAACCAAACTCAAACACTGAAAAATTTATCCAACTATTTACACAATAACACGCTCTCGCAACCAAGGAAAGCAAAAATCACTCACCCAGAAGAATCCGTGCCTTTTTGCCAGCTTGTTCTTTTTCTGATAGTTAAGAATCTTCCCTCCTGCTCGCACTTTTCACTTTTCATTCACTAACTGGCTATATAATAACTGCCTGTATTCACTCACTCACTAATTGACGACTTCGACTTTCAAATGTCCGCAAAGATGCACGGCTTCCACAAGACTCTGTGTGACTATAGTTTGAAGCACCATATTTTTTTAAGAAACTGGACAAGTGCAAGTTAAATTTGTGTGGAGAGGATTTTGTACTTTGAGTCAGCTATCTGTTATATTTTCTAAAACTTACCCAAATTATTTACTCCAACTAAAATGATTTTTTTAGATGATGATTCTACAATACTAAAAGTTATAAAAGATGTACTAATTCATCTTTTGATCTTCTGTCAACTAAAAAATTTTTGATTGAAGAAATGAATCTTTTTTATCAAACAGCGAATCTAAAAAGAGCAAGGGACGTATTTGAACGCAAAGTGCTTCAGAAAATATATGGCCCAGGGAAATAAGGACCAGAGTGGAGACTACGTAATAATAAATAATGAAAAAGAACACGTGATCCAAAAGAATGTTAAAGGATAGACCATAAAGTAACCATCCTGCAGGAATACCAAAGACTTGATGGGAAGACACGATAGAAGCTGGCAGCAGATCCTTGCTGAGAGTTCTGAACTGGTGAACGAGGTCGTGCAACCGCCATGATTGGAGGAGATTGATCCTGGAAGCCAAGGCCCGGTTTGGTTATTGCACGAAAAATGCCCATACACCGTACACTTGGTGTATACATAGATAGCCTATGTTTGATCGCGAGTGGCTTGATTTCGGATATTCATTGTGACATCAAAATAGCTGCAGTGCAGATACGCTGTGTCTAGATGTCCGTTGTGGTTATCAAGCCTTCAAGCAGTTTGAAAATTTTGTCATACATTTCCTTGTGGACATAAATAAAAAAAGAGTTTCACGTGCAGAAAGACATGAACTAGAACTTTTCGTGTGAACAGCTTGGACACTTGTTTAATGCATTTGTATACAGACACTACCCAGCCACTAAAATTTGGTTAAAGTGTGAACAGTATGGAAATTAACGTCTGGTATTTGTGTCACAATTTGTATCGTTGTCTAAATCAGATTTAAACAAGTAAGTTGAAGCCTTCAATTTTTGCTTTTAATTAGAGATGCAGAAGCATGTATGTATGTATTTACTCCAAATCTTAGTGAACAACTTCAAAAAGTATCTTCACAGCCTGATAAATCAAGCGACCGAGAGGAATTTGCTCATATTCTCACCAGATTGAGCAGGCTCGAGGAGATGTGCACCAGTATTCTGAACCAGCAACATAAAACTTCATGGGCTCCCCAGACATTGCGCTCAACGGAAACACATCATGCTAATTCAATATCATCACCTGATCCAACTCCTAACTACATCTACAAGCTTGGAACCTTCTGGACAGAAGAAGAATGGGAGGACAGCATCTTCTTTACGAAGGGGAAAAATTTGAATGCAACCGCTGTCAGGAAAAATATTGAAAACATACTCCACATCAATAGCTGCAAGGTTGAAGAACTATCTTCTCAGAATACTCGAAGGAAAAGCTTCAAAGTGTTCATTCCATCACAGTATTCTTAGCTCTTCACAAACTACAGAAAAAAGTACGGCAACTACATGTGGAACGGCATGAGCTTTAAATTATGGAAGAAGCGTAATGGAGTCACAGAATCCAAGGCCAGCCGTGACAAAAGTAATTATAAGAAAGTATGTATTCCTAACTTCTTAACTAACACTTCAATTTCATCTAACATCTCTTATAACGCACCTCCATCCTTACCTCCTCCTATGAGCCAGAAGTCAACACAACTAAGGAGATTTGTGGCCAACCACGAAAAATTTCTGGAAAAGAGCGATCGAGTGTCGATGAGATGACTAAAGATCCGTCCTCGATACCTGAAACATCCATCTCAACAACTAGGTACAGGAATTTCGTGCGTGGTGAAGACCAAATACCACCAGCCACGAGCTCATCTGGACTGCCAACTTTATCAACCACTTCAAACAAGAGCAAATCATTTCTAGATCCACTCTTGCCATCCACTGTTAAGGCCACTATTGTCTCGAGTAACGATCTAGAGAAAAAGTACCTTATTTCAAGGCTCAGAGAGCACAAAATTTATGAATGTGTTCGCCTTTACCTCTCCTACGTGCATAAAGCACCGGAAACAACCTGTATTGAAGGTAAAACGAGGACTAGTCTCAACATCATTATTCAAAGGGAAGGCCTCCCGGTCGATCTTGACGCCCTTCGGAACTAATATTTTTCCTGTCATGAAGAGTTGGGTGTGACCATAGACCAGGCGAAAAAAGATCTTGAGACCTATGCTTCCTTTGTTAGTTCCAGTTATATCTCTTCACTACAAAGGACAAGAGAAAACCAACACAAATTTTTTCGTCCCCTTTCATAAGTCTATTCAACATAGTCTTAAACTGTTTTACCACAACTGTAGTGGTATCCATAATAAACTGCCCCAACTGTTTCTTGACGCAAAATCTTGCCATTTTAATATACTTACCCTGACCGAAACATGGTTAAATGACTCTCACAAAAATGAGGAGATTCTGGACAATAATTGGTCCATTTACAGAGACGACAGAGATTTCCTTAGCACTGGACAAAGACGCGGAGGTTGTGTATTGATTGCTGTACATAACTCTCTCCTTAGTGAGCCCGTCAAGACGCTATCAAATTCATTATTCCAGCAAAAAATAGTGCAAATAAAGCTGCAGAAATTTTCTGTATATATTGGCGTCTTCTATGTCCCTCCAAAATCATACTTACCTCCAGAATCTGTCGAAATTATCTGTAATGCTGTATGTGATATCATAGCTAGAATTACTGCCGGAATTAATGAAGAAGACAGAGTCATTATAACTGGTGACTTTCATCGGCCAAACATTAAATTCGTAACCGATGAACTTGGTAATATTCTTCCCGTCAATCTTCTAGACAGTAATGACTTTAACTTAGTGAGCACTCTATATGGCAATGATTTGCAGCAAACCGCTCCTATCCCCAACCAAAACGGAAATTGGTTAGACCTCATTTTCCCAAATTCACATGACGAAGTAGTGGTCAATCCTACTGGTGAGAGCGAGCACCTGTTTTCCAACACAATTCATCACTCCGCCTTTTCTGTTGAACTTTCCACTCCTGATTCAGTAAACCCTATTTCTTACAATAATGAGATTGTATATGACTTTCGTAATGGCGATTGTAACAATATTAACAGCCTTCTATCAACTTTCAACTGGACTGGTACTGTGTCAACATTAGACTTGGATCAAGCCTTATCCACCTTTTATCAAATCATTCTTGACGCTGTTGATTCATTTGTACCTAAAATTAAGAAAAAAGACAAGGTTTCTGAACCCTGGCTGGGTAGTGACCTCAGGCGTTTACGAAACCAGCGAAACAAGCTTTATAAAATATTAAAAAATGGTAAAAACGTTGGCAAAGAGTTTAAGAGAAAATATGACGAGCTCGCTAATGAGTTTAAAATTAAATCTCAAGAAGGATATAAATCCCACATAAATGTTGTAGGTGAAAAAATCACTCGGAATCCTAGAAAATTTTTCGAATTCGTCAACGTAAAACGTAAGATACATGGTTACCCTTCAGCAATGAAATACAATGATTCTATCTCTTCTTCTCCAGAGCAAATCTGTGAATTTTTTGCTGATTTTTTCCGAGGAATCTACTGTGATCCTGGAAACTCTCAAAACGTTCCGTCCTCTGAAATAGCACCAAGAGCACAGATCAATAGTATTTCGATATCTGAAGAGGAAATTCGTCAAGCCATCGAAGCTCTTGATTTGAACAAAGGACCTGGCCCCGATCTCATTCCCCCTCGTTTTTTGGGTCTCTATAAAGATGATTTGTCCCTCCCTCTTTTCCCCATTTTTAATAAATCGCTTTCGAGCGGTGTTTTCACATTGGAAACCATCTTATATAATATCAATCCATAAAAAAGGCGAAAAGCGGTCTAATGAAAATTATAGGGGAATCGCTACGTTATCTTCCATACCGAAGCTTTTTGAAAAGATTGCATGCGATAAAATTTCACCTCTTCTTGAACCTTAGCTCAACGACAAGCAATATGGTTTCCGGAAAAGCAGATCTACTACCACCAACCTTGTCGTGTTGGCGTCAGACATTCTATGTGCGATGGAAAAAGGTAACCAAATCGACGCCATATACACCGATTTCAGCAAGGTGTTTGACCGCGTGAATCATGAAATATTGATAAAAAAACTGCATAGTTTTGGAATCACTGGCCCACCGCTTAACTGGATTCATTCATATTTGAAAAACCGCATCCAATATGTCAAGTTCCAAGGTCGCTTATCGAAGAAAATTAATGTCCTCTCTGGGGTTCCTCAGGGTAGTCGTCTAGGTCCATTAGTTTTCAATATCTTCATATCTGACCTTTCAGCAGCACTATTCGATATACCTCACCTTTTTTATACCGATGATCTGAAGGTATATCATATTATAAAATCGCATATTGACGCTTCCTTTCTTCAATCCAAATTAAATATTTACTCCAATGGCGCAACGATAATCAACTTGCACTCAATTGGATAAATGCCATGTCATAAGTTTTTCCAGAAAAAAAAATCATCCTTAACGAATATCAAATCAAAAGCACGAGTTTGAGCAGAGTTGAGAGCATAGTAGATCTAGGCGTAATCTTAGACACACAGTTTCAGTTCAATCTTCAACATGACGAACTTCACTTGTTCGTCCCATTCTCGAATACGCTTGTTTGATCTGGGACCCAATTTACAACATTCATTAAACTAGATTCGAGTTGGTACAAAAACAATTTTTACTCTTTGCCCTAAGGTCCCTCTATGACCCCAGAGATTTCCATAGCCTTCCATCCTGCGATAACCGACTCCAAATATTGAATATGGCATGACTAGCTTCTAGGCGAACTGCGTTGTCCTCATGCCTAATTTTCGATGTGCTTAGGGGTAATATTAACGTGAAATTTATTTCTGAGAAGGTACGGCTAAATAACCCTTCTAGAGTTACCAGAAATTCTCCTATGTTCACCACAAGAACACATCGGACCATATATGCGGGTAACGCGCCAATAAATAGATATTGTAAAGCATTTAACAAATTCAGCAATCATTATTCCCCAACCATTTCCAAGCCCCTTTTCAAGTCCATAATTACATAATCCTGCTCTTCCCGGATACAGTAGATCATTAAGTAACCTAATGTATAAATTGTAATATCTTTGTGCTTTGTTAAATGATACCTTGTTTGGCAATAAATAAATAATATTGCAATCCATAAATGAAATTTATTATTTGCACAAACTTTACATTGATTTCTATATGTTCTGCATTTGGTCGAATGCTAGTATAATCTTAAAGGGCTCACGCTTTTCCTACACTAGTATCTTTCGGACACTTGATAGCAAATAGATTTCAAGTCAAATTTACTGTATCGTCCGGGTTAAGAGTGCACCCAAGCATAGCACATTCTCAAGATACATTTACACACACCCAAGACACGCTCTACGAGTCTAGTGGTGTGTCAAGTGTCTCAAATTTCTTCTTACCAAGAAATTCTAGATGATGTTTGTAGAAAGGGTGAAAGAAAATTGGATATTTTCATAAAATGGAGAACAGATTTTATTTTGTATTATTTTTGGAAGTAGGAGATTTATGGAATTTCACGTTATTTTGATTTTCTTATTGTTTTCTTTCGACATGAATGGTTCAAGTGCTTTTGTAACAAAAACCAAAAAAAAGAATATAAATAGAAAGTGAGAATTTATCTAGGATTTTTCTATGGTCAAATTCAATTGATTAAATCAAAAACGGACAGTATTTGGGTGAATTCATTCCACAAATTGATCAAATTCTTTTGAACATGCTCGTTACATTGTTATCTGACCTAGTATTAATGGAATATTAGTTTGTCCTTTCGTCACAGTAGCCCATAAGATTTTCTCATTAAGCTATTTGCTGAAACCTTCTCAGCAAGCTTCATGAAATTAATCACTATCAATCCAACTTAATTCAATAATCTCTTGTGCTGCAGTATTGTCCCTTTTATTTTGGAACCGTTTTTAAATTGCCCATTGGTTATCACTTCTTATTTGTGGAAGGTTACATTGTAGGAATGATCTATTTTGAAATCATCAATATGCAAATCGTCACACGACTACCGCTGGACACAGCAAAAGTGAAGTCCTTTAAATGATGCCATTAGAAATGTAAAAGCCGTCACAGCTAGACTCATTTAATTACTTGGCGCTGTGAGTGTTCCTTAATGAATGCACAGATTTTGCGTGTTGACATGAAACCATTGTAATGTCCTAATTAGAAATTTATGGACGCTGTAATGATTATTGAGAAAGGACCAAGGAATGGGGGAGAAATCGCCAGATTGTTTTGTGATGAGCTTGGGTATTATTGAACTCTATCAATGCAAAGAATCAATACAATTTAGTTCACTTATCCTTAGTAGAAAAAGTGATTTGTACGGCTTGATCATTACCCTGTGCTCGATGGTTCACGATGAAAGAAATTATAGAATCTGTACAATGAATACTTGAATCCTTATAAATTTGACTCACATGCACTCGATGCTGGACGGATTGAAAATTCATTTCTATCAATGATTTTTTTCAGGAAATCAATTTGAGGTGAACATCAAACTAGTTTAAATTATTTCTTCGCTTCCTCAGTGTTTTTACGCTTTCACAACTTCATAATCTGTTTTCACAATTTCCCAAAGAAGGTAAATAAGTTTAGTTGGAATAAATATACATATCCCGTATTGGGCTTTCGGTCGCCCATCGGACGCGTCCTCAGGTAGTGGATAGAGGATGCTCTAACCGGCTTGCCGGTGGGTATGTGGGGAATCAAATACCACTTGTGGACCAAAACCGCCTGAGTTGAAGTGCTGAATTGGAACCAGGACAATAGCCTCGAATCGGGTTGGATAAACGGCAATGGCAAAAGAAATATAAAATCAATATCCTCGCAGGGTAAGAAACCAGATGGCATGGTGAAGGCATATTTGACATGCAAACGCACACCGTATTAAAAAGCGAAAAACTGCAAGGAAGCCATGCGTTTGGAGTGGCTTTCATTGTTGACAACACATTTAAACAAATTATTACCCACTTCAAGCCCGATAACGAAAGGCTCTGTGTGATTCGTATTAAGACCAAATTTTTTAATGTCATGTGCGCAGAGAAAACGAGGAAGAGGCAATCAAGGATAAATTTTACAGCACCCTGGATCACGATGCATTGCCACCAGATGCCATTTCAATTGTTCTGAATGACTTCAATGCAAAACAGAAACAGAACATGCAGGAAAAACCAGAGGACACAGCTTCCATGCAGAGAACAGCAGCTAATAGACTTTGCTACTAGTAAAGGCTTCACATTAAGCTCCACACGCATTCCACATCGAGATATCCATAAGAGAACGAGGGCATCCCTAGACGGTCACACATTCAAGCTGAGTCCATGTTTTCATACAGAAACGAGCAACCACCAGCATTCTCAACAATCGCTTGTTCCGCAGCGCTGTCTGTGATTTGGACCACTACCTTATAAGGGTCTAATTTGGATGTCGTATATCCAAGAGCTGTAAACAAAGAGCATCAGCTACTCCAAGATAGCAGATACAAAAACCAAATGATAGCTCAGTAACATCCACACATATGTCAGCGCTGGAAAATCACATCAACATATCCCCGCAAGGGGGGAGATAATGCTGATATCGAAATCACGTGGAAAGCAGTAAGACATGTGGTAACAGAAGCAGCCGAGGAGGTCTTGGGGCACCACCTAAAGAAAATTAGGAATAATCTTTACGAAGACCTACTATTTTTGCGAACTGTCTGTCCATATGTTCGTGCGTCACAGTAAGTTTCCTCTGGAACTATAGAAGCTAGAATGCTCAAACTTTGTGAGTAAGTCAGAAGTTGTGGTTGCTCAATAATGAGGTCTTACCATACATTACAAAATTCTCTTAGGGGGCTCCCCCCTTATAACGAAGTAACACTTGAACTATCAGAGGTAGCCAAGTGGGCTATCAACTGAAAAGTCTTGATTATAACTTTTAGAATCTGAACCAAAACAGTCATTTCATGCATCAGGGGGTCTAGGCGGAGGCAAAATGTACCAAAACTTTGCGTCGGTTTTCATGAAAATTTCGGGGAAAGTGTATTGGGTAGTTATTGAATCTCAGATTAACTCAGCAATGAACCAAATCAGTCGGCCTAAGAACAAAATGTTAGCCATTTTAGACAAAAATCCGTGATTTTTGTTCATGCCAAACTATAACTCCTATTTGGACGGAATTTTGGAAGATGTCATAACCTTTGCAAATGGTGTTGTCTGTGAGTCATATTTGATATTTGTGAACTAGACAGCTACAATGTACAACGAATAGGCTACTATACTCCACAAGAGCTTGGAACAGTTTGTTAGTTTTTTGACCAATAATCGGTCGGTGGTACTGGCGCTGCGTGGATTTCGACGTCGATTTTTAATCGTGTCGTGCCAACTGGGCAAACATTTTGGTGCTTAGCTGCTCAACTCGAAAAGATTGGAACCACACAAGACCTTGCGGGGTGCGGCCGTCACTGGACTGGTCGTTCGACCGAGAACGTCACAGCTGCGGCATCGCTGAGAACGATGAAGCATCAACCAGACGTCGAGCCACGCAATTGGACATCACCAAACGGACCATACAGCGAGTTTCAGTGAAAGACGTGCATATGTTCCCATACAAAGTGCCAATAGTGCATCAGGTAATGCCTGGTAACCGTCAGTCGCATGTGAATTACTGTCAAGCCATCCTCAATCTCAACAACGAAGAGGATGACTTCATATCGAAAATCACCATGAGTAAAGAAACGGATTTCTACTTAAGCGGTTACGTCAATAAGCAAAATTTTCATTTCTGGGGCACTGAAAATCTGCATGTGATGCACGAAAAGCCATTACATACACTCAAAGCTACTGTGTGGTGCAGTCTTCATGAGGGTGGAGTGATCGGGCCATATTTTTTAAGAATGCCATCGGTAATACGGCCACTGTTACTGGTGAATGCACCAGGGCCATGATAAACGGCTTCTTATTGCCAAAATTCACGTAATATCCTGTTTTGGTGATTTGGCGTAGCCCAGTTTAACCATCCTAGACTTCTTTCTTTGGGGCTGCTTGAATTCGCGGGCATATGCCAACAAGCTTTAGGCAACCGCAGACCTTAAGGAGAGCATTCCACGGGAGTGTGAACAGTTATTGCCGGATACCTTGCGAAAAGTCATGAAAAATGCAATAAAATGGACATAAATGTGTATCAACACTGGTGGCAGTTGCTTGATGAATATAATCTTTTCCATTTAACAGAAAAAAATTTAAAGGTGCAAATAAAGATTTCCATCACTCAAAATTATTTTTTTTTAATTTAGTAAGAAAGTCCTTCCAAAATAAAATTAGATGACTTATTTTGCGTCACCCTGTTCCAAAGTCTGTATTTGAAACAAAATCGCGGAAGCTCAAATATCAAAAAAATTAGAAACATTGGTTTTTGCAAATAGCACCTCTAACTGTCTCGTTCCATTGACCGTGCCCTCCGATTTCAAAATCCGAGCAGCGATCAACTGTCTTCGTCGACCGAGTCAGACCAGCGTTTCCTCGATTTCCCCACTGGTCTCCGGCTTTCATTTTTCCCAACGAATATCTTTTTGAGTATTCGTTCTTCATCCATACGATTTATGTGTCCAGCCCATTGCAGCTTCCGCAGTCTGACAATCGTTGAGACCTCCGGCTCGTCAAAAATTTCACACAGCTTATGATTGTACCGAATTCACCAATGGTCCTCGTCTAGCTTCGCTCCGATAATTCACCACAGGACCCGTTGCTGAAAGGCGTTCAATATATTTGCGGATGGTTGGGTTAGGCTCTTATCAGAAATTTGTATACTTAGAGCTTTGTTTTTCAGTGTATTCAGCTGGTTTTCAAGATCGTCAAAACTGGATAAAATATTTTATTTGCGAGCTGTATTCTTCGGCGTATCTCGTCTCTTTCATTGCCGATTCTCGTTATTTTGGCGCCTTAATATACGAATTTGCGGACATTTTCGATACTGTATTCGCCAAGTGTGATATTTTGTGTATTTGAGGTAGTTTTCCTCGACTGCGTCATGAACTATGTTTTATTTTCGTTGATTTGTATACAGCTCATGATCGTATTGAATTGGCCATTGGTCCACGTCTAGCTTCGCTCCGATTATTTGTCTCAGGACCCGTCACTCAAAGGCGTTCAATATATTTGCGGATGCTTGGGTTAGGGTCCATGTTTCACACCCATAGCATAACACAGGTTTTATCACAGATTTTTACACTTTGAGCTTTGTTTTCCTGTGTATGCAGCTGGTCGTCAAGATCGTCAAAACAAAATAAAATATTTTACTTGCGAGCTGTATACTTCGTTGTATTTCGTCTCTTTCACTACCCATTTTCATTATTTTGGCGCCTAAATATTCGTATACAAACTCGCTCACATTTCGATACTGTATTCGCCAAGTGTGATGCGTTATGAGCTTTGTTTTATTTCTGCCAGATTGGTGACGATATGCGAAAGGTTGTTTCAAGACACGCCAGTTGATCGTGGATGATACAATGTGGTTTCGTCCTAATATCAGTTAATGTGTTAGTTCTGGTGAAACAGTGAGATCTGTTCTAGTTGTCTCGATGTAAATCTAATCTGATTCCGATGATTGAGTTGGTGACACTGAATGACGATAGTAAATGAAGTTTCTGTTAACGACGAATTACTGTAGCTTTGATAGAATTAAATCAGCGATGATCGATGATTGGTAAGAAACCATGAATATTGATCGTGCCCACCCGGGAATTGATGATTAGCTTGGATGTGGAGATATGCGAAATTGGGAGATGTGCTGGTAGTAGCCCTTGGGTGGTCTTTATAGTTTGTTGAAGATCTGCCAGCTATATGCATTCCAGTATATCCTTGATGAATCGTACAGAAAATTGTTCCAGCTACTGGTTGATCCTACTTGATGTTGTGTTTAACTTTTTTTTGTGGCTTGAAGTACTATTTTGCCTTGGTGACTGAGAAGGGTCTTCAGTTTGTCTTGATTTGAAAACAAAGTTTATACATCAATAATGATCTCATCGTTGACTCCAAAAAGCGCTGTAAGCGTCTGGCCAAAGATCCCAGGTTTATTTCGAGTATGCAAAAATTGTAGTAGACTGATTTTTTGTGAAGTTTCTTTGTTGATATTTGGGATGAGTTTGGGAAGATCTCCACAGTGTAATTTCTTGGATATTTTCTTACCCACTGTACACATTGATGCCATACTCCTGTTGATCTTCCCAATATTTGCATCATACAGGAAGAGGTATTATTTTGATATCAAAAGAAAAATGCCATTTTTTAATATAAATGATCGGATGTTTATTTCATTATAAAGAGGAAAGTATATTATTAATAGTGGAAAATAACATCAGGCAAATAACCACCATGACCACGCTTACAGGACCATATCCTCTTCATGAAATTTTCCATAACCAATCCAAGCCGGAAAAAATCATTAATCATCTCTCGATACCACAATCCATTCACCGTAACTGTTGCTTCAGCCTCATTTTCGAAAAAGTAAGGTCCAGTGACTCCGCCGGACTATAAACCGCACCAAACAGTCACACGTTGAGGATTGAGAGGCTTTTCAATAAAAACTCTTGGGTTTTCCGAGCCCCAGATGCGACAATTTTGCTTGTTGACGATGCCACCAAGGTGGAAATATGCCTTATCACTCAAGATGATTTTTCGATGGAGTTCCGGATCATTTTCATGCATTTCAAGGGCCCAACCAGCAAAAACATGACGATGAGTTCTTGTATTAACTTAACTTTATAAGCCTTAATACCCAAATCTTTATGCAAAATATGATGTAATGACGTTTATGGAATGCCTAATTCCAAAGAACGACGAGGAATGGAAAAACCTATGTTTTTTTCAACACTTTCGGCTACAGCAGCAATATTCTCAGCTGTTCTTGAGTGACGTGCACGGGTTTAATTTTTCACATCACTGAGTTGTCCCAACAGCTCGAATTTTTCCACCAATTTCTGTATTGCGGTCCGACAAGTTGCTTCACGACGACCCAAAAATGTTCGAGTTTTACGAACCGTCCCTGCCAAATTTTCACCATTTTTATAGTGAATTTTAATAATTTCAATGCATTGTTGAAGCGTGTCACCTTCCATTTTTATTAATGACGTAGTTTTTACTTGTTAAACTTCAAAAAATGATAGCTTCAAAAGTGACATCTACCGAAATAGCGAACTATTCAAAATAACACCTTTTATTGGAAAACCCTTTACTTTTTTAGATCTGATGAAGGAACTTTGATGTCAATCTCAAATGCTTCTGGAAACAAGTTGACTATTCCAACTTGTTCCATATGTAGTCCACCCGTCATTGCTGTCATATTAGTAGTTGATATTGTGAGGGATCGAAAAACTCCAAGGACCACGAGCGTTGTTAATAGAATGGTCAGGCCAACCACTAAGTTTGGTAAAAACTTTAATTTCTTTTGCAATTCTCAGTACATCACTCGGTAATTTTAAAAATTGTGGGTTTACTTTCTATTTTCGGACGTTCGATTTTACTTTCTGTTGCGTACTGTTGAGCTTCATTAAATGGCAGTTTGCATATTTTAACAATAGGATGCTCCGTTATGATGGCCTTTGATTTGAGAATGACGGTACGTACTAGTATATCTGGTCCTGGGTGGGTTGCCAATATCCTCGCTAGAGGCCATTGCATCGAAAGAATGTTTTTTTTTTTTGACTAAGACAAGTTCTCCTACCTTGACGTTGTCTTGTTGTAGAAGCCACTTTGTTCTTTGGTGCAACTATTGCAAATAGCCTTCCCTCCACCTTCGCCAGAATGAGTTTGCAATGATCTGAGCCAGATGCCATCTCTTTATTAAAGTACAGTTATTCTCACTAGATTCACTGATTACTTTAAAGAAATTTTCACCAGCTAACAAGTATCCTAGGGTTTTAATGCCACTACGTCATTGGGGTCATCGCTTATTTGTTTTAGAGGTCAAGAATTCATGCAGGCTTCAATTTGTGTTAATAAAGTATTCATTTTTTTAACTTTCAAGATTTGTTGTCCTACTGTTTTGCAGGTTTCATAGGTTTCACGCCAGCGTCCCATAGTCCTCCAAATTGAGGACTACCAAGAGGAATGAACTTCCATTGGATCCCTCGATTGACAGCTTCAGCACTGCATGATTGCTTCGAGGTTCTGTATGATACCTGAAGTTGTTTGTTTTCACCAAGGAAATTACAACCGTAGTCACTGTAGATACAGCTAGTTTTCGCTCGTCTTGTGATGAACCGTCTAAGTTGGTTTGTTGAATCAGGCACAAGTTCTAAACGCCTTAGCTGCCATGCAGACAAATACCGCAACATACGCCTTTGTTTTCTTATTCCCTCGTCTTCCATTCCATTTTATGGTGATAAGTCTAGGATAGGCAACTCTAGTATGTAGGAATGGCTTTTCCAGATGCACTCTCACTGCTGAAAGCTTGCCTATGAGTTGTGATTCAGGTCTTGCAGTCATCTTCAAACAAGTTATGCATTTTCTTAACACCGGTTTCACTGTTGTTTTTTCTTATATTATCTAGTAAGATCGACGAAGAGCAGCCAACGTGAGTTGCCTGCCACCATTTTTATGAGCTTGATTGATTAGTAGTTTTGCCAAGGGTAATGGCTGGGTATTTTACTGATTCTCGAAGTAGTGCCTGTTGAGTGCGACTACCCACCCTGAGGATACCTTCATGATTTAGCCAAGAGAGTCAAGCTTTTAACCGGCTTCTTTTGTAAACACTGTAATCTTTTGTTAGCTTTTGGGTCCCTTCACTGTAGGTGCTGGATGCTTCACGGAGTTCAGCTTCTGTTAAGTTGCCGCTGCATTTCATTTTAAGGGGACTGTGTATCAGACACGAATCACTGACACCATGCAACTAATCTCTTTAGTTTGTGGCAGGATGAATATCTTTCAAGTATTTCATGTCATCCTAATGAATTGGCCGCCAACGGTGATATCTTTCTTTCTTCTACGGAGGTTGTAGTAGTTATGAATGGTTGCAAATGGATGGCTTGTGCGTTGAGCCATTCAGGTCCATTTCAACACAATTTTGACGCTGAAGCTGGGGGATCCATTTCCTAGCGGGAGGAGAGAGGGGAAGAGGAAGCACCAGACAAGCGATCTCCCAGCCCCAGCTCCCCCGGCTGTTGTGAGTCGCTTTTATATTTCAGGACTGACAGAACATAATGTGCCACCTGGTTCCATTTGTCAACCGATTCGAGCATCACCGCAACTATATTATCGGGGGTGAGCTCTCTCGCCTCCCTGTAGAGTTTCCTTCGCAGCCTGAACCATTTTGTACATGCAAAAAATGTGTGGGAGGCATTGTCCTCCTCTCCTGGGCAAAACCGATAATTGAGGGATCGTGACTTACCAATCTTGTGCAGGTTAGATTGAAAACACCCATGCCCGCTCAAAAGCTGGGTCAGATAGAAGTCAGTCTCACCATGCCTTCAATTTAGCTACGGTCTCACATCCGGGATGAGGCGCGCAGTCCACCTTCCCTTCGTGCAATTCACCCAAGACTGCTGCCAATCGTTGAGCGAGCGCTTTCTCTCCTCGCGGACAACCATCTCCCTTGCATCCTCGTTTTGGCGCAGGTAAATAGCGCGGCGCTGTCTAGCAAGGAGGGTGACAGGTATCACCCCTGCAATAACTCTCACCGCTGGGTCAAAGACTATCGGATACGAAAATGCAATCCTCAGTGCTTCTCTTCTCTGTACCTGTGCCAAACGATTTCGGTATACCGCCTTCCTGAGAGCGTCACCCCATACCTCTGCTCCGTACAGTAGCACTGACCCTACAGCACTTATCAAGAGGCGTCTTCTTGACGGGCTGGGTCCCCGTACGTTGGCCATAAGTCGACTCAGAGCCGATACTCCCGAAGAAGCCTTCCAAGCCGTTGCCCTGATTTGCTCAGAGAAACTCATCTTTGAGTCGATCAACAGCCCCAGCTACTTCGCCCCTGGCTTCGATTCGATTCGTATGTCTCCAATACTGATCATCCTTACTCTAGGGATTCTCTTTTTTGTCAAGATGATCACTTCTGTTTTGTCCAGTGCTAAACTGAGCCCGTGAGCAGTCATCCAGTCCCTCACTCGGTGCACTAGCATGCCTAGCCTAAGCTAGATTACCTTGTGACTTCACATGGTGTCAGGTTTCTGAAGAATTGTTTTGCTGAATGATGCTTACTCATTCAACTCCGGCACCTAGATGGGAGACTTACCCATCTAGCTGCTAGCTAGTCAGTCCAGTAATATTGACAAGCGTTTGTCCAATGATGTGCCTTCATGATTTCATTCATCAGCTGGACTAAAAGAATGGCTCCGTTGAGTTCTAGTCTAGGCATGGATTCAATATTCACAGGAGAAAATTTTGATTTCGCAGCTAAGAGTGTCACACTTGGTAATATCATCGTTGTGACTCGAATGTAGACCACCGCGGCATATGCGGTATCTGACGAGCTACAAAAGCCGTGCAACTCAATTTGGTGCGAAGAGTAAGTTGAATCCATAGCTTTATCCGCAGCTTTTCCAGTTCAGGTAATTAGTTACGCAGCTTTATCCATTCCTTGATAATGGATAGCTAGATGTCATCATTCCAACATTTTTTCTTGTCAAAGTTTCTGTAGCAATGCTTTTCTGATAATAAGACATAGTTGTACCCAGCCTATAGCGTCAAAAAGTCTCAAAATTTTAATAAATATATTTTGCTTCGGACAATAAGTTTGACTACTTGTTTTCGGGATAGAAAATGAAAATTCTTCCATTGCTGGATGCCATTGAATACCCAACGCTTTAAGATTTTCAGTGACTCCTATGTGCAAAGGAAGATGTATCTCCCTCGTTTTTACAGCTGTGTGGGGTTGGAAGACCACTTCCTCAGATGGTAACCTTCCTTTTTCAGAAGTCTTCGGAAATCCATCCATCCATCGGTAGCTGAAACCAACTTTCAGCCTTGTCCGATTCGATTAAAACATCGTCCACGTAGAAGTCTCTCGTTGAGACTTGAGGTGCCTCTGGGAGCGAGAAACATTCATCTATCATGAGCTGCTTTAGAGTCCTGATACTGTACACATGCTCTCCTGTAGGCCACCGTGTTTTGTTGGAAGTGCTGGATTGGCTCGCTCGGCTTAAAACGCCATAAAACTCTTCGGAAGGGTTGATCACGTTCATGGAGAGATTTTTTTTTTTTAAATACCTCCATTCCCTATCACTCTCTCCATCACTCTTTCATCGTCGCACAACACTCGTGCGATCTGCACTTCACACGTCGTCAATTCCTACGTGTGCCTCCAGGCAATGCTAAAACATCGGTATAAGGGGCGCACCAAATGCTGTGAAGTACTCCTTTCCTGCTAGTCTAGTCCGATTCGTGAAATGTTCGCAGAGATAAAAAAAAAATTATAATACAACGTAGTAACTCTGAGTTTATATAAACTAGCTGTCTTTAAGTATCTCGCCGTTAGAGTCTAAAATGCCCTAAGATACTGCATTTTCAATCCTCCGGACTTATCATTAATTTGAATTTACTAGATGTTCCTTAAGTCTTTTCTTAAAAACCAATAATGAGTTTACGTTTTTCACTGTTTTTGGAACATAGTTGCATATACGCAGAGCATCATTCGTTGCGTCGTTCTTTAGTCGATCAGTTCTAGCGTAAGGTATTACAAAATTGTTGGCATTTCTTGAATTATATCGATTTATTTGTGATACTTTTATAAAGGGGCTTAGTTCCGATTCACTGGAAATTAGACACCTGAAGATAAACTTAGCTTTCTCCATAGTAATGATTTGACTGAAGGTGAGTGCATTGGTCCGTTGATACACTAGTCATGTTGGAGTGAGAATCGGAAGGTTTAGAATATTTTCATAGGCTTTAGTTAGTATCCTGGATATAATATTAAGGTTTTGCTTTGACTATTGTCTCCAAATGACCACCGTACAATGTAGCTTTGTTAGTAGAAATGCATTTAATACAAGTTTCTTTATATGCATTGGAAAAACTCCATATCTTCTCAACATTTCTATCGTTGGTGCTAGTTGTCTCCTCAAATTATTTATGTGTGCCAACCATATGGAACGATGACCTATGGTAAGACCGAGATATTTAATTTCAAACACTCTTTGCAAGTTTTCACCGTTAATTTTTAGGTCAACTTCTATGTCTTCCTTATTCTTCTGTTTAAAAATCATGTATTTTGACTTTGTAGTATTCAATGCTAGCTTGTTTTCGATAAGCCTTGAAGGATGTTTATTTAGATCCTCGTTGACGATATTTTCCATGGCAACTTTATCATGTCCTGAATAAAAAAGTACAGTATCATCAGCATATAATGTGTGGTGGGCTTTCAGTTTACATATATTCAAATTATTCGTGTATAGCAAAAACAAGATTGGTCCAAATATGGATCGTTGAGGATCCCCCGATTTCATTGGTGCCAGATTTCTCAAGACATTATAAACTGATGTTCTTTGGAAACTTCCTTCCAAATAACTTTTAAAAAGCTGTTTCGGTTTTCCTTGTATACTACACGATTCAAGTTTTTTAAGTAACAGGTCATGATCAACCGTATCAAAAGCTTTCTTCAGGTCCACAAAAATTGCAATAACATAATCTCCTTTATCAAGACTTTCATTGATGTAACGTGAGACAGAAAGTAACGCATCGAAAGTACTCTTGTTATTTTGAAAGCCAAACTGCTTCGGATTTATAATAGAACTGTCCATTAAGAAAGATTTTAAACGATAATTTGCAAGTTTTTCGGATATTTTACGGAAGGCTGTGAAAAGTGCAAAAGGGCGGTAATTATTCAGGTCCAGATGATCTCTTCCCTTGAATATTGGAACTATTTTTGCCAGTCTCTCTTCATCTGGAAATGTTCTATTTCTAATATGCTCGTTTATAAAAATTCCCGGTGGTTCAACTACCTCCTCTTTGACTAGAATAGTTTCATGTGTGGCGATGTTGTCGATACCTGGTGCTAAATTTTTTTTTTTCAAATTTTCGATTGTAGATATTTAATACTTCTCTTTTAGTCGTTCGATGAATGTGAAAGATGGACTTAGATGGGCTATTTATGATATCGAAATAGCTAGTTGACTTTTCACCAAGCTTCCAGGTAATGTTTTCACCAATTGTTGAAAAAAAAGCGGTTTAGCGAGTTTGATGTTCCACATGGGCGTGCTGCATTGTTAGAGTCCATGTAAAAAAATTCAACATTTGATGACATGATCCAGGGTGACAAATTATCTTTTACTTACTTACACTTACATTTTAACTTCTTTGATGAGATGTTTTGATTCTTTTAAGGGCTTGGTTATATAGATGCTTAAGTGCTTGATCTTCAGCGTTCTGTTTGTATTTTTGATAAGCCTTCCTTTTGTTAATACTAGCCTCAATAGCTTTCTTTGTTATCCACGTATTTTGTCGACTTCTTGTCTTTTTCTCAATTGTAGAATCATGCTTGGAGTCTGTAATCATATTTTTGAGCTCCATAAGGTTTTCAGGTTTTTGGTTTGTAAGCAACTGTTGAAATTTCGATTTGAAAAGATCCTTGTCTAAATATCTGAATATTTTGTGAGTACGTTTTTGCTTATTGCGACTTTGACCATGGACGACAATTTTTAGGACACGATGATCTAACTCCGGCCAGTTTGCAAGTGTGAATTTAATGTTTCCAGTAATTTTTTTATCATTTGTTGTTCTGTGATCTAGGCAAGTACTTTTGTCCTTATTGACAATGACCACTGCGTTTATTTCCAGGGTATCCTTGTACATTCTCGATTTTGGAGATTCTGCAATTAGGTGTATGTTTGTGTCAGCAACTGTGATTGGATATTTTTCAGTAGAGTATATTGCATATATTACTGTGCAGAAGTCCTGCGCATTGAGACGATTGGGATTGTCGTATGTACCGATTTTTAGTTTTTTACCTGCGTAGGTTATTTCTATTATTATTATATTATATAAGTCAGAAGTTACTCTCTTTGTCACGAAATTAATTGCATTTTTTATATAAATTGCTGTACCTCCTCTTCTTCCGGGCCTGCAGGAGAAAACGGAGCTATATCCCAGAATATTGTAATACTTTGCTTTCAAGATTTTGCCGCAAATAAATTTGAATATCAATCAGCTTGTGTCGTAAGCTTCTTATATTGGCATAAAAAATTGTTAATTTGTCGCTTGATTGAATTTAGGGATTTAAAAACATCATCAAAATTGTAGTCAGTACTCCTCCTAGCAATTACAATCCTTCTTTGATACTCTGGACTCTCCCGCGAGTCTGCTCTGTGTGAGTGATCAGTATTCTTATTATTACCCATACAATTGTAACACTTCTCATGTGTGCTTTTGCATTCCTTGAGCTCATGCTTTCCTCCACATTTGTTCTCCTTCGCATTTCGACGTCTTATGGTTGTATTTTTGGCACTTAAAGCATCTCGTAATGTTAAAGTCTTCCTTCACAAAACATGATTCATAATCAATATTGACGTATTTTTTAGCTAATCTTTTATACATGCTTCCATTTACGTCAATAATGTGTACCCATTTTCCGTTTTTTATCTGTCTGGCATGACTGAGTTCCATTTTTTCTCTATTCTCAAAATCAGGACTTAGCGCTTGTATTTCGTTTTGTAGTTCCTCATTTATAAAACATGCAACAAATTTCCTTGGATTGTGGGTCAAGTAAGAAGGAGGTTGTTCAATGGCTTCCCCTTTGAACCCTTTTGGTTGGTGTTGAATACAACTGTTTTACTATTTTATTGCGGTTTCTTTTAGTATGACATGATGGGAAAGATAGTATGTTGAAGTCATCTTGACTCATTCACAGTTGGTACCCTAGACATATGACTCAAGTCGGTATATTCATGCATTAAAACTTTATGCATGAATATATTGACGTTAATATTGCTCGTAAAGTGTTCGATCTGCAGAAGTCGATGTTCTAATTGTCTGAATCGTATGTATACAATAAAACCTTTTTTCTCAGCGGAGTTGACCTAAAGGTATCTTGCGAGTAGTTTTACGAGATTTGATTTCCTCTTTGTTGCGTTAGGGAGTGTTCCTTTAGGTAAATGGCTCGTATTTAGGAATCTCAGTATAGTAAGAATTCGAGAGTAGAAAGGCCGTAAAAGTGGGTAGTCAGGCCGTTAAAAATTTTCTTGAGTTCTGACGAGACATGTTCTCAGTGAGTGGTGACTGCTTCCATCACCAGACGGGCTGAATGCCGTGAATGGAACTAATCCGCTCATGTAGGAGGTAACTGCTAGTATTCCAGGAGCGTTGTTTTGAGGTCTTGCGCTGCTACCTGCTCTTTGTTTCTAGTTTGTGTTAGGACTAGGACCTCTTGCTCTACTTCTGGAATGTTCACAGCCTCAGCTGTTGCTGGCGACGCTGTGAATATTTTCTGGAAACATTGCATCCATCTGTTTTTAATTTCAACTGTGTTGTGTATGGTTGTTTCTGGGCTGAAGCCATTTTTTAGCTATTTAATAGAAGGATACGCTGATTTGACCATGTAGAGTCTTGTTTAATTTATCTGTTGGTTTTTGGTGTTGATTCATTCTTACTTATCCTGGGCCAGTAACACAAAATCCTAAATATGAATTTGCCCTAGAGTTTATTAGGGATTCTCTATTATCTACGATTTGAGGAGTCTACCTCTTGGATTATTGTTGGAGTTCAACTGTAATGTATGCCGAGCATTAAAATTGCTGGCAAGAATAAAATAATGTGCAGCCTATTCAATTCAAACAAAACATCGAGCTCCACCTTGAATTCGAGACCATTTCGACACGTTGCATAGGCCAAGATAATGAAGAGGTTATCCCCACCTAGCAGTGAAAATTTGATAATGAACACTTCAAAAAATTTAAAGCTTTTAAAGTTGACTGTTTTCTTCCTAATATGCCAGTACCACCTCCACTATCATCGTTTCTCTATTGTTTCCTACAAGTTCAAAGTCATTCAACGTCATTGAATGCCGTGAATAGATGTCGGTTCAAGTGAGAAGCATATGTCAAACTTTTGCTTAAGAATGAGTTTAAGGAGATTGTTACGTCAATGTAGAGTAACAATGGAGTTGACGTTGATCGAGATGAGACGGAGCATATCCATGGGAATTTTTCTGCATGTTAGGTTATTTTGAGACATTTGAAAGAATTAAATATCGGGAAACAAAGTTAACTTTCACTTTCCGATAAAAGAATTAAAGAAGCAGCTCGTTATTGCTATTAAAGAAGCAGCTTGTTATTGCTACTTACATTATTCTTCTCTAGTGGCACATGCAAATGATACGTCAGACTTGACGAAGTTAGAAGTTATCACACTGTGTTGTATTTGCGTTTGTTTAGGAATAACTTTAACTTTTGCGTCTTGACGTCGGGGGCATCTTGGGTATGAGGCTGGATGACCTAATACACTACATTTGATGTGGTATAATTTTTCTTTCTCGGCCAGTTTACACCGAACGGGGGGCGTAAATTTCTTTGAATTTGATGCACAAATAGTGATTGGCGCAGGTGGCAGCCAAATGGCCGAATCGTTGATACCAGTAACACTTGTTCACTTCCCCTATCTGGAGCGTTCCCACCTCAACCCTCTGAAATTCAAGTGCCTTATCTATTCAAGTGCACTTGAACTGCTTTTATTGAAAATTTGTACTAGATAAAACGGTAAATTCTTCTTATTGATGGTTGATCTTCTTAATGCAAGGATTTTGACTGAAATGAATTTAATTTCTGGTGCGGCTTCTTTGAGCAATGGACAACTTTATTTCAGAATTATTTTTGGCTTCCAAAAGCCGAATCATATCGTTTCCGCTTTTTTCGAATATATTTATTGGTGAAATTCTCCTGTCTTGTTGCTAGCTTTTTCAGAAAAATTAGCAGAACTACGAATTAGCTTCTTCTCGTTATTTTTACTTTTTTAAATATTAAATAAAATTTACATTGCTATCTTTATCAGAATTATCTTCACCATCTTCTTCAATTTCCATATCTGTTGCCGATCCTTCTACCGCAGCAAAATAGTTTTGACTGTTATAAGTGCTGTTAGCACTTAACATTTATTCTGCAATCATTTGTTCACATTCTTCTTCACTTTCATTTCCTGTTGGACTTCTTATTGCTGCTGCTGTTTTTGAATCTTCATCCCTTCCTTGACCAGATTTTTCAGGGAATATATCCATGATAGCAGTAGTAGTTTAATCATTTCATCATTGTTTGCGATTATTTGTAATTTACATTTGTCATGTAAATATGATGTATTCTTGATCATGTTTTATTTTGTTGGTAATTGCCACCAGCTCAATATTAGACATTTCCGCACACCCCTAACGATGGGAAGCCGTCGGGATACTCTACACCAGCGGTTCCAAAGTTGTTTTGAGATACTTCTTTCTTCGTGTATGGAAGCAAAATTAAAATATTCGATATAAATTGCTTTTTGCAATAACAATTAGCTGCCGACTGACGTTCTAAAAAATTAGTTTGTTTAATTGATACCCGCATTCTAATTCTTTTTTTCTTGAAAAGCCGGCACTGAAGATGACTCAAAGGAGTCGAAACGCGTCTGCTCACACAACAAAGCAAGGCCCGACGTCTTTTCAAGAAAAAAAAAAATTCTAAAAAATTATTTTATATTTGAGAAAAAGTGACATAGTCAAAAGCGCTTTATTCAATAATAATTGTTATAAATTTTAAAAGAATATAAATCAAATTCCAAACAATACCTAAACGAAACCTTAATAGCCCAAATGGCTCGCTAAATTTATACATTATCAATTAAACATATTTCGTAAAATAAACAATAGTAAATTCAAAATAATTAAGATTATTACATATTTTATGATTCAATTTCCAAAAAGGAGAAAAAGCCTACCAACACTATTCAACAATTATTTATAATTTTAACACAACAGTGAACTTTTATCCTACACTAAGTATGTTATAACCGAATTCAAGTAAAATTCGATCAAAAACTTTATCTTACACTAAAAAATGCGATCACAATATTCCTAACCTAAGCCTTAATCCGTATTTCTAAATCGACTATGATAAACATAACATATACCTTTCCTAAATATATATTATCCCCAATTTTCAACATGAACAAACGAGATGCAGCAACAATGAGCTGAACCTCAAAAAAACTAAGTATCGAAAAACACAGAAAATAAATACGAAGAATGTAGACATTATCATTCAGCCACCAATACCTAGATTGCTCCGTCTTAGCTCAACCAGCCTCAACGAATCTAGCAATCCATTGGAATTGTTGGTCTCGTGAACTCAAATTCGGAGGATCTGACATCCATATGTCAAAACTGGTCTAACGAAGGTCTTGTAACAGATAACTCTGAACTTTTCATCAATATACCGTAGCGGACAAAAGTCTACGACAACTCCTTATATTGAGATTCTGGTTGATTGGAAGATTTAATTAAAAATCCAATGATGTGCGTTTTTCAGTAACGTGAATATATTTATAAAAAAACAAGGACAAAAACATTACATAACAAACTTAAGGAGAAATTCGTAAAAACATAAAAAAATGAATGGACAAAAGCCTACGACAGCCAGTGTTAGCTGACTTGTAAATTATTGTATATGTATTAGAATTCTAAAAAACTTTTTGCTGGCTTAATATTTGGTTGGACCCCATTTCGTATCAATTACTGCTTGTAGTCTTCGGGGCATAGAGGGGACTTAATTATCAGTTTCTGCAGATGTGATTTTCTCCCATTCTGTAACAAGCGCTTCCTTCCTTCAACAAATTTTTATTTTTAGTGCAACATTTCGAATTTTCCATTCCAAAACAAACATGCTCTATTGGGTTCAAATCTGGACTTTATGGAGGCGTATTAAGTTGCCTGGGAGCGTAGTTCAACAACCAGCTCTTGATGAAAAAAGCTGTGTATTTTGGATCATTGTCTTGTTGGAAAATCCATCTTTCCAAGACCCAACTTCTCCACTAATGACTTCAAATTTCATTCTAACAGGTTCCTATTAACATGACAGTCCATCGTAGTTGCTACAAAAGCCAATCTGCCATATCCAGATGCAGCGATGGCTCCCCAAACTATCACATTACCTCCACAAGGCTTGACAGTAGGAACCACATTGTTGGTCTCTAAAGCCGCGCTCTTTTCCTCCATGCTTTACTGCGACCATCATTTCTGAAAATATTGAGTTTGGACTCATCGGTGAAAAGAACGCGATTCCAAAAATCATTGTCCTTGCCAATATGGGCCTTGGCGAACTGTAGACGTAGAAGTCAGTTTTCGGCGGATATTAATGGCTTTTTACATGTAGTTCTGCTTTCAAACCCATTAATATTTGGTGCTCCCGTGATGGTTCTTGCATGGACATCCTTTTCCCTTTCCGTAGCCACTTGTTTCACCAAATCTGGAGCACTTATTTTATGATTACTGGTCACTTCTTACAGAATGAAACTAATGTCCCTGCGCGACATGTTTTGGAACCACTGTTTTCAAAGCTTTTGATGATTGTATACATAGAAGTTTGTTTAAATTTCAGTAATCTCGCGATTTCCGAGCACGATTTATTGAGTTTTTTATACTGTACGATCAAATTTCGGATATCAGTAGAAACACCATTAAAATTTTTTGAAGATTGTTCTGAACTATTGTAGCTTTTCGGTCTGCCGTATAGATGATCAGATCATCAGCAAACGCTACCGACCATCGCGTTGGCGAGACGCTAAAATCAAATCAGCTTAAAAGTCGTAATGACAAAATAGTCAATAAGATTTAATCCCGGTATGAGATCAGATGTTAATGTTTCAATGTAATGAAGAATTAATTCATCGTTCAGGCTTGATTTGAAATTGGAAGCTTTTGCTTCAACGACCTTTGAAAATATTTCATTCCCTCTCTCAGGGTTTGGTCGACAAATCAATTTAAAATGTGTCCCAATTAGGGCAAGTTCCTGCAATCAGTCACACATAATCCTGTTTCTATTTTCATACAAAGTCGTACAATCAATTTCAATATTAGCTCTATCGAGAAAATTTATATCATCACTGGCGACTCCGAAATTCGATAGCTTCACTCGAAACTTCTTACCGAATATGGTATTCACTTTCGCAAAAATGTCACCTGGGTTCTGTAGGCTGATATTACTCAATTCTTCTGCCCATTGATTGCTGACATCACTCCTCAAGTATGAACGAATTAAGTTCCGGACATTCTTCAGGGGTAATTTCAACAAAGCCAATGAGGGATGGTTCTAGTCCAAAAATCGCCCATAAAGATTGTTGTCACGTGTAAGCAGAAGGCATTTCAGTCCTTTTGACCTTAGAATGTTTGGTATTTCAAATCCTTCCATATTGTTCTGATGTTTAATCTTGGGAACTACCTTCTCAATCGTTTCTGATTTGAGCTTCTTAAGTTCGACAAATAGAGATCTTTTTCATCGTAGTTAGATTCCTGTCATTAGGGACCATTGAGCAGGCATTGCCGTCATCAAAAGGAGGACAGTCTTTCTGGAAGTCTCGATTTAACTTCTTTTGAAACTTATCCCAATCCCTTCATTTTGACAACCGATGATTTTCATGTTGAGCTGGGATGAGGAAGAGATCATCCCTCTGATGATTGATTCCCATCACGTTTGCCTTACGGTCGCTATCATAACGAAGCACCTGCAGTTTCTGTTAAGGACTATTGAAGTTAAATTCAAGTCTTACATCAGCGATTTCAGAGGTCCCAATATGAATTTGTCCTAGAGTATGTTGGAAACTCTGACCCATATAGATTGCACATGTATTCAATTTGGTTCTCTGTTATCCACAATTTCAGGAATACACCCCTGAGATTATTGGTGGCGTTCACGCAGATGTATGCTAGGCATTTACGTTACCAGCCAGAATATAATAGTTATGCAGCCTGTTCAGTTCGAGTATTTTAAAGAAGGAATTGAGCTCCTCCTTGAACTTGATAAAATTTCGACCAGTTGCATAGGCAGAGATAATGAAGAGGTTTTCTGCACCTGGAAGTGAGATTTTGATAACGGACACTGCAAGAGATGCAAACCTTTTGAATGCAACTTTTTCAATATTTTGGAGACGATAGGGTCTTCTAACCAATATCCCGGTACCATCCCCCTGTCATCGTTTACCTTATCGTTTCTTACAAATTAAAAATCGTTGAATGTCATAGAGTGCCATGAATGGTGGGGTGGAGGTGTGTTTCAGTGAAAAGTATGATGTCAGGCTTTTGCTTGACAAGGAGTTCCAAGAGATGGTCACGTCAATGTTGACTTGCAATGGAGTTGACGTTGGTTGAGATGAAATGAAGCCTTTTCATGGGAATGCGACTGGATGAAAAATTATTTCTAGGCATTTGAAAGACCTAAACACTGAAAACCCAAATTAATTTTTGTGTCTTGTTTTTTAATTCTCTCCAATAACGAATTTAGTTGTTGATGAATTCCAAAAAGCAGCTCATTATTGCCTCTTACATTATTTATTTTATTTACATTGTTGCTGGGCCCCCAGCAGCAAGTGCAAATAACACCCCTGGTTTGACTTCAGCGCAGTTTTTGCTGTCTGAAAATCAATCAATGGCTTAGTTTTAATCGTCAGTTGGTCACCATTAACTCTTTTGATCTCAAAATCATCTAATTTATTGTTTGACCAAATACATTTATTGACGGGACCCTTTCTTTATTTTGATAAATATTTTT
Source organism: Odontomyia ornata (assembly GCA_963969285.1). Taxonomy (NCBI): domain Eukaryota; kingdom Metazoa; phylum Arthropoda; class Insecta; order Diptera; family Stratiomyidae; genus Odontomyia; species Odontomyia ornata. Next base: position 375,889,554 of record OZ017738.1, read on the forward strand.
ATTAATATTGACTGATGGACCAACAGAAAAAACTCTTGGTCTTTTCTCCCTATTTTTAATTTTTAATGTTCGATGAAATTATTATCAGGTTTAGTAAAACAATGCTCAGAATTTTTGTTACCTTTATCCTCTTCAATGCTCATGGAATCGTCTAGCCCAGCTAGCGCAGTAGAACAATTTGTACTGACGTTTGCTATGCTCCTGCTGAGGACATCTTCTTGATCAGGTTCCCCTTTTGCAGTTTCTTTGATTTTTGTCTTCGGTTGCTTTTGGTTTTGCTTCTTTTTCTTTCTTGGTGGTTTCGCTTTTTTGTTGAACGTTAATTTGCCAACTAGTTCTTCTAGCGACTGGATCCTAAGTCTGAGTTCCTCATTTTCTCTCTCATACTTCCCCACTTTGTCGTTAGCTCTGAGTAGTAGCTCGATTTTTGGTTTGTCTTTTTCTTCATTGTTATCGAATTTTCGCTTTAATTTTTTTCTCGTCCGTCATCGTTGGCGATGGACATGAATGGGGAATGTTCATAAAACAGGGCTGCCCTTGAATCTCTGCACTTCTTGAGACTTCTTCAAAAAGGAAACTCCAGGTACTCAATAATTGTTCGAATAATTCGACGGTGATGGTTTTCAATTAAAAAAATTTAAATTCAACCGACTTTTGTAAAAATGTATTTAATTTTTGAAAATTATTGACAGGAGTGATTAAAAACACGTCTGTACGCAATGAAATGCTAGACGTAGAATTAAAAAGACACGTCTGTATGTAACGAATACTAGACGTAGAATTCATATATTTTTCAACTCTTGGTAGATAAAAAAACTTTAGAGTGCCATTTCCGTTAACTTATAATCATATCTCAAACTATCCTTTAATTGTAATTTTGAAGGTCATAGTTCTTTAAAGCTGCAACATATTCAAAACTATTACGTTTCACTACATAGTACTCCGTTTATTGTATTGACTTCATTTCAAGAAATCTATCTCGAAAGCAAAAGTATCTATCTCTCTTCAGATTTTGTTCACTTTTCGGTATAGCTACAGCTTATGCAAATCGCCCAGTCATTCAAATTTTAATTGAGTTATAAATACGGAAAATAAAGTTTTAGTGTAGCTTAACGACTATGCTAAATGAAGTGTCGCCACTAAAAGACAATCGACGTGAATGACAATTATTTTAGTAGAAAGGAAAGGGTATTTCGATTTACACAAAGGGATCAGAACATTGACTCCTTGAAATCACTATTTGAAAGGGTTGAAATGTCGTTTGCAAATTGATGTTATATCATCGTCACTAATATGCGTGCCATTATCATGAACATTTGTCTTTGGTCAAGAGCAGAAAGGATTGGAAATGATTTCTGAATCATAGACAATTTCACTTTGACTAGAATTTCAGTTTAATTTATAGGGTTAACCTTTTTGTGGAACGTGCACAACAAAATTTAACGCCGTATTTATTTGAACGCAATTCGAACCACTAAAGGGATATTTGTAAAATGATTGTTTTAAAACAGCGCAGCACTGGGGTTGACATACTTTCAATAAATTAAAACTTTACAGGAGATTTCTTTACATGCTTGTTTATTGAGCTTAATCCAGGATATCGAACACATTATGTGACCTGTGATCAATATCCGGCAACAAAACAATTTTCCATTCATGTGAAGTGACAAGTTTAACGACAAGCTTTCACCACCTGTAACGAAAACTTGATTACAATCTTTGCCGGCAGTGATATCGAAATTAAAACGGTTTCACTTTACCGAAACTCATCAATTTATATAAAAGTATCGGTGACACGTACGAAATTAGGGTGAACGTGGTCTGATACGTTTTCCAAATTAACGTCAATCTTTAAGAGGTTTATACGCAAAAATGAAAGATATATTGCTGCAAATATGGTACGGAAGTTAACCACATAAGATGAAGAGGAAATGATGAAAGAAGTTGAATATTGTAAAGTATGCAGAGAATGTGATCAATCTTGGTTTGTAGGAGGATACTTTTTCGTTGTCGTAAACAAGGAAAGGATTCATGTATTAATTAGATTTTTGAAGTTTAATTGATATGATTAAATAATTCAAAAGAAAAACATTAGAAGGTATGAACTTTGCTATAAGCAGGGTTGTATACTAATAAAATAGTCAATTCCATAATTTCCTTTTGAAAAGAGCATTTTTATTTTTAGGGTTTTGCACTAAAATATTGTACAATATCCTATTCAAACTATGACATATGTCCGTCTATTTGTCCGTGTATCTCAGAAGGTTTTCTCCGAAACTTTAGTCAACAAATTTTGTGGAAAAATTAAGAACAATAACCTCTTGAAAGTTCCAGAGTAAATATTTTTTTTTCAGGTAACTATGAGGAGGCTTCCCCATATAGTGGCCCTGTAAACAAAAAACAAAACTAGCTGAGTCGGATGTTATATGAAAATTTTTATTGAGATCTTTTCAATCAGGTTTTACAATTGCCTCATCTATACTAAAAAATATTAAAGTAGGCGTTTCTGGGTATAAAAACAATAAATAGTGCATTAGAGATCCTTTATATTACATACATTCTTACTTCTTAGGATTAGAGATCTAAACTATCTACGTAACTATTATGCGTGAAATGAAACTTACAAAGAAGTGATTGGTAAAGTCCTCAATAAATTTTGTTGCATTAAAAACGTTAACGGTAGGTCACAACAAGTGATCCCGGTTAGGGACCTTGAGGTCCTGACTAGCCCGTAAAAACGGGACCACTTTCACTAACTTCCACTAAGAAAACTAATTTCCACGAAAAAAGCTAGCTTCCACCAAAGGAAAAATAACAACCTCCACTAAAGAGAACGTTTGCGCAATAAAAATCTCCGACGGAAAGGATCCTTACCCACTCCAAGCCAAATCTATGCCTTTCGCCAACACTGCACGCTCCACGTGCAAAAACACTGGCTGAAAAACTTCACACGGCACGAAAATTTCGTATAGAAAATTAAACTATAAATTAATATGATTTTGGTTTCATGCAAAATTATTATTCATAAAATTCAAGGTCTTAACCCTTACACAACTTCCTTACTTCCTACGTTGGGGGCTCCGTCGATGATTGAAGTCCTCGCACTTCAATTCACCGCAGCCTGAATCCGTTTCCTTTTCTGCTTGTGTAGTGAATAAGGATGTTCAATAAGTCCGTGAAGGACCGCAGCGATGTTCTGCTGCCTCGGCAGAGGAAGGTGTTGATTCCTGCCGAGAATGCCCTCGTCCGGAGACGCGTGAATGCGCTGGCAGGCTAGCATTGCGGTGTCGTGGGGCGGGTTCGTTTCCCCGGCACGAGGACTCACTACAAAACATTTCGCATTCACGAATTGCTTGCAGAGATCAAAGAAGACGACCGAAGTCGCAACATTGTAGATAACCTCCACGAAGGAGACATACTTGTTACTAGAACAAGAGAAACCTGAGAAGAAAGGCGAACTTGGGGTAACCTCGTCTTTACCCAAATAAATTCAGGGCCCACAAATGAAAGAGGGGCAACCGGGTGGTGGTGGAGCCCCTTCATGCCCACCCAACCGGAATAAATCCAATGTTAAACTGTTGAAGTGGCCAGGTATTCCTCTTCTGAGTGGAAAACTCATATAACTTGAATTATATGAACTTTCCCATCAGAAGGGGAGTACCCCGGTGACCAATTTATGTCATAGAATTATACAATTGAATTGCATAACTCGATGCCATAAAAAGGCACTTGGCTTGGGCCACTCAACCCATAAAGTCTCCTGAAACAAAAGAAGAAATTACTCTGTACCCGGCGGCTGGCTCATATTTTGGGGTGGAAGCCTGCCACCGTACCGGGTCCTATACCCGATTGGAAAAGACCGGAAGGGAAAAGACCGATTCTTCCTGTTTAATTCGTCATTTTGTTTTTATTCGAACAACGCCAATGGAATGAAATTGATATATCTCCACAGTATGATTTTTCTATGGCAATCAGCACAGCGATTTACAACACCATATTGAAAGGCATTTAACCATCGAAAGAGGGAAATTGATATTAAAAGAGGATTAACATTAGAAGAAAATTCATTTTACTCCAATTTCCTGTATTATTACAATTATTGTGGTTAGCTCTTGTAGATGCCACTCTTTCACCCTTCAGACATTATGTTTCAAAACTTTTTACATGGATTTATACGAAATTAATCATTATAAAAAAAAACGATTTTATACGACGATTCTTCCTTTTTTTTTTTTCTAAATAGACGGATGCATTGGGAGGACGATTGTCGTCCTATTACATTTTCATTTTGATCATTCAATAAATTAAATTTTTATATATATTCAATATAATTTGCTATGTGGAATAAATATTAATTTTTATATATATTCAATATAATTTGCTATGTGGAATAAATATTATTTTTTATATATATTTGATATATATTTTTTTTTTTTAATTAAATAAATATATAATTATAAAAATGTTAAGAGGGTACTTACAGTACCTTTCCCTCGACGACGAGCGCTCGTTGACGATTTGGAGGTAAGCAAGTCCTGGAATTTTTGGTAGTGAAGAATCGCGTTCATATATCAAATATTAACACACGAGTATTAAGACATAGAATAGATCTTAAGGGTGTATAAAATCATCTAAAAATTCAGCTATCAAAGTGTAAATACATATAGACTTCCTTGAATATCAGAACCGTATGGTCTTCGAACGTGGTAAGGCTCGCTGCTACTTCTTCTACTGCTTTTAATGTTTAATATTTCGTTTATATGCAATCCGTTGGTCAATATATGGATTGAGTGATTTGACTAATTCTTCTGGATCTAACTTTTCAGTTGATTTATCACTCCTTGTTGAACTATGTTTGAATACACAATGCGCCTTTTTGCATACAAACGGTGTGGTTTCCCAGAAACAGGGAGTACGGTCCCGCCGTTTCCCAATCAACATGTGCCGCTCCGTAATATGAAGATCTTCACCTCGCCTTCCAACCCCCTGTTGCACCACACTTCGGGTCCTAATGCTGATGGCTCATGGCGATATTGGCAGCTGCTATCATTTTTTTACAGGCACTGTCGTAGAAAAAGTAGCAATAGGTGATGTTTTTTTTTTTTTTCTTCTTTTTTTTTCCGCTGTGCATCCACAGGATGGTAGAAGATGTCTCTGCCACAAACGTTTTATTAGCACGTCTCCCTCGCCAACCATCCAAACATACTTCTCAAAGGATCACCACAAGCACACAACTCACTTCACCAGATCTCTGTTGGCACTTGATCGAGTGCCGTCTTCTCTACGAAGCGGTTTATGGGAAACTGTTCCCTGAAAACATGTTCGAGGCAAACGCAATAACCTCGCTCGTACCATATGGAAATAGAAGTGCCATCTATGTGTGAACATGCGGTGGTGATAATGCACACTCATTTCGGTTATTTTTAAAATTCGAAATTGTTTATTTTTTGTGTAGATTCGATTAAGTTTTCAATTGAAAGCAATGTATGTTTATAATTATTAGGCGTAATTAAGGGGGAAATAAATCGAAAGAATAGGACAGGCACGCGTTAATTACCAACAAACAAAACAATTTTTAATTAATATTATGGTTGGAATGGGTAAAATTTGACAAATTTTGTGGGGTTTAAATGATACAATGATTTTATCGTTCCTATAATTTAAGGGGTTGACCGTTTCGTTCTAAGCATTTGCATACCACATTACACCGCAATTAGTTAAATTATGTTCAAAAGATATTGAAATAAAATCACTACACATTAAAACAATTTTAGAATTTTGTTTCCCGGGTGTTAAGTACAAAAGAAATTTTTCCCTTTAATTATTTTTCATGCGAAAAAAAAACGAGTGTCGCGATGAGGAAGGTGACTGAATGGTTACTCCTTATTGAATTGAGTTGGTGCTGTGTGCCTGTGTCAGCGCTGCTTTTAGAGCCATAGCTCCTAGATTACTACAGGGCAGCTAATTTTCTCGTGATCCCGAGGCAATGCGGATTGCGAAAAAGGAGCTGAAGGATATTTCTGTGCATCATGGGTTGGCTTCGCGTCGGGACTAGAGATGACGGACAATAAAAGAAAAACACAATTGACAGACGGACGGACTGACTTATGTTGATGTTTGCTCGGAAATATACAACCCTTGTGCGTTTGTTGAAAATATATGCGGACGGACAAACAGACGTGACTAATTATCTATCGACGCAGGTCTTTCGCGTGGTATATTCCCACTTCTTTTCCCGATGGATCCGTTATCAAGTAACGGTTAGGTCCCATTACCTTCTTTATGCGGCTTTTCAGGAATCGCCTGTCCAGCTTGGCGTTGTAATGCCCCGCGGCGTCACTTTGGCGGAAGTTTCGCCGGAAAACTTCATCTCCTTCTTTGAAATTAGCAGATCGTGACCGGAGATTGTACTGCGCTTCATTTGCACTACCTGCGGCCTTAATTTTCCGTCCGATCTGTTGGCGGAGGTCTCCTAGACGTTCGTGGGGCTCCAGCGCAACGACGGGGTCTCCCAATCACTTTAATTGCCGTAACAGTCGGTATGATTTACCGTGGCAAATCATGTGCTGTCCAAAGGCGGCAAAGTAAGGGGCGACACCGGTGACAGAATGATACGAGGATCGCAGGGCGCATGTGATGGCAGACAATCGACGATCCCAATCCTTTTGAGATGGGTGAACGTAGGAACGGATCGCAGCCAATAGGGTGCGGTTCAAACGTTCTGATGCGTTGGACTGAGGAGAGTATATGGGCGTCAGTTGGTGTTCAACGCCATACTGCTCAAGTAGGCTCTTAAACTGCCGAGACCGGAACTGTACTCCATTATCTGAGTACACACTCTCTGGAACACCGAACACATGAAATACCCGGTTCTCTAAGAATTTCACGATCGATGGAGATGTAAACTTACGGATAGGTTCCACCATTGGGAATTTTGAGAGCTGATCTAGAACGACTATAGCTCCGATGTGTCCCATTGAAGACCGAGGATATGGACCGAGTAGATCGATGTATAGACGCTGGAACACGCGTTCTGGAACGTTGAGTTGACCCATAGGAGGTCGAAGAGGCTGGTTGGGCGCTTTGGTGCCTTTACAGGTCTCACAGGCGCTCACGTAGTCTTTGACCTGGGATGCCATTTTAGGCCAAAAGAAGTATTTCTTGAGTCGCCGTAGTGTCCGACCGTAACCTCCGTGGGCACTTAAAGGATGGTCATGTGCGCGGAAGATCAGATGTTGTGTCATTTCCTCCGGTACCCAGAGTTTCCAAGACTCTTCTTCCTGCCATGGATCACCAGTGGCGTATTCATTTCGTCTATACACATAGCCGTCTATTACCCTCAAATCAGGCAGCTGTGTTTGTTGGGTCGCTATGGTTTGCCTCAACTCTTTGTAGCTATCTGATTCGAAATGTGGGCTGTCCAAATCTATTTCGATGGGGTCCTCGTCAGTTATTGTTAATTCGGCTCCCTCTGGGGAAAACATCCGTGAGAGAGTGTCGGGTACGATGTTCTGGGTTCCTTTCCGATGTTTGATGGAGAACTTGAACCCTTGCAGTTTAAGAGCCCATCTGGCTAGGCGTCCACTTAAATCTGCCTGGTTCATCAACCATTGTAGTGACGCGTGGTCCGTGATGATCTCGAATTGGTGGCCCTCGATATACGCTCGGAATTTCTTCACAGCCATTACCGCTGCCAAACATTCTTGCTCGGAAACCGTATAGTTTCTTTGGGCCGAATTTAGCTTATTGGACATGAAGGCGATGGGAGCTTCCTCTCCTTCGTCGGTCAATTGCACCAGCACGGCTCCTACTCCATGTTGACTTGCGTCACAATGAATGGAGAAGGGCTTTGTGAAGTCGGGGCTGTGCAAGACAGGAGCTGATGTGAGGGCTTGTTTAAGCTCTTCAAATGCCTTTCGGCTGAGTTCGGTCCAAACGAACTTCCCCTTCCGCAACATGTCTGACAGGGGCGCTGAGACTGTTGCATAATTCCGAACAAACCTTCGGTACCAGCCGCACACACCAAGGAAACGTCGTAGCTGCTTCACAGTTTTTGGTAAGGGGAACTCATCAATCGCACGAGTTTTGTCTGGATCCGTTTTGATAGTGCCATGTCCTATGACATGACCTAGGTATCGGACTTCTTTCATGACAAACTTACTTTTCTGTACGTTGATGGTGAGTCCCGCCTTACTGATGTGCAGGGCTACTTCTTGTAGGAGTAGGAGGTGTTGATCGAACGTTTCCGTGATGAGTAACAGATCATCAAGGTACACGAACACTTGGTGTTTTAGGTGAGGTGGGATGACCTTGTCCATCAACCGAGTCATCGTTTGCGGCGCGTTACACAGGCCAAAGGGCATTGTGACGAACTGATATAATGGTCGTCCAGGCACTGTGAAGGCGGTCTTGTCCCTTGACCCCTCATCGAGTGGAATTTGCCAGAAGGCGTCTTTTAGGTCGAGACTGGTGATATAATTGGCTTTCGGTAGTCTCCCTAGTATTCCATCGATGAGTGGAAGAGGGTACGCGTCCTTGATGGTAACCGCGTTTACCTTACGGGCATCAAGACAGAGGCGGAATTTACCTGGCTTCACCACCAAGGTTACCGGTGATGACCAGGCGCTTTGGGACTCTTCTATGACCCCCAACTCGAGCATCCTATCTAGTTCCGCATACACCAATTTCTCCATGGCTGGCGAGATGGCGTAGTGTCTCTGTTTAATCGGTTTACTATCGCCAACGTCGATGGCGTGTGAGACTAGGGTGGTGCGGCCAAGGCCTTGGGTAGCGTAAGATGGGAAAGCAGCAATGGATGCTTCCAGGCGTTGCCGTTGGTTAGGCGTCAGGTCATGCTTATCGGGAGTAGAAGTGATTTCGTTGACATTTCTGGTTTTTAAAGACAAATCGGTGAATAAATCGGAGGCCAGTCCAAAGCGAAGGACGAAATCGACACCAAGGTATACATTCTGAGTCAAAGACGGGATAATGTAGAAGGTAATATCCTTCGTCTGACCCCTGAACGTCACGGGTGTTGTTAGTTTACCTCGTATAGGGTGTTTGGTGCCATCAGCTGTACTGATTTCAGTGCACCAGGATTTAATCAAGTTCGGATATTCTTGGAGCACCTTCGAGCCAAAGCTCGAGGCAAGACAACTGATACTGGCACCCGTGTCGATCAATGCAAACACGGTCTCGCCCAACACTTTAATTGGATGATAAGGTCTGATCTCATTCTCGGCAACCTCCGAGATGTTACAAGAGTGTAAGGTTCGACGGCAGGTGTGCACTCTCTTGCGGAAATTCCGCCAACGACGGGTTGACCATTTTGTCGTGCACGAACGGGAAGTGACGACTTCGGAAGCAAATATTCGCTCTCGAGCCACCCGATATTCCTGCAGTCTAACATGATAAGGTTTTAGAGTGCGTACTTGAGGCTGCCGCGGTTCTTCTGGCAGTGACTGCGATGGTCGTTTTAATATTGTCGTTGGTGAGGTCTCCGGAAGAGAGTGAACATCCGCAGTCGTAATGGTCATGGCTGGTGGGTTAACGTCAGGTTGGTTGGGGTGAGCCACTGATTGAGGAGCTACTGCTGGGGTTTCGAGTACCGCTGAGGTGGTCGGGTACTCTTTTGGCCGTTTTTTCGTGCGGCACATTCAGAACAGTCCGGGAAGTAAGTGTCCGGCTTGCCGCAACCGTAGCAGAAAACCTTACGTTCTGCGCGGCATGAAATAAACCGGTGTCCGGTTTGGTGGCAATTCCAGCAGGTCGTAAGACTTCCCACTGCTGCTACAGCAAGCTGGTCTGGGTCCAAATCATCCTCCAGATCTAGGGTGGTATAATCTGGGGCCAATTCCGCGATTCCTCGTCGAGGACCCGTCCTGGTTAGTAAGTATGGCCGGTCCCGTAGGTCTTCCTCAAACCCTTCTATGCGACACACATTTCTCAGCAGGGCCTCCATACTCTGTGGATCGGAGTTCACGATATGCCGACGAATCTCCGGTCTTAGATTGCGCTTTAGCAGGCGCAAAATTTGGGTAGACGACAATGGCTCTGACAGCTGGTCATTCAACCGAAGGATATCGGCTCGATATTTATGGAAGGACTCGTCCGGACGCTGCCATCTAGCATTCATCTTATCCAGGACTGATTCGTCCATGTCGACCGTAGGGTATTCCATGCGGAGTACCTCCTTCAGACGTGACCAGCGTATGGATGGTGGAGCTGAATGTATTCTCCAATATGTCTCCAGGGCTGCTCCCCTAAGCAGCATAGGCAAGTACCCTGCGAGCGCTGTGCGGTCTCCTGCTAGCATCTGCTCAATCAGTGACTCCACCCGACTTATGAAAACCTCTACCGTTATCGTGTTGGGTTCCCCACTGAAATGTAGATTCCATCCCTGGATGATGCTGGGGATCTGTGTCGGCTTCAGCCGATACATGTCGTGTGGATGGAAACGTTGGTCCGGCGGAATCACGGGAGCCTGATTTGGTGGCGGTGCTTGGCTCATTCGGGGCCGGTAAACTGGAGCCAACGGATTCATGGCTGTACCTGGCCGGATCCGTTCGGGATCACGCCGCGAGTCTACTGGGAAATCCCACGGATTTGGGTCCGAATCCCACATAGGAGGAGTTCTTGGCCGGGATGGTGCGGGGTTCTCTCTCTGGCTCTCTAGAGAGGCTAGCCGGGTGGACATGTCCTGTACGAGCGCCATTAGATCTCTTAGAACTGTGGTTTCCACAGCCACCGGTGGACTCGCTTCTTCTGCAGGCGGAGCTGCTTCAGCCCTGTAGTCATCGTCTCGTGCACTCCTTGTCGTGGATGGAAGGGGTCCGCTTTTGGGGACAGCTCCACTTGCACTGGAGGACTGAGGTCGTTCTGTTGCTGGCTGTGCGATTTCCAAAGGCTGACGACAGAGCGGGCACGTGGATGAGGTTTGCCGCAGTTGTGCCAAACACAGCTGATGTAGCCTGTGTCCGCACTGCAACCTCTGGCTTGTAGTTTCGTCCATGTCCTCGTGACAGATGGAACACAATAGAGCTGGTCCGGCATCCGACCGCAACTTTCTCCTTTCGGGAGTTCTTTTTGTAGGCATTTTAAATCCAAATGGTTTTCCTAATTAAATACCTAGATAAATAAATAATGAAGAATATGGGTATATAAGATTAGCTATATGAATAATGACAATAATGAAGAAAAGGTGAGAAAAAATTACTAAAATTCTTATGTGGCCGTCAGTGGCGAACTACCTCAGAACCTCACAAAAAAAATTTATGAAAAAAATTTAAAAGGTGATTGAACTATCAAAAAAAATAATAACCGGTCTTTCCCTTCCGTCCATCCTCCCAAGTATGGACACCATGGCACAATCCTTCCAAAACGTTTCAGGGACACTCTCTTGTGGCACCATGAAAATCAGGGTTCAGAAGTGATCCCTCATTAGCAAACTTCTCAAGTTACAACTTGTCAGCCCAGGGTGGGATTCTAATCCACGAGCAGCGCGTGTCTTGTCAAGGATAGTCATAGATTAGCTAATCAGCCAATCACATGAAATCAAAATCCATGTAATTTAAGACACTTAGGCACCGCTGGTTTGGGGAGCGGTTCAGAATCCTCCGCAAAATAGATGTTGGGATAATAACTTCCAAACACAAAAAGGGACTCTAATATCATTTGGCCTTACTAGTTATACAATGGTGGTAAACCACCAAAGTATAAGTCAAAAGCAGGACCAAACGACATTGATGTCCAGGGACTACACACGTTCGAAAGTTATTAGGCTGCTGGGGCACGATTAGTGCAAAAACCCTCGGGAGTTATCTACCCGCCAAAATTTCTAACACCTAGTGGGGACACCTAGAGACGATGGACTGTCTCTTGCTCACGACTGATGATACAGCCGGGCTTTTCGGGCCCCACGTTGGGCGCCATTTGTAGTGAATAAGGATGTTCAATAAGTCCGTGAAGGACCGCAGCGATGTTCTGCTGCCTCGGCAGAGGAAGGTGTTGATTCCTGCCGAGAATGCCCTCGTCCGGAGACGCGTGAATGCGCTGGCAGGCTAGCATTGCGGTGTCGTGGGGCGGGTTCGTTTCCCCGGCACGAGGACTCACTACAAAACATTTCGCATTCACGAATTGCTTGCAGAGATCAAAGAAGACGACCGAAGTCGCAACATTGTAGATAACCTCCACGAAGGAGACATACTTGTTACTAGAACAAGAGAAACCTGAGAAGAAAGGCGAACTTGGGGTAACCTCGTCTTTACCCAAATAAATTCAGGGCCCACAAATGAAAGAGGGGCAACCGGGTGGTGGTGGAGCCCCTTCATGCCCACCCAACCGGAATAAATCCAATGTTAAACTGTTGAAGTGGCCAGGTATTCCTCTTCTGAGTGGAAAACTCATATAACTTGAATTATATGAACTTTCCCATCAGAAGGGGAGTACCCCGGTGACCAATTTATGTCATAGAATTATACAATTGAATTGCATAACTCGATACCATAAAAAGGCACTTGGCTTGGGCCACTCAACCCATAAAGTCTCCTGAAACAAAAGAAGAAATTACTCTGTACCCGGCGGCTGGCTCATATTTTGGGGTGGAAGCCTGCCACCGTACCGGGTCCTATACCCGATTGGAAAAGACCGGAAGGGAAAAAACCGATTCTTCCTGTTTAATTCGTCATTTTGTTTTTATTCGAACAACGCCAATGGAATGAAATTGATATATCTCCACAGTATGATGTTTCTATGGCAATCAGCACAGCAATTTACAACACCATATTGAAAGGCATTTAACCATCGAAAGAGGGAAATTGATATTAAAAGAGGATTAACATTAGAAGAAAATTCATTTTACTCCAATTTCCTGTATTATTACAATTATTGTGGTTAGCTCTTGTAGATGCCACTCTTTCACCCTTCAGACATTATGTTTCAAAACTTTTTACATGGATTTATACGAAATTAATCATTAAAAAAAAAAAACGATTTTATACGACGATTCTTCCTTTTTTTTTTTCTAAATAGACGGATGCATTGGGAGGACGATTGTCGTCCTATTACATTTTCATTTTGATCATTCAATAAATTAAATTTTTATATATATTCAATATAATTTGCTATGTGGAATAAATATTAATTTTTATATATATTCAATATAATTTGCTATGTGGAATAAATATTATTTTTTATATATATTTGATATATTTTTTTTTTTTTAATTAAATAAATATATAATTATAAAAATGTTAAGAGGGTACTTACAGTACCTTTCCCTCGACGACGAGCGCTCGTTGACGATTTGGAGGTAAGCAAGTCCTGGAATTTTTGGTAGTGAAGAATCGCGTTCATATATCAAATATTAACACACGAGTATTAAGACATAGAATAGATCTTAAGGGTGTATAAAATCATCTAAAAATTCAGCTATCAAAGTGTAAATACATATAGACTTCCTTGAATATCAGAACCGTATGGTCTTCGAACGTGGTAAGGCTCGCTGCTACTTCTTCTACTGCTTTTAATGTTTAATATTTCGTTTATATGCAATCCGTTGGTCAATATATGGATTGAGTGATTTGACTAATTCTTCTGGATCTAACTTTTCAGTTGATTTATCACTCCTTGTTGAACTATGTTTGAATACACAATGCGCCTTTTTGCATACAAACGGTGTGGTTTCCCAGAAACAGGGAGTACGGTCCCGCCGTTTCCCAATCAACATGTGCCGCTCCGTAATATGAAGATCTTCACCTCGCCTTCCAACCCCCTGTTGCACCACACTTCGGGTCCTAATGCTGATGGCTCATGGCGATATTGGCAGCTGCTATCATTTTTTTACAGGCACTGTCGTAGAAAAAGTAGCAATAGGTGAAGTTTTTTTTTTTTTTTCTTCTTTTTTTTTCCGCTGTGCATCCACAGGATGGTAGAAGATGTCTCTGCCACAAACGTTTTATTAGCACGTCTCCCTCGCCAACCATCCAAACATACTTCTCAAAGGATCACCACAAGCACACAACTCACTTCACCAGATCTCTGTTGGCACTTGATCGAGTGCCGTCTTCTCTACGAAGCGGTTTATGGGAAACTGTTCCCTGAAAACATGTTCGAGGCAAACGCAATAACCTCGCTCGTACCATATGGAAATAGAAGTGCCATCTATGTGTGAACATGCGGTGGTGATAATGCACACTCATTTCGGTTATTTTTAAAATTCGAAATTGTTTATTTTTTGTGTAGATTCGATTAAGTTTTCAATTGAAAGCAATGTATGTTTATAATTATTAGGCGTAATTAAGGGGGAAATAAATCGAAAGAATAGGACAGGCACGCGTTAATTACCAACAAACAAAACAATTTTTAATTAATATTATGGTTGGAATGGGTAAAATTTGACAAATTTTGTGGGGTTTAAATGATACAATGATTTTATCGTTCCTATAATTTAAGGGGTTAACCGTTTCGTTCTAAGCATTTGCATACCACATTACACCGCAATTAGTTAAATTATGTTCAAAAGATATTGAAATAAAATCACTACACATTAAAACAGTTTTAGAATTTTGTTTCCCGGGTGTTAAGTACAAAAGAAATTTTTCCCTTTAATTATTTTTCATGCGAAAAAAAAACGAGTGTCGCGATGAGGAAGGTGACTGAATGGTTACTCCTTATTGAATTGAGTTGGTGCTGTGTGCCTGTGTCAGCGCTGCTTTTAGAGCCATAGCTCCTAGATTACTACAGGGCAGCTAATTTTCTCGTGATCCCGAGGCAATGCGGATTGCGAAAAAGGAGCTGAAGGATATTTCTGTGCATCATGGGTTGAGTGGCCCAAGCCAAGTGCCTTTTTATGGCATCGAGTCATGCAATTCAATTGTATAATTCTATGACATAAATTGGTCACCGGGGTACTCCCCTTCTGATGGGAAAGTTCATATAATTCAAGTTGTATGAGTTTTCCACTCAGAAGAGGAATACCTGGCCACTTCAACAGTTTAACATTGGATTTATTCCGGTTGGGTGGGCATGAAGGGGCTTCACCACCACCCGGTTGCCCATCTTTCATTTGTGGGCCCTGAATGTCTTTGGGTAAGGACGAGGTCACCCCCAAATTAGTCTTTCTTGTCAGGTTGCACTTGTTCTCGCAACAAGTCGTAATTCCTTCGTGGAGGTTATCTACAGATTTGCGACTTCGGTCGCCCTCTTGATCTCTGCAAGCAATTCGTGAATGCGAAATGTTTTGTAGTGAGTCCTCGTGCCGGGGAAATGAACCCGCCCCACGACACCGCAATGCTAGCCTGCCAGCGCATTCACGCGTCTCCGGACGAGGGCATTCTCGGCAGGAATCAACACCTTCCTCTGCCGAGGCAGCAGAACATCGCTGCGGTCCTTCACGGACTTATTGAACATCTTTATTCACTACACTTGCCTCGAGCAATTTTTCCTTCTTCGACGCTCCTTCCTGCTGATGTTCTCCACTTGTTGACTAGCAAAATGCTGAATCCTTCCTTCTTCTATTTTGCGCATGTTCGCTCGCAAGAGGTTCCGTCCTTCTGATGTATCCGTAAAAGAGAATGCTTCCATCGTCGCTGGCTCTTTTATCAACCTGGCCCAACGGCTCTTTGACTTGAGTTGAAGTACCCAAGTTCAAGGACACAACATTCACCGCGGCTGCTCAACTTTGCAGCGTTTACCTCGGACGCAAACCCAGATTTTCTTGGTGGCCGTCTTTCTTTCGCGCACAGTCCTGCACAGTCCTCGATAACAGCCTTATCGATTTGTTTTGGTTGAAGTGTCAATTAATGTGTCGATGGTTGTGACTACGTGCGCGTATGTTTACGGTCATCGCGAGATGTTTCAAAGTAATTGTGTTCGCCGTAATTGTGTCCGCGAAGGGATGTGTCGGAGGATCAGCCCGAGAATCTCGTAAGTACATCTTAATTCGCCAAGTACTCTTGTTTTTTTAGCAATTCTTCATACCACCATAAGTCTCAACCAGCGCGGTACTAAGAAGCTGGGTACCCGTAAGTTTCTTTGCTTTTAGAATAAAGTTCTGTATATGACTGCTGATCATTGTTCGTGTAATCCTAGTGTCACAAGCTTTTAGTACGAATGTTTGTCGTGAAGATGAATTTCGATGCAAAGGTGGAAACTGCATCGATGCTAGATATCAATGCAACGGCCACAACGATTGCCTCGATCATTCGGATGAAGAGAATTGCAAGGAACGAACATGTTTAATGCCAGAATTATTTCTTTGTCCCGACAATGTAACCTTCTTATCGTACAAATTTTTCTGTGATGGAAATGAAATCGATATACGTATGTTGATCCATCAAGGTTTTGCTGGTTGTGTAATTGGAAGGGCAGTTATGTTGTGACGCAGTACGGCGCTGAGGAGGAAGTCTGGTTCGATAACGTATTGGCTGACTCAGTAGCGGAAGATTGTTTCTTTGCAATGCGGCCATTCAACCAAGGATATACTTTCAATTTCATTGAAGCTGAAATGTATGAGAAGTCACCATTCACTTTGCTTGACTTCTTGCAACGACGCAAACGCTAGCTTCAAGGCACCTGCTTATGGTGCATTCGAAACTGATCTCTCTAAAGTACAAACTCCTATTAGGCATAAGTCTTTATTTGTGGGTAACAATACGATTATCCACTTCCAATATCATTTTTGCCGGGCTTTATCTAATCCCCTGTCCAATCTAATGGACTTTGTATTTTATCGGCACCGTGAATATTTACATGTAAGTATTTGATGTAATCAAAACATTCTCATTGTATCAAGTTCGTAGCATGCGTGCTGGGTGCAGTGTGTGCGATACCCATTAAATTCGGTAATTGAAAATTGCGCCATCATATGGGGTGTAGTCAGTAAAAAGCATAAATTCTCTGTTGTTCGAAAGGGCATTGGCGCGTTGCAACCGGTATAAGACAAATTTGATACTATTCTTAGTAATAATGTTGTAGTGATCTTAAGTACACATTCTGTTTGTCGTTTTGGGGTTGGTGTTTGTCCTATTTGAAGCATGTGCAACTCACACGACCAATCAAAGACAATTAATGTTACGCTGCTCAACGTCTACCCGAAGCTTCATTGGAAGTCTACACTCACAATTTTGTACTTTCTACTGAATATTTTGCAACAAATGTACACGTTTGCCATAATACGATCAACCTACCACAGCAAGGACAAATAGCAATATATGCTCCACTTATTTCGCTTAAAGCAACCACCACTCGTATGCTCCAGATGAAGAAGACTTCTCTGAAGGAAGGATGTGATTTTTTGGAGAAAGAATGTCTCCTGTTTTATATTGCCACCAACTGGTGTACATCCAGCCAATAATACACAGGCCAATACACCAACCAACCATACATCAGTTTGCAATTATTATGGTTCATATTGTAGTACTCCAGGTGTGACATAATCGGGTGTGCCAAGAATTTCACGAATTGACTACCATCCCTCGTCGTGAGAGCGGAGTTGAAGTTCTATGGCGAAGAGAAGCTGCTTCCTTATTGTTTGTTTTTTTTTCGCTTAGTAATTAATACCAAATATTAATTAACGCTAATGATTTGCATTGGTTCAAATTTTCCTGGGTTTCACTTAAATGATGTGCTTGAACAGGACGCGCGATTAATGTACAAATTTTACAATATGAGTAAAAACAAAGAATTCAAAATTTAACGTACTAAAAATCAACTTTACTTAACGCAAATAATTTACATTGGTCATCGTAACATTACCTTAGTACTTTCCAACAGTTCTTCGGCGCGTGGAGTGGTTCCTTGGTAATATTCCGACTAAAATGTTGGAGTACAAGGAGTCCTTCCCTTCCAGGAGTGGTTCCGGGGCTTAATTTATATTTTGTAACAATTTATTCAAGGTCGAATGAAAGAAACTAGTTCATATTACATAAGTCCTTTTCTGTTTTTGATAGGCACAAGTAGCACAGTTTTTTATGGCAAGATACTTTGTGGAGTATACTGAATTCTGCCACACAATGCGGACAGCACATTATGCTATTTAGCACAATAGAGGTCAGGGCCGTTGAGGCAGTGCATTTAAAGTGCAATCATACCATACATGCAATATATAAGGTATCGACCGATAATCTATTATGGAGAAATTATGCTCGGAGTGTGAAAGACAAAGCAATAAATAGGCTGTAATAACTTGCGGCTTGG
The DNA here is from genome assembly GCA_963969285.1 of Odontomyia ornata. Taxonomy (NCBI): domain Eukaryota; kingdom Metazoa; phylum Arthropoda; class Insecta; order Diptera; family Stratiomyidae; genus Odontomyia; species Odontomyia ornata. The sequence continues at coordinate 375,907,749 of OZ017738.1, forward strand.
TCTCAGAGAGGGATTGGAAGTTGACAAGTGTCTGAGTGATAGATCTCTGTCCAGAATCCGCCGTCAGGGTACTCCTGTGTTGAAAAAAGAAAATAAGACCATCGCCCACGATAGTGGTGATCAAGTTCAGTTGGAGATATATGCTAGGCAAACTTTGTTGCAACTGTTACCGATGCGTGGAGTGTGTACAAGGCATGTTTATAAAAATATTAGGTTGTCCCATAAGTTTCCTTCATTTTTGTAGTACAAAACAATACAAACGATAATTTGTTTTACATAAATGTTTATTAAATTATATATGAACCATTCTGAGCTTTGACCTTTGTCCATTTTTCTGAAAGGCTCATAATGCCTTCGTCCCAAAACTTCTGAGTTTTGTCAGCAAAATATTGATCCAGGTACACTTTTATTTCTTTTATTTTTTGAATGAAGCTTTTAACCACGGAAATAATTTTTCAATGAAAGAAATAAACACTAATCAGAAAGGGCAATGTCGAGAGAGTATAGAGGAAGACGTTAAACATACCAGTAAAATAATAATAATTCGTTTCTGACGAGTACAGACACATGGGGCCTGGCGTTATCGTGATGATAAACGACATCTCGTTTATTCGCTAATTCCAGTAATTTGTCCCAAAACTGTTTATAAAAATATTAGGTTATCCCATAAGTTTCCTTCATTTTTGTAGTACAAAACAATACAAACGATAATTTGTTTTACATAAATGTTTATTAAATTATATATGAACCATTCTGAGCTTTGACCTTTGTCCATTTTTCTGAAAGGCTCATAATGCCTTCGTCCCAAAACTTCTGAGTTTTGTCAGCAAAATATTGATCCAGGTACACTTTTATTTCTTTTATTTTTTGAATGAAGCTTTTAACCACGGAAATAATTTTTCAATGAAAGAAATAAACACTAATCAGAAAGGGCAATGTCGAGAGAGTATAGAGGAAGACGTTAAACATACCAGTAAAATAATAATAATTCGTTTCTGACGAGTACAGACACATGGGGCCTGGCGTTATCGTGATGATAAACGACATCTCGTTTATTCGCTAATTCCAGTAATTTTCTGGAAATTTTATCGTTTAGATTATCAAGTACGCTACAATAGTACGTCAAATTGATCGTTTTACCTTGCATAAGCAGCTCATAATAAACTTCTTGCTTGTAGCACTACAGCCCCTTTTGGGCCTTCGCTTAGAGATAGTTAGAGTAGAGTATCTCATTTTCATGACCGTATTGATTTGTTCGGAAGTTGGTTTGGTCAGTACCATGCTCCCGTGTGCTTGCTCAGCTATGATATGATCTGATTAAATCAGTACATATCACCACTGAGTGAACACTCATAGTCTGTCTGAAAAATCCCTAGAACTAAATCACGTTGCTCCCAACGAGATTTGAACCTGGGATCTTCGCTCATGCCCTAACCACTAGGCCACACAGACTTTTCTAACCACTAGGCCACCCCGACTATTCATAATAAACTACTCCCTCTTAATCTCATCATATGCATAGTAAAATTTTTTTTTTTGGCTGAAGGCCAAGCTTAGCGACAGTTAAAGGCTTGGTATCCTAGATCTGAGAGCGTTCCCATACGATGCTCTCACACAGTATCTAGCTTTCATTTCTAGTGATAAGTCTCTTAAAATAAGGATGAGTATTATGTCGCTGGAGAAGAAGATCACACGTTAAAACACGCTCAATATGATTAGTACAGGAAATAAAGCTCAAAAATTAGCAAAACATCGCGATTTTTTTCGCCCAGCATTGATTTGCATAGAAATTTGGGATTAGGCTCATTTCACCCTCTGGTTTATTTTCTGTATCATGCCGTTGCACGTTTTTTGTTTTTTCAGAGCGAAAGATACCCCTTATTATAAAAATATATAAAATAACATTTTAAATCTTAATATGGGTGAGATTTGGTTTAGATTGGTTAATTAATCATTTTTGATACTTTAGGATATACTATCTCAATCCTCAAAAATCAACAATTGTTCAAGCTTAATGAAAAAAAAATCGTTCCCAAGAAAAAAGATTAATTATAGTTAATTCAAGAATTCTGTAGCTTAAAATATGTATAAAGTTAATTTTGCAACTTCTTCTTCTCTTCATAGCACTGCAGCCCCTCTCGTGTCTTTGCTTCCTGCAAATAATGCCTCCAACTATCTCGGTCCATTGACTGCGTCCTCCAATTTCGAAATCCGAGTAGCGATGAACTGTCTTCGTCAGTCGAGGCAGACTAGCGTTTCCTCAGTTTCCCCACTGGCCTCCGGCTTTCAGTTCTCCCTACGAATACCTTTTCGGGTATCCGTTTTTCGTTCATACGATTCATGTGTCCAGTCCATTGCAGCTTTCGCAGTCCGACAATCGTTGAGACCTCCGACTCATCAAAAATTTCACACAGCTTCTGATTGTACCGAATTCACCAATGGTCCTCGTCTAGCTTCGCTCCGATAATTCGCCACAGGACCCGTTGCTGAAAGGCGTTCAATATATTTGCGGATGGTTGGGTTAGGCTCTTGTCAGAAATTTGTATACTTAGAGCTTTGTTTTTCAGTGTATTCAGCTGGTTTTCAAGATCGTCAAAACTGGATAAAATATTTTATTTGCGAGCTGTATTCTTCGCCGTATCTCGTCTCTTTCATTACCGATTCTCGTTATTTTGGCGACTTAATATACAAATTTGCGGACATTTTCGATACTGTATTCGCCAAGTGTGATATTTTGTGTATTTGAGTTAGTTTTCCTCGACTGCGTCATGAACTATGTTTTATTTTCGTTGATTTGTAGCCCTACTAGTTTTGCTTCACTGTCGAGTTTCAGGAAGAGTTCTTTGGCAGTTGTTAATGACCGTGACAAAGTGTTGATGTCGCCCGCATAAGCTACTACTTGGCTTGACTTGTATAGCGATGCACCTCGTGTATCGACAAGTAGCTTCCTTATGATGTACTTTAGACCCAAATTGAATAGCGGTGGGGCCAGCAGATCTCGCTGTTTTAGTCCAATATTTGTGTCGAAGGCATCGGTGAGTTGGTTATTGATGCGGAATTGGGAGGTTGTCGATGTCATTGTCATTTTGGTAAGACGGACTAATTTGGCTGGGATGCCAAAGTAAAGCATTATTTGGTACAGTATATTAGGATTAATACTATCGTATGCTAGCTTAAAGTCAACGAAAATTTTCTCTTGGTCAACATTGAACTCCCAGCGTTTTTCAAGTACATGCTTGACTGTGATTAATTCGTCTATTGCCGATCTACCTGCTCTTAAACCACCTTGATACTCCCCGATAATATTGTTGGCGTATGATCTGATTTTATTTGCTAAGATCTTTGAAAATATTTTGTACGCCGTATAAAGTAGTGAGATGCCTCTATAATTTTCTTACTGTAGCTTGTCACCTTTTTTTTGTATAGGGAATATAATTGATTGGCTTCACTCTTTCGTCATGTTCTTGTTGCCAAATATGCTGGATGACTTTGCAAATAGCTTTCTGAACACTGCTGCTACCATATTTAATGAGCTTCAATTGAATTTCATCGGTTTCCCTACTGGCCCCCGGCCTTCAGTTCTCCCAACAAATACCTTTTTGGATATCCGTTGTTCGTCCATACGATTTATGTGGCCAGCTCATTGCAGCTTTCGCAGTTTTATAATCCTTGAGACCTCCGGTTCGTCAAAAATTTCATACAGCTCATGGTTGTATGGAATTCGCCATTGGTCCCCATCTAGCTTCGCACTGATTATTCGCCTCAGGACCCGTCGCTCGAAGGTGTTGAATATATTTGTGGATGCTTGGGTTAGGGTCCATGTTTCACACCCAACGCATAAGACAGGTCTTATCACAGATTTGTATACTTGGAGCTTTGTTTTCCTGTGTATGCAGCTAGTCCTCAAGATCGTCAATACTGAATAAATATTTTATTTGCGAGCTGTATTCTTCGGCGTATTTTGTCTCTTTCACTGCCCGTTTTCGTTATTTTGGCACCTAAATACACAAATTCGCCAAGTGTGATATTTTGTGTATTTGAGGTAGTTTTCCTCGACTGCGTCATGAACTTTGTTTTATTTTCGTTGATTTGTAGCCCTACTAGTTTCGCTTCACTGTCGAGTTTCAGGAAGAGTTCTTTGGCAGTTGTTAATGACCGTGACAGAATGTTGATATCGTCCGCATACGCCACTACTTGGCTCAACTTGTATAGTAATGTACCTTGTTTATCGACAGGTATCTTCCGTATGACGTACTCCAGAGCCAAATTGAATAGCAATGGGGCCAGCCCATCTCCCTGCTTTAGTCCGATATTTGTGTCAAAGGTATCGGTGAATTGGTCGTTGATGCGGACTTGGGAGTTTGTCGACGTCATTATCATTTTGGTAAGACAGACTAATTTGGCTGGGATGCCAAAACCAAGCATCATTTGGTACAGTACGTTACGATCAATACTGTCGTATGCTTGCTTGAAGTCAACGAGCATTTTTTAAGTACATGCTTGGCTGTGAACTGTTGGTCTGTTGTTGATCTACCTGCCCTAAAATCACCTTGATACTCCCCAATAGTACTGTTGGCGTATGATCTGATTTGGTTTTCTAAGATTTTAGAAAATATTTTGTACCCTGTACAAAGTGGTGATATGCCTCTATAATTTTCTTACTGTAGCATGTCACCTTTTTTGTGGATAGGGAATATAATTGATTGGCTCCACTCTTTCGGCATATGCTCTTGTTGCCAAATGTACTGGATGACTTTGTGAATACAGATGCAAATACTAATACGCTTTTTAAATGTCTGTCTTATTGATTCGATCCTAATCGTGGTCGATGTCATCTTCAAACACTTGTGGACTATTATTACAGTCTACACCCGAGCACGCAGAACAAGTGAAATTACTACACAACCCAACTTTTCTGCACCCGCATAAATCACCGCACTCTTTTTTGCATTGGGAAAAAATAATTTTTGAAACTTTATCAGGTGCAGACGGTTAGTTCATGCGCACG